>JALIGW010000004.1:39484439-40684439 GCA_023053685.1 Diadophis punctatus similis | reverse complement strand
CTAGAATATTTTCTCTTTACAAGCTCACACTAAATTTGTGGATATAAGATATTTTAAAGAATAATTGATGGCATTTTATAACTTGCCAAATTATATTTTGAATTCATTGTGTAATAATGAAATAAACACCAAGGAAATTATCTCATGTGTTATGTAGACATGACAGTTTTCATAATCATGCCTTTAAATTTATTACATTTTAAGACTTTCATCAACATTTTTGCATATTGATAATTGTAAGAATAAAAACCTTAACTTTGTATATTCGTGCTATTTCTTGTTCCATAATTTAGATAGAATACTCTGTCTTCTGTTTTACAAATTGTTCTCTTAGGAGCTGTCTTTCTGTCTCATAAAATAGGTCAATGGGACTATTATTGCACTGATGATAAATTATATAATTCTGTTTTACAATGAGATATTTTCTACAGTATCTGAATTAAACCATATGCTTCTGTCATAATAAAAGAATTATTGACAATTGTTTTTATAAAATAGTGAAAAAGCTATATATCCAAATTTCCTCTTTCTGATACATATGTAGGAGGTAAAAGGCCTATCCTTCTTCTTCTCATAAAATTTCTATGCTGCTTGGACATTTGGCTAAGATCAAGTGTTCGATCCTCTTTTCTAGATGGATATTCAAAGTATTATGACACAGGATAGAGTAGGAAAATAGAAATTCAGTAAGAAAACAATTTCCTGGTCTGCAGTTTCAGTATGTGCAACATTTTTGCTTTACTGTATTTTGGATCACTGAGCTCTATCCAGTCCTTGAAAAGTTAATAACAGAAACAATGGCAGCCTTTTGCAATTTCCATTGGACCTATACTGAACTTAATTTTGGATGGTTTTGTTCTTGCTTGCCAAGATGAAAATTAGTAGTTTAATAGAATATAATGAATCCATCTGAAAAGATAAATTTAATTTGCTGTTCCTGTTTTCCTACCAATTTTCTGTGGGCTTCTAAATCTGCACATTGTGTCTAAGCATGTTGAAGTTGGTTCCTTTGTTATGGGGATCTCAGAGTGCCGTTTCCATCTATTCCCGATCATAAGTAAATGTAATCACTTTGGTATATTTCCTCATTTGGTATAACAAATATACAATAGCAATATAAGGATAATGACCAGCAAAACGTAACAGCAAAGAATTGCAGCAGAGTGGCATGGTCCAGATACCAATCTGATTCCTACTGTACTTGCTCTCTCCTCATCATGTGGTTATATATAAAATTGTCTTCCAGTATATTGAAAGACAGAGTAAGAACATTGGTATAATTCATAGAGCTCCAGTGGAAGTTTGCTCTAAAAAAATATTTTACTCAACTTACCCTTTTTTTTAAACCATCAGATTTCCAAGGAATCTAGAAGGAGCAATATGTGTTTTTTTCTATACCCCTAATTCTTTACTGGTTGTGCAATAATGGAAGAGAAATTAGCATTCCCTTGCATTGCAATTGTTTCAAATAAAATTCAGATCAGAAGAAATTTATAAAAATAATAAATTTAAATTTATTTGTTTAAATATGCTTATCTTAGGATTCCATATTGTAAAAATAATCAGGTAGAAGTTGATAGTTAAAAGAATATTTCCTAAACTACTCTTTTAAAGCTACTTTGCTAATACAGGCCTTGCTAAAACAAATAGAGCTTGAATCAAACGATTCTTTTGAGTATCAGAAGATCAGTTTGTAAAATGATAAGCTATCCAAATGTACCATCCAGCTAACAAACTTAACTGCTGCCTTTGCACCAGGACACAGATGGATGGGAAAAAATGACCCTGACCTCCATAAGACCTACATTCCTGTGGAAGCATAGAAGCATGATAATCAGGAAATGACGGGTATTAGTTACAGAAAATGCATTATTGTGAAAACCAGGAGAAAAGTGCTCATGAGAGGAAGTGATTGGATTATATGGGAATGAGTGAATAAGACTGGGTCATTCCTACTGAGTAAATTGCTGTGATTTATAAGAGAAAGGCTATGGTGATATCTTACCCATTTCTGGCTAGACTTGTTTCACAAACAGTCTTAAATCAATATGTGGCAGTTGCCATTGGCACAAAGTTTGTTTATGTAAGATGTTTGTTATAAAGGTTCTAGACTGAAGCTAATAGATTTCCAATTTCCAGTCATATTTTAGTTATACCAATTTATCTGAAGTGTAATTCTCCTTTTGGGTGAAAATTCTTCAACTATGACAAAAGCCAATAAAGAGATATATTGGTGCTTTAGACGAAGAATTTGAAAGGCATTGACATCCTGATCCTAAATACATTTATATGGAAATGTCTAAATGTTCATCCTTTTGAGTTTTTTGCAGCTGTGGTTTTCAGTCAGGATGTATTATTTCCCAGACATGTTGCCATTGGGAGAGGTGGCCACTGTAACTTGTTGCTTGTATCCTTACGATTATTTCATATTGATTGTTTCCTGATTGCTTACTTGAACCCTATGACAACTATTCTTGACAAATGTATCTTTTCTTTTATGTACACTGAGAGCATATGCACCAAAGACAAATTCCTTGTGTGTCCAATCACACTTGGCCAATAAAGAATTCTATTCTATTCTATTCTATTCTACAGTTAGTTGACTTCCACTTTCAGAATTATCCAATTCTCTGATACTTGCAATCGCTCAAAACTAAGAGGTTGATTCAGTGCAAGGCATAATTCTGTACTGAGGCCAGCTCAGCCTGTGTCAGCATAGCTAACAGCAGAACTAAATAAAAAGGCTGTCAGAGCTTAAATGTTCATGTGAACAATCTCTAATTTCATTGGTATCAGAGGAATTTGCTTTCAAATAAATGCTTGGGGCAGAAGCTGCATTACAGAAAGGGATTTACTTTCTGTAGGGCAAGCATCAAATTCAGACATAGGGACAATATCTTTGGCTGCAGAGTTTTACATAATCATGTATATGAATCATCTTTCTGTTTTTGAAAATCCATTAAATTATAATTAAATAATTAAATTTATCCATTAAATAATTAAGATTTAATTTACCTCAACTAAATCAACTATTATTTCATTTCCCTCTGTTTCTTACCCCAAGGAGTAGTACAATCATGCAAATTTTCATTTTGGTATCATCATTATAAAAAAGATACAAGCCTTTCCCAGTACCTGATTAACATAATCAGTGCTTCACTGAGAAGGCTTCAACACCCCTTGTCTGCAGACCTTGTTGTCCACATATCTCAAAAGGAGATTTGCCTCTGTCCTTGTAGTGTTGGTCAAGTGGAGGACATTATCCATTATGTCCCTCACTGCCCCATTTACAATAAGATCAGGGCCAAATTATTAATGGCAGATAAACTCAAGGAGCCCAATCTTGAAAAATTGAATTTCCATAGCTGAGGATGGCCATCTTGGTGCTAATGCAAAATTAGCAAAATTTTATCATATACCCCCTTCCCCATAGTATTGATCTCTGGAAGATAAATAATAGTGTTTCCCCCCAAACAGGTGCTCTTGCTGTTATGTATTGAAGTTTGAATTGAAGTTAACTGTTTACACCAAGGTCCGCTTTGCAGAGCGGGAAAATGGAGATTGCTGATTGGTTGAACCAGCCGGCATCCTTCTATTTAAGAGAGAGCTGCCCGGCTGCTTCCTTGCTGGATTCTGACTATACTTGAATAAAGAGCTGTTAGCCACATTACTGTCTCCAGCCTCTTCAGTATCGGAACTTAACACTTGCCATCAGAGAACTTGCATAGTACCCTTTGGTAAAAGCAATGACCAGTAAAGAAAGTTTTGGGAGGAAAATTGTATTTTAGCATTGTAAATTAGTATTTTCATGTCCAGCTATAATCTGCTCTTTTAGGCAGTTGGCATTTAATTGAATTAATTAATGTTATTGCATAATGATAATGACTTCATGGCTCAGATTGACAGTTTTTGATATAAATCTTTTTTAATGTAATCTTTTGATATACTTTTCTCCCTGTAGCTCCAGATGCTCCACCAGCAAATGTAACCGCAGTAGCTACATCGCCTTACAGTATTAATATTAGTTGGAATGAACCTAACATAATTACTGGACCAACATTTTACCTCATTGATATTTCCTCAGTAAGTCATTTCAAGTCTTCTATTGATTATTCATATAGTAAGTAAAAGTAGAGTTTTACTTAGGAATCAGCTATTAAATAATATTTTATTGAATGTTAGTATACAATAGGAACACGGAACCTGCAGGTTCTGCATCTCTTTTTACACCTTTAGTATTTCCCTGGCAACACAGCAGAAAATCAATAGTGGTTTATCTTGATATTTGGGAATAAATAGAAAATATGCAGAATCTCACCAACTAGGGCCATTAGTTTCCCCAAAAATGTTAAAGGCAGCCTTTGGCCAGTGTTCTGAATACAAGATACTGTTCACTGGACCAAAGAAACTGCAGTTGATATGCTAACAGTAATAATCTAATCAGCTGTACCAGGATTGGGCAACCTTTTACCTTTTTAAAACTATTTTCTCTCAGGAATAAATGTTTGGAAGATTCCTAGTAGGCAAGGTTAAAAGCAAAGAGTGGATTGAGCCATAATAAAAAGTTAGCGGTAATACCATTTTGCTTCTAATAGTATTCTTTTTATCCTTTCTAATTCTCCCAAAATACAAGGTAGGGATGAAATGCAGGCAGTCCTCATTTAGCGACCACAATTGGGTCTGGAAATCAGTCATAAAGGACTGAGGACCCAGATTGTTGGGGGCAATATAAATATACATTGCCTATTGGTGTAAACCGCTTAGAGAGTGCTTGCACTGTGAGGCGGTATATACAGTAAATGTCACTAATAATAAATAATAAATAAATAAATAAAGTGAAATGGTCACTAGGTGACACCACAACTGTCCTTAATTCAGCTTTTCTTTCCTTTACAGACCTGTGAAGGTCAGAAATGTGAGAATTGGTTGCTAAACTACCAGTGGTCACAGTTACTTTTTCATCACTGTCATTTACAATCGCTCTATGAGCCATAGCTAAAAGGGGACTACTTGTCAATTGTATGAAAAGTCTGAACAAATCCCCCCAGACTGCATAATGGCCTTGAAATCATATGAAGGAACACACAGAATGAGTGTGAAGACTCTGGGTTCCTAAGGTCTTAGATAATATCACCATTCTAAGATATCTCTAAATATAATCACAGATAGTCTTTAACTTATCTCCATTTATTTAACAACAATTTAAAGTTACAATGGCCTCAGAAAAAAATGACTTATGACCTGTACTTACACTTATAGGTAAGTATAGATAAGTAATAGCAATAGCACTTAGACTTATATACCGCTTCATAGTGCTTTACAGCCCTCTCTAAGCGGTTTACAGAGTTCAGCATATTGCCCCCAACAATCTGGGTCCTCATTTTACCGACCTCGGAAGGATGGAAGGCTGAGTCAACCTTGAGCCTAGTGAGATTTGAACAGCTGAACTGCTGAACTAGCAGTCAGCCTGCAGTCGCAGCATTTAACCACTGCACCACTTCAGCTCTTACCTACAGGACACCATTATGTGATGTATAGGGCATCTTTATGTGATTGCAATTAGAGCGCTTGGAAACTGGCTCCTTTTTGACCAATTGCAGCATCTTGTGATTGATTTTCAGCAACAGATTCCCATTGGAGAAGCTGTATGATTTGCTTAATTACCACTGTAAAAATTGTGGTAAAATCATGTCAAACTCAGCTTATAAAAGCAATGATTTATGATGGAAATGCCGGTTCCAATTATAGTCGTAAGTCAAGGATTACCTGTTCTTACATTATCAATTTAGTTCAGAAGACTAATTATGGTATTTTTTTGGACTATAAAACACTAAAACACACACCTAGCTTTTGGGGAGGAAAACAAGAAAAAAATCTGTCTCTGCCTCCCAGCAATTTGCCTCCTTGCAGCAAACAGCAAACAGCCTGGTCAGTTTCAGCACAGCTTGATTTAGCACAAGCAGGTGATTGGCGGTTGGATCGGCCTCCCAGAACACCGCCAATCAGCTGTTCCGGGATGCAGAGATCGCCACTGCCCGTTGCTGCCCATTGCTGCCTCCGTGCGCCCCATTTTTGGCCACCATGTGCCCCATTTTCAGCCTTCGTGTGTCCCATTTTTGGTGCGTTCCAGGCAGCAGCGATCCCCGCAGCCGGGAACAGCTGATCGGCAGCTGGGAGGCCACAGTATTCTGGGTGGCCATCCAACCACCAATCAGCTGCTCATGCTAAATCAGGCTGTGCTGAAGCTGACCAGGCTGTTTGCTGCAAGGGGGCAAATTTCTGGGAGTCAGAGGCTGAAGGGTGGGGGCTGACAGGTGGGTGGGGCTTCAGCAACATACGCTCTATAAGACGCACAGACATTTCCACCCACTTTGTTGGGGGGGGGGGTGCGTCTTATAGTCCGAAAAATAAGATACTTTCTTTGAGGAAGTTTCCAATTACTTACTTTCCATTTAAGCTTCTGAAGATGTGACTCAAATAGGGTCAGTGCTCTAAGCACTATTGTAAAGCTGGTCACTGTCATAAGTATTATATAAAAAATTAGATCTAATTTAATTATCTAATTTGTTAATGTTATTTACTGTTATTTACTGCATATACTGATTTCTCCTTAAAAAAAACAATATTAAGAAAGATTTCTTTTTAATGGAATTTGCTATGGCATCTATCAATTTTGTAAAGCAGAGATATTTGATGGTTTCAATATATATATTCAATAGTAATATATAATTTTTATATATTGCTATTGTAATATTATTCCAAATTTTTATCTTTGGCCATAATAATTGATTAAACTATAAAATCAATGTTTGTATAATGATCTACTGAGTGAACTCCAATGTATTATAAATAGTCTTTCATTCGCATAATAAAAATGTCTCCTCCTCTTCCTTCAGGCCTTTACATACACTAAAACCTTGAGCAATCCTCTAGCAATTATTTTTGTTTATTGTTAGTTTTAACTGTTTCAGTTATATATTGTTCTTTCTTTCTTTCTTTCTTTCTTTCTTTCTTTCTTTCTTTCTTTCTTTCTTTTTCCTTCCTTCCTTCCTTCTTTCCTCCTTCCTTTCTTTCTCTTACTTTTCATTTTCTTGTTTGTTTAAGGATCAAGTATTTCTTGCTTTTCAGTGATGACCAACCCTACATCATTTTTATTGCATTTTTCAGCCCCCTTTAACACATATGATTTACTTCAACTTTTTTGAGGCTAGCCTTTGGCCACCCAGTTTGGTACTTTACTAAGTAAGGATTTAAAACTAAGTCTTCTGAATGCTTTTTATTCACTGCATCATATTGTCGCCAGTATTATTCTTAAGTTGAATATTTGTGTGCACTGTGTGTAAACACATACATGCTAGGAAAAAGTTAATGATAATGAAATGAGCTTAGCTAGTCTTCCGTGGGAAATAGTCTGTGGACCAGTCAAACAGAGCACAAAACTTAGCATTGTGAAAATGGAAGAAGTCTTACTATGTTCCTATGTTGTTATAATGAGCAGTGATATATGAAGAAATACTTTGTCCCTTGATAGTCATCCCAGGAAATCACTATCTGTTTAGTACATCAGAATCTTTATTTAAGGTTAACTCTCAGTGGGGACACTAAAGCACATCTCTCAAATAAAATATGTGCTTAAACTATCTTAGTCTCTTAGCAGCTGCATCTTCAGTAGATATGACCCTATGGGACTGCTACTGTAGACATTTGTTTTCTTTTTTTCCTGTTTCATAATAGAAAAGAAAACTGGAATACGACAAACATGTGAAAATGTTTTGGTGTTCATTTCTATGAAATGTTTTGTTTTGTTCTATTTCTGGGACTTTTTTAATTCCATCATTGATTTATCCATTTGAAATGGAGATCCCGTGTGGATTCTTCTGAAACAGAATCCCACCTTATAAAAATAATCATGCCTCTGGTGAACGTTTTGACTTTATTTATTTATTTATTTATTTATTTATTAAATTTATATACTGCCCTTCTCCAGGGGACTCAGGGCGGTGAACAGCCAAGTAAAAAAACATTAAAATACATTTAAACCAAGTAAAAACATTAAAATACATTTAAAATAACATATTCAATATGGCCCTAATTTAATACAATTAAAATTTAGTAAAATCTTAAAATTTTAAAAACCCCAAAAACTTTTTCACGCCAGCCCGGCTTGATAAAAATAATGCGTCTTGAGGGCACGGCGGAAGGTGGACAGGTCGTGAATGGTTCTTAAGTCTGGAGGGAGCTGATTCCAGAGGGTGGGTGCTCCCACAGAGAAGGCTCTCCCCCTGGGCGTCACCAGCCTACACTGCTTGGCTGATGGCACCCCGAGGAGGCCCTCTCTGTGGGAGCGCACTGGTCGATGAGAGGCAGTTTGTGGCAGCAGGTGGTCTCGGAGATACCTAGGTCCAATGCCATGGAGCGCTTTAAAGGTAGTAACAAGCACCTTGAAGCGCACCCGGTAGACCACCGGAAGCCAGTGCAGCTCGCGCAGGAGGGGTGTTATATGGGAGCGCCAATTAGCCCCCGAAACCACCCGCGCGGCCGCATTCTGGATCAGTTGGAGCCTCCGGGTGCTCTTCATGGGGAGCCCCATGTAGAGAGCATTACAGTAGTCCAGACGCGACATGACCAGGGCATGGGTGACTGTGCACAGGGAATCCCGATCCAGAAAGGGCCGCAACTGGCGTATCAGGCGGACCTGATAAAAGGCCGCCCTGGTCACAGCTGTCAGATGGTCCTCTAAGGACAGCTGTGGATCCAGGAGGACACCCAGATTGCGAGCCCTTTCGGCGGGGGCTAGAGACTCACCCCCGATAGTCAGAGATGGAATCATCTGACTATATCGAGACGCTGGGAACCACAGCCACTCCGTCTTGGAAGGGTTGAGCCTGAGTCGGTTTCTCCCCATCCAGATCCGCACAGCTTCCAGGCACCGGGACATCACTTCAAGGGCATCATTGGGGTGGCCTGGGGTGGAAATGTACAGCTGTGTATCATCGGCGTACTGATGGTACTTCACCCCAAAGCCACGGATGATCTCACCCAACGGCTTCACATAGATGTTGAACAGAAGGGGCGAGAGAATCGACCCCTGGGGCACTCCATATGTAAGAGGCCTCGAGGACGACCTCTGCCCCCCTGCCAATACAAACTGCGACCGGTTGGAGAGAAAGGAGGAGAACCAACGAAAAACGGTGCCCCCTATCCCTAACTCTTCCAGCCGGTGCAGCATGATACCATGGTCGATGGTATCAAAAGCCGCTGAGAGGTCTAATAGGACCAGGACAGAGGAACAACCCCTGTCCCGAGCCCTCCAGAGATCATCAACCAATGCGACCAATGCCGTTTCCGTGCTGTGCCCGGCCCTGAAACCCGACTGGAACGGATCTAGGTATGATGATTCCTCCAAGTACTGGGGAAACTGTCGTGCGACTACACTCTCAACAACCTTCGCCACGAAGCGAAGGTTGGAGACAGGGCGATAGTTAGCTAAAATTGCTGGGTCCAGGGAGGGCTTCTTGAGGAGAGGCCTCACCACCGCTTCTTTCAAAGCCGTGGGGAAGTAACCCTCCCCCAAAGAGGCGTTAATAATTCCCTGGAGCCAGCCTCGTGTAACCTCCCGGGTAGCCAGCACTAACCAGGAGGGACACGGGTCCAATAAACATGTGGCTGCACTGAGCCTCCCCAGAATCTTGTCCACATCCTCAGGGGTCACCGAGTCAAACTCTTCCCAGATAACGTTCTCAAGACTATTCCCACTTTATGAATGTACAACTGGATTCCAATATTAAGATAAGCAAAGCCTTCTTGTTCAGATATCCAAAAACCAGGCTTGCTCAATATCTCAGATGCCGCATTGCAAATCTATTATGTGTACAAAGATCCTTTATTGATTCCATAGGTTTATCTGACTACGTTTTATCATTTAGTCTTTAAACGATTGTATTTTATCTACTTATACTTTAGGAATCAGTCCTGCAATATTATCAGTTTTTATCTTTGGACATTACGTACATCACATATAAATAGAATATCTGCAGATGTATTTAAATATTCAGTTGAGGCTTGATGATCTATAGCAGTGATGGCGAACCTTTTTTCCTCGGGTGCGCGCTATTGCATGTGCGTGCGTGCCCACACCCATAATTCAAAGCTCCTCACTTGCCCCACCCTCCTGCACATGTGTGCATGACCCCCCTCACTCCCCCATTTCCCGACTTCCAGTGGGCCCGGTGGGCCCATTTTTTGCCCTCCCCAGGCTCCAGAGGCTTTCTTGGAGCTTGGGGAGGGCAAAAACACTCCCCCCACCATCCTGGAGGCCCTCCGGAGGCTGAAATCGCCCTCCCAGAGCCTCCGCACAAGCCAAAAATCAGCTGGCGGGCAATCACATGCGCACTGGAGCTGAGTTAGGGCAACAGCTTGCGTGCCGGCAGATATGGCTCTGCGTGCCACCTGTGGCACCTGTGCCATAGGTTCGCCATCACTGATCTATAGGGTCGTGGTCCTTTAGAAGCAATCAAGTATAGCAATTGTGTATAGTCTGTACTTATTCTATTTACTGTTTAATGGAACAATGATGAAATAGAGTATTTTGTGATTTTGGGTGCTAAGATGTAAAAACCGAGAGAGCAAAAAGCATGATGAATCTCCAATTGTATGCATTACAAAGTATTCTCACAGAAAAATATCTGGAAAATTATGCCAATGATTTCTGGATTAAAGGTTCCCCAAAGATTCCCCACTATATAGCCATACACAAGATCTAAAGAAAATTTATTGCATTAGTACTGGGATAAAAAAGCATGACAAAGTCATTATGCATGCTGTGTCTGTTTGTGTTATTCCTTAAATTTACCCACCCCACACATGCTCTGCGCTTTTTTTTTCTTGCACAGGTAGATGATCACTCAGTCCTGTTAATTCAGTTTTCCCTTGATGATATATCACCCATAGTTTCTTATGAATAATCTAATAAGCATTATGCTTTTGTACCTGCTTGGTACAGGTGGATACAGATTACTATCAAGCTTCATTTGTCAAAGCAAATTATGAGGATAAAACCCTCAGTATTTATGGATTAAGAGCATTCACAAGGTATTCCATAGTAATCACTGCTTTTGTAGAAGATGTTCAGACTGCACATACTGAAGGCAAGTCTAGTTCTTCCGTTATTGTTTCCACTTTTGAAGCAGGTAAGTCGCTAATTCTGTTTGTTCATTTTATTAACTACCTGAGTACATAAATATTACAAAGTAAATTACAACCAAAGCTGTAAAAAAATTAAAACCATAAATAATTTTTAAATGCTTCTCTAAAACAACAAAGTATCCCATGCAGTATTATATCACATAAAGAAAAAAAAAATCTAAATACAGCCCCCTCAGGGGCATTAAAACTTTCAGCTTATCTGTTTTTCTGTTGAAAAGAAAGGTGAACCATGTAATTTCTATCTGATTTACCTGGAACTTAATATCACAGGGGATCTTAAATTATCAACTATTATCTTCAACTTTAAGCCTTGGTCAATCTGTTGAATATAAAAACCTAGTATATTTATATTTTTCTCAAATGCAATACAGTACAGGCAAATTCACTATAGATTTTGCTTCTTAAGGTATATTTAAAAACCTATGCCATAATTTTTTTTTCACTAAGAAATTAGGATACTACGGTATTTAATTGCTTTTTCAAAGAAAAGAAAAAGAAATAAAAGAAAAAGAAAAATTTGTAAGAAAAGAAAAAAGTTAAAAGTAGAAAAGTAGAAAACTAAGAAAAAAGTGTAAACTTCTGGCTTCTGATGTGTCAGCATTTATATAAATATATTTTAATCTCTCTCTCTAAAGTCTTCTTTATATAATCTATCCCAGTGGTGGCGAACCTTTTCCCGCTCATGTGCCAAAAAGGGGGGGGCGCTCGCGCGCGCTCGCATGCCCACACCTATTCCCTCCCCCCCACGCATGCGCACAACACCCCCCCATGCTGCCCCCTGCGCATGCGCACACCCCCCCACCCCTGTACAAAGGCTTACCGGAGCCTGGAACGACGAAACCGGCAAACCGGAAGTGCGAAAAAACGCACTTCCGGTTTGCCGGTATGCTGTTTTTTGCACTCCGGAGGGTTCAGGGAAGCTCCCTGAAGCTCCGGAATGCAAAAAACTACAAAATGGACAAACCGGAAGTGCGGAAAAGTGCACTTCTGGTTTGTCCGTTTTGTAGTTTTTTGCATTCCGGAGCTTCAGGGAGCTTCCCTGAACCCTCCGGAGTGCAAAAAACAGCACACCGGCAAACCGGAAGTGCGTTTTTTCGCACTTCCGGTTTGCCGGTGGGAACCCTCGCGTGCCGGCTTCTATGGCTCCGCGTGCCACCTCTGGCACGCGTGCCATAGGTTCGCCACCACGGATCTATCCTGTCAAATTGCCAAAACCATAAGTCACAAATTCATTTTTATCATTTTTATGCAAAAAGTCCATAAGACCTAATCTTTTAGAGTCTAGATGTGCTTAGTAATATTTTTAATTAACTGTTTCATCAGCTAATAATTTTTTTCAGTGCCCAGGGACCCACTTAACAATGTAACTTTTCAGAAGATACCAGATGAAGTAACAAAATTTCAAGTGATGTTTGTACCACCCTCTGAATTCAATGGGAATATTCAAGTATATCAAGCTATGGTATATAAAGATGATGACATAGACATCTTTCAGGTTTATAATTTAAGCATTATAGACAGAACAAACAAGTCAATCACTGCCATGATAGAGGGATTAAAAGGAGGACACACATATAATATCAGTGTAAGTTGAACTCTTTTTCTCCACAATCAATAATAAGTTTAAATTAAATATAAAAAACTGAATAGGCTTTATTTATTTATTCATTTTAATTTATATATTTAAATTTATTGGCTGTCCAGTTCCAATAGACCCTTGTTGCTTAGAGATCTATAAAATGAGTGAATATAATTGGACTTTCTGTTTTAATTTTATTTCAATAATCCTGAAGTTGTCAAAATATATAATGAAAAATGATTAGCAAAAGAAAAATCACTGTTCCATACATAGAAATAAGACCCACTAGTTTCAAAGAAGTTATTGATACGTTCAGAATAAAATCTTATTTTCCCATGTACTTTTTATGTTATATATGTACCCCTATAGATATACATAGTGAAATATAATTAATTGATGCATTAATTAGTGTTAGACTAAACATGCTAAAGACTGTTTTATTTGTTTAGGTGTATGCAATCAATAGTGCTGGTGCAGGACCAAAGATTCAGCTTAAAATAACAACAGATATTAAAGGTAAACTATTATAAATAATAAAGCCAGTGACTGCAGAAATATAACATCAGCTTGCTTTCATTTGGGTTTTTATACACTAGTTACTAGAATTTAATAAGCATATATCTTGTTGCATTCTCTGTCTGGTCATAATAACCAACGATACTATTTTGATTGTATTATAATGCAAGTTATCAAAATAAAGTTAGATCTTACACAAGTGGCATAATACTAAATTGAATAATTTGTTAAAGTGTACGAAGACTGAAATCCTGAACAAGTTTATTAAAACACATGTTCCATTAATCCAGTATAAGTTGAATTCAAATAATAATAGGGATTAAAATAACTTGAAACCTGTTTTGGCAATAACACTATGGGTAGCCCTATAAATTTTGTATATAAATAGTGTTGTGAATGAGATTCATATTTTTCAGTTTTTTGTGAAACATAACTCAGTTTTATTTGCACAATCTCTACCATAGTAATATTATTCAATAATAATTTCAGTTATTCAAAGATAAATAAGCACAATTCCCTATCTTAAAAAAGAAATGACTAGAAGTGCTTGGATAGCAAAACAGATAGCTACTGATTTAAAATTTGTGAATTATCTCTGTTGGTAGGATCATAAAATGGCTATGATTCAATTCACTGGTACTTATTTGTTTGTTTTTTAAATTTATTTGCCACTTATCTCGCTATGGGGCTACCCTAGGCAACTTACAATAAAAATGGAGAAATGAAAAGAATTGCAAACATAACAGTACTAAAGTAATGGAATAGAATAAACAATTAAAAAGAAAAAAATGGGAATACAACATTGTGAGAATAAAAGATCGGAGGATGTGAAGGGGAAGCGAGGTGGAGAGATGGGGTTTGCTATAAATCTAGAAGCTTCCTCTAGTGGGATAGTTATCTGAATAGTAACTTTAAAATATTTGTTGTGAGCACATTTAACTGTAAAGCATTGTAGCATTTATTTGTCTCAAAACAGAACCACCAAGACCTAGTAAAAAGCCAGCGCCAGTTTATGATACTAGTGGAACATTACTTGTCACAGCCACTACAATTACTATTCACATGCCAGTTTGCTACTATAATGATGATCATGGGCCTATTAAGAAAATACAAATTCTTGTTGCGGAAGCAGGAGGTATGGATTGTTTCCTTCTTAAAAGGAATTTATGAATCTTCTTTCTATTTCTACCTTTTCTTAACCTCTATTTGTCTTACTTGCTCATGGAGATTTCTGAATTTTGGAGTTCTTCATGAGCTACATTTGGATTATAAATGAAAATGAATGTCAAAAAGAATGTGATTCACAGAAGATATCCTACTTGAATGAGCAGAAGAATTGAGCGGAAAAACTAGCAACAGAGAAAACAGAAATCTTCCTGCCATTGGTTTTACTCCATTTTTTAAACTCAATATATAAATTTTACAGCACTTTGTCAAAGACCTTGGAGTACTCATATCCAACGACCTAAGTGCTAGAGCCCACTGTAACAACATTGCCAAAAAGGCACTAAGAGTTGTTAATCTAATCTTGCGTAGCTTCTTCTCTGGCAACATTGCATTGCTAACCAGAGCATACAAAACATTTGTTAGACCAATTCTGGAATACAGCTCACCTGTCTGGAACCCGCACTGCATATCAGACATAAATACAATCGAGAGAGTCCAGAAATATTTCACAAGAAGAGTCTTTCACTCCTCCGCTCACAACAAAATACCTTATTCCACCAGACTTGAAATACTGGGATTATACAATTTACAACTACGTCGCCTCCGATCTGATCTAAATGTAGTTCATAAAATCATATACCAAAATGTCCTTCCTGTTAATGACTACTTCAGCTTCAACTGCAGCAATACACGAGCACGTAATAGATTCAAACTAAATGTAAACTGCTCCAAACTCGACTGCAGAAAATACGACTTCAGCAACAGAGTGATCAATGCCTGGAATGCACTACCTGACTCTGTGGTTTCTTCCCCAAACCCCAAAAACTTTAACCTTAGACTGTCTACAGTCGACCTCTCCCCGTTTCTAAGCGGTCTATAAGGGGCGTGCATAAGAGCACCACTGTGCCTACCATCCCTGTCCTACTGTCCTATTGTCCTCTTTTATCGTTACTTTTTACTTACGTTTATACAAACTACTACTATCCTATACATGTTTGACAAATAAATAAATAAATATAAATAAATAAATAAATAAATTATATTTAATTAAATAGTAGCCCTGTCCTCATTTACTAATGAATAATCTTCTTTTCAAATTAATTGTCTGAGTAGATAAATTTAGTATTGCACTATAAATAAATTAAATAAGGACATGGTGGTATGAGAATCATATCAAGTTATTCAAACTTTGTGATAAGTGCTTTCAATATTTGTTTTCCCCCCATCACAATTATTGATGTTATTTGGAGGCATATGTTATCCTTTTATTTAGGAATTTAGATAAAGTATTTAAAGGTAGTTATACATACATAAAATTACAATTCTTTTTGATTCTTTAACAGATTTCGAGCTGTTACACTCAAAATCCACCCGAACCTTCTATAATTTCGTAAATGCCAAACTTAAAGACTTGAAAACTATCTCACCCCTAAAAGGGCCTAACAGGGAAGACTGTAACAATGAAGCTGTTAAGGCCAACCTCTTCAATACGTTCTTAAGTTCAGTCTTTGTCAACAGCAATGGCTGCTGACCCACATTTCCTAGTCATACCATAACTAATTGTAATGATTTACTACATATTGATTTTACAGTAGATAACGTTGTAATGGCACTACGTAACCTAAAGCCATCTCTGTCTATTGGCCCTGATGGATTATGTGCCTACTTCTTTAAAAAGCTTGCCATTGCCATAGCTGAACCTCTATATACAATCTATGAGGTATCTTTCAGAACTAGGTCCTTGCCCGACCTATGGTCATTACCCATGGTCATACCTATATTTAAAAAGGGTAGAATTTAAAATCTAGTAGAATTTAAAATTCTACTAGACCCTAGTCTAGTAGAAAATTACAGACCAATCTCATTGTGTTGCATCACCTGAAAAGTCATGGAATCAATTATAAACCAATCCATCACCCTCCACTTAGAAACAAACAACCTGCTTTCTAACAAGCAGTTTGGTTTCAGGAAAAATTTGTCATGTAATCTGCAACTCCTACACTGCAGAAACATTTGGACCACATATCTTGACCAGGGTAAAGCAATAGACGCAATTTACATAGACTTCTGCCAAGCTTTTGATTCAGTGGTGCACAATAAACTACTGTTAAAACTAAGTTCTTACGGCATTTCCAGATCCCTGCACAAATGTATAGCAACGTTCCCATCAAACAGGCAACAAGTAATCAAAATAGGGAGGGCCCTATCAAATCCGGCACCAGTTAACAGCGGTGCCCCCCCAAGGCAGCATTCTAGGACCCACACTCTTTCTGCTTTACATCAACGACTCTGCGATCATATTAAAAGCAGCTGCGTCCTCTTCGCTGATGATGTAAAATTATTTAACACCACTGACAATGCTGCTACCCTACAAAGCAACATGGACCATGTGTCAGAATGGTCGCGCAATTGGCAACTCCAAATCTCAACTAATAAATGCTCTGTCCTACACATTGGCAATAAAAATCAGCACACCAAATACAAGTTGGGTGGAAACGACCTCGTAGACAACCCTTACTCTATCAAGGACCTAGGAGTACTCATCTCAAACGATCTAAGCCCCAGAGCTCACTCTAACAACATTGCCAAAAGGCATTAAGAATTGTTAACCTAATTTTGCGAAGCTTCTTCTCCAGTAACATTGTATTGCTAACTACGGCATACAAAACCTTTGAGAGACCAATTCTCGAACACAGCTCATCTGCCTGGAATCCACACTGTGTATTGGACATTAATACGATTGAGCGGGTCTAGAGGTATTTCACGAGAATAGTACTCCACTCCTCTACTCATAATAGAATCCCTTATGCCACCAAGGCTTGAAATTTTGGGCTTGGACAATTTTGAACTGCGCTACCTGTGGTCTGATCTAAGCATAGTACACAAAATTGTGTGCTACAATGTCTTGCCTGTCAACGACTTCTTCAGCTTCAACCGCAATAATACATGGGCAAACAATTGATACAAACTCAAGGTAAACCGCTCCAAACTCGATTGCAGAAAATACGGCTTCAGCAACAGAGTGGTCAATGCCTGGAATGCTCTACCCGATTCTGTTGTTACATCCTCAAACCCTCACAGCTTCAACCTTAAACTGTCTACCGTGGACCTCACCCCATTCCTAAGAGGTCCGTAAAGGGGGCATGCATAAGCGCACCAGCATAACTACCGTCCCTGTCCTACTGTCCCCATTTATTTGTATTCATTTCCTTCGTTCATGTTCATATTTCTGTCTGCTATCTTGTATATGTTTGACAAACAAACAAACAAACAAACAAACAAACAAACAAATAAATAAATAAATAAAAATTGTATACCTTAAAGCAGGGCTGTCAAACTCCCGGCCCACAGGCCGGATGCGTCATGCACTGGCCACACCCATGCCTGTTTTAGCAAAGGGGGGGGGGAGTCTCAATACGTCATGTGATGACGTGAGTTTGACACCCCTGCCTTAAAGATTAATATAGTTGTAACTGTGTATGCTTTTGTATGCTGCACTGTAATTTATCTGATGCATTACCTTAAAAGACAAATAAATTTACAAATAGAGCTGGTAAATAATAAAAGAAGAGAACAAAGAGGAATTATTACCTATATATCACTATATCACTTCTCTTTTTTGGGAATTCAGTTCAGAATGATCACAATATCACCAAGTGGTATGATGCATACTTTAATAAAGCAAGACCTTATCTGGTAAACGAAGGCTTTCCAAATCCTCCATGTATAAAAGGGAGTGAAGGAGTGAGCACCAAAGAAGATATTTATGTAATAGGGGCTGATAGCACTTGTATGATACCAGGAAGTGAAGAAAAAGTTTGCAATGGACCATTGAAACCCAAAAACCATTATGTGTAAGTATTACTTATTTTATATCATCCATCTCACCTGAGTGACTCTGGGCAATTTACAATAAAATATGATTTGCATTTTTGGAAGAATTTGCAGAGGTGAGAAAATTGACTTTTTTTAATTAAGGAAAAGACCATATCTATATTTATTAGGAATTGGAAACTCTTTAGAACGTTTTGCTGAAAATGTCAAATATTATTTAATAAAAATTAATTTGAAAATATGCAGGGTTTTGCAGCAACTTTGAATGGTTTGGAGCATGTGGGGATATTCACACAGGAATGGTTGGTATCTTCTTAAAGCAGACATACATTTTCCTGGAATTTCATAGTTGCCCTTTACAACTGCAATGCAATTCGAGAAAAAGACACACCTGAATTACCAGCAATTGCCAGTATGGAGCTACAATGCCCAATCATGCTCCAAAGCACCATTTTCCTTTGAATCCAAAGAGCTGCAAAGCATGTCACAAGCTACAAGGATGGTGTCTTTAATTTATATATACAATTTATATGCTGTATATTTATAAAATAAGCTTGTGTGTGTATGTGTATATAATGTTATGTGTTTGCTGTTTATAGATTTAAGTTCAGAGCAACAAATATCAGAGGTCAATATACGGATTCAGACTATTCAGATCCCATCAAAACTTTAGGTAAGGAATTTTTCATCACAAATGTCTATTTATTGGAAAGGTACAAATCGTTTTTAAAACTTCCTAGTGAATCTGTATCCCTGTTGTTATAAAGATAATTCCTTTGCATCAAAGGTACAGAGCTACATTGACCATTGACTTTCACATCTCCTGTTTTTCTTGGCCACTCTGCCTATATATGTAATCTCATTTGAGTTCCTCTAACGCAATTACCCCCAACTTTTTGGGCACCAGGGACCAGTTCCATGGAGAAAGGTTTTTCCGTGGACCGGAGGGGACATGGTTTTGTGTGCTGCTTGCATCCCACGGATGAGGCTTCATTTGTTTGCGTGGCCCAGTTGCTGGCATGTTGTGGACCAGTTCCAGTCAACAAACCAGGGGTTGGAGACCCCTGCTCTAGGGGTCACTTGCATTTTTGGGGAAATGTTTATGCCATTTAATAAGATACTTCATTCATTTTTAGGCTGTAAAAATTATTGGTAAGAAGTAGTTCTCCGAAAGGCTAGCAAATTTACTAGTGCACCTATTAGTACTGATCATTGCCGTAATGACCATCTGCAGCAATGGTCAGGAAGCAATTGTAATAACTCGTGTATGATTTTAAATAATAGTTTGGAGTTTAAATCCTAATATACCACTGACTTTACATTACAGGCGATGGGCTGTCTGAAAGAGCTGTAGAAATAATACTTGCAGTTACTTTATGTATACTCTCTATTGTTCTCCTTGTGGCTGTAATATATGCATTTGCAAGGTAAGTACATATCTAGGTACAAGATACAGTTTTTAAGTTTTAGAGGTAGAATTACTTATTAATTGAAATGAATTATATTTTTAAATTCATTGACAAATAAATAGATATGTATTGTTATAACTGTTATAATCCAGCAAGGAATACGTTATAACAAGGGGTCATAAACTTTATTCAACAATTTATAAGCATTGTATAGAAACCTAATCAGCAAACAGAATTAAAGACTAGCAGAACTGAGGTCTAATGTATGAGCTTTCAGAAGCAGAAGGCAAGAAGGTTAATGCCACTTCTTGTCCTGCAAAAATGTCTTCCTTTGCAGGTCTTGCTACTCTCTGTGGAATTCTTTCTAGCACACATTCTTTAGGAAAAGAAGTGAAGTGACGATCTCTTTGTTCTCTGTTCCTAATACAACCCAAACCAATTTTTGGTGGTGTCAAGAGTAGATCTTTGGGGGGGGGGGGAAGAAAACTGAGTCCCCAGGGAGATGGGCGGCCTATAAGATCGAACAAAATAAAACAAGAGTGAAAGCATATTGATTGCTGGAAGAAACAGTAAGAATCTTGTATGAAAAAAATGCTTTGAATTGAACAATTTGCAAAGAATATTAGACAGAGTGTAGGATGTAACAAGGAGCGTGTATCTGAAACTTAATCAAAATTAAGTTGTCTTTGACATGAAAACCACAAAGAGGGGCAATTGCAAAGCATATATAAATGATTAAAAATTAGAGCAACAAGGTGAATTTGTAGATTACTAAAGAGAAAATGAATGAAGAACTCTAAAGACATGAATATGCTGGTAAAAAGGCAGTGGGTTGTACTTTCTGGGGTCTGTTGATAGAAATGAATATTGCTGAAAGACACTAAAATGTGATGCATAACAGCACATTTATATTGTGTTGCTGTATAAAAGTAAGAGTGGTGTATGTCAAGAGGAACATAAAACAAATTGAATGCACTGGAAATAGGATTAAAAAAACAAGTACATTGAGGTACTTTGGTCATATAGAAGCAGTAGTGGGTTCCTACCGGTGCACTCTTGGCTATCCGTCGCCGCCCTTCTTCGGCTCGGCGGCGACAGATAGCCAAGAGCGCACCGGTAGGAACCCACTACTGTATAGAAGAAACAAAATACACATTGAACTGCAAACAATTGAAGAAGAGTGAATTCATAGAGTGGAAGGAGAAAATGAAGAAAGTTGTATTAGTTTAGAAAGTTAGGTGCAATTGATGCAATTCTTTAAAAAAGGAGATTTTAAAAGAGCAATATATAGATGTGGTATAATCAAGGATAATTTGCATCATTTGCAAGAACAGCAATCAGTGGACAACTGCAGTAAATTGTATAGGTGAAAAGCAATTTTATCCTTTCTTTTTTTAAATTCCTTATTCCTTTTCTGTGCTCTGTATAATGATGCTCATGTCAAAAAGTGTATGCATGTACATGTATACACTTGTATACATGTAAATCTATGTGTATACATGTAAATCTACGTGGTCGCTAAGAGTCAGCACCAACTTTATAGTACATACCGGTAATCAATTGTGTATCTATATACAGTATCATAGAGGTTTTATTTAAAAAATCCTAGTGTAGAGGTCACTGTTTTCTTTGTGTTACTGGAAAACTGAAGATTCTTTCTAATTAAAGTGCAGCCAGTTTTGGACAGCTAGAAGGCAACTTTGAACATTACAATTGATTACAACTCAGTTCTAATCAAAAGACCAATAAGATAGTATGACTATTGCCAGGTATACACAGCTGATGTAACAGCAGAAAATGAGGGTAGGAGTTATTTCTTGTAGTAGCATTGATTTTTTTTTATTTGTTGCTATACTGCTAAAATTGAAACATTAATGTTTATTATATACAGATAAATGAAAAACTGCTATCTATTTGAAGTGCAAATCTTTGTAATGATACCACATCCCCAAAATTTAAAACATAAGAAAATAACAAGCATGTTTATATTTATATTTTTCCTTTTATTGAATAGTTATAGCATAGTTTCCATATTTCAAGGACTTTGTAAATTGAAGTGTGATACTATGCAAAATCACCTGGAATGAGTTATATTAAAATCCATTTTTTATAGTTATGCATTGGAGAGCATGTTTCAGAAATGCTCCAGTGAGGTTGAGGTTTATGAATAACATTAAATATTGCATCTTGTTCAATATCCTTTGTGCTGGTTTAGAATTCGTCAAAAGCAAAAAGAAGGGGGTACATATTCTCCGCGGGATGCAGAAATTATTGACACTAAATTTAAACTGGACCAGTTGATCACAGTGGCAGACCTGGATATGAAGGATGAAAGATTTACACGGTAAGCAAACTCTTTAGGCAAAACAGTAGTTCTGGAGGTCTGAAGCCATGACCCTATTGTGACCTTTTACTTGTTTAGAAGTATTTGCGGTATTCTTATTTGCACAGGTCACAAAGATCCTCTTTCAAAGGGTGACCTCCAGACACTTCTCTCAGGAATTTAGATAATCATTTGGTCTTCTCCATGTTGGGATAAGAGAGAAGGGCGCCTTTATGTATCATGCCCTGCTATTACACATTATATTATATCCCTGAGCTGAAGTGGTTTTTGATGCAGAAATGTAAAGGCACTAATAATGCTCTGTTATAATGTTGGTCTGAAAGTAATGCAGTAACATATTGCTCTCTGCTCTCTGATAGTATCTTTGAAATCTGTCAGCAATCAAGTTCAAGCTATAGCATGATACATAGATTCTGAATTTGTTTCAGGAGATCAGAATTCATGAATACTCATAATTTTCACCGTATGGATTATTTCAATCTAACTTTCTTTACCAGATTGTTCTGAGATTTAAGTAAAAGAATGAAGAAAATTAAATGGCTAGTTTATAGCAAAATATTTTACATTACTCTTCAAAAGTGTTTCTGCAGCAACTTCTATTGAAGATTTTTTGCCACTAATTCTAATGAATTTACCTAGAAGGAAAATATATGTTAATGTATTTTCACTTAACTTGGTGAGATATTGCTGCTATCATTTGCAAGATTTGTGACAGAACACAAAAAACCTCATACGATTAGGTGATCCTCCAAGATTTTGGCAACTTAAACTTTTTGAATTTATTCTTATATAATTTGGGAGTTTTATATATATCTGAGAAAGAAGAGTCAAGAAATTACGCCAGAATGTCTACTGATGCTACATTGCCATGCTTTATGCGATGGCTCCCGAAACCTTTCCTGCTAGTATAGTTGTCAATGTAAAGAGATTGGGAACCATTAATTGCAAATTACATTGTACGTCTTGACCAGAAAATATTTTGACTATGTTTTTAATATGACCATGTTATATGTTGCAGTATTAAAGAAGATTAATGTGGAAATTTCATTAAATATTTTTTCCCCAAAAATTCTATTTATTGATTTTTTTCACAAATTTACATAATTATAAGTGGGTTTTGTTTCCAGATATTCCTCTTTTTTCTTTAGACGCAAGGAGATATTTATCATCCAGTAAGTTACTGCATGGCTAAAGATTCAATGTGTGGTTTCCAGTGTGATGTGTTCACTTGTGTGATCCTAGCTTATGCTGATTTTTATTTGAAATAATACTTTTCTTAGCACTTCAGATGAACTTTGTATCAGTTCACTAGTGATGACATTGGTTTTGGTATCTTGCAGAGACAATGCAGGGTTTTTCCTGATGACATAAAAATCAATTTAATCGTTATTAGTGCTATAATAGCACATGCATGATTCAGCATAATATCCTATATCTAGCCTGCCCGCCCACCCTTCCCCCAAGATATGGTATTTGGTACCCTGCCTTGGATAAATCCATTTGCTGTTTTATAAATACAACAACAATTGAAATTGCATAATGCAACAAAAAGAGCCTTCAAGAAATAATTAATATATAAGTCAAAGGTTCACACTATGACCACAAATAAGTATGAGAGAAGAGGAAGCATTGTTTGTTTGTATGAATTTTTGTTGTTGTTGTTAAAGCACTATAAACAAAATCACATTGTGGAGACTCAGGCAAATCCTGAAACAATAATTAATTTGTTGTGATATGTGAAAATATCATCTAAAAAGGCCTTCTAAGTAGATCCCAAATACTTTATTTCTATTGAAGTTATAGAAAAGTTGGATTCAAACTTCATATACAGTATCTTTCAAGTTTAGCAAACTTGGATTGACCAGTGACCAAAGCATATTTTAGTTAATTCTCATTTATTCCAATTTTCCTTTTAGAAATAAAAGACAAATTCTAGATAATATTGTGAATAATGATAATCAAGATTCAGAATTTCACAAGGCAATTTTCCTAATTTAAAATTTTAGATTTTCCAAAATCTAAAATTCTAATCTTTACAGAAATTTCCTAATTACAGGAATATCCAGGATAATCCTGGCTAACCAGATAAACCTATTCTAGCAATCATCATGATCACAAATTCATAGGGTTGGAGAACAAATATCATACAGAGTTATGCTCAAATGTCATTTAGAATATGTTAGAAGGAAGGAGACGGGGACTGCCATTTTCATGTAGACATGATTTCGTACATAGTGGAGAATTTTTCAGGAGTTTTTAAAAATCTGTTTAAAAAAAATATAATAGCAGAACTATGAGTTTAAGTATAATACTTCAGAAACTAAACTGGAAAAACTACAAAACTATAATTTCCATGGCATTCTTGATCCCTGTTTATTTATATGTATTTTCTTCTTGTTTATAAGATACATAAGATAACAACTCTATTGATTTCCGTCTTGCAGACAAATCATTTATTTAATATCATGTATAATGTATAACGTTACAGAGTTTCATTACTTGATTTCAAGACAGATGCGGGCAATCCAGAGTGAAAGATTAGACTAAATGCTTATATTTTTATTTGTTTGCTTTGGTCTTTTCTTGTTTTGAATTTGTCAGCAGCTAATGACTGTAATAAATTGAAGCTGAAAATTGCAAACAAACAAATTCAGGATTATTCTAATAGCATTACTTTACATTATTAACATGTGTGTTTTCAAAATTATTCTTCTGAATTGTAAAAAGCTTGTAAAGTGCCGAGATCATTCACAAACCTATTTATTTAAATATCTTAGATTGCTATGAAATAGTTTAAGGTCTAAACGGTGGGAATGAAAAAAAAATATGAAGACTTTCAGTAAGGAATAATTATTCTATATTGTTCTTAAAGAGACAGACCAATGAAGATCTTAATTAACTTGTTAATAACATTTCCATCGCTATTCCTAGCAAGTACTCATGTTGCTTATGAGTTAAGCCTTTAGTCTACATATTCATTTCTGTGGGGACTTTTGAACAAGATATAATTCCCAACAGTTTTTAAGTGATTGACCCAGAGAGTAGTGCCGGTCACCATTGCCAACATAAATAAATGGCTTCTGTTGATTCTATATCTAGACAAATAACTTGAATCTGGGCAGGGAAGAAAATCATACTAGAAGTGAAACTGAGCCTAGGCTCTAAGGCTTCATCTATCTTTCAAGATGCGATTAATATTGCAAGCTCTGATAACCTGTTGTTGTATAGAATAGCTTTGATTATCCAAATGTTTTCCCAAAACATGATGCAAGGCTTGTGGGCTAAAGTAGTTTGATTTCCTGCACAAAGCTGAAACATCTTGCAGTTTTGTTGTTTGCAGTTATGTTACAATGTCAGCATTGGGTGAATTGGATGGTTGAAAATAAATCATCTACACAATATTTTCCTTGATTCTGTAACTCAAGCTTTTCTAAGATAAAGTATACCAGATAAGTCCTAACCATTAAGGCTAGAAGAATCAGGTTGAACAAAGCTTCTGTAAATCTTATTACTGAGTGCTTAGCAAATTAGCATTTCTTTTACTCAGTGCGTCTGTAATCATTACATAATATATTTACTCAATATAACTTAATCCCATTCTAACCTCCTATAGAACCTGATAGTCTTAATCATATATCATTTATTGATTAAAGTTTTTAGTGTTTGGGTGCCAATTCAGCTCCATAATATTTTTCTGCTTAAGCAAGAGCTTCCTCTTTTAGTAGTTGGCAGGGCCTGATTGTCTATTGGAAAGCAGAATGAGAAGTCAGTGATTAGTATTTTTAAAGTAAATAGTAATTATGCAAAGGTTCATGCTCTTATCCTTGATGAAACTTGATCCAGAAATGAGATGGAAGCTTATTCCCATGTAAGTGGTTCATGGTTATATTAAATTACATTTGTCATAATTTGATATTTTATTATACCATGGTGAAATTTTACATAAATTTCCAAGGAATGAAACCCCATCTTAATTCAGTGGCATACATTGTCCAGATCGGGTGGCCAGTAAAGCAGGGTGATATAGGAATAAATCCAAGTCTCCTTCATAAGATTGTCTAATAGAAAGAAATGTTCTTTATATTTCAAAAATCTTAGTCTACAAATCTTTCAATAATTCAAACTGTAATCCTATACATACTTGCCTGAGAATAAGCTCTACTTCAGCTCTGAGTGAAACCCACATATAATGCAATTCTTGAAATATTTCATTTTCATAACCCAGAATACCTATATTCATAATGCCTAAGCATTGTATTGTATCAAATAAGAATAAAAGATCTAGGTTTACGTAAGATGCAACTGTGTATCTAATTCGTCAATAAGTGGCATGCTCACAGTCATACCCACGCCACTTCCTGGTTGGATAACTGCTCTACTGCTCTACGCAGGGCAGTCCTTGAATACTAGGCAGAAACAACATCCAATGCAGAATGTGGCAGCATGTATAGTTCTGGCCCTCTACACCAGTACTGGACAAGTTGCATGGGCCTCCAGTTAATTTCTAGGTGCAATTCAAGATGCTCATTATCACCTTTAAATCCCCTAAGTGACATAGAACTTCCAGGAATGACTGTTCCTGAGGGTATCAGTGGCTCATTATGCTCCATTCTAAGTCCTACGCCATTCATCCTCTGATCACATGATCCAAAGTGAAATATATACAGCTCACTTTATACTTTAGAAAAACAACCTAAGAGAAAAACAGAAAAAATAGTATGCTTGATACATATCCATGCACAACACTTTAGTCATTCCATGTGCACACTTAGAAAAAAATACAGGGCCCCTCCTGAAATTCTTAAAATTATCTACTGAAATCAGGTTATGTAATTAGGAAATTCTCAAGCATTACAATGTGTGAATATAATTTTTAGCAAAATGGCCACTATTACATTGCTACTATGTCTTTTATGCTTTCCCTTTTCAGTTTATATGCTGTTTACAGTGGTACCTTGGTACTCATTGGTTCCCAGAGGCACAATGAGTGCCAAAAACAGTGAGTGCCAAACACATTTTTCCCATAAGGAATAATGTAGTGAGTCACAAGGCAGCCGACACCGAAAAGTTCTAGCATGTGCATTGAGTACCAAACAAACAATGAGTAATTTTCATGTCAAAATGCATTGAGTACCAAATTTGATGAGTTTCAAAGCAGTTGAATACCAAAGTGCCATTGTATTTGTTTAAAATGTTAACAAACATCAATGTAACTGAGCCCAAGCTAGTGCTCTCTAAATGAGTTGGAGTCTGTGAGTTGCAATCCAACACTTAAGGAGGTCACCAAATCAAGAAAGGTCTACCAACATATTATCACATACCTAAGTCGTACAAGAAAGTATCATACCCTATTTTAAATCTAGCAGACATTGATCCTTTAAAAACTGAGACATCATACTGGAATCTCTTTACTGAAGCATAGAGGGTAAGAAAGTATAGAACTGAGAAACTCTCTCTGAATGACATATAACTTAGTTAAAGAGGAGTAACTAAATTGTGAAAAATTTACCACACCTGCAATAGGGATAGTGTTAGTTTGGGGCTGATTGAGGCTAAATATCCTCACATACCACAGTTAACTTTAATTGCCTCTTCCACCTTTAGTGGCCTTGCTATGTTTCTTAAGGCAGTCTGTCCCTTTTGTCTTGCAAAAAGCATCTAAAATAATTTATATTGGCACCGTTCTCATAAAAATGAAATTTAAAGGACTTTAAAAAAGTGAATCATTCAAAAATATTTAATGTCGTTTGACTCCTAATTTCTAACTTTGGTGAGTCCAGAATCAATTTAGTCTGTAAAAAGTTGCCTGATTCACAACTTACAGCTTCTTATCTTAACACAATCTCTGTTACAGGTTACTTAGTTATAGAAAATCCATCAGGTAAGTTGAGTTTTATACCGTATCTAGTCTGATGAATTGAACTGTGTGATATATATTGATATACTTATTAGAAAAAGTTCCAAGCTGTGTATAAATCATAAAAGCATGACCAATTGCATGGTAACTGGAGAAATGCTTTCTCTCTCTCTGGGGTGAAGCCTGCATGTCTGTGTTTTAGCTTGGCAAGTAATATAGGGATATTTAACTCCTAGGGGTTTAAAAACCATGTCATTATGGGAATGAAGTCACTGCTATATTTTATGTATCTAAAGCCCTGCATTGTATAAAATGGTTTCTATGTGACAAAAGAAGCATTATCTGCTGGATTTGAACTGAAGGGTGATTTTACAAATGTGCATAAATATCAAAAGATTGCCTTTGGGAGTAATCACATTTGTAAAACAGTTTGTAGACAACAGTTGCAGGCTGTCAAATAAATAGTATAAAATTTAAGATGGAATTCTGTTATTTCAAAAATGTTCCAAATGTAAACTAAGTCTCTTCTTTTTAATTGTTTTATATGCATAAAAATGGTATGTTAACTTTCCAATAGAAATGTCTTTATTTTAAACCTCAAATTATCAGTTTTCCTCCTTTATTTCAAGGCCAATAGGCAAGAAATGTTTTCTGCAACATGTTGAAGATCTTTGCACAAATAACAACATCAAGTTTCAGGAAGAATTTTTGGTATGTTACCAACAATTGTCACAACATGCAAAGTCTCCACTTGTTCCATGTGTTACATTTGATGTACTTTGATCATTAGTATTCAATAAATAGTTTGGTCACATTTGATATTTTCACATGGAAAGCAGTGTTATATACATATTACTTCTCATTCCATTTGATCAGAAGAGTTCATACACTCATCCTCCTTATTCCTGCTACAGAAATCTTTCACTCACTGCTGCTTGCATTCAAACAAAAAAAAATTACAAGCTATTCATTCTATATTCTCTTAAGAAATATTCCATTTTAGCTGACTTCCTAACTTCTCTGAATATATTCACAGTACGCAGCATAAATAATTAAAGTAAAATCTTTAGTATATCGTACTCCAGCATAAGCATACATGAAGTCTTGTGGATCAAAGTCTATTGTCCTTGAAGGCAGTGGGATTCCTTCTAAAGATCTGCTGGGAGACTAAAGCCTTGTAGCAATTGGTTGACCAATGCTGAGCTAGATTGGCAGGACATTGATTATATTGCAAGAAGTGCTGTGCTGAAAATTTCTTCCAAATCTCATTATTCCCATTCAGTTTATTAGGGGGGAGGGACTCCCTTCCTTCCTTCCTTCCTTCCTTCCTTCCTTCCTTCCTTCCTTCCTTCCTTCCTTCCTTCCTTCCTTCCTTCCTTCCTCCCTCCCTCCCTCCTTCCCTCCCTCCCTTCCTTCCTTCCTTCCTAGGTTTTATGGTTCTTAACACATATTTTATGAGGCTGTTCTCTCACCCATACCACATCCATCCATAATTTTCCCTAAAGCAACCTGCAGACTCCTTGACTTTGTGCTTCAATTAAATGTCAGAGGAACTGAAAATTGAAAATTGATTTAGATCAAGGAATGTCTGCAACTTGAAAACTGCAGAGGGAAATAAAAGAAACTACAACTACCTCCTCCACTATCACTTAATAAAGGATTTGTTAATTCTAAGGCAACCTGAAAATGAGGTAAAAAGTCTGGAGCCTCTTTTTTTTTTATTGAAAAAGTTTTATTAGTACAGAGTACAAACATTTTTTAATTTTTCTCCCCACCCCCACCCCCTTCCCTCCCCCCTCCCCCCCGGACTTCCCAGAGAGAACACAGGGCATAATATCAGTAATTACAGAAGAAAAAAGAAAAAGGAAAAACCCCTCAACTCCAAATTACACATTGCTAGCATCATTAAATTTCTATATTTTATATTATTTCCCATATAATTCTAAAAAATAAAAAATAAAAATTAAAAATATATTAATTATATAATCTAGGTTATACAAAGGAAGGAAGACAGTTTCTCCCTCCTCCTTTCAATCACCTTTCTAGATCTATAAAATTTTTTAATAATACTAAATCTTTAAAAAAAAACATTAATAATAATAATAATCTCATAATTAACTAAAACCGAGAAAATTTTACATAGCTAATATCAAGATATTAAATAATACCTTTAAATTTCATCATAACAACATATTATTCTAAAGCAACTTATTAACTCAAATAAAACTAAAAAAGTATTACATGTCTACATATTAAATAATAAAACTTTTAAATTTCATCATAACATAATATTATTATACAACGACTTTAATTCCTAATAAAAAATATTAAGTAATAATACCCTTAAGTTTCTCATAATAACATTATTATACAACAACTTATTAGCTCAGATAAAAAATTATTACATGTCTACATATTAAATATTAAAGCCTTTAAATTTCATCATAACCACATAATATTATTGTTCAACAACTTGTTAATTCATAGTAAAAAGATATCCTTAAGGGTAATATTAATAATAATAATAATAATAATAATAACAATAAAAATAATAACAATAGTAATAATAATAATAATAATAATAATAATAATAATAATAATAATAATAGTAAAAATCTAAAGAAGAGAGAGAGAAGAACAAAAACCTAAGACAAATGGAAAAAAAAAATCCTTCCTTTAAAACAATTTTTAAAATCTAATTGTAATAATTTAAAACTCAATAGTTTTAATTAGAAATTAAGAATTCCAATTCTTAAAAAATTATTTAAAAAAAAGGAAAAAAGAAAAAAAAATTTCCTTTTTAAAAAAAGAAAGAAAAAAGGAAGAAACAACAAGAAAAAAAAAGGAGAAGAAGAAAATACAATTATATTATCTCCATCCATCTAATACATATCAACACTACTTCTCTTTATATCTTATTGGTTGCCTCCTTTTGTATCTTGATGATTTTGAATTTATCAGCTCCTCTTCCATCTGATCCCAATACTCCATCTCCTTTTTCACATCTTTCTGGCTCTGCGATTCACTTTGACTCTTTAAGATTATTTCATTTTGATCCAATAAAGATGACTTTTCCTCCTTGTCTTCTTCTACATTCATACGTTTTTCTTCTGGAATTTTAGATATATCAGCCTTTAAAATATTAACATAAAATTCGGTAGCTTTGTTTATCGTATTCAGCCGGTATCTTTTCTCCAAAAATTTCACCGTAACTCCTGTTGGTGCTTCCCATTTGTATTGTAAATTCAATCTTTTAAGTTCATCAATCAAAAAAGCAAATTCTTTTCTAGCTTTAAGCATTTTAAAGGGAATTTCTTTCCAAATCTTAAGTTCCTGACCATTCACCTGAAGATTATTCTTAAATGTCGCCTGAATAATTCTGTTCCGTAAGACTCTTGTAGTAAAATATATAACAACGTCCCTTGGTAAATGTTTTTGTTTTGCATGCCACGAATTGACCCTGTATATCTTTTCAATTTGTGTAGCCAGCTCATCTTTAGAAATTCCAGAAACCTGTACCAAGGCCTCAGTCATTCTTCCCTTCAGATCATCATATAAACTTTCTTTCAACCCCCTTACTCTAATAGCAAATTGCGTTCTTCTAAACTGTGACATCAACACCTCTGTTTCAAAATTTGCAATATCCTTTTTAAATTTGTTTATATATTCCACCGAGGTTGCCAACGCTTGTTTATTTGTTTCAATACAGTCCTCCAAAAAATCAACATTTGTTGCTAAACCTTTGCAAACCTCTAACATGTCCATCCGTAACTGCTTTTCCATATTCTTCAAAGCTTCCTGCATTTTATTTTCTATTTCAGTAATTTTTTGATTAAATTCCAAAATTAAGTCTTGTTTCATAATCTTTAAAGTATTTAATAAATTTTCCGATGTCAAAACTTGTGGAGGTGTTGATTCAGTAGCAAGTTGCATTTTAGAAGTATAAGCAGAGGGGTAGCTAGACCTTTTATTCAAGGCAATCATTCCATATTTTGAAGCCATTGTTATAGTTCCAAAAAAATTGATCTGAAAACACCAAATCACTATCAGTTGTTATAATCCAAAATTGAGAGTCAAAAATAAAAACCAGTTTTCAAATTCAAAAATTTCCCAAAGTCCAAAGGCCACAAACAGAACACAAATAACTTTCACTTCTTCTTTATTATACTTCCAAAAAGGTGCAAAGGAGAGTCAAATCTAAAAAAATTCTTGCAATTTCCATGGCAAATAGTCTTTTGTAATTTATTTATATTAGTAAAATTATCAATTACTGTTATAATCCAAAGTCACGGAGCAGAGAATAAAAATCAATTTTCAAAATTTCCACAGGAGAAAAGCCAGAAAAAAAAAATCAATCTTTCCAAACTTAAAACCATTTTTATATTTCCAGAGAAATATAGAAAAAAGCCATAACTCTAAATAAAATTCTTTCCAATGAACAGAATAGAGAGTTTTTTAATTTCCACAATCAGGAGACAGAGAAAAAAAAAATCAGTCTTCAAAGTTATAGTTTTCCATAAGAGAAAGAGCCACAAACAAACAAGGCAAAAATCACCTTCACTTCTCTTCCCAACTTCTTCAAAACGCCTTAAAAAGCCAGATCTCTAAAAAGATACTTTCCACTTTCAAAGGCAAATAATCCTTATTTTTGTCAATTATCAGAGAATATAAGAAGGACAGCCAGTTTTCAATTTTCAGAACAAAGAGTTTCCATAAGAGAAAAAAAAACCACAAGCAGAACGGAAATCACTTTCACTTCTCCTCCTTCAAACGCCATATTGTTGCATATTAAATGTTACTTTGTTTCTTCAAATAGAAGTTAGCCGAGGGTTTAAAAAAAAGAAAAAAAAATCCATACTTGCCCAGCAAAGCCCCTGGTTCTCTCTGTCTGCCTCTTTAACTGCACAGAAAAAAAAGTTTTAAAAATCCTCTTCTAGAGGCAGCGGCGGCTTCGGCGTCTAGCTCCGCAAAAGCGGAGATTTCCTGGCTCCCGGAGCTAGGGGCAGGCTACCTGGGGAGCCTTCCCTTCGCGCCCCTGGATGACTCCTAGGGCGCTAGGGGGGCTCTACCCCACCTGCCACGCTCTCCTCTCTCCCCTATATCCGGGGCAGAGATATTCCGAGCCGCCAGACAGCTGTTCTGGCGGCCCGGCAGGGAGTCGGAAAGGCGTCCTGAAAGAAGAACGCAATCGGCGCCGAACACCAAACCGGAAGTCTAGTCTGGAGCCTCTTGATACAAATGAAAATCATTGTGAAAAAGGAAAATATATTTTGGCACAGTATTAATTGGAAGTGTTCATGCTACTATACTTCCTGTGTACTTTTTTTTTTGCTAAAAACATAAGTAACCTAAAAGTCATAGCAGCATATATATATTATTTTTTAGGAACTCCCCAAGTTTCTTCCAGATCTTGCATTAACTGATGCTGATCTTCCTTGGAACAAATCTAAAAATCGTTTTCCAAACATCAAACCATGTACGTAGTTGTTTTACTAATTATTACTTTTTTTTGTATTTGTTTATTTTGTCAAGCATATATGATTATAAGCAAAGTATAAACAGTAAAACATGATTGAATATATATGTAATACTACAAGCATGAATAAGAGTAAAAGAGGTAAGAATATATGTGTACATTAGGATAGAAACGGTAGGCACGATTGTGCGCTTATGTACAATTTTTCTGAAATTAATTTTTAAATACTGCCATGTCAAACTTGCTTGTATCTTTTTTGATTATACAATCTGATGGATAAAGCCATTTCTTTACTTATTTCCTAAAGAAAAATATTTATGTGGAAATCCCAGAATTTTATTTTTGTTATGAAGTAAATGAGAAATGTGTGAATATATTGTGTCTTCCATTGTACTATCATTTCTGCAACAGTCTATTATATCTCAAGTAAAGGGAGGATATCATAAAGGAAGTCCTCCCTTGGGACTTTCTCAGAATAGGCAGGCAGAGAGTCTGTGGATTAGTAGAGAGATCTGAAGCAGCAGATTGTACACTGCAGTTGCAGGACAGGAAATAATACAGCCTCGCAATTTCTTAGCTTTGTAATATAATCCATCCTAATTATTCTTCTTGGGCTGTGTACTCTGGAGTAAAATAAAGTTATCTAAAAGTGCTGGATCCATCTCTGGGTATGCTCACTTTTTCTTTGGAACATGATGATGCTTTCTTAAGATACTTGTAAATGTGGTATGTAGCTGATCCAGGAAAGATCAGAGTAAATATATAGCAATTTAGAAATCCAGGATAGATTTTATCACAGGAGTCAGGAGTCTGTCTCCCTCTGTAGTCAACACTGCTTCATTTTTCACTTATTAAGAAATGCTACTATTATTTTAAGCATTAGCTGTGATGTGAGATGGGGACAATGCATTCTTTGGTTAATGTAGCCACATTCTGTGCTATTAAGTGTTCAGAACAGCTGCTCCTACTATCTGCTACTGGTTCAGGAAATATTCTGTGCTCAGGTTGACCTGAGCTAATATGCCTAAAGCAGTAGCAGTAGTTTATCTTTTGATTGTACATATACTCAAAAAACTATTCTTCTATTGCATATTTATTAACATATGCACTCAGCCAAGATTCAATTTGATTTTGCAATTTAGTTTAACTATTCAAAATCAGTTTGAATTAATTTTGTTCAATGATTACATTAAATAAAAGTATCTGTATCCAAGCAGAGCAGCCCAATGAATCATGAGTTAGATTCAGATACCTGCTTTAATCCAATAATTGAATAGATTCAAATAGGTTATTTGATTGAAACTTCTTTTAATTGAAACTTTGCATAATTCTATTATTTCTGCCATTCCAGGATGATTCATAGTAATATTCGTTACTATTCAGGATATGTTCTGTTGGAAACAAATAACATACTCAATTTTGAATGTGTTCAGGAGAACTACATAGAGACATACATATAGATTTAACTTGAGATAGAAAAACCAGCACAGAATTCAATTTCCCTTCCCACAGGCCCATGTGCGCAGAGGGAGGGAGGGAGGGAGGGAAAGAGAGAGAGAGAGAGAGAGAGATCTTTTTCTTTCAGTGTGTGAAGAGACATAAGTTTTAAATTAAAATGTTTATCTAAAAGTCTTTGTTAATGAGTATATTGCTTAATTCTGTTAAACTCAACAATGGTTTTAATGGTTAAAAATAAAACTGAAAGAAAAAAATAAAATTTAACATATTATATATGTATGCAAGTATGTAAAGAGATGGCAAGTTGTTTCAAGTATGATGTTAGCATATTGTTAAAAGTCATATTTCCTAAAATGGTCTATCTGTATATGCATGCATATATATGTACATAGATACACTGACTGTTATCTGCCTATCTATCCATTTATTCATCCATTGAAACTTTGGAAAGATGCCTTGATTTAATTTCTTTTGCACAGATAATAATAATCGAGTGAAGTTAATGCCTGATGCTTGTATACCAGGATCTGATTATATTAATGCCAGCTATGTATCTGTAAGTTTATAACCATTTTAAATTGTAACTGCATTCTTCTGCATGCCACTTGGTGATTTAGAAAGACACATATTTTTATGGAAAAAATGCATGAATTTTCTTTTACTCTCTCCCTGTACTACAATACAGTTATATATACAGTCAATCATCATCATCAGATTTGTATTTTATTCATTTGGTTCACATGGAAAACAAAAATAGCTTATTGAATACCTTGAATTATACAACGGTATAATTTTATATTTCGGTTTTCAAGAAAATGTTCCATGATTGCCTGTTCCATCAGTTCATAGAATATTTTAGTTTCTTCTCCTTTTAAGCTCCGGTATGATTATCATATTTCAGCTAAACACCTAGACTAGTTGTCTGGTATATTTTAAGCTCTTGGAAGCCAAATCCTTCACTTTAAGCTAGGAGCAGACCACTCTGGATGCATGTAGGAGAAAGATAATTGCAGTGGAATATACTGTGGAATTTGTTTTCTTTATAAGATTCAATACTGCAAACACTGTGTGTAGAGAAATGCCTAATATTTATTTTAATTTTTGTCTTAGTTCCAAAAAATTTATTGTTGATTTTGGATTGCAAGTCATTCAAAAGAACTAAATAACATATTTCTAAATTTTAATTTCTAACATTTGTTGTGATTTTAGCATCTATTTTTCTGCAACATAAGAGAATGTATGTGGCTGAGAGTTGAACCATGGAGTTTTTGGTGCTCCTTGAGCTTAATTGTTTGCTTGCAGATGTTTATTACCCAACTAGGTACCATTGGTGTCTTACAATTTAGAACTGAAATCTACTGGATTGGACCAGCTGTTATGCTGTGTCCTTAACCAATGCAATATTTTGAGAATTTGGGAGCTACATACTCAAGTAAAAATCTCTAGATACTTATACTGTAGGTCAAGAGACAGACGTTTTGCAATATATTACAGATTTTTGGGCGGGATTGTGTTGGAAGCACCAACGTGCTTCTGTGGAAAAGGACTTGCCAGTGACACCATCCTTGCCTGGGGGATGCCCAGGTAGGGGCTCCTTTCATGTCCCTGTGAAGTTGCCCACTGAAGTGGCAGATGGAGCTGGAGCATGTGATGGGAACTCACCCCACCCCACAGCAGCAACAGGTTTTGAACATGAGCCTGCTGATTGGCAATACAGCATTCTAACCTCGTGAGCCACTGCGGTCCTTACATTTTAGATGTTTAATGTCTAATCATCACCATTTTCTAAACTACATATATAGAAATCCAAGGAATGTAGACCAGTTAATTAATAGCTATTAGAAATATGTATTGTATTCAGGGAGTATTCAGGAAGAGTAACTTTGAATGTCTACAAGCAAGAAGACGTTAAATATTTTACTGAATATATAGCTGAATATGATCTTTCCTCTTTTTTTCTTTAGCAATATGTACTAAGTTTCATTTTTACCTTAGGGTTATTTATGTCCAAATGAATTTATTGCTACTCAAGGACCATTACCAGGCACAGTGGGAGATTTCTGGAGAATGGTATGGGAAACAAGAGCAAAAACTGTTGTTATGCTAACTCAGTGTTATGAAAAAGGGCGGGTAAGTTACCAATATATGGGTTATGAATGTATTTGAACACTCACTATTATTATTATACATTCATTAAAATAATGGTATGATTTTATAAGCCATCATATTGCACCCTGACTGCAGATAAGATGCCATCAATATTGGCCTGAAGACAACATTCCAGTTACCGTCTTTGGAGATATAGTGATTACTAAATTAGTGGAAGATACTCAAATAGACTGGACCATCAGGGATCTAAAAATTGAAAAGGTAAGAATAGATTTTATTTAAACTTCGATATATTCTGTGAAAATTGTAATCTGTCTGCAGCTGTAGTGTCTGATAACATGTCTTACTCTTAGGATCATTGTTTAAATTTCTTGATTAATATAGCTTGGCTTTTATGATACCCGATATTGTGATGTCATCAAATTATTTTCTATAAAGTTAGAAAAGAATATTTAGGTATTCTTTTGCCTTATCCTACTGTTGTACTATAGTATAAAAACAATATATTATGAAAAAAATATGAGTGTTTATTTTCTGGGAAATTGAAATCCAAAGAACAAGTTATGAAAGTATATTCATCACTATAATGTTTTAATTTGTTGGCATGAAAGAGTTATAAATCAAAAACAGAGAAAATGTTCACTAGCATTACCCAGGCACAGAGGGTCATAATGAGGAGGAAAAAATGTCCATTAAATTAAAATATAACTTAGTAATGTGATGTCAAATTATGCTGAATTATATTGGCTGTGACTTTTACAGATGCTTTACAATGCCCAATATGTCAGTTCAGTTGACAATAATTTATGAAAAATATTCAGAAATCTGATATTTAAGAATCAGTAAACTAGGTGGCTTCATTTCTGTAATAATCCCAGTGATTCTATGATGTCATTGATTCTTGAATTCTGTATCAGAGTCAACTGTAGTATGTCCTATTAATAAAATCAAGACAATGAGGTACAAAACTAATGTTCCATTCCAAGTAATAATTACTGGTTGAACTGCTTATCAGGCTGTGTAAACAAACAATTTAGGCATTTAGGTGTACAATATATCTTAGATGCCTATCTTCTTAGGAAAAAAATATCTTAATAGATTGCCACCAAAAAAATCCAATTATAGCAATAGCACTTTACTTATATACCGCTTCATAGTGCTTTACAGCCCTCTCTAAGCGGTTTACAGAGTTCAGCATATTGCCCCCAACAATCTGGGTCCTCATTTTACCGACCTCGGAAGGATGGAAGGCTGAGTCAACCTTGAGCCTAGTGAGATTTGAACAGCTGAACTGCTGAACTAGCAGTCAGCCTGCAGTCGCAGCATTTAACCACTGCACCACTTCAGCTCATATTGTTGTTTATGCCAGTATGAATGGCCTCTCAAAGAGTAACTAAATACTCCTTTAACTCTAAAAAAAGTACTTTTCTTTGTGTATCTTAACAGCATGGGGATTGTATGATGGTACGTCAGTGTAATTTTATTGCCTGGCCTGAACATGGAGTACCTGAAACAAGTGCATCATTAGTCCACTTTGCAAAGCTGGTCCGAGGCAGCCGATCACATGACAACACACCCATAATTGTTCACTGCAGGTAAGCAGATTTTTAACAGATCTCATCATGCTAAATAATGGGATTAGTTAATAGAACAGAAGCAATGGATTGAATTCCAATATGGAGCACAGAATCTATGTATAGATTAAGAACATTGAAATTTATGGTGAAACCAGTGGTGGACTGCTGCATGCTCACAAGGGTTCAGGCAAACCCTTAGCTCTGATCGCTGTTGGGCCTGCCCATCCGCCCTTGTTCTATGCTATCCATTTATAACTTACTTTCTGGCTCATTGGCTGGCCCAGCTGCATACTGCGCCGCCCCCGCTGTTCTCACCGGAGCTGCCTGAGCTGATTAGGATCCTGTTTGAGGCTCTGTTTCTCTCCCAAAGGGGCGTGTGCAAGCACAACCAGCGAACCCTTTGTTAAAGAAAGTGCAGCCCACCTTTGGGTGAAACCTATTTAATATACAGCAACAGACATATTCAAGAGTTCAAGGTTTCAAGTGCATAAATCACAGATTGGTAATAGGTGCATAATGAATTAGATATAATACTGTAGCTATAGTTATAGTAAAAATCTTAATCTAGAATATAACATTTACCATAAATCTAGAATTGTATCTAGGTTAAAAAAAAGTCCCTTCTGTTTTGACTATATATTATAGATAATACAAAGAATTTACATGATGAAAAGTAACGTATCTCCAATATTATACTTATCTAAGAATAATTATTTTGCAATAATATTTAATCAAACTGTAATCTGGTTCATTGTAATCATGATTTTTCCATTAAAAGTGTCAGATGTTTCCATGTGTGTTTCACCTCTACTTCTTATAGTGCTGGAGTTGGAAGAACAGGAGTTTACATTGCCCTTGACCATTTAATACAGCATATAAACGACCATGATTTTGTGGATGTCTATGGACTTGTAGCTGAACTAAGAAGTGAAAGAATGTGCATGGTACAGAATCTGGTAAGATGTTTTAAGATACATGTGCCTCAGTTCTCAGATTGCAGGTGATTTCTCAGAGTATAAGTAACTCTTGTTTTTCTCCTCCTTCTCTCTCCCTCCCTCTGTCCCTTACTCCTTTGGCATGGGGGAGAAATATTATGAGGTAGACTTATATACATATATCAATTTTATTTGGAACCCACAATATCATTGAGGTATGAAATAGATATTTGTTTCTATTTGTATCCATCTTTGAAAATCTTAATGTTTTTAATCCAGTGAAAAAAAAGAAAATAAAAAAGGTCCATATTTCTGAAATATTGTTAACAACAACTGGTGACAGTAATGGTGTTGTTATGGTAGGGGAAGGAGCACAGTAGCTCACATGATTAGAACACTGGGTTGACAATTAGCAAGCCTGTGTTCAAGACCCAAGTGCTGCTGTGTGTGACGGGATGAGCTTCCATTATTCTCTCCAGCTCCTCTCTACCTAGCAGTTCGAAAGTGTGCAAACACAAATAGATGAAATAGGTGCCACTTTGGTGGGCACATTAACAGGGACATGAAAGAATCCCCCAATTGGGCATCCCCTGGGTAATGGTGATGTCATCAGATAATCCTTTCAATCCAGAAGCACCTTAGGGGCTTCCGACACAAATGTGTGTGATGGTAGGAGAGCACTGAAAATAAAAGGAACCATTTATTGTTAAAGCCAGCACTTAATATAGAAAGAGGCAGGAAGGATTGAAATATATATAGACTTTCTTCCCAACTTGCTAATGTCCAAAACAACACTCAAAATAACTCTTTGTCAAAGTTGTATGTTCATTGTATTCAGTATATCATAGAAGCAATGAATATGTTGCTTGAGGATTGTTCCTCATGTAAAGTGCATTACCTTTAGAAAATATATCTCTGGAGCAAACATATATTAACTAGAAAGATGAGAAACTTTGCTTCAGCCCTAAAATAATAAGCATTGGATCTTCTGAACCTGTAAGCCAATCAGAAGCCACCACTCTGACTTTTTTTTCTCCTTGTTTTAAGCATTCGGGTGGGGGGGGGGGAATAAGTAGGAAACTGAGGACTTTCCAGTCTGAGGAATGTTCCGGTTAATAAAGGTGCCTTGATTTAACTAAAGTCTCGTTCTTTGCTTGGTGGTGCTTTTTGGGTGAATCCAGGAAAATCCTCTTCCTGGATTCATAGATCGCATTATGCAACCCATGTTGCAAGATGATTGGACCTGATTTGGGATCCAAGAGAATGTGCTATGTTAAAATATATTGAAATATAGCACTGCTTCTTGGATCTCAAATCAGAGCCAATCATCTTGCAACAGCTCTTTGAAGGAAAATGTCCTTTCTCTTTTAAACCAATCCTACTAAAAATCAGGATTTTGCCATGAGTACTTCCTTAAGGTTTAATGGGTTTGGAACAGTTTTATTTTTATTCACCTGGAAATTCAAATTGGGAGGGCACCGTTCTTATAGTATATCTAGAGCAGAAGTGGGTTGCTCCAGGTTCAGACCGGTTCTATAGAACCAGTAGTGGAAATTTCCCGCACTCGTGGAACCGGGAGCGATCGCTGGTTGGCCACGCCCCTGAACTGGCTCTAATGGTGGTGCCATCTTGTTTTTAGCTTCTGCGCACACGCAGAAGCTGTTTTTTGCTTCTGTGCATGCGCAGAAACTTAGTTTTCGGCACTGTGCATGCTCATGGCATGCAATGTGCATGCGCCCACATGGCGCGGGAGGAAGCGAACCGGCGGCAAGGTAAGTTAGAACCCACCCCTGATCTAGAGGAATGGTCCTCAGAATTTCAAAACTCAAATAAAAATTTCTCCAAGATTAGTTTCTGTGAGACTCTGAGACATTATCTTATTCACATGAGAACTTACCATTGTGCTAAAAACATGGTCCCCTCAGCATGTCCCATCCTCATCCTGTGACCTTCTTCATTATATATCCCTTTGGAGCAACTGCAATAAGAAGTGTGATAGAATCCTATCTAACTAGAATGGACTCCAGAAGAACCCCAAAATATGAACTAATTGTAAGAATGTTGCTTTTTCTAAAAGTATCCTGAGTATTAAATTCAAAAACTGCCTCAAAACAAGTTCAAGTTAGTGCCAAGATATCTTTGAATAAAGCTTAACCATTTTTAATTTTCACACTTTCTAGGCACAGTACATATTTTTATATCAGTGTGTTCTGGATTTACTGACAATCAGGAACAACCAGCCTATATGTTTTGTTAACTATTCAGTTTTGCAAAAGATGGATTCTTTGGATGCAATGGAAGGTATATAAATGTATTTTATCAAAATTATTTTTTAAAAAAATGGTAGTGCATTTATTTGTGGCATATTTGAAAATTATGAGAAGCATTATTTATATAACTATTTGATGTTTTTGTTTTTAACTTTTTGGATAAAATCAAAGGCACTATCTTTGCACAATGACTAAACTCATGAAATTCTATAGTTTTCTTCGTAACCTAATTGTTGATGTCATCCAGAAGTACTTTCTTATTCAGAACTTTTTTATCTTTCAGCCTAATCCTCTTTTTATTCCTTAATAATGGTATTCCCTGGCTTTGTATTGTTATTCAGTCACATGCTTTTGTTCTTGCTCTCTGTATCTTTTCCACAATATACAGTCTATTACCTTATCGTACATTTTTTTTTCTCCCTTCACAAAACTGGGAGCAAAAGCTCTTCTAGTAAATTTCTTTAAGTGACAACTTTATGATCTGATAATTTTTGGCCATGATATAACTCATCAGTATCCAGATTTCTACTAAGATAATAAATTATTTCATTGCACTGTTCATGGAATTGTCCCCAGATGTATCCTGTCAACTCCCAGATCCAATAAAAATACTTTGCCATTGGGGTCCATGATTTTGCCCTTTTATCTATTGGTGATCTATTAGATACAATTCTTGCCTTAGTTCTCCCAACCTCATTTTTCAGATTATCACCCTATTTTTCCTCTTTGCTTCATTTCTTGTATTTTTACTCAAAACACAAAATGTTTCTTACATGCCCTTTGATATCTTTTTATCATTAAGTACTTACACATACTTTTGTTTTAATATAATAGAGCATATATTGTATATAGAGTACAGAATGTGTGTGTGTGTGTGTGTGTGTGTGTGTGTGTTAGTCAATATATAAACTACAAGTTGAAAATAACAATTGACAAAACTACCATGATGGTTGTTTTTAAAAAAACAATAAGTAGCTTGTTCTTCCATTGATAATGGAAGCATAAGAAATCCATGTAATATATTTTAAAGACTTACTAAACCTGTCTGTGTAATTTAAGATTAATATGTAGAAGGTTCAACCAGTGTTCTCTTTCTTTTTCAGGTGATGTGGAACTAGAGTGGGAAGAAACTACTATGTAAATACACAGATGAAAATGCATTCCATTTCAGGAAACATACGCTTGTGTTCATGTTGCTGTTGTTTCACAATAGGGGCCAAAATATATCCCCATCATACAAATGATTATAAACAAAAATATTTTTGTAGCAAAATAAAATTATAATAGTTGTTTTATATTCCATGTGCCTTCACAAATTATATAAATTATTAAATTATAATTTTATACCGAGTAAAATCTGATTAGTATAATAAAACTGTACACAATAAGAACAATCCAGCAATATACATTACAATAAAATACACATTGCAAGACATTCTCCGTGGTTGTTGATTTATATTATTTCTCCACTTTTTTCTAACAATAACTAATATAATATTGTAATCCATGATAACCTGCCATCATAATTATATTTTTCAGTGCTAATGAGTAAAGATATACTATACATTACATACATTTCATAAAAAGAGGTACCAGTTATAGTTTCTACCAGTATTACCATATCACAGTGATGGCGAACCTATGGCACGCATGCCACAGGTGGCACGTGGAGACATATCTGAGGGCATGTGAGGCGTTGTCCTATGTTAGCTCCAGTGCGCATGCGCGCGCTGGCCAGCTGAATTTCAGCCTTCTTTTTGGCCGTTTTCGCTCTCCCCAGGCTTCAGTAAAGTTCATTTCTGAACTTCTGGTTGACTCGTTGGGCTACTTTTTGCCGTCCCCAGGCTTCAGGAGGCTTTCATGAACCCTGGGGAGAGCAAAAAACAGTCCAACAGGTCTACCGGAAATCCAGAGGCTTCAGTGAGGCCTGTGTGCATGCATGGGGGGCAGCATGGGGGGTTTGTGCGCATGCGTGGGGGCAGCGCAGGAGTTGTGCACATGTGTGGGAGGAAGGCATTGCATTATGGGTGTGGGCAAGCACGCACATGCTATCGCAAGCGCACGCACCCTTTTTGCACCTGAGGCAAAAAAGTTTCGCCATCACTGTCATATCATATGGATCAACTCTGGTTGGAAAAGAAAGTATGTAAGTAAGTAGACACAAAGTCATAAAGCATTTTAAAAAATAAAACTAGCCACTTTAAGTGGCTTCTGAAAATATATTGGATAGGCAAGGCAGACTATTAATGGGCATTAAGAAGTACAATATGCTTGTGGGAATAACTACCAACCTATGTTCTGAGCCTGAGTGATCTTCGAAAGCCTTATGTAGACCACATTGCATTAATCCAAACAAGTATCAATAACAGTAGTAGAAAATGAAGAAGCTAAGGTGCTCTGGAACTTAAAAATTCAAACAGACATGCACCTGCCACATCAAACCCCAGACTTAACAATTGTTGATAAAGACCAAAAACACTGGATAGTGGACATGGCAGTACCTGATAGCAGAAGAGAAGAAAAAGGAATGGAAAAAATCATAAAATCCAAAGACCTGCAAATAGAAGTAGAATAACTGTGGCAAAAGAAAGCAAAGAGTACCAATACTGTCTGGGCAACTTGGGAACAATCCCAAAACATCTGGAAGACCATTGGCATTGACAAAATCGCTATCAGTCAATTGCAAAAAGCAACTTTACTTGGAACAGCTTACATCCTGCAATGCTCATTTAATATTATTAAACAACAATATCTGCCTAGCCCGGGTCCTAAGGAAGGACTCAATAAGTGGGCAAAAATGCCAAATCTAGTCTAAACATCTGGATGACTGTGTAACTAGCCATAGCAATAATAATTCTACATGGTTTCAAAATTATAGCCAGATTCCTCAAATTCCCATGTATTCACAGAAAGGGACTTCAAAAAGATTTCATTCATTTCTGGAAAAGGGATGATAAGTTTAATTCAGGAGTATGCTTTACTGCTCTGGAATAGCCAGCCTCCTTGATGGGCAGATAGCCTCCTTCCTCGTGGTCTTCCAGAAGCAGGGGAAACCATGGCTATTCTGGAAAACGTTTGGGTAGAAATTGTTTCCACTTAGCTTTATATTCTCAGTTACTATTTTAATCATTTTACAGATAGTCCTTAAGTTACAATGACCTTCTTCAGCAATCATACAAACTTATGATGGAGCTGAACAAGGGAGATTTATAAGCAGTCTGCAAAATTTGGTGTTGTTGCACCAAAAATATGTGATGTGGACACTCGATGCCCAGCTTGTAATTATAATATTAGAGAAATTTCCAATGTTCCCTTCCAGCTTCCCACCAGCAAAATCAATGGAAAGTTGGCAGGAAGTCAGAAATCACTTCTACTCCCAGAGCTGGGCTGCTCCCGGTTTGGACCGGTTCTATAGAACTGGTAGCGGGAATTTCCCCCCGCTTGCCAAACCGGGAGCAATCGCCGGCTGGCCACGCCTCTGAACTGGCTCTCTCAGTGGTGCCGTAGATGCCACCATCTTGTTTTTGGCTTCTGCACACGCACAGAAGCTGTTTTTTGTGTATGCGCAGAAGCTTGGTGTTCAGCACTGTGCATGCATGCATGCGCGCAATGCATCCATGCCCACGCGGTGTGGGAGGAAGCGAACCGGCAGCAAGGTAAGTTAGAACCCACCCCTGTCTACTGTCAGTTTTTCACTTGCCTACACTGTATAGTAACTGCCCATGGCGTTCCTGGCCTTTGTGGCACCTATGCTCCTGCATACCAACCTGTACCATTCCACCCCTACACTCCCTAATGCCTACCCAGGGTACTTGGTCACCCCTCCATGGTGCCCCTATACGTCTTGATCTGCTTGCCTGTGACCCCCCACCTCTTCCTTAATAACCCATGCTGTCCTGGGGTTATAGCAGTAACAGAGACTGCAGGATTGCCATTCCTATGGGATGTGGTCATGTGACATCATGTTTTACAACATCATTGCTTACCAATGAAAATCCCAGTCCCAATTGTTGCTGTAACCCCAAGGGTACCTGTATTCTGATTTTATATGCTGTTTTAATACATAAATTCTATAAACTGCCTAGAACCTGGCAACTTTGAAGCAGTGAGTTAAAATCAATCAGTCAATCAATAATTTAGCTAATTAATTTCAGGTATGCCTACATATGATATACCACTGAAAATAACAATTGTATGATATGAAATTACGTATTGTTCGATTTAGACTGAAAAGGCTGATGTTCCTATCTTCATTCCCTCATATGATTACGTGGACCCAGTCACTGCATTTCAACTCAGTTAACACCTCTGGTGGTTATAAAAACAAAATTGGAGTGCAACTATTAGGCACATTCACTTGACCTTCTAGAACAGTAGTCCCCTACCTTTGCAGCTTGGCGGCACAACTGAGGGGGTGGAGAGGGGAATAGGGCCGTGCGAGTGGCAGCCCAGGGCATGTGTGTGTGCACCTCAACTTGTGCGAGGAGCAGGCTGGCATGCATGTGCACACCGCTCAACTTGTGCGGGTTGACCTACATGCACATGTGAAGATAGGTAGTATCTTATTCCTCCCCCTCTGTTGAGGGAGGGGTGTTTTATTCTAACATAAATGCAGAGGTGGGATCCTACCTCTGATTGCCAGTGTGGTTAATCGCTGAGTTCGGCACAGAGCCGAAGACTCTGCTCCCGTTCGCGGAACGGGAGCTTTCCCCGGGCGCTTTCCCCGCCCGCATGGATGCTGCCAATTGCGTTCTTTTGCCCTCTGCGCATGCCCAAAGCGTTCCGCATGCGCAGAGGGCAAAAGAACGCAATTGGCGGCATCCATGCGGGCGGGGAAAGCGCCCAGGGAAAGCTCCCGTTCCGCGAACGGGAGCAAAGTCTTCGGCTTTGCGCCGAACTCAGCGATTAACCGCACCGGCAATCAGAGGTAGGATCCCACCTCTGCATAAATGGATTCTTTTACCCCTCTTTCAAACCAATGGTCCTCTCTGTCCAAAATGTGGACTTTTTTGTCTTCAAAAGAGTGATCTTTGTCTTTCAAACTTTAGCACATAGCACACAGACCCCGTCACAAAGAACTCTGAACCCATTCTCTTGTAACAGCTTTCTCCAACCTGATTTCTTCCGAAATCTTGAACCTCCATTACTTCCATTTGTCATGCATACCAGAATTTATGAAAATTAAGGTCTATAACATCTGGAAGGTGCCATACTGTGGAAAACTAATTTATTTCCAAATAAACCAAATGCCATGTAAAGCATTCATATGTCCCAGGAACATACAGTTTAAATATAAAATTGTGTCCTTACGGTGCTGAATTGGGAGTGAAGGCTATTATCTGTAGATGCAACAAATATATTTTGGCACAGAAAATGTGAATCACTGGAGTTGGTGGTATCTAGGAAACGAGCATTTCTTTAAATATTTGCTCTTTATTTTTTTTTATGGGAATTGAAATATTATCTCATAATCCTGAACAGCTGAAAACTCACCCTCTGATGCTATGAATATTCTTCATTTTTTATGCAGCACACGGTAACTTCTCAGGAACAGTTGGGTTTTTGAACCAATATATAATGACCTGAGATTGTTGGGTTTGTTTTATGCTTTCAAATTCTTGTCATAACACAGGCTTCATATTACTTTTTTCAAAATCAGAATACTACCGTTGGGCAGGTTTGTTAACCATTAAGGCACATTCACTATGAAATATATGACATTATCCAGCCAAAAATAAATGCATCTTCTCTGTGCTTTTTTTCTTCTTTGTAGAAAAAAGAGGACTTACCTAGATATGCTTCAAATTAAAAATGCTGTCCATTATCACAGTATGTGGAAAAAAGGAAGACCTCCTGAAGCAAAAATGCACGAAGAACTTTTTTATGGAGACTAACTCAATTTTAGATTTACCTGTCACTTTAACAATATAAATTCTCTTTAATACAGAATATGAGGAAGAGGTGATGTCGGCAGCTGTTCATATCCTTGGTAAGTCAGTTTATGCAGCTCCTGTTTCATTGTGCTCATCCAAAACACGTGTTCTTCATTTATTATGCATCTACATTCAAGTATCTGATAAATTTCTTAGGGAGATTTTTTTTTACATATGTGATATTAGTTGCAATTGATACAGATTTTCAGAATCAAATATTACTAACCTTGTGGTTTCAGAAAATGTATTTTACTTTGATAAGCCTTGTCAAGTTTCCTGATACTTGATCAATTTGACTTAGAACGATTGCTTTTGTGTTCGCATATGAATGGATAGAAACATATATCATTAAAAAGCTGTTAGTTAGCACATGTTTAAACTTCCTCTCGGTCCCTTCAGAATCCAATGTTTAATAATGGGAGGCATTCTTAAAGTTCTCTGGGTGGTAATCAAATGTTTGTGAATGTTCATGTAGATACTATTGAAAATTCTGTGGTCTTCCCCTGCCCAGTTCAGATTAATGTCTCAAACAGCAATTGAACTTTCTTGGTTTTTTTCCCCTTTAGCTTCTCATCCAAGAAGTGACCTGGATGTTTGAGAATCTCCATGGATATTTAGCTCACATTAACCTATTCTAGGCAGATAGCAGAAGACATATGCCTGATTTATTTTTTTTAAAACACACACACACAATTTGATGTCCATTAGACAACAGCATTTAATCTTTGTCCTTGATAAAGATTAAATGCTATTATTAAGAATAATTACAATAATTGTTTCAAATTCCTGTGAAAATGACTTAGTTCACTTTACATCCTATCCAGGCCTTATACACAGTGATAATAACTGACAATAACAACTGAATGATGGTGAGAACAATTAATCAATGAAATGGCTTACCTCTGGAAGTTTTGGGTTCTCCATCACTGAAAGTTTTCAAGAAGAGACTAAGCAGCCATTCAGAATAATATAGGGTCTCCTATTTGAGCAGAGGGTTGGACTAGAAGACCTCCAAGGACCCTTCGAATCCTATTATTCTACTTTCTATGTTCTAATCTATACCTTCAAGTGCTTGTATTCTCGTTATATGTCCCACTGGCCATAACTTTATATAGAAGATATTCAATTATTTTGTTTTTGTTTTTTTTTATACATTTATTAAGAGTTTTTCCATACAATAAAAACAGAATAAAAAGAAATAAAGAAAAGAAAAAGAAAAAAAGTACAACAAATAAAAACAGAAAAGAATTAAAGTTAAGAAATATAATGACGTCTGATCTTCTTTTAAACGTATAGTTACAATGTTATAATCACTCCTCTCTCTTAGATATTATACAATAAGTCCATCAGCCCATCAATTAGTCCAAGTCTATCTTAATCTTCTAAATGATAAATCATTTCACTTCTTTCTCTTTCAGCAAAAAGTCCATAAAAGTTTTTTGATCTTTCAAAAAAGGTGGGTTTTTTTTGTTTTTTTTGCTTTCTGACCAAACAAGTGAATCTTGGAATTTCTGCATATTCTAATATTTTCACAATCCATCCCAGTGGATTTCATTGTTCTTCCATCATTGTGCATACCGTAATCTTGCTGCAGTTACCATATATAATGTAAATTTACCTTAACCCCCTGACTTTGATTTCAAATCCTATATTTGGATTTATTTTATTTTATCTTAAAAAGTTTCCTTGTAAAGTAAATACTGAACTCTGACAACTATTTTATTTAGCATTCTTCTTCCTATTCCACAGAACATTGATATAACATTGGATTTATTTTTTCTACTGGACTAAAATATCTTGTAAAAAAGCAGTTTCTTGCAAGACATGTCACAAATAACTATGAATTAGGCCCTGTTAAATTTTCTAGGAAAAAATATTTTTGAGCAAGATTTTATGAACAAAAGAATTTTTTACAAATAGTAAAGTCACGAACAGTAAATTTCTTCCCTCCCGCCACCTCTCATCCTCATAAGATGGGTTTTCTCCTTTAAGATGATCACCCTATCCACATAGCACACTATTTAAAAAGGATAACATGAATGTGTATGTTGCCATGCTACCTCCGATGTGGCTCTCTAATTACAGTGGTGGTTTTCAAAGGCTGAGTGTATTGTCTGAACCTGGAATAATTTCTTTTCCCATTTAGCAGTGAAAAACATTTATTTATTTATTTATTAGTGAGACTTATATACCGCCTCATAGCAGGGGTGAAATCATCCCGGTTCGTTCTTATCTGTTGGTCGCCGCAGAGCCGAAGAAGCCGGTGGCGTTCGCAGCACGGGGCTGCTCCCGCCCTCTTCCCCCGCCTGCCTGGACGCCGCCATTTGCGTTCTTTTGCCCTCTGCGCATGCAGAATGCTTTGCGCATGCGCAGAGGGCAAAAAAGTCAAATGGCGGCATCCAGGTGGGCGAGGGAAGCGGGCGGGGGCAGCCCCGCGCTGCGAACGCCACCAGCTTCTTCGGCTCTGCGGCGACCGACAGGTAAGAGCGAACCGGGAGGATTTCACCCCTGCCTCATAGTGCAAGCACTCTCTAAGCGGTTTACACCAGTAAACAATGTATATTTATATTGCCCCCAACAATCTGGGTCCTCATTTTACCTACCTCGGAAGGATGGAAGGCTGAGTCAACCCTGAGCCGGTGAGATTTGAACAGCTGAACTGCTGATCACAGTCAGCTAAAGTAGCCTGCAGTACTGCACTCTAACTGCTGCGCCACCTTGGGTCTTTAACATGTGAAACTAAACACTTTTTAATGTTTTAAAGTTTTTGTTTTAATATTTTAATGTTTAAAGTTTTAAACTAAAAACCTGAATTTGAATTTGACCAAACTGAATTCTAAGTGACTGCACTTATCTACTAACTCAAATACTTTTAACCTAAAATATTTGCCCCATGTTTTATTAAAAACTGCATGTTTACTTTGTCATGGTATTGTGAGTTAAGAGCCTACTGGAAAAAAAATGATCAATGCATGTAAAATGTTCTTCAGATGTTTCTGTCCAGACTTTTTACCTTTCATAATATTTTATAAGTTATTATTACAGATATATCCCTATTAGGTTACAGTACGTGTTGTATGGTCATGCCCAATTATTAGAGAAAGGCTGCAGTCATATTTCACTGGGACAAATTTCATATCAAAGTCACACATAACAGGAAGCTTGTCCTTACTAGTTACATGCCAGCATGCAAAAAGATGGTATAGATTTGGCAGACATTCAAACATTTCTGAATAATCTGAAGAGAGAAGCACCTTCCTACAATTTGCTATAGAAAGTTATTTTTTTTAATAAACATGAAACTTATCGCATGTTTCAGGCATTTTGTGGGTGGAGAGGTACGTATGTGTGTATGAAAATATACCTGCTCAAAGAAAATGATATCCATGTTAACTAGAAAAGTAGGCAAGTTCATTTAAAAATAACCAAAATAGTTATTTCTAATAACATTGTTAGCAGCACTTACCATATTTTTCAGAGTATAGGACGCACCGGAATATAGGACGCACCTAGATTTTAGAGGAGGAAAACAAGGGAAAAGTATTCTGAACCAAATGGTGTAGTAATATATTATTTAATAAAATACCAGTATAGCAGACTACTTTTTACAACCATGTATACTTTTTACAACCATGTACACTTTTTACAACCATGTACACTTTTTACAAAATTCAAACCTGACAGCTTTAAGACTTGTGGACTTCAACTCCCAGAATTCCTCCTCCAGTCATGCTAGCTCAGGAATGGGAGTTAAAGTCCACAAGTCTTAAACTTGCCAAGTTTGAAGACCCTTGCACCCCTAACCCCTAAACCAGGGCTCTTCAAACTTGAAAGTTGGTCTTCAAACCTGTCAGGCTGCTCGCTTTGGGGTGAGCGGCGGCGGCGGCAGCGGCTCCAGGCAGCAATGGCGGCAGCGGCGGCCAGCAATGGCGGGAGCAGTGGCGGCGGTGGCCAGCAACAGCGGCTCCGGCAGCGGTGGCGGCCAGCAACAGCGGCAGCGGCTCTGGGTAGCAGCGCCGGCAGCGCCGGCCAGCAACAGCGGTTCTGGGCAGCAGCGGCGGCAGTGGCAGCCAGCAACAGCGGCAGCGGCCAGCAATGGCAGCAGCAGCTCTGGGCAGCAGCGTTGGCCAGCAATGGTGGCAGCGGCTCCGGGCAGCAACAGCTGCGGCAGAGGTGGCCAGCAATGGCTGGAACCGGCCAAAAATGCGACGTGCGGAGGCCGAAAACCTCTGAAGGGTGGGGGCTGGCGAGTGGGTAGGGCTACATTCGGTGTATAAGACGCACCCAAATTTTCACCCTCTTTTGGGGGGTAAAAAGGTACATCTTATACTCCGAAAAATACGGTAATATAATTCTGTGTGGGAATGAAGCTGGGGTTGCTATCCCCATTTGGGAAAAGCAGCTGCAGCCAGGTGAAAATGCTTCCTACCTATTCACCCACCCGTTCCCCAAGGTTCATGCTTTTTCTCAAAAAGCCATAAATGTTTACAGCCCCAGAAACTAGTGAGAAGATGAATTAATGGATTATTGAATTCATTCATTCGTTTGTTTGTTCATTTGTTTGTTCATTTGTTCATTTGTTCATTCATTCATTCATTCATTCCCCACTCACAGTTTACTATCCCATCTGATCGCCACCTCGGCCTTGACCTGCTGCTCCCGGCGACATTTCTCTGCCCCGAGACACTGGTCAGGTCAGCTGCAGCTGATGCTCCATGTTGTAATGGGCTCCAGGAGGAGGAGGAGGGGACGCAGTCTCCGCCATTGTGAAGCACGCTAAGTTTAATTGTGCAACGCGAGGCGCTGCAAGAGCAGCGAGCAGCCATGGAGGTGGCGAGAGGAATATTGGGAGACGCATGACTTTCTCTCTGCCAGAGAGAGAGAGAGAGAGAGAGAGAGAGAGAGAGAGAGAGGGAGGGAGGGAGGGAGGGAGGGAGGGAGGGAGGGAGGGAGGGAGAGAGAGAGAGAGAGAGAGAGAGACGCCCACCAAGCCACGCCCACAGAACTGGTAGTAAAAAAAAATGAATCCCACCACTGCTTAAAATCACAATATGGAGGTCTTCTAATCCAATCTCCTGCCCAAGGCAGGAGTCCTTATACTATCCCAGACAAATGATTATCCAAACTTTTCTGGAAAATTTCCAGTGATGAAGCATCCACAACTCTGGGAGATAAGCTGTTATATTGATTAATTATTCTCACTGTCAGGAAACTCCTCATTTCAAGGTTGAATCTCCCTCTGATGAGCTTCTTGTCCTACTCTTGGGTGCTATGGAGAATAAATTGAAGCCGTCTTTCCAGTGACAGCCCTTGAAGTATTGGAAGAATGTTGTCATGTCCCCTGAGCCTTCTCTTCATTAAACTAAACATACAGTATATAGATCCCTTAGTTCTCTTCATTAAACTAAACATACAGTATATAGATCCCTCTCCATTAAACTAAACATACAGTATATAGATCCCGTTGTATCAGTTAAGCTCCAGACCCTTTATCATGTTTGTTGCTCTTCTCTGCACTCTTTCTAGGGTCTCAGCATCTTTTTTGTATCATGGTGACCAGAACTGGATGCAGTATTCAAAATGTAACTTCAATAGTAGAATAGTACTATCATTTCCCATGACCTTGATGCTATCCCTCTGTTGATGCAGTCTAGAACTGTGTTGGCTTTTTTTGGCAGCTGCAGCACACTGACTCATACTTAAGCAGTGATCCACCAGGACACCAAATCCCCCTCACAGTTACTACAGTTGAGCAAGGGACCTTCTACTCTAAATATTTGATTTTCCCTGCCTAAATGCAGGATCTTACTTTTCTCACCACTGAACTGCATCTTGTTGGATAGGACCCAATGCTCAAGTTTGTCAAGATCCTTCTGAATCATGACTCTATCTTCCAAGGTGTTGGCAATTACCCTCAGCCTAGTGTTGTATGTAAATTTGATGAGTTTCCCATCTATCCCCTCATCTAGACCACGTATGAAGATGTTAAAGAGCACTGAGCCCAACACAGAACCTTAAAGTTTCCCACTGCATGCTTCCTCCGTGTAGATGGAGATCCATTGAAGACTACACACTAAGGCTGACAAACTGCAAATCCGTCTGGTGGTGGTACTATCTATTCCACATTGCTCTATCTTACTAAGAAATAGGCTGCAGTGTGGTTTATCAAATGCCTTACCAAGGCATTTCAAGGCATACCATATCCACAGCATTTCCCTGATCCACTAATTATTTATCGAATGCAATAAAGTTTGTCTAGTATGTTTCATTTTAATAAACCCATGCTGGCTTCCAGTAATCACCTTGTTCATTTCTAGATGCTCACAAATCCATTGCTTATCTTTCCCAGGATTTTCCCAGGTATTGATTGGTTTGTAGTTTCCTGGAACCACTTTTTTAATCCTTTTTGAAGACTGGAACCACATCGGCATTTTTCAGTACTCTGGTGGTTCCCCGTGCTCCAGGAGCTCTGAAAGATAAGGCAGCTTTCTATATCTACTGCAGTTACATGGTATTTAAAATAGTTAGCTTAACAGTCTAGTATAGAGGTTAGGGCGCTGGCCTAGAAATCAAAAGTCGAGGTGGCGCAGCGGTTAGGGTGCAGTACTGCAGGCCACTTTAGCTGACTGTGATCCGCAGGTCAAGGTTTACTCAGCCTTCCATCCTTTGGAGGTAGGTAAAATGAGGACCCAGATTGTTGGGGGCAATATAAATATACATTGCTTACTGGTGTAAACCGCTTAGAGTGTGCTTGCACTGTGAGGCGGTATATAAATCTCACTAATAAATAAATAAATAAAAGACTGTGAGTTCTAGTCTTACAGGCATGAAAGCTGGCTGGGTGTCTTTGGGGATCATACTCTCTCAGCCAATCCACCTCACAGGGTTATTTTGTGAGGAAAAAGAGGGAGAGAAAGAAGTATTAAGTATGTTCACTGCCCCATCAGTTATTGATAAAGTAAATTTGGGATAAAAATCTAATAAATGAAGAAATAAAATAAACTTATTGTGCACTGACTCATGTCAAAAACTCAATTTTATTTGTTTTTTCATTGAATTCACTTTTTAATAACTGACTGAATCAATTAAGAAAATTAAAATAAGCTTCATAGGTCCAATTTTTTTTACATATTTATTAGGATTACAAAATTATATTCAAGCTTTAAATTTTTCAAGAATTCATCAGAAAAACTGTACAAAAGTAAGGCAATGAAGAAAATAGCAGGAACAATGCAAACAATGGCTTTCATATGATTGCCAGGAAAAATTAATTTTGAATAACTCATTTGATTTGAAAAATTAATCCAATATAATTCAGATGTTCTAATCAAACTGAATGAGGTCAATTCAGTTCATTATTTCTGAATCTTTGGAAAATGTATCTACCTGCAAATGCAGGAGCATCCAAATCAATTCAGAGTTATTTGATTCAATCTGATAGTAGTTTTGACCTTCAAGTTCAATCAGTAATCACTTTATTGCATTACCTTTAAATCAAAATTCCAACTTTTTTGCACAACCTTAGTGATTGTGTGTGTGTAAATATGGGCTTTGGGACTAAACATATTAGTCACCAACAGGCACTGTAAATATATTACACCTGGGATCTTAAGACTGATAACACTACACCACTACTCTAACATCAGTTCAAAAAAAACACAGATTAGGTTCCTTGTCTGTTTAAAGAAAGTTATTGTGTATAGAATCTGATTAAGTGAGGAACAAAAATGAAGTGAAATGTCTATTTTTCCCCACTGAATTCCAAATCATATTGGCCTTGCAAATCCCATAGGATTCTTGATTTGTAGTAGGCTATGAAGTTACTGAACTTTGGCTATGAAGTTACTGAACTCTTTAACTCAATGTGTTGGATACTTCCTTGTGAAATTTAATTTTTAGAATCTGTGCCAGGATAGGTCAACTTACTGAAAAGTAATCTACTATCCCATACTGGAGATGTCATCACTCAGTAGTGATGAAAATATAAGCTGATCTAATAGCACTTCTCAGATTTCTGCTATCAGACAACAACTCTATAATATTTTTCCCAAAAAAGTATCTCTTAATAGAATAGAATTCTTTATTGGCCAAGTATGATTGGACACACAAGGGATTTGTCTTTGGTGCATATGCTCTCAGTGTACATAAAAGAAAAGATACATTTGTCAAGAATCATGAGGTACAACACTTAATGATTGTTATAGGGTACTCAATATGTATTGGATGGCATATGTGTACATACATAAAACAGCCTCAGGTATTATTGATCCTTCCTTGAACAAGTAATTTGTCCTCTTCTGTGTTAAGAGCTGAAATATAGTTAGCAGTTAAATAATTGTATACAAGTAATAAAACAATGCTCCTATTTAGCCTTTCCTTAACTCTTCTCCAGATATACTGGATATTAACATCAACAATTCCATGATAGCAAAAATATTTGCCTGGTTGAAGCAATAGTTCAACATATCTGGAAGGAAGAAGATTGCACTCTAAGGAAGAACTGGATGCCAATGTCTCAAGTACTGTATATGTTTACATTAGTTGTTCTTCTAAATAAATACTGGTATCAATTTGACATTGATTGATGTGCTCCATCTGCTCAGTGAGAGCAGTCTTCATGATTATCATTCTGAAGGATAATTTTTTCTTCCACCTCTGAACTTTTGCTTTGCATGCTGAATTAAATGTTATGTTAGTACATAATAATGTGTGGAGGAAATCAGGCCTAAAACTTGTGGGGACCCCATGGGCAGGAACTGGAGCACAGTGTATTTGAGGGGGTGGGGTGAGGGAGGCTTGGGAGGGCCAGGGCAGGTATTTTTCACATTTCTGAACCACCCAATTCCCTCAAAGAGTGACTCTGGGCGATGCACAATAAAATATCATTATTGGTTTTGAGAAAATTTTCATATGGCTTATGTACTCAGATGGACTTGATTTAAGGGTTTGACGTTGATTGAAAAGATCCACCTGCATGAGAGGAACATTACTCTGTTTAAATTCTGAATTGATAAAAAGACTTTAAGATTAGACATTAGAGGGCACCAGATGCCTACTTTAAAAGAAACTTAGGAAGTTTTTGAATTATTTTAACATTTTACTAGCATCTGCTGGTATAACTACAGAACAGAGGTGGGTTTCAGCAGGTTCTGACCAGTTCTGGAGAACTGGTAGCAGAACTTTTGAGTAGTTCAGAGAACTGGTAAATACCACCTCTGAATTTGAGGTTCGCCAGGAATGATTTCATGTTCTTGGCTGTCAGCTGTGGTCCATTGTCTGACACGAGGACATCGGACAGGCCATGTGTCGCAAACATCCTTCTCAGAGCTCGTCTGGTGGCTTCTGTGGTCGAGGTGTGCATGTTCACTATATCCAGCCATTTGGGATATGCATCCACAACAATTAAGAATGTATGCCCCGCCATAGGTCCCACAAAGTCTATGTGGATTCTTGACCATGGGGCTTTGGGTATCTCCCATTCTAATGGTGTGGTGGAGCTGGCCGGGATTCTTGGCATGGCAGGCAGGTTGCCACTCATTCGGTAATGTCCTGATCCAGTTTCGGCCACCACAGGTAACTCCTTGCCAACGCTTTCATGCATACTATCCCGGGGTGACCTATGTGCAGAGTTCCCATCACCCATTTCCGTAGGCTCTGTGGTATTACAATTCACTCCCCCCACAGTAAACACCCTTTCAGTACAGACAGTTCAATCTGTTTATTTTCAAATGGTTTAAATTCTTGCCCTTCTTCTTCCTTCTTCCTCCATCTCCTTAACACCCAGTTCATGACTTTGGACAATACTTTGTCTTTCGCCATGTGTTCTGCGATGTCTCGAGATGTGACGGGGCTGGTTCGTTCAATGTCGACCAGCAATATTTCGGCCAGAGGTGCGGGGTCTTCCACGAGGTCTGGTGCTGGACAGCGGCTGAGTGCATCTGCATGTCTGATGCTCTTCCCTGGTTGGTGGGTCAGCTTGTAGCTGTATCCAGACAGGAAGATGGACCAGCGAGTCAGCCTGGGCGACATGTACTGCGGCGTTTGTAGGTTTCCTGCGAGTAGACCCAGTAGTGGTTTATGGTCCATCACAAGTTCGAATTTGCAGCCGTAGAAGTATTCATGGAAACGCTTGATGCGGGCCATTGCAGCAAGCACTTCTTTGTCCAGCTGGCTGTAATTCCACTCAGCTGGTGAAAGTATTTTGAGTAATATGCGATGGGGGCTTCCGAGCCGTTGGGAAGTTAATGGCTGAGGACGGCCCCCACTCCAAAAGGCAATGTGTTGCACATTAGCAGTAGGGGGAGGGTCTCACTGTATTGCATGAGGACGCTGTTGGATGAGAGTAAGTCCTTTACGGCAGCAAAAGCGTTGGCCTCTCTTTGTCCCCATGTCCACATGGCAGTCTTCCCCAGGAGTCTATGGAGAGGCTCAGCAACGGTCGCCTTCTAGAAGGAAGGTCTGTATGAGATAGAAAGGGAGGATGGTAAAAAAGCAACCTTGACTAATAAAGCAATAGAATATAAACCTCCGGGTTTACGAATTCGCATTTGGTTGTGATCTCCCAGAGTTTGGCAACAAAGTCACTGATGGATTCACCAGCATGCTGGTGGCGATGGTAAAATTCATTTCTGCTGACCATCAGGATTGCTGCAGAAGCTTAGTGTTCCTTCAGGGTTGTCTGAAGCATTGTCCAGGAAATGGACTCAATGTCTGTGGGTGCCACCAGGGTCTGTGCCATTTTATAAATTTTTGGCCCGAAGAGAGCCCTCTTCCTGTTGTCTGGCAGATCCTGGAAGTTGTTGACTTCCAGAAACATGCAAAACCGACTCATATAAGTTGTCCATTCTTCTGTCTTCGGGTTGAAGATTGCTGGAGCGGGAGAGGTTTGAGTAGCCATCCTCAAGTTTGGCCAGAGCAGGTCAGTGCTTGCTTCTAAGATGGCTGCGGATGCCACGAGTTGCCTTTGTCCTGTTGTCCTTCTTCAACCACCTTCGTTGCCAGTGTTAGATTCGCGCGGGAATGAAGGAGCGAGATGCAGGAACAGTTCAGCACCTTTATTTCTCCAAAGCTGAGTGCAATACGAACTGCCAGCAGGCTGCAGGGAAGCCACTTTTAAGGGTTTCCCTGTAGCCTGCTGGCCACTGACAGCAGTTCATTTCTTCCACCATTAGATTAGCCAATCAGCGGCAGCAATGCAAATCAGTACTCCGTACGGCAGTACGTAACACCGATCTCCTTGGCAGCATTACCACAGTGTTCTTTTCCCTTTATACTCTTGGACCACACCTAATTGATTAGGGTCATAGGAATGGTATGCTGAAAGAAAAAGCCAACAATAATGCTCAGCCCAATAAAGATACTGATTTGCCCCTTTGCGGGTATAATCTTCAGGCCTACTTTGGGGATCTATACTTATGGGGCCACAAGGATTCATCCTTGTTTGGGATTGAAATTGATTACAGGTAGTCCTTGATTTACAACAGTTCATTTGAAGTTATAAGGGCACTGAAAAAAAGTGAGATGGCCATTTTTCACACTTATGACCATTGCGACATTCCCCATGGTCACTTGATCAAAATTCAGATGCTTGACGGTCATATGATCACCTTTTGCAACTTTCTGCCAGTCAATAGAGACGCCCGATTCACTTAACAACCCTATTACCAACTTATCAACTTCAGTGATTCACTCAACAAATGTGCAAAATGATGCAACATTCATTTTAACCAATGTCTCACTTAGCAACAGAAATTTGGGGCTCAATTGTGGCCGTAAATCAAGGATTACGTTATGCATTAAGAGTTTGAATAGAGTGAGTAGGTTTCCACCAAGGTCCGCTTTGCAGAGCGGGGAAAATGAGAGCTGTGGTGATTGGTTAAGCCAGCCGACAACTCTCTATTTAAAGAGAGCCTTGCCGGGCTGGTTCTTTGCTGGTTACTACTTCATTGAATAAAGAGCTGTTAGTCACAATATTGTCTCCAGCCTCTTCAGTCTCAGAACCCAACAGATTACATGCACACCCCACACTCTTACACCCAGAGACAAGCAACTTGGCTTTGTCATTCCTTCTCTACCCCCACCGGGTTGTTGTTTTTTTAAATGGCTGTTGGCTTTATAATTTGGGGGGGGGGACGATGGGGGGCAGGAGATGTGTCCTTTCTGCTCCTCCTTTACACCTGGCCCATAACAGTCTGAGGCTGGCACCTCTAGCTCGCTTTCTGCTCGGCTCCTAGGAGGGTGATGCGTGGCGACAGCTAAAAGTTGGATAGGGTTTCAGGGGCTACTATATATAAAGCAGCCCAGGGCTCTTATGTCACCGCGCTAATTAAATTCCGTCGGGCCGCTTCTCCGGCGCGCGCTCTCGGGGCTGCCTTTGGCCAGCCCAGCCCCCACCCCCCACCCCCGGGAGGCCCAGAGGCGACCCGCGAGCCCATCATGATGGACCTTTTCGAATCCGGCTCCTACTTCTTCTACCTAGACGGCGAGAATGGAGCCCTGCAGAGCTTGGACATGGCCGAGGGGTCGCCGCTCTACCCGGGCAGCGACAGCACCCTGTCGCCCTCGTCGTGCCAGGACCAGCTGGCCCCGGAGCCCTGCGGCGGCGGCGGCGGCGGCGACAGCAGCGGCGAGGAGCAGCACGTGTTGGCTCCGCCGGGCTTCCAGCAGCTGCACTGCCCGGGCCAGTGCCTGATCTGGGCCTGCAAGACGTGCAAGAAGAAAGCGGCGCCCACCGACCGGCGCAAGGCGGCCACGCTGCGCGAGAGGAGGCGCCTCAAGAAGATCAACGAGGCCTTCGAGGCCCTCAAGAGGCGGACGGTGGCCAACCCCAACCAGCGGCTGCCCAAGGTGGAGATCCTGCGCAGCGCCATCAGCTACATCGAGAGGCTGCAGGAGCTGCTCCAACGCCTCGACCAGCAGGACAAAGGCCAGGAGCTGCTCCTGCCCGTTGGCGATGGAAGCGCCGGGGACAACAGCGCTTTCGGCTTCGGCGGCCCCAAGCGCGGAAACGTAAGCGCGGCTCGGCCACTGCCACTGCCCGGGCACCCTTCTCTTCACTTGGCCTTGGCCAGCCGGGGAAGAGGGCTGGGCGCGGCAGTGGGGCGGGGCGGGGTGCTTGGAAGTGGCTGGTGATCGCCTTCCTCTCTCCCCCACTTTCTTTCTTTCTTTCTTTCTTTCTTTCTTTCTTTCTTTCTTTCTTTCTTTCTTTCTTTCTTTCTTTCTTTCTTCTTTCCTTCCTTCCTTCCTTCTCCGTCTCCTTCTCCTTTTCAGATGGCCACCCCCGACTACTTGAGCACCTGCAGCTCCGCCTGGCCGAGCGGCTCTGACCATTCCCGGACGCTGCCGATCAGCGCCAAGGAAGGTAAAGCGCGCTTCATGCTGGGCTGGCGGGTTGTAGGAGCGCATTTCTCCGCCTTTGAATTGGCTGGGAAATCAGGGCCCCGGCCAGACGTCTGTCCTTCGCGGGTTTGGCCCGAATTGGCTCCCAGGACAGCCCAAATCCTTACAAAACCTTCGATCTCCACAATTAATAAAATGGAGTGGCTGTTGGATGACGGAAAGAGCCTCAGCCAAACGGGATTTTCTGTCGCGTCTGAGAGTTGCAATGAGCCATCAGGGAGCAAGTGCTGATTTCAACAGGATAACTAAGTAGCCTAAAATTGTGACTGGGATTTTTATATCTATAAGAAATCTACCCACCGAGCGCCGCATCTATTTTCCGTGTAGCTCAGGTCCAGAATCAAAACAAGCGTTTTGTACAGCCGGATCTTCCTTTTTTTTCTTTTCTTTTTTAAGAATCAAGGCAACCGGCATGTTAAAAGCTGGCTTCGAAGTTTAGAACTCTAAAGTAAAATGCCTGTAGGACCCTGGCAGCTTCCGAAACAGCTGAGCTCTAGGATCCAATTCTATCGCTGGCGCTTTAACAGACGATTCGGAGATCGCAGATCCCACTGATTGAAATGGGAAAACTTGGTTTCAAAGCATAAGTTTAGCAGCCTATTTGGCCCTAAAGTTGATTTGATTAAAATAACCGAAGCGTCTCAGACAATTTCCTATAGCGCACACGTTTTCCTAGACTCCCGGGGATTTTTTTGTAATTCAACGCTGCGAGTTGCATTGCTAGCTGCACGTAATGTCACATTGTCATATGTGCATGTATGGTCATATTGTGCGCTTACATTCTTCCCTGAAAGAAAGCAACCAAAAAAAAACACAAACCGTTCAGAGTTATTAAGGTCAAATGACCCTGGAATCGAACTTGACCCCCGAGGATTTCATAAGGACCTTGAGCACTGCATGGAGGTCAAAAAAGCAGCAATCGTTTCTTTCTTTCTTTTCTTTTCTTTTCTTTTTTTTTGATAACGGCCATTCAGTTCTTGTATCACACCCGACTGGAGGTGCATATGGTGGTGAGATTTTTAGATCCCGAAAGCCGGTGCCTTCATAAAAGTCTGGAAGGTGCTAACCAGCAGAATGAGGGTGATTAAAATACTAAGGGAGGGGGGAGGATAGCTCTTGGGTGAGGCGTTACGGTGGAAAGTTGGCTTCCTTGCTGTTTGCTCTCACTGGGTGCTGGATCTTAATGTTTCCCCCTTCTTTCCAAACCAGGAGGGACCCTTTCCGTGGATTCTTCAGCCTCCAGCAGCCTCCGCTGCCTTTCCTCTATCGTAAACAGTATCTCTTCCGAAGATCGCAAAGTGCCCAACGGGGAAGACCTGGTGGAAAAATAGTGACCCGGTAGTATTTTTTTGAAAACGGGCCGTAGGAAGGAACTGCTTGAGTTCGCCCTTGGAAGCGAAACCTCGAATTCATTGAATCTTCTGGAAATTCTAGAGTGGATAAAGGAGGGCAGCGCAGCTGAATAAATAAACGTGCACCTTTTTTTTCAGAGGAAGCTTTGCCCATCCGATCAAGGGAACCGGCCCTCTCTGCTTTAAATTCTATTTTTCATTTATCTCTCGACTGTTTTATAATTAATATATTACTTTTGTGCTTGGAGAACAACTTCGTTGAAACGTTCGCTTCTGTTCGAAGGAGGCTTATGATCCTGAGATCTTGGTTTGTGGGTATGTGGGCGTGAGTGTGTACACGTGTGTGTGTGTGTATAAAATCACAAGTATATAATTTTAGTACTTCCCCCTTTTTAACAGAATATCTATTTAAAATGTGGGATGTGATCTTTGTATATAAGAAAATGTAGGTAACATTCCCGAGGCTGTAAAATAAATCTCTTTGTGTACAAAACTCCGTCAAGAACATTTCCATCTTTCTGTGGGATTCAGTTAAAAACTGGAAGAAAAAGAATCAATGAACGACAATCTGGAAATTTCCCTTCCTCGCCCTTCCAACAAGATCGACATCTATTTTTTTCCCTTCAAGTGTTTCTGTTACTAGTAAATGGATAAAGGGAATTCTTTAGTGGTTCTTGTCCCTCAGCTCAAAGGAGCCTCTGACTTTGGAAGTTTATGAGGCGGTTCGGAGATAAATTGGGCATCCAGGAATTTCAGGATCTGTCTGCCGATCTCTCAGGCGCCGGAAACATCTTTTATATGGTCTCAATATTTTGACTAGTTAATCCAAAAGAGCTTTTGAAAGTTCTTAAGCACGCGGGAGAAGCAGAAGACGGCCAAGAAACACACACACACACACACCAACCGCCCTTCTTCTCTTGGTAGGCATCTGGCTAATGTTGGATCAGTTGAAATAAATGATCCAGGAATGGAGATCAGATGGGCCCCGGACGTTAACTGGCTGGTTTGATTACCTTTGGGATCCCTCTTGAGCAGGGATCCCCAAACTTGGCAACTTTAAGACTTGTGGACTTCAACTCCCAGAATTCTCCAGCCAGCATAGCTGGCTGGAGAATTCTGGGAGTTGAAGTCCACAAGTCTTAAAGTTGCCAAGTTTGAAGGCCTCTGCTCTTGACAGTCGAGCTCCCGCTTTCCCGCCCTTCCCCCCCAACGCGAGCTTTGTTAGAGACCTCACCTCGTGCGTGTGCCGGAGTCGTTTCCAGCAAAACTAAAAAATACCAATGGTTGGATGAAAGGAACGCCCTATCGCGCGTTGCTGCAGAGTTCCTAAAGACCCTTAAGGGTTATTTTACCGGGATCGTGTGTATCATCGCATATGTGCCAATGTTGAATCACGGCTTTCATTGTCCACCAGCGCTTAACCTTGTCAAAACGTTTACGTGCATGCCGCGCCCCCGCTTTTTTTTCAAGGCGGGTGGGGGCGGGGACTTTGGGACGGTCTTCCCGTCAGCAAACTTTCTGGCCGGGAATTCCGGAGTGCGACAAAAGTTGGCCATGTCCCCGGTGATGGGCCCCCCGCGGCAGAGGTTAAGGGGCAACAGAGAGAGAGAGAGAGAGAGAGAGAGAGAGAGAGAGACAGACAGACAGACAGACAGACAGACAGACAGACAGACAGACAGACAGACAGACAGACAGACAGACAGACAGACAGACAGACAGACAGACAGACAGACAATTGTCCAGACCAGGTTTATTGGTAATGCAGAATAAATCATAATTGTAAAAGGGACGATGAACTATACCATAGGAAGTGCATTTATACACTTCTTAGGTGGGGAGAAAGTTCAGTGAATACTTCCGGCCTTACTTCCTAGGAAACGCGTCCCGAACTTCAATGTTCGAGTCCCGCACAAGAGTCCCGAAAGGTTTGCAAAAGTGTCCGGGTCTTTAATCTAATATTGTCTCTATTGGGCGTCCACTTGAGTTGGCCACTTCTCCTCGGAAGAGAGTTACACGCGGTTCAAAACAAAGAGTTGCGATTTTTATTGTATTTTTGCCCGCCATTCACAGAGACTTCTTGGCGATGGGTTATTTTGAGGGCGATGCCAAAGGCTTGGAAAATCTTCAGCCTTTAACTTATGCACACCCCAAACACTGAAGGCGTTTTGGGTGAAGCCACGGTCCAACCGCTTTTGTGGCATATCCGTGGCTTGCTCTGCAGTCTCTTACATGCATACACTTCGCTCCTACGAGTTGTATAGGTGTTTTGCCCCGTTAGTAAGCGTGCTTAGGATTGAACTATAAATGCGTATAAAAGTCTGGTTCATATCCATTAGCGTTGCTGTTTTACAATCCCAAATGTAAAAAAAACCGGGGCAACTTTGCAGCTGTGCGTTAGAATAAACATACTTGACTCACAGAGATGAGGATCGAATGTTCGTATTCTTATGATGTCCTATTTGCTTAAGACTAGTTTTAGGTGATCGAGATTTTTTTCCAATAATAAAATATGTATTCAGGAGAAGATATTTCTCCTGAATATCTCAGGAGAAAATATTCTTTATAAATATTTTTCCTAGGTGAAGAGCCATAGCGCCAGATCTAGGTGTAAACGAAGAATGCTTAGAAGAGCGAGCTCGTACCATATTGAATGGCTCTTCCTACAGGTGAGATAGAAATATACAGCAGCTTTCTCTCCCCTCCATACCTCCTCCCTCTCTCCGTGTGTGTGATATTTTAGCCTTGCCAAACGGTGTTTGGTTCCCCTGCCCCGCACTCGTTAGCTAAGCAGGGTAACATGAGAAATTGTTTGGAATAAGGGGGACTTCCAAGGTTTCTCATTAAGGAGGAACAATAATTTTTGTTCATTTGTCTCTCCCTCTTCTACACTATTGCCCCCAGATTGCTGGAGGCAATATGCTGACCGCAAACCGCTTAGAGGGCTGTAAAGCACTATAAAGCGGGATATAAGTCTTAAGTGCTATTGCTACACCACCATCACCCCCCAAATCCCCCCCGCGATCATCAACGCCCCCCCCCCCGGCGACTGAAGTCGAAGAAACCCGGGTTGGGTTTGGAATGAACGTGTTTTGCATTCCATGTCAATTATTTTTTCGAGTCTAAAGCCAAAGACCACACAACGGTGGTGGTGGAAGCACATAACCGAGAGGCTGGGGCTGGAGGGAGATTAAGTCTGACTTTCACTCGGGGTTTTTTTCCCCCTGCACTTCCTTCAGGAAGAGGGCGGGTGCGGAGGTCTTGCAAAGGGATCTGTTGCACTTTCCTCGAAGTGCTCCTGGATCTTCTTCTGGGCGATGGAGACGGAGAGAACTGAAGCAGAACAGCAGGGGTTCTCAAACTTGGCAACTTTAAGACTTTTGGACTTCAACTCCAAAAGAATTCTCCAGCCAGCCATGCCAAGTTGCTAAGGTTGGAGATCCCTGATCTAGACTTCACCCAATAATTCTAGGTTAGTTACAAAATTATTCGGTGCAGCGACCTAGAGAAATATTCTGATGTTGTTGTCCATAAATTAGTTCGGTGCGTCCACCCATTTTAATTTGATGCTTTGTCTTTAGTCGTGGCTAGGTATCGAACTCGCCCGAGCAGCAGATTCAGTTCCAGCTAAAGCCTCCGAGAGCCCTGAGGAAAACTGCTGGCTTCTCCAGTACTCTTTCTCCCCCTCCCCACCCCTAAAGCGGTGGTTGGAAGCCTTTCAGGGATGAGGAACCTGCCCTCCTCGGTCCCCCCCTCCCCAGCAGAACTACAAGGCCCAGGATTCCCCTGTCCTGATGCTGTTATGCAGAGGTCCTCAAACTTGGCAACTTTAAGACTTGTGAACTTCAACTCCCAGAATTCTCCAGCTAGCCATGCTGGCTGGAGAATTCTGGGAGTTGAAGTCCACAAGTCTTAAAGTTGCCAAGTTTGAGGACCACTGATTTAATCTCTTTAAAATCACATTGATTGGCATTTGCCCTAGTCCCGCCCCTGCCTTCTTTGCCTCAGAGGAAGCGCTGCTGTGAGGTGCCATGAAGAAACCTTTGATTTGGCAGGTGCGCTCCAACCGGTGGCCCAGTCTTTGGGTCCAGAGGTATCGGGCAACCTTTTCCCCAGATGAGTAGGGCTGAGCGGAAATGAGAAACCCGGTTGATTGGGATATCGGACAAAAGGAGTCAGAGCAGAGCCAAGGTCTCTGTTCCTATTAGGAAACTCACTTAATGAAGCACCCACCTTTGTGGATACGCCCGGCAGGTTTCCATAATTCCCGGCTACTTTCCAAATCTTTTATGCTCTGCAGGTCCGTCGTGAGCAGCGACCCAGCCCTTAAACAGCAAGAGAAGTAGCAGAGAAGGAACTCAAGGTCAGCTCCGTCCGGCTTTCCCACAAACTGGGGACTTTGGATGCAGAGCGATCTTCCCCGCCGGAGGACTAAGCCCCCGGGCCGCCTGACCTCTTCCAAGCCGACCGCTTTTGATCTCGCCCAGCCGGAGCCTAAGGCGATGGCTTCTGCAGCTGGTGGCCCAGCCCGAGCCCGCCCTTCCCTGGAGCAGGTAGGTCTGTGTTGACTTAGGTGCGCCAGTTTGGGGAAGGGAGGACCCGGGCGCGGGGGGGGGGGAATGCCAAGAAGCTGCGGTCCCTCCCCCGATTCGCTCATTCGGGTGGCTGAAAACTGAGCTCCGGTGGCAAGCGTCCCAGAGGAGAAGGAAACGCAGCTGGAGGTTTCTTTGTCTGTTGGGGAAAGACCAACCCACCTCTCCTTTTCCTAAATCTCGCCTCCTCCAGTCTTTCGAACTACAAAGTCCACCATCCCAAGGACTGAGTGACGGAACCGGAGGGCTCCGATCATAGCTCCACACGGGTTACACAGTAGAGACGTATGCATTTGGTCTACACCTGAACTTCACTTAATTTGACTTTTTCTTTTTTTAAAAAAAACACACTTTCTACTTGCAACCAGCAACTGGCAGTCTTAAAGAGACGCCTCGGAACTCGCGCTCGCTTCGATTCTGCAACAGAACCGCCACAGAACCAGCTGCGGAATCCTCAAGTCTCAAGCCACGGGCGGTTCCCTTTCCTTTTCATCTGACCTGCATTTAGAAATAGGCCGAGCTCATACAACTCACTCAACTTTATAGCAAATCAACCTGTTCTTCGGTCCCGTGCATTGTTTGTAACCATACATTAAGGTGTACAATAGATTTTGCACAACGAACTTAAAACCACCATGGATCTAGCCAAACTTGGTACGTCGTGCGAATATGGCCACTCTGGCATCCCTTGACCGAATTAAATGTAGTATTTATATTGAGGGAGTTTCAACTAACACGTAGTTTAGGAACTACAACGCCTCTCCTACCCTGCTTCAACCAGTCAAACGAGGTGAAGAACTCACCGTGTGGCGGAAAAGGTCGCTAAGCCCTTCATCAAGGGATCCCCAAACTTGGCAACTTTAAGACTTGTGGACTTCAACTCCCAGAATTCTCCAGCCAGCTGACTGGAGGGGGGGGCCTCCAGCTGCCTGGAGAATTCTGGGAGTTGAAGTCCACAAGTCTTAAAGTTGCCAAGTTTGAAGACCTCTGCCCTAGGGTGTGGGCAAAAAAGTTAAGGTGGCGGCCATTTGTGTGTGTGTGTGTGTGTGTGTGTGTGTCATCTTGACTTTTTTGACCACCCCATGCTGACACGCCTGGATGCAACCGATTCCCGTTCAATGGCTTAAGTGGCGGAAGACGAGAAGCGCCAGATCGATGCCGGAGTCTCCACTTCCCGCTGAGGACGGGGCCTTCTTTCCTTCGGTATCTCCGGCCTCTCGGGAGGGGGGCTCCGGGTCCAATATGCCGAGCATTGCGTAAGGAGGACCCCGGAACGTTTTCACCCGAACGCTTTCAGCCTGATCGCGGGGGCAAAAACACACTACACAAATTTTTACAATGAGCCGGGCTAAAAGTAAAGCTACAACGAAAGCGTAAACTTTGGTGCGGAAGGTGCACAGAGAGAGGAAGCGCGTACATCGGCCATTCAACTCGCTCCCTTGTTCAACGCCCTCCCCATCTTGAAAATGCTGCGCGGCTTCTTCAGTTTGGAGATTCCCGACAAAAGCAGGAGAGCAAGCACCTCCGACGCCCATCAGTCCCGGTCAGCGTTTGGTTTGGAGTTTGCGTCCAGCAGCACCTGAGAACCGGAATCTCTTCTTGGCCCGCCGTCAAGAAATCCAACGAGGTCACAGAGAACCAAAACGGATGAAATCATTTGAGCTCCAAGACGAATATACTGACTAGGTGGCTCAGTGGCTAAGACACTGAGCTTGTCGATCAGAAAGGTCGGCAGTTCGAATCCCTAGTATAGGTCTCCTGCGTGAGCAGGGGGTTGGACTAGATGACCTCCAAGGTACCTTCCAACTCTGTTACTGTTGTTATTATTTAGCCAGAATGAAACACTCAGATCGGAATGCTTGCGTGCCACAGGATTGAGACTTGGGCTTGGCTTAACTTTAACCCTGGTTTAAGGAAAATTTGCAAGGGCGGAGGCAACTATCTTAACGTGGGGACTCGGGAATGGCGCCAGCGACCAGGGCAATGCACCTGATGGGCGGTTGACTTTCCAATAGCAAAGGCGGTTCCTTGGAAGCAAGTCCAGAATAGCGCGATTGTGGATTGGCTCAGTCGGTCCCTTTGAATTTAAGGCAACTTGTTCTGGAGTGGACTTCCCTAGCCAGAGTTACGTTTCAATAACCCGCATAAGGATCAGACAGCGAGCAAGGAAGCGAGCAATTCAATTTATTACAGTCATAGACCAGAGACCAGAACAAATAAAAAACACTCAGTAAATATACAGTTAAAATAATAAATAACAGCTAAAATCTATGATAAAATCCAGGATGTCAATTACACATGGTCTACAATACTAAAATTACAATCCATCAACTGTGAGGCCTATAGTCAGTTTAATACTAAAAGGGAAAGGAAGAAGCAGGATTTGCCACATTTGTCCTATAAATTAGCTATGGTGGATTAGACACTTGTTTTTTAGAGGTTCTAAGTAATGTACTTAGTGATCACTACTAATCAAAAGCTTTGGGAAGCTAAGGTGCCATAGACTAAGCTAAACGGCATGATTACTACACTATTTAAAGCAAGAGCTCTAAATTGTATGCAGCAATGAAAATATTATAGATTAGCCAATTCCATTGGGGGGGGGAAGGAAGCGAGCTTTTATGTCCCCTTAGGTAGGAAGAAGCCCCACTATACAACGAGGGACCTACGGTTGTGTGAACTAGGGTTGTTTGGGAATCGGGTATTGTGGGAAGAGAGCTGTGGTAGCGTCTGGTAGCCCCCAAATTAGGAGGAGCCTGGAAGAAGCATTTCAGTTTCATTACAGAGGATAAACTGGGAATTGGAGAGGCCAGAAGAAAAGGAAACACCAGAAAATGCTTTGTGAAAGGCTAATAATAATAATAATAATAATAATAATAATAATAATAATAATAATAATAATAATAATAATAATAATAATAATAACAACAACAACAACAACAACAACAACAAACAAAGTTGGAAGGGACCTTGGAGGTCTTCTAGTCCAACCCCCTGCTTAGGCAGGAAACCCTACATCACTTCAGACAAATGGTTATCCAACATCATCTTAAAAACTTCCAGTGTTGGAGCATTCACAACTTCTGGAGGCAAGCTGTTCCACTGATTAATTGTTCTGTCAGGAAATTTCTCCTTAGTTCTAAGTTGCTTCTCTCCTTCTTTAGTTTCCATCCATTGCTTCTTGTTCTACCCTCAGGTGCTTTGGAGAATAGTTTGACTCCCTCTTCTTTGTGGCAACCCCTGAGATATTGGAACACTGCTATTATGTCTCCCCTAGTCCTTCTTTTCATTAAACTAGACATACCCAGTTCCTGCAACCGTTCTTCATATGTTTTAGCCTCCAGTCCCCTAATCATCTTCGTTGCTCTTCTCTGCACTCTTTCCAGAGTCTCAACATCCTTTTTGCATTGTGGCGACCAAAACTGAATGCAGTATTCCAAGTGTAAAGTGGTATAATGTAACTGAATGTAACCCTCAAATGTAACTGAACTGCCACTGAGGAAGCCCCCTCCCCCTGCATTTTCTTTCACTTTCTCTCTCTCCAGTGTCTCACCCCCCCCCCCCCCCTTTGCCGCTCGGGCACCCACTCCCCGGATTACGCGACAAGCAGACCCACCGTTCAGCTCAGGAATTCCCCTATTGGGCGCAGTGCACGCTCGCCACCCAACCCAAGGCCGTGTGCCATTTGTCACTCTTGAACGTGCCCCAAAGGCTCCTGGTTGTTGTTGTTTTCTGCAACAGATTAGCACGCCTGCGCCTCTGGCAACCGTAAAGAAACACAAGCGAATTGGCCACCGAGAGAGAGAGCCGCTTGTTTTTTTTAGGAGGATCCCACGTGACCGGAGCTAAAGGGTCCCGGGACTTTGGCAAGCGCTGCCTGCTAAACGTCTCATCATTACCCGCTAATGACCCCACCACCACGACGCCCCCTCCCTCTTCTCTTAATTGCCTGGGCCTCCGGGAAGCTTCTATAAAGTTCCTTAAAGGTTGCGGGGAGTAGAAATTGCCCGCAAGGGTGGGGGCTGAGGGCGCACCAGCAGCTGGAACACATCGGTAACGGTGCAAATCCAGCATTTTCGCCTCTTCACAAAACTGCCACTTGGCAAACTGCGACGGCACAAGAAACTGAGGGTGGGGGAGGGCGCAGGAGAAGGGTTGGGGCTGCAAACGACTCACCTTGGAGCTGAAGGACCAGGCAGCCCTGTCACTTCCCAGGACTGCCGGGGGAGCATGAACGTCCCTCCGTCCTGCCTGCTCAGGCTCTGAAAGACATTTAGGGCACAGGTCTTCAAACTTGGCAACTTTAAGACCTGTGGACTTCAACTTCCAGAATTCTCCAGCCAGCTATGGTGGCTGGAGAATTCTGGGAGTTGAAGTCCACAAGTCTTAAAGTTGCCAAGTTTGGGGACCCCTGCAAAAGTTTAGGGCTAAGCAAGTCAGAATGAAACTTCTCGGAAGTCCTTTTGGGCTGTGGTTCGCGCCACCCACGAACTTTGGTTTATTAAGCCAGCTTGGAATTTGCACAACAGCCTCTGTCCGGCTGCGAGTGGAGCTTCTAGGGCCTCGTTTCACTTGCCCGCTATCCGTAACATTGCCTTTCGCTCCGCCTCCAGAAAGAACAAAACGTCACCACCACCACCCCGCTTGGAAACTTGCTAAATGGGTACTACTACAGTAATAGAAAGTTAAACGCGACGTCTACTTCTATAACTTGTATATTAGTCGGGGATAATAGTTGTGTCTTTTTTTTATGGAAGGACCCAGTTCAATTACTAATCAATAGTAATAGAAGGAAAAGAGGGAAAAAAAACATTGCGATCATTTGCTATGGGTTAGTCTTATTTGGATAAACTTCGAATTCCTTTATTTTTAACGGAACGAGACGCTTGGCTTTTCTCACGGCCGCCAACCAGTTTTTTATTTTTATTTTCACCAAACTTACACAAAAATCCATACATATACCATATTATCAAAACATCCATAGTATTATATTTCTATCCAAAATATCCTAAACATATATCCTTAGTGTGCTTTTATATTTTTATCTCGTGTCTGCTTTCCTTCTATCTCCTTCTCCCCTCTACCTTCTTCCTCCCTCTCTACCTCTTTCCTACTTCCCTCCTTTCTCTCTCCCCCCTCTTCCTTTCTACTTCCTCTTTTTCCCTCTTACCCTTCCCTGAGTACACCTAATCTTAATCCATTCTATGGTAGCAGATTAGGAATTCAAAAACCCTAACTTCATTCCAGCATCGGATCTACTTCTTAAATTTGTATCTTTCCCTTTATATATTTAATATATTTTACCAGGTATATCTACTATTGTTCTAATGCTGCCTCCTTCCTCCTATTTTTGTCGCCTGAGTCTACCACCTCTCTCATTCTCAACTTTCTTGCTATAGCTTAACTTCCAAGAATGTTCATTATCTCTTATACCTCTTAATTTTAGGCCTTATTCCTCCCTCTCCTCAATTAATATCTTTATTCATCATTTTCTCTTTTTTAAATTCTATCAGAATTATAGAATTAAAAAAAATGATGAGTCCGCCAACCAGTTTCTTCCTTAAGAGCCCCTTTTACCGCCGAGTAGCGTAGCCGGACGCCAGGAAGGAGTTTTCGGCTACTCTTCGGATCTCCTGGCTTTTTGGGGGAGGGGGGAGGGAGGTGCTGAAGCAACTCCACGTCGGGCTGCTGGAGTGCGGCCTCGCCTCCCGGTTGCGCTTTCTTGTTTTTCTTGCTGCTTGCTGTTGCTGTGATCTTTAAAGTGTTACTAATTGCACCTCCTGGATCCGCGCCTTGGAAAAAGGCAGCGGCCAATCCGCGGCAGAGGAGCGCAGGGCCCCTTGAGAGAGAGAAGGAGGGGGAGGGTCGGGGGACCCCCCCCCGGAGCAGGGGTCGTGACGGTGCTTGCCAGCTAGGCTGCCCACCCGGGATATAAAGAGTCGCGAGCCTCTCGGCCGGTTCCAGAGCGCCGATGCCCCAGCCTCTCCCTGCAGCCCAGCGGTGAGGGTGGAAGAGGTGATGGACGGCTGTCCGTTTTCGCCCCCCTCGGGCGGCTTCTTCTACGGCAGCTCGCCCTTCGCCCCTTCCTCCGAGGAGGAAGAGGATTTCGCCCAGAGGATGGTCCCCGCCTCCTCCCGAGACCCCCCGGCGGAGCCTCCCGGGGGCTCGGACGGCGAGGAACACGTCCGCGCCCCGACGGGCCACTCGCAGGCCGGCCCCTGCCTGCTCTGGGCTTGCAAAGCCTGCAAGAAGAAGGCGAGCCCGGGCGACCGGCGCAAGGCGGCCACTCTGCGGGAAAGGCGGCGGCTGAAAAAAGTCAACCAGGCTTTCGAGGCGCTCAAGCGGTGCACCTCGGCCAATGCCGGCCAGCGGCTGCCCAAAGTGGAGATCCTGCGCAACGCCATCGGCTACATCGAGAGCCTGCAGGAGCTGCTGCGGGAGCAGGTCCAGCACTTTTACGGGCTGCCCGCGCCCGGCTGCTCCCAGCCCCCCAGTCCCAACTCCAGCTGCTCCGACGGCCTGGTAAGGGAGGTTTGCCTGGGGGGGGGAACAGATGAACAGAACAGATGAACAGATTAACAGAGTTGGAAGGGACCTTGCAGGTCATCTAGTCCAACCCCCTGCCCAAGCAGGAGATCCTTACATCTGCCTCTACCTAGGATCGAACTTACAACCTCCTGATTGTGAGGCAAGAGCTCCATCTCTAGGCCACAGCAGCTGGGATCCCGTCCCCCGGGAATGAGAGCAGGAAACGGCGGCGCGGGCAGGCTCAGAAGGGCTAAGGGGGGCGGAGGGGGGATCCGAGAGAACCCCTGGGCTGTTCGCTGCAGCCTCACCTGCTCCTAATGTTCGCTCTTTTTTTAAATAGTTGTGATGGTTTTCCGTACCATCCCGTTCCCGGGGCCCATTCCCCAATCGCGGGGTTTTAGCGGAAGCTTTCCCGGGATGGAGGCAGGATTTGAAATTCCCCAAAATGCAGCGCAGGGCTTGCGTTTTCAGATCGATTCCTGAACCCAGAGGAGGACTTTTCTGATTCTGGAAGCAATTCGGCGTGTTTGGGGGGGTTGCAAGGAGGAGCAACCTTAGCGGATGGGGACGGCCCCTACAGGAGCTCCCAGGGGAAGCCAGGCCCTTTTCGGAGTCCAGTGGAAATCGGTTGTGCTGAGTTGCTTTTCTCTGGCTGTGCCAACACCTTTGCTCATTCCACATGGTATGCAAAGCTTTAGTGAGTAGCACAGAGGTCTTCAAACTTGGCAACTTTAAGACTTGTGGACTTCAACTCCCAGAATTCTCCAGCCAGCTGTGCTGGCTAGAGAATTCTGGGAGTTGAAGTCCACAAGTCTTACAGTTGCCAAGTTTGGGGACCCCTGGAGTAGCATATAATTTTGACTTGGGGAGGGAGCACTTCTAGTAAGTAGGAATAAGATTGTGCTACTCGTGTGGTAAGTGTGCAAGGCCACCGTGGTGCATCACAATCGTTTTATTTCTATGACTGTCTTAATGGGGATTTTTTGGGGGGAAAACATTCTGATATTTCCTTTTGACAATTTTCTGAAATGAATTGTTAGCTGCCTGTCCATGATCTGCAAATAGAAAATGGAGACAAATTTCCAGAGGAGCCTGTTTGTTCTGTGGCTTAGCCTGTTCCCATTAATTGCAATTCTACGTAGGACATAGTATCTCCATATGCTGCATGTAACTACTGCAGTGTAAGATGATTCATTTGAAATGTATGGTACAGCAAAACTTTGTTTTCCTATTCTATTTGCTGGATACACGATCAAAACATGATTTAGGCATCCTTCCACAATTTAGGCACCCTTTCATAACAATTATGAGGTTAACCCGTTACATTTTTTTAAAAAAATAGATTGAGTTGTGTGCTTGTGTTACACGGGCATCTTCTGAACATTTATCTAAGGCAGGGCTTCTCAAGCTCAGCAATTTTAGGATGTATAGACTCCAACTCCAAAGCTGGCAGGGGAATTCTGGGAGTTGGAGGCCACACATCTTAAAAGTTCCTGAAGTTAAGAAACACTATATAGTATAGTCCCGTGATGGCGAACCTATGGCACGGGTGCCACAAGTGGCACGCGGAGCCATATCGGTGGGCACGCGAGCTCAGGTCCGGCGTGCATGTGTGCACCAGCCGGCTGATTTTCGGGCCTTCTGGGCCCACTGGGAGTCGGGAAACAGGCTGTTTCCAGCCTCCAGAGGGGGTGGGGAAGGATGTTTTCGCCCTCCCCAGGCTCCTAGAAAGGCTCTGGAGCCTGGGGAGAGCGAAAAATGGGCGTGCCATTGCATGCTGGGAGCAGGAGGGTCATGCGTGCATGTGCAGGGGTGCATGGAATTATGAGTGTGGGCACGCACACGTGATCCCCCACATTCCCCCCCCCCCTTTTGGCACGCGAACCAAAAAAGGTTCGCCATCACTGTTATAATCTAACAAACTCATACCCTGGAGGAGGAGCTGTAAGGTTGCAGTGTAAAAAATAATGGTTGGGAGGGCAAGCTGTATCCTTCAAATTTCCTTGTGAGCAATCTTATCCAATGGCAAAGTCTTCAAACGACTGGGAAATTCTTGTATTAATTTCTCTGGGAGTAAACTGCACTGCACCTCACTGCATATATCAATTTCCTGTAATTCTGCACCAGATTTCCCTTTTTTTCCTAGGAGAGTTCATGGAATAGGGGTAGCTAAGTGATCCAGCCAGATCCATCAAGGATTTAGTGTCCAATCCCTTGATTTAACATTCAGGGCCAGTGACCATAAACCTGCTTATTTAAATCTCAGAGATGTTCTGATTCAAAGATGTGTAGGTAGTGATTCTAGGCATATTGAAATTGGGCTGTGGTGAGGTTTTACTTGGTGGTGTTTATTCAGATTGTCCATTGGTAGGATTGTGTTGCTTGCTAAAGTTATAGATCTCTGAAGGCAAGAGCTTAACCCTGAGTCTGTTAAAGTGTTTGCTTTGAAGTTCATGACATCACCAGGTTTCCCTGTTTGAGCTTGAGTGAAACACCAGTTGTGTTTTCAGTTTAAGTGTTAAGAAACTGTCTGCTTCAGTTCCAAAGTGCCTCTGATGGGCCTTGCTCTTAACTGTTTCAAAACCCTTGTTCAGAAAACTCATTAGGCCAGGTTGAAGCATGTGAAACATGCAGAGAGCACAAACAAGCCATAGTAAAGTTTACTTGGTGTTCAACCATGAACACCTCATCTGAAGGCAGTTCCCTCACTCCTTTGTAACACCACTTTGGGAAAGTGTCCCCTTCAGATCTTAAATGTTTACACATATATATGACCTTTGAGTAGTCCTAGTAAAGCTATTTTCTTCATGTGCATTATTTTTGTGGGTAACTCAGCTACTTTTGCTTAGCATGGATGTTTTAGTTATACAGTTGTATGTACTGTACATGTTGATATACAGTATGTGTACATTATTATTTTTCAGGAAATGCAGATATTACCTTAATAGGAATTCAACATGAGATTATTATAATTCCAACATTAGATTTAGGCCCTGCTCAAAATCAAGATGATTCTGGCTAGATAATTTAAAACAAAACAACAATGCTATATAGAAAATACATGATACAAAATAATGCATATAAGATCAGATTGTCTGAACTATCATCTATCTTTATCTAACTATTATCTATCATCTATTTATCATCTATCAACTATCCATTTCCTCCCTCCCTAGCAAAATGTAATGCATGCAGTCTAAACAGTGGAAAGACTAGGCATGACCCACTTTGAGCCTTTGATGGACAAAATGCACATGTAAAAAAACAAGATATGGTCTATATACCACAATGTTTTCAGTTTTCTCTTGAAATGGCAAACATTGATGTGCTTGCATTTAGCAAAAAGCCATTTCCCCCCCTGCTATGCTCCTATTCTTGCCCCAACTCCTGCCAGGGTAGCAGTTCGAAAGCATGCAAATGCAAGTAGATAAATAGATACTACAGCGTGGATGAGCTTGGTTAGTTAGCTTATTACACAAAGGAGTTTTCTTGCCATGGCTAGGGTAGCTAAATCGTGGGAAGTGGGCACATAAATATATGGGCTCAGATTCCAGTCAGTAGAGTTCCTAACATGTAATATATCTGAAATGTAATCATTATGCGATAGTAACAATGCTAATTACTACTATTAGTAGTATTATAAAAACATAATTAGTAGAAACTCCATGCAATACATTGAAATACAATGAAGGTACTTTATATAGCAGAATCATATCTGATCTGTGCTAGGAAGCTGTACTTGTATAATGATAGCAAAAATCAGAAGCAAAGCATAAGGTATTGAAACTGTGAACCCTATTATAAGATTTTAGTTGTTCAAATAACACTAGTGTACAGTATATCAGAACTTCATTTGCCATATATTGTTGAATTAATCCAATGTTTTCTTTGGACACAGATGCAAAACAGAAAAAAATACCTGAACAAGTTGCACTGTATGGCTTGATTGCTATTTTGACTTCCAAGGCAGAAAATCCTGCAAATGTTGCCCTCCTTTCTATCATTAAAACATAACATGTTAAATAACTATTTGTTGCCCTTCCTAACAGCAAAAACCAGCTGTCTGAAATGATCACCTCAATTTTTAAATGTTTTGCAAACCTTGTTTGTTCTGTGTAAAATAATTAAGAACAGTCTGTGAACTTGGTGGTGCAGTGGTTAAATGCAGTACTGCAGGCTACTTCTGCTGACTGACGGCTGCCTGCAATTTGGCAGTTCGAATCTCACCGTGCTCAAGGTTGACTCAGCCGTCCATCCTTCTGAGATGGGTAAAATGAGGACCCAGATTGTTGGGGGCAATATGCTGACTCTGTAAACCACTTAGAGAGGGCTGTAAAGCACTGTGAAGTGGTATATAAGTAAGTGCTACTGCTTTGGGCCACACAGGATGAAACAACTGCACAACCAGAAAGCATCCTCTGTGAGACTTCATTGGACTGCATTCAGCCCTGTACTTATACGTATCCAGATATTCCTGGTATCTGTCCAAGTTCATTGTTCTTTCCAGATATTCTGGCAGGTGAAATCCAATTGGCAGTGCCTTTAATGTAATGAAAGTCCCAACCTCATGGCTTCTTATCTATTTCAGACTGAATGCAGCAGTCCTCTGTGGTCCAGAAGGAACAGCACTTATAGCAAGAGTTACTGCTCTGATCTCCAAAATGGTAAGGCTCACAGATCTTCACTCTCCAAGGATGGCATTAAGAGCATAAAAATGGAGGTACTCAACTGGACAGAATAATCCAGTAGCTTCTCTGCTAATATCTGGCAGCACATGGTAGACTTTGAAAAGAGAAATTCAGTTACCTTAGATTCAAATATCTGTTAGCTATCTTTCTCTTTAAAAGTGTACAGAGTGGAATACACAAATAATATACAGTATTTTATGCAGCTATTTTATGTAACTTCTGGGATCAAGTCCCATAAACAAAAATGGAAAGAACTGAGTATGCTTAGGCGGGAGAAGAAATAATTAAAAGACAGAATGATAGCAGTTTTCAACTATTATGAAATGTTGACATATTACGCTTAGGATTTTCTGCTTTCTAAAGCGAATCTTACAGAATTCCTAATCAGTTGCTGACCCTTCTGACTAATTGTTCCTAGAACTGTAATACAAAACTTTGGAGGATGTTGAAAAAACTGTTCCAGAGGACAGGCCTGACCAATGGCTTCACATAACAAACAGAACATTATTTCCTAAACATTAGTCAAATGTGCTCCAATAATCATCGGATCTTGTAATGTCACCTTAACCATCAGAGTAATTCTAGACAGTTGAAATGATCAGAAAGGATATGTTTCCATGTATTAGCAATAGCTTGAAGGAGATAAATAATGGATTCTCCTTTATTAATGGAGTTGGCATACTTGAAGGATCATGCACGGCATCTGCAGTGGCTGGCTTAGACCAAGTCATGAAATAGCATCAAAGTTTGATTCTGTATCTCTTTCCACTAAGTGCTATTTTGTCTTTCCCTCTCAGCCTACCCCTCAGGAGTAGCAAGCACTACCTTCTCCAGCCTGGACTGCTTATCCAGCATAGTGGATAGAATCTCTTCTTCGGATCAGGAGGGGTTCTCCCCCCAGGACGCTGCTCCCCTTTCTCCTATTGCCAGCCCTGAATCCCGTCCAGCCTCTCCTGAGGCCCCTCATTCCAACCTCATCTATCATGTACTTTGAACTGCCTGAGATTTGACACCAGCTGCGCCAACGATTGGGTGCTTCTGAGAATTCCCAGCATCAACCAGGAGATGGTCTATTGAAATATGAAGCTCTTGGAATTCTGGTGGACCAAAACTATGCATACAAAGGAAAAAAAAGTCACTTTATTTTGTCCTATCTTCCCTTTTTAGAAAGCAAATGACATATTTAATCAAACTACTTTTTAATACTATGTACTATAATTATATGCTGACCCTTAAATTGTATGACATCGCTGTCTTAATTATCATAAAGAATAGAAGCCAAATGCGTGGATGTAGATCCATGTTTTGAATTGCTATAAGAAAACACAGAATTAGTTAAATTATATTTCATAAAAGTACTTTTAATAAAAAAACATTAGCTACATGATCTCTTGTTTTTATCTATAATATTATAACATCATAGTATCTAAAAATAATAACCCAGGATCAACTCTACAACTAGCTAGGACAAAGCAGCATAGCTCAAAAGGTAGGTGTTTGGCTTAAGCCACTGTGTTATGCTCTCCTGTTTATTTTGATATTTATTTTACCACTAGGGGGAGACATTTAGATGTTCTTAGATAAACCTTGATTCAGGTTTCCAATTGCTACTACCGCTTTAGACCTATAGTATTTAGACAAAGACCTGTGGAATGCAATAACATCTTATCATGTTTCTGTTACTCTCTTTTTTTCTCCTGCAGCCAGGATCTCTCAGCCAGTATTAAGCATTGAGCTGCTTTGGTCAGCCTCTCTCATTCTAAATTTAGGAAATCAAAGGGGAGGGGGGATCTGGTTTTATTTTTATAGTTATGCTTTTGATAACAACAATAAAAAACTTTACTATTTTTATGTGATTTTCTATTCAAGGTATGTAAAACGTAGGATTTGGCGTAGGATTTGAATGATAAGTAGTTCTTTAATGTGATATTTCCATTCTTTAAATTCAAAAGACTTGTAGCCTAATGTTTGAAAACACTTTTGATCTCTATGCAGCTCAATGTCTGGAGTATGCTTTCATGTTTTGTGATGGATAGCTGTTCTTCAGAGGCCAACTGAGTTAGCCTATGCCAAAAACTGGATGTTTTACATACAAACACACGTAAACTATGTTGTACTTAGTTGTTCTAAGTTATATTGAGCTGTTGATCCTATGTAACACTATAATGATGTTAACTAAGTAGTATTTTAATTAAATCTAGTGTTTGATAGAAGAAAAAGTAGTTCACATTTCAGCCTGATATAACTGTAGCTCTAGGATTTCCACACTCAACTCCTCTTATTTTGCAGCTGGCTCACTCAGTAGTGAATTTAACTGAATATGTGCCTATTACAAATATGTGTGTGAGTGTGTGTGAATGAGCGAGCGTGTGTGTGTAAGAGAGGGAGGGATATATATATATGTGTGTGTGTGTGTGTGTGTGTGTGTATATGTTTATATGTGTGTGTGTGTGTATTCAAGATCATGAAAGGCAGCTGCAATTTGTTAATTTAGTTTTCATTAGATTAAAACAGCAACACACTAGAAAAAATATTTACTCAAATAATCCATTAGAACAGCGGTTCTTAACCTTTTTAGTGGTCCGCACCCCCTTGAATCTGCTCTTACACCCCCTTAAAAATGTGTGTATATTTTTATTTAAGAAAAAACATTTATTGCATAAACAAATGCCATGTTTATTTATAGTATATATAACTATATATAACTATATATAACTATATATAACTATATATATAACTATATAACTATATAACTATATAACTATATAACTATAACTATAACTATATATATATATATATATATATATATATATATATATATATATATATATATATATATATATATATATATATATATATATATATATATATATATATATAAACTATAACTATAACTATAACTATAACTATAACTATATATATATATATATATATATATATATGTTTTTCTGTCGTGTTGTCCTGGTGTACCCAAATATGGGAGAGAAAGCATCACAGCTTCCATTTTTGCCTTTCAGCCCCTCACTGGGACCATCCAGGCTGTTTTTTACATAGCCGACACACTAATCTATATGTGTAGGATTTTTTGCTGATAAATTTATTTTCATTTATCAGCAAAAAATCCTACACACACATGGTCGCCTCGTTCGTATTTTTTTTAAAATTTTTGAAATTTCTCTCGCACCCCTGGAAATGCTCTCTCGCGCCCTCAGGGGTGCACATACCCCAGGTTAAGAACCACTGCATTGGAATGTAAACCCTTGGCAACTTGTCATTTGTAAGCACTATTAGGAAATCCAGATAACTTCTCTTAGTCAACAATATTTTTGCAGGATCTAACCAGAATAACTTATTCTAGCTAGAATTTCTCAAACCTGGCATCTTTAAGAAGTGTGGACCAACTTCCAGGGTGGCCGGATGGGGAATTCAGGGGATTGAAGTTCACATATCTGAAAGTTGCTAAGTTTGGGAAATACTGCCCTAGCTTCTAATGCAGGGGTCAGCAACCTTAAACACTCAGAGAGCCATTTGGACCCGTTTCCCACAGAAAAGAAAACACTGGGAGCCACAAAACTCTTCCGGTGCCTGACTATTTCCTGAGCGGCCACAAAACTAGCATATGTAGTTGAATTAAAGAGTCTGTTTTCTTCTGAAACTTCTTTTCTTGGATATTTATCCATGGTTGGCCTACTGCGGGTCGAAAAGCTCAATAAATTGCATGCCAGCGGGTGTCGCACGTTGGCAGTTGTGACACACATTTTGAGCGACGGAGCCGCAGCAGAGGGATGAAAGAGCCACATGTGGTTCCAGAGCTGCGGGTTGCTGACCCCTGCTCTAATGTATCCACTGTGGTTTTATTTTACCTACTATGCTGTGGTTGCAGATATATTAATGGATTTATGAGCTAGTTCCGCAACATAATTTATTATCCCTTTCTTAATTTTTCTTCTTACCACTTGGTTAACCTGGATTATAAAACAATATATATGTCAGATGCCACGCCCACCCCCAATTTAGTGAAGGGGGGAAAAAGTCCCGATACATCACATGAGGCTGCCGTGACGACGCAAGTTTGACACCCCTGGATTAGAGAGAAGACAGGCTCTATTTCACACTGCAGGAGCTATCTACTGTATTGTTTTAATTTGGGTGGCTACTCTGAGTAGGACATAATGATCCAAATAATCTCCTCTGGTGTTACGATTCTAAGGCAGTGGCATGTTGAAACTGCCACTAAGTCTGTGGAAGGGCCTGTTTAATGAAAGATGGATGCAAATGATTAAGCATTGCAAGAAAGGCATATAGAAGCTTGGGATTCATCTACGCTAATCTTGAACAATCAGAAAAATTGCGAGTAGAACTCCAGCTGGATTCTTTCAAAGCCTGATATGTGCACTTTTGGCAATGCAGGAATTTTTTGTATATTTTTTAAAAACAGTTATAAAAAAGCATTTAACATTTGAAATTTGAAACTATGATAACAGTATTTTAATGAGTAGTTTTAACTGTGTGACCAAAGCCTGCGCACCTGGAGATTCTAAAGCAGTGGTTCCCAACCTGGGGGTCGGGACCCCTTTGGGGGTCGAACGACCATTTCCCAGGGGTCGCCCCAGCATCCTCAGTCCCCCCCCACTGCCACAAGCCTGGCCATATTGACTCAACTCGACCGAGCCCTCCGATTGGTCGGGAGAGGTGCCATTCAGTGAGAGGCATTTGTGACTCCTGGCGGCCGAGCTTTGACAGCATCAGCTAAGGGGTCAGCTTTGCTTTGAATTCTGGGAGTTGAAGTCCAGGCACCTTATAAGTTGCTGAGATTGAGAAATATTGCTGTACACTTGTTGGTTATCAAGTCTAAATACAGAAGTAGACTTGTTGTGGAAGATGACATTCCTTGTGCTCTTGCAAAGACTGGCCCGAGAATTTCTGATCTGGCATAATTACATATTGTTTTTGTGATTAATCGCTATTTTTTAATTATGTTCAATTTGTAACAATGAAAATACATCCTGCATATTAGATATTTACATTACGATTCATAACAATAGCAAAATTACAGTTATGAAGTAGCAACGAAAATAATTTTATGGTTGGGGGTCACCACAACATGAGGAACTATATTAAGGGGTCGCGGCATTAGAAAGGTTGGGAACCACTGTTCTAAAGCAAAGCAAAACACAAAACTTGTGAAGAAATATTGGACAACTCACATTGGTGGTGAATCAACTGATTAATAACAACTTAGTATGACATTCATTAAAATTAATTATATAAAGCAAAATTAACTTTTCAATTTGTTCTTTTTGGTTTTTTTCAAGTTTTAGGAGCAGTTGTAATTCACAAGACTGCATGCAACTCTGAAAACATTTTCAATAGCCTCCCATTGCCTTGTTTAGGTATCAAAATGCATGTTTGGTATAATCATGACCCTAAAATGTCACTGAAATGAACATAGTAACATTTCAAAAATAAATTCAAAAAAGCTCTCATTTATTTTTAAACGTTGCAATGATTTATAAATATCATTAACTTAATATACAGACTCAAGAGCAGGGGTACCAAACTCGTGGCCCGTGGGCCAGATGCGTCATGCGCTGGCCACACCTACGCCCGGTTTAGCAAAAGGAAAAAAAGTCATGATATGTCACATGACGCTGCCGTGAGGTTTGACACTCCTCAAACACACCCTTCCAGGAAGAGATAAAACTAATTTGGTGTTAAAGACTTGATAACGAAGCTCTAGTCCAGAAAATGACTACAGACTCTATGAAGTATGATCTTCTGTAGCCAAAGCACATATTTAATAATTTTACAAATATTTATATACCCTTCTGTTGCATCCCAAGGGGCTTGTATGACTTACAAAAAATTCTGATCAGCAACAATAAAATTCAGTCTATCAATGGCATCTTAAATACTAGCAATATAAACAATATCACACAAAGGCTTGGATAGCAAGATAACAAACTCATGTTTATTGTTTTGTTTCCTCTTATTTTGCTTTTGATTAAGTGTTCTGCATAACCCAGAAGCTTGTTCAATATTTATGTTATTTTGGTTTGTGCTAATAATATATTGCTCCTAACAGGATTTTACTGGTTCACTTGTTTGGAAGTTCCATGATACACTAGGTTAAAAGTTCATTAAAAGTCTTAGTGTAAACCTGGCCATTTTCTGGGTGATAGTAAATAAAGTATTTTTCAGAGTATAAGACGCACCAGAGTATAATACGCACCTTAGTATTTGGGGAGGAAAATAGGGGGGGGGAATCTGCCTACCAGGTATCTGGCTAGCGTCCTTAGTCTGGTCAGCTTCAGCACATTATTTTATCCCTTGGTTAGGGCTTAAAAAAACCTTCGGAGAGAGTAACAATGAAAGAGCCAGCAAGCTGGGAAGACCGTTAGCACCTCGTTAGGGCTGGAAAGAAACTTATTCAGAGCAAGTAGAGCAATGAAAAAAACCCTGCAAAGACTTAGGGCTAGAAAAACATTCTTCGGAGAGAGTAACAATGAAAAAGCCTGCAAGGTAAGAGCTGGGAAGATCGTTAGCACCTCGTTAGGGCTGGAAAAAAAGCTTCGAAAAAGCTACATTCAGAGTATAAGATGCACCCAAATTTTCAGCCTCTTTTAGGGAGGAAAAAGGTGCGTCTTATACTCCGAAAAATACTGTACCGTAATTAGCAATGTTTAAGACTGCAGATCCCTGTCTTGAAACACCTGGAGAATATTACATTGAAGACTAACATATTTATAGAATGAAAGAAATACAGAAAAGAAGTTAGCATTTTTAAGGCAAAGCTAGAATTACTTGGCAGATATTTGTCTCTGCCTTTTTTAAAAAACAATTTCAATCATTAAATTTATACAGGAGGACATCTGCTGGAAAAATCTGGTACAACATTTTATTGCCAAAGAAAAGGCAAAAAATAAATATAGAATCTATTAACTCTTTGGGTTAATAAGCATTAGCCCAGCCTGGAACTCATTCTAAATTTTCATTTCTGTAATTTCAAATAGAAACAAATGTGTAAATTGATTTCTGAAGACTACAATTTAAATTTTATTAATAAAATACTGTCTTCCAATTTCCCCCAAGTTTTTATCCTTTTGTGTAAAAAAAAAGATTTTTGTTTTCTATATAATTTTGAGGACATTTTCTAATGTCTTTCACCTTTTAACAATTTTGGGGTTTTACGCTCATTTGATTTTTATGAGAGGATAGAGGAACTATTGTTTTCTCTCAAGCAGTCTGAAGCCCTCCCCCAATGCCTGTCAGAGGCATCCACAAAGGGAGGGTCAAAAAAGTCAAGATGGCATATGCAACACATTTTAAAAGAGGAGAGCTTCTGTCATGTCGTCCGGGCTACCCTATTGACTTTTTTTGAATTTTGCCCTCTGGTGGCTGTTCTTGCTACTCATCTGCCCTGATTTAAACAAACAAACAAACAAACAAATTTATATGCCACCCATCTCACTGTCAAAGTGATTCTCGGCGGGTTACCAAATGATAAAAAGGCAATATAAAAACTTAAAATTAATAAGGATTAAATAGAAATTTTTTAAAAAATACTGTCTGCTTTTACAGGGAACCAGGAAGGCTGTAGATCGGCAGAGAGTTGACTGAGACAAAATGAAGGACACAATATCCACGTACACCTACCTATCACCTTGTAAATATGTTTTGTTTAGGAATTTTATTTTCCTTTTTAAAAAAAAATGAAGCATGGAACTAATTAAGAACTCTAAAATGAAATGAATAAGGAATTGTTAGTACATCTCTATAATTTAAAAAGCAACAAGTGCCATGTAAAAAATACGTCATTTTAATGTATTAATTGTATACAAAAATGCAGGTGAACAATAGCAATAGCAATAACACTTAGACTTATATACCGCTTCATAGTGCTTTACAGCCCTCTCTAAGCAGTTTACAGAGTTCAGCATATTGCCCCCAACAATCTGGGTCCTCATTTTACTGACCTCAGAAGGATGGAAGGCTGAGTCAACCTTGAGCCGGTGAGATTTGAACAGCTGAACTGCTGAACTAGCAGTCAGCTGAAGTAGGTTGCAGTGCTGCTTTTAACCACTGCGCCACCTCAGCTCATGGCAGGTGATGGCAGCAGCAGCTCTACAGCACAGCAGCAGCCAGTAGCGTTGAAACAGCACAACTTCCCCAAATTTCATTCCCTGGGAGTCATGGGTCCTGCATTTTGGACACAGTCTGCAAGTTAGCCCATTTGAGATAACGTTGGTTAAAAAATGTTGCCCTACGATGCACCATTTTGCCCAGTTAAAGGATGTCATGATAATGAGAATTTTGGAAGTATGCATAGATTCAGTATTCCATTTTCTTGAAGAACAATAATTATTTATTCCAGCTCCAATGAGATCTGTCAACATTTATCCATCAGCAATTGTTTGAAACTAAAAAAATGCACTAATGACAGGTATTTTTTTAAAAAAAATTAAACTCGAATACAAATATAAAAGTGTGATCAATGAGTCCTGTTTATTTGTGATTGGATAGCTCTGAATCTTTAAAGGTCCATTGCTTCCAAAAGAAATTCTATCATGTATGTCCCCCTCATTTTGAATCCTTTCCAACATGGTTGAAAGGTGATTTGCTAATGTAGGCAACCCAGACTTTTTGCTGTCAGAAGTTCCCAAACTGGAGCATACAGTATGTTCACATTCTGTTAGAAATGTATGTTTCCTCCATATGTATTTGTATTTTGTATTTGTTTATTTGTCAAGCATATATGATTATAAGCAAAGTATAAACAGTAAAACATGATTGAATATATATGTAATAGTACAAGCATGAATAAGAGTAAAAGAGGTATGAATATATGGGTACATTTGGACAGGAACGGTAAGCACGATTGTGCGCTTATGCACGCCCTTAGAATTTGCCCCCTGTCCCCAATGATTAAGTATGATACCCATGACTTGGAAAAAAACAAAATACCATATTTTTCGGACTATAAGACCAGGGGTGAAATTCAGCAGGTTCTGACAGGTTCTGGAGAACCAGTAGTGGAAATTTTGAGTAGTTTGGAGAACCGGCAAATACCACCTCTGGCTGGCCATAGAGTGCGCTGGGAATGGAGATTTTGCAATATCCTTCACCCAGGAGTGGGGAGGGAATGGGGATTTTGCAGTATCCTTCCCCTGCCATGCGCACCAAGCCACACCCACAGAACCAGTAGGGGAAAAATTTTGAATTTCACCCCTGTATAAGACGCACCGGTGTATAAGATGCACCAAGATTTCAAAGAGGTAAATAAGAAAGAAAAGTGTTTGCCCTCCCCCAGCCCTTGGGAGCACTCTGCAGATCTCCCAAACCCTCTGCGCACCCGTTTTTGTGTGGGGCGGGGCTTTGGGAGGCAAAAATGGCTGTATTCAGTGTAGAAGATGCACCAACATTTCCACCTTCTTTTGCGGGGGGGGGGTGGAAGTGTGTCTTATACTCTGAAAAATATGGGTATGTAACTGCATAGCCTTTGACCTTCTATTTCTAACTGGTTGTCTGTTGAATATTATATTGTTTTATAGGGATAATTTATATCAAACATATTATTGTCTTATTTTTTAAAATGTATTTTTGAGTTTATTTGAATTCCAAATGACAAAGGAACATAGAACAGTGAGGAAGGATGATAAATATCACATTTATCTGATTTTTATCACATTTACCTCACATTTACCTGATCTTGTGGCAATAACACATTTTTGGATCTTGCTCCATTATTCTATATGCTCTCTGTTATTCCAGATGTTAATTTAATGTCTATAGATTCAGTTTCTTTGCTCCAAGACTGGGTATTTTTTGTTAGATTCTTCTTTAGATCCAGTGCAAGATTTATTCCTTGAATACACTAAATTTTCTTGCTTTCAACATCCTTTTTAATAGGTTGTATTTCTTTTATTATTCTTTTTAAGGGCCATTGTTACTGCAAATCATAGACAATAGTGGCCACATTTTCCATTAGTTTAAAGGATTGTCCAAGTAGATTCTTTTATACACTTTTAAAGCTTCTGATGCACTCTAACTTGACAATTAAATTTGAGGGCAATTTATAGTCATGATCAAAATTATTAATAAATCCAAGAGAAATCATAGTTTTTAAATAGTCCGCTATTCAGCTTTATAGCGGTTATAATGAGGGCATTTTATAATTGTAATTCACATCCTGCTGAAACCAGATTTCAATGAGTTTATACCATAATGTGTGCATGTTAAAATACCCAAAATCAACCACAACCTCATCACGTATTCTGCAAAATATGTATTTGGATATTGAAGTGGCTTCCCTGTTGATTCCCTTTCCTTGTCAGATTGACCTTCCCTATAACCTCTGTGCAAGGTACCCTACTGTCCACCCTTCCAGCTTTTATCTTTTTCACTTAGCAAGGTAAGCACATTTCCAGACAAATCGCTGGGCTGTGGTCAACCGACCAATTTCCTTTGAAAAATACTTCTTGGCCTAAAAAATGATGCTAAAGGATGTCAAATGCCCATCTCTTAATTAAAAGAGTTGAAATATATTATTGAAAAGTGTAGAGGAGCAGGTTGGGAAAAGGGAAGAAGTATATTAGAGACAATGGGTACCATGATACAGGCAGGCAGTTGGATTAATCCAACCGTTAATATATTAGTTAACCATAGTTAAAGATGTCAAGAAAAGTGATGTTTAGTTTCAATAGATTCATGAGCATTATTAAGGTTTCTAGATCAGAACAGGTAGTCCTTGATTTACAACCACTTGTGACTTATGAACGTTTTTCACACTTTGCAGCATCCCCATGATCAAGTGATCAAAATTCAGTTGCTTGGCAACCGGTTTGTGTTTTTGATGGTTGCAGTGTCCCATGGTCATGTGATCACCTTTTGTGACCTTCTGACAAGCAAAGTCAATGAAGAAAACCAGGCTCACTTAACAATGCATTACTAATTTAACAACTGCAGTGATTCACTTAACAACTGTGGCAAGGAAGGTTATAAAATGGGGCAAAACTGAATAATTGTCTTGCTTAGCAACAGAAATTTTGGGTTCAATTGTGGTCATAAATCAAAGAGTACCTGTACTCACTCAGACCAGGCCTGCACAGTATACAGCCGATGAGTTTCCTGTGGCCTTCCGAGCTGTCTGGTGCAGCCTGCCAGCATTTTTTTTTAAAGGTCAATAAATTCACTGCCAATTCTCTGCTAGCCATCAAATAATTAATTGCTGCTCCAAATATTTCTTTGCAGCTTTCAATTATTTTTAATTTATTCATTTGGCCTGTTCATCTCTGCGAGTTGTGCAGAACTACACTAGACCATCAGTGGTTACTGATTTTAAACATCCTGGGGAGGTGGTTGGTATTTGATTCTTTAAATATTTGCCAAATGTTGAATTGTCTTCATAGATGGAAGATGGAACCAAAGAGAATCCTTCTTAATTTTATTCAGCAAACACACACACACGCACACACAGAGAGAGAGAGAGAGAGAGAGAGAGAGAGAGAGAGAGAGAGAGAGAGAGAGAGAGAGAGAGAGAGAGAGAGAGAGAGAGAGAGAGAGAGAGAGAGAGAAAGAAAGTATATAACTAATTGCAAAAATATGCTTCCAAGATTTTTGGCAGACTTGAGATAAATGTTGAAATTTATGAATACAGATAATCTTCTCTTGTTTATTACAGAGGTTAGGAAGCAGAAAACAATGTTTTGATCAAACAGCTACTCTAATTGCTTAAAAAAGGAAGTTGCTCTGGAACAGGGATCTCCAACCTTGGCAACTATAAGACTTGTGGACAACTCCCAGAATTCCTCAGCCAGCTTTGCTGGAAGGTTTGGAAACTGAACCATCCTAGATTAATTCCTAAATTGCCAACTGAATCAGAGTTGGCAAGCTCAGTGTAATCCCTGTATATGTCAAACCATGCTTGTATTCAAACAGCTCTTCTTAATTTTGTACTGAGCTATTTGTGGATCAAATACATTACACAAGTGTACCATAAGTGCAGAAATATGCAAAACTGAAGCTGTGTAATCATAACTGTCCTGGCAACTAAGTGAGGTACCAACATTTCAAGGAATTCTGCATCAGCTATTTAATATCTTGGAGACAGTTGTTGTCTAGTCTGTGTGGAAACGAAGCAGTGAAGTAGCTAGCAGATTGTCTTGGGACAATCTAGATGTTTCTGATCCCCCACTGCCAGCTGGCAAACCGATGTCTTTGTAAAGATAAACATGTACATATGTGGGACACAACATAACATAAAACAGAAAAATAATATTTTGTGAAGCATTGGGAAATTTAACGTATTACTTGTTTCCAGACGTGGTTTCCTACAGGTTCTAACTGGTTCTTTAGAACTGTTAGTAAACTGGTGATGATGTCACGGAACCGGTTCTGTCGGTGCCGGTCCGTGGGCACCGCCATCTTGTTTTTGGCTTCTGCGCATGCGCAGAAGTTTGGTTTTCAGCACTGTGTATGCGCGTGCGCCCGCGTGGCGCGGGAGGAAGTGAACCGGAGGCGAGGTAAGTTAGAACCCACCCTGCTTGTTTCTCATTGTAAAGTAACTTAAAAATACAAGGACAAGAACATGGTGCTTGAATTGGCTCTACCTGTTTTTGGAACATATCAGAGAATTTACTTGTTAACATTTTGTTAGGATTTAGGGTTCATATATATGTGAAACTTGGTACTACTTGTGTACTGAGATTTAAAACAGGTATCTGAATTTTCAGTAATTCAGTGTAATAAGGAGGACCTAAATTGATTAGCCTGAGCAAGCAAACTGTGGCTTTTCACACACTTTCTACCACAAATGTGCATCACATAAATACTAGTATTCCAGTTTCAATTTCTTTCTCATGTTTTCTCTTAATTGTTATTTTCTAAGTTTAATCTTTGGTTTAAATATGGGTGACATCCAACTTTTATCATTCACAGAGTAGATTCAGAAAAGACTAGAATAATTTATTATAATCAATGATTATAGCATTATTATTCCTTTAGGAATAATAGACATCCAAAGGGAGCTTTTTCAGTTGACTGTATAAACAATGGTAAATAAAAACAATCCCTATTAAAAACAAAGGAATAAATATACTTGCCATTAGCTTTTGGTGGCAATAGCTCTCTGGAACTACGCAGAAAGAGGGAGTGAAGGTGAAGACACTCTTGTGAAGGTCACTGCCAGCTTTCTTTACAGGGCACTTGGTGGTGATGGCTATGTGGAAATCTGGTAATGGTTTTACCCCTGACTAACTTAAACTCTATCACGCTGATCTGACTTAGTTTAAGTTTGTTCAGCTATGAATCCCAATATGGTCTTTCATATTCTCTCTGATCTAGAGATGTTCAGTATATGGTATAAGTATATGATATAAATAATTTAATGTTCTGTAGATTTCATACCCAAATTTGATCTGAAAAAGAGGAAACTTTGAATTTCTACATTTTATCTGAAAGAGATGTACTCTAAAGTTTTCTAAGCACAATGCACAAATTCTTTAAAATATTCTCAGAAGGAAAATGTGCCATGTTTGGATATTTCTGCATGGTATAAGCTTATTATTCAAGAGCAATTGAAACAGGAGAAGAGTATTCTCTGTAAATAATTTATTAAATCTTAAGGTTCAAAAATGTTGACATTCACTATTTAGACAAGAGTGACAATATTTACATACTTTCTTTTTTACAACAGCATTTATCTAACTTGTTTTTCTGGTGGAGTTTGAAACTGCAATACAGTATTTTCATAATATGAGAGGTGGTTTTTTTTTATACAGAGCAGAAGTTGTATAGTTGTTACGCAATTCATCTGGAAAATGAAACTATGGTAGTTTATATGTTTTCTCTCTCTCTCTGAATATATGTATGCATGTATATATGATGTATATGTGTGTGTGTGAGTATAACACACACACAACCACAATGGGTTGATGGAACTAAGCATTAATGTTCTTCCACCCTGAACAAAAAGCTACCATAGAAGCCAATTTGGCATTCCCCCCCCCAGACTATAGTTTGTTTTAAGTATGATATGCTATAGTGATTTGAGTCAGACAACATATAAAGGGAAAGGAAACCCCAATCTTAATACCTCAATATTAGCTTACAATAACTTCAATTAATTATGGCATTTTATACTTATGAAAATCCCAGCATCAACTTTTAGAAATTATTTTAGGAAAATGATATTTTTAGTAGTCTTTCCACAGGACATTTAATGGTTTTGAACTTATAGGTATATATTTTGATTTTTTTAAAAAGAACTATTACAATTCTACACATAAACATACAATAACATAAACCTGTAAATATAAAACTAAACTTTTAACTTAAAAAACATATAGTCCATTTACACCCTTCACTTTCTTCATGGATCCATTAACCATTTCTTATTCTTTTATACCATTGTAATTATTATTTTTTGTTATCTCTCCTTATTTAATCTATAAAACCCTTTATCATCAAGCCATTTTTCTCTACTTTTATAATATAATCAATAAACGGACTCTAACTTTAAGACACTGTGCTTTTTACTCAATTCTATAAACCCTAATAAGTATATATTGGATCTTCCCTAAAATCCTAAATTAAACTGGAATAGCAGGTGGTTATAGAAGTCAAGCATCCTTTATATACTTAGGCACTACATTCCAAACATCAGGTGATTGGCCAAACAGATAAGCATTTGTCTGAAGCATTTCTTCAGCTTTTCTGCAACCTAACAGAGGTAACCATTTACTAGTTGTTTTACAATTTTTAAAGCTCTAACCATTATCTAGAATTCAGGGGTGGCCAAACTATGGCTCTTTGAGGACCTGTGGACTTCAACTCCCAGAATTCCTAGCCAGCCATACATGCTAGTAGATGCTTATAGTTCAGAGATCTGTACATGCAGGGACAACAGAGCAACGGTTCAGTTGAAATTCCCTTGAATAGCTCCTACATTCCTTATTGTGTACCAAATGTGATATGATTCTTATTTTATTTATTTATTTATTTATTTATTTATTTATTTATTTATTTATTTATTTATTTATTTACTTACTTACTTACTTATTTATTTATTTATTTCATCAAGCATGTATTAGATAACAAATATAAGTATAAACATGATTATGAATACATGAAATGGATACGAATAAAAGGGAATATTAGGACAGGGACGGTAGGCACGTTGGTGCGCTTATGCACGCCTCTTAAAGACCTCTTAGGAATGGAGTGAGGTCGACGGTAGACAGTCTAAGGTTAAAGTTTGCATTCCAGGCATTGACAACTTTGTTACTGAAGTCGTATTTTCTGCAATCAAGTTTGGAGCGGTTTACCATAAGTTTGTATCTATTGTGTGCTCGTGTATTATTGTGGTTGAAGCTGAAGTATTCATTGACAGGTAGGACATTGTAGCAGATAAAAACCTTGAGCCCAGTGAGATTCAAACTGCCAAATTGCAGGCAGCTAGCAGTAAGCAGAAGTAGCCTGCAGTACTGCACTCGAACCACTGCGCCACCGAGGCTCATACTGAACCAATCTACTTAATTAAAGTTAACATTACATCACAAACATTTGTGCCTGTGTGCTGCACATAGCTTTTCACTTTGACAATAAAATTAGTTAATAATAATAGAGCTTTGTTTAAATCAATTATCCAGCTGTAATCTGCACAAGAGTCCTGTATGCTAAGTCACACAAGGTGGTGCCTTCCAGAAAAGTTAAGATTGTCTCTTCCAGAATTCCAAAGGAAGTGTAGCCATATCAGCCAGAAATTTTGGGACTTGTAAATGCAAACACATCTAAAGCATACCACATTGGGAAAGCTGCATTGTTACACAAAAAGAAGTTTCCTCTATATGTTTTAATACTAAATCTAACAACAACAGAAAGAAATATATTGGAAAAATAGATAAAATTGTGAGATACCATTAATTATTTTAACATCATCTCAAAAATGTTTGCAATATACAGTAAGTACAGAACCTACATCTGAAACAAATATATTCTGACAACATATGCATATATATTAGATAATAATCTCTCTCTATATATATATCTTATTAATATACTGTATACTTAGTTTAGATTCAGGGATATAACTATAATAGATATAACAGGAATGCCTATGTTCAAAAATACAGTTTTCTAATTTTACTGCTCACAAAAGATAGAATTAAACTTGTTCCTGGTATTCTCCAGGAATAAGAATTTTATCTACAAATGGAATGGCATACAAATAAGGACTCCATCAAATCAAAGACATTTTACTTGATGACTTGATTAATTAATTAATTGATTACATCTGCATAACTTTTGCGTATGACTTGCACTCTAATACCATAGGGTGAGGTTGTCCAAGTGTGAAAAGGCTGATTAACTTTGCTAGTGTCATAAGCTTGAAGCAGCCCTTTGAAGCTACTTCACAAGGGAACACGACCCACTTATAAAGAGTGGATTTAGGCCTTCACATAGCTTCACTTTGAGTTGCATCTCAAATCCACCATGGCCCATTTATTAGCTGGAAAGATTACTGCTCAAGCCTCTTTCCGGTACTGGGCATGCAGAAGTGAAATCCAGAAGTAATGCATCGTGCCTCAGTGGTGAATACCTTCATTTCTGTGACAAAAAATCTTACCTCAAGGCAAAGTGTGATTACCTGGCCTGGCCTACTATGTGTATTTATTCAAAACTAAGTCTTCTTGAGTTCAGTAGGATTGTCTCAAAGGTATAGCAGCTATCCCCAATCAAACCCTCACCAAGTGTATTATAACTGAAATTTCCAGAATTTCCAGTCAGAAGGCTAAAGACAATCCTAACACATCTGATGTGTATGATTCTGACCTCAAACCTACGTATTTTTATGTAATACTAAGTTTCATGGAAAAGGTCCAAAACCTAAAGCTAAATAGCTTTTAAAAGAAATATCATCTGTTTAAACTTGTGACATAGTTTGCACTGAAGCAGAAGCTTCATCATTCCTTCTTACTATCGGCATTTCTCCTTTACATATTCTTATGTAAGGGGGAAGATGGATTACTACTTTAGGATAGCACCTACCACCCATGAGTTGATAAGTAATCACTTTACAAGCAATTAATAATCTCCTTTTCATCCCACACCTCATCAGTTCAATTGACTAATCAACAAAACATTGTCACTTTAGGAAAAAGAGAATTATGCAGAAGAAAAAATGGAAAATTATGATCATTTGGATGCAACAACTCTATATGATTGTGAACGAAACTATTATGCAAGATAATAACATGAAGATATGGAATATATTTGTGCATAATGCCTTGCTTTTCATGGGAATGTACAATCTGATGGGCTTTGCTATATATATATAGTCTATCACTTATATTTTAAAAGAAAGATTACAACTGCAAAAGGGCTACAAACAAAGGAATGTTTTCATTCTTGATCGGGGCCCATCTTACACTATTTTGGCAAATTCTCATTTGAGTTTCATTGTAAAGAATACAGAATTGGGCCACACACACATACATAATGAATGTGATTTCTCAGAATATTCTTGAATTTTGTTAACACGTTGTCATCATGAGAACCTTACCATACACAAGAATACTCAAATAAACCTTTCATCCTAGGACTTCAATTCTGGGGGAAAATCACACAAAGAGTTGATTATGCTGCTGACTTCCCAAACTGTTCTTATTGTAATTTTGCACAGTTTGCTGGTGAACACAATTGCTGTTGCTCTTTATTGTAAAGTTGGAATACAAAGCACAGCTTTGCTATTAAGTTGTTACATTCTTGGTTTAGAAAGTCTTTCTTGACAGCCATCTATAATTAAACAACAAAAGTATATAAACCGTCAAAAGCATAAATGGACTGACATTCTCAATTGCTTTAATTTCTCATTATTATTTGTTAAATGCATGTATGGGCTTACCTTAGAAAACTTCTGGCAGCACTGCAGTAGTAATTCGAGCAATTATTTCTTTTTATTATTAATTTTAATATATCATATACAGTAGTTTGGAGTAGTGATTAAGGCATCAGCCTAGAAACTAGCAGTTCTAGTCCCAGGTTAGGCATAAAAGCCAAATGGCTGATTTTGAGCCAATCACTCTCTTTCAGACCAACTTACCTAACAGGATTGTGGTTGTGGTGAAAATAGGAGAAGGAAGAAATATTAGGTTTGTTTGCTGCCCTGAGTTATTTACAAAAATAATAAAGGTGGAATAAAAATGGGCATTACACATAATTGAAAATTGTGATTTAATTTCTAAAAGCCCTTATAATTATAGTTGAGATTGGGAATCTAAAAGCAAAATAGATATGTATAAAAATTAGCAATATCAGCTTAATTAACATTAGAAACGATTACAAAGGTTTTTTTAAAAGCAATATAATGCCTGGCTTTAAGTAATCATATGCAATTATGTTTTATTTCAATCAAGATTTCTTGGATTAAACTATACTGTCCTTGTCTATATACTAGATGAGAAATAATGCTTTATTAATTACAATAATTGATTATAAAATCATGCTAAGAGATTAGGGTTAATACAGTGCATGGAATCAGCTATTGCTTAATTTCAGATGATGCTTATTTTTTTAGACCCTATAGGCAGTTAGTACAAGCCTTCTTATCAAGATGGACATTATGAAATCGTTGAACAAATACCATGAATTATATAATTGGCATGAGCTACATCACTGAATGGACACAAATAACATGATTTGCATCATTTTCACGATGTTATAATACACATGGCATTATTTGCTCCACTCCCCCTTACAACAGGGAAGGGATGGTTTTCCCGCCCTCACCCACTGCTTGTGTGGACTGGTTCCCAATGGGCTGTGGACCAGGCTTTGGGGACCCCTGTTATACACAGCAGAATAAACAATTTCAGAAACAGATATTTTAGTCACTGAATTATTTATTATTTATGATGTTGGGAAATGGGAGAATATGTGTGTCTGTAACTGAGGCAAATCAACATCTGGTAAGTGATAAACTAATTTTTTGTATTACAGTGAGTTCAATTAAAGAAAGATTTAGTCAAAAATAAGACAGAAAAACACTCACTCACCTATGACATATGATTCTGCTGTGCATTTTGCTGCTGCTGCTGCTGCTGAATTAACAACTGTTGCTGTTGCCTGCGCCGTGCTGTCCTCAGTTTTTCAAAGCGAGCTTCCATCTCATCTAAAACTTTGGGAGTGTAACGCACCACCAACTTCACACTGTCCTTAGCAGCCTTAAGGAGTTCCACTGCTTTCTCATGATGTTCTCCTTCCACACTCTGGTTGTGGAATGTTTAAAAATAGCAAAAAGCAAGAGGCTTTCAGCTTTAGAACTATGAGTAAGTAAGAAAAAAACTATACCATGGGTGAACCTGGTCTCACTAGGTCTCCCCAACTATAGCTTTGGAGTCTGTAGTTAGGCCTATCCCCCTGTCTGACATTTCAGATCCTAAGGAAGTAGCTACTCTAAAGTGTTTCTCTGTTACTCTCTTGCTAAGAGCCGTGGTGGTGCAGTGTTTAGAATGCAGTACTGCAGGTTAATTCTGTTGACTGCCGGCTGCCAGCAGTTTGGCAGTTCGAGTCTTACTGACTCAAGGTTAACTCAGCCTTCCATCCTTCTGAGGTTGGTAAAATGAGGACCCAGATTGTTGGGGGCAATATGCTAACACTGAAAATAATTTTATTTATTTATTTATTTATTTAGGATTCTTATATGCCGCCCTACTCCCTGGGGACTCAGGGCGGCGTACAACATTTAAAGAACCACTAAACAACAATTTAAAACAATTTAAAATACAATTAAAAAGCATACAAAATCTTACATACATAGGGGAGACCAAGATGAAGCTGTCTCAAAACCCCGCCTGCAGGAAGAGCCATGTCTTCACGGCTTTTCGGAAGGCCAGCAAGGTGGGGACAATTTGTATCTCTGGGGGGAGTTGGTTCCAGAGAGCAGGGCCCCCCACAGAGAAGGCCCTTCCCCTAGGCCTCGCCAGCCGGCATTGTTTGGTTGACGGGACCTGGAGGAGACCCACTGTGGGACCTGACCAGTCGAAGGGAAGTATGAGGTAGAATGCGGTCCCGGAGGTAACCTGGTCCTAAGCCATGTAGGGCTTTAAAGATGATGATCAGCACCTTGAATTGTACCCGGAGACCAATGGGCAGCCAATGCAACTGGCGGAGTATAGGTGTTACGTGGGTGTATCTTGAAACACCCACTACAGCACGCACAGCCGCATTTTGCACCAGTTGAAGTCTCCGAATACTCTTCAAGGGTAGCCCCATGTAGAGCGCATTACAGTAGTCCAATCGGGAGGTGAGAGAGGGCTGTAAAGCACTATGAAGTGGTATATACAGTAAGTCTAAGTGCTACTGTTATTGCTATTGTTTTTCCAGTGGGAAAGGAAAAAGAAAGGCAAAATCAGGCAAGCTGGAACTGCATCATCAAAATCCTCCAAGTAGTAGAAAAAATGTGTGATATATTTATATGCAGGATCCAATCTGAACTGGTCACCAGGACCAGAGATTTTGTCTTCTGAGCTTTTGGACTCGTACTGGAGCCCATCTTCAGGAAACTTCTTCCTAGCAGAATGTATGCTAGGCTGTTCTGTGTGTGGTATTTATATGGCACTTGTTGTGTGTGGCTTTTTTAGATATTAATTGGGGTGTTGACAGCTGGCTATTAAGTTGTTGGCTTTTGTTTGCTTCCGCTGTCAATTCCTCACCTTACAAGTACAGACTGGATCCTACAACATTATCTTAGGACATGTATAGTCACCTTCATTGATGATATATTTATTTACCCTACTTATATGGCCACCTCTCTAGCCAATAAAATCTAAGTAACAAACAAAATAATAACGAAGAATTTCATTACAGCAAAAGTCAGCTAAAACTGCATTGAAGCTCAGTAAAACCACAACCATTAAACACTACTACTACTACTACTACTACTACTACTACTACTACTACTACTACTTCTACATTTCTGTTGGAAGCACCTACTAAGGCACTTCCAGGTTGAAAGGATTAGCCAGTGACATCACTGTTGCCACGGGGATGCCCAAGGGGGCTCCTTTCATGTCTCTGTTATTTTCCCTCCAACATGGTACCTATTTATCTACTTGCATTTGCATGCTTTCAAACTGCTAGGTGGACAGGAGCTAAGGCAAATTGATGGGAGTTCATTCCGTCATGTGGCTCACTCCTGGGTTTCAAACTGCAGAGCTGTCAACCTATTAGTGGTCTTTTGATTCAGTGTCCTAACCACATGAGCCACTGTGACCCCCAATTAAACAACACACACTCCTGCCAAAGTTCCCCCATTAACAACCTAACTCCAATGCTTGGGGAGGAGCCAGGCTTTCATAACTGCAAAAGGCTGGCAGAGTCGGGGCTGTCCATATTTCAGAGGAGACACTATTCCATAGGACAAGTGCCATAGAAAAGAAGGTGCAAAATGACAATGCTTTGCAGTGGCACTGAGAACATGCTCACTCTGGGATAGGCATAAACCACTAGGAAGAGATGGTCCCAGAAGTAGCAAAGTGCAATGTTATGTAAAGCTTTAAAGGTGACAACCAGCACCTAGGACTGCATCTTTGAGTATCATCTGGGTTTCTTTGTCTTGCAGAATGGAAATGGTGTGAAGGCAGTTCTCAATTTGCGATATGTAACTTCAAAATGTTTGAAGCATTGGTATAGGAATATAGATACAAAAGCTGCATGTATGTAAATAAATCAAAATGTGCAGCTGAAGCGTTGAGCTTGAAGCTGAAGCATCAAACGTTTATATCATCAGAGACTTGTCATGACCAAAGTCTTTTAAGTTTGATGGTTCCTATCTCTCAACATCAATGAACTGAGCCTGGATGAGACTCAGACCATTTGAATTCCAGTACTTGCAAAATCTTTGTGCACAGACTTTGCTTGTTCAGGATCAATGCATTATTGTGAAAAAGGTAGGGGGTGGAGGCATTTAATATTAGTAACAGGGCCAATAGCCATGCTTCACTTTCTGTATGCAAAACATTCTTCTTATATCTTATGACCTAAGTGCCAGAGCCCATTGTAACAACATTGCCAAAAAGGCACTAAGAGTTGTCAACCTAATCTTGCGTAGCTTCTTCTCTGGCAATATTACACTGCTAACCAGAGCATACAAAACATTTGCCAGACCAATCCTAGAATACAGCTCACCTGTCTGGAACCCGCACTGCATATCGGACATTAATACAATTGAGAGAGTCCAGAAATATTTCACAAGAAGAGTGCTCCACTGCTCTGCTCGCAACAGAATACCTTATTCCACCAGACTTGAAATTTTGGGCTTAGACAATTTAGAGCTACATTGCCTTCGATCTGATCTAAATGTAGTTCATAAAATCATCTGCCACAATGTCCTTCCTGTCAATGAATACTTCAGCTTCAACCGCAACAATACACGAGCACACAATAGATTCAAACTCAATGTAAACCGCTCGAAACTCGACTGCAGAAAATACGACTTCAGCAACAGAGTAATCAATGCCTGGAATGCACTACCTGACTCTGTGGTTTCTTCCCCAAACCCCAAAAACTTTAACCTTAGACTGTCTACAGTTGACCTCACCCAATTCCTAAGAGGTCTGTAAGGGGCGTGCATAAGAGCACCATTGTGCCTACTGTCCCTGTCCTTCTGTCCTATTGTCCAAATTTACCTATACATACTTTGCTTTTGTTTATGTTTATATTATACCTGTTATCTTGTACACGTTGACAAATAAAATAAAATAAATAAATAAATAAATAAATAAATAAATAAATAAATATATACATACAACGGATAAAGAAGATGACAGTCCCTGAATTTTGCTATGATACCTTCTGTATTGGAAATAAAAACTCATTTCAACTAAACCATAAATAAAATCATATATTAATATACGCTAGTTGGGCAATTGCATGGTGGAACCTCCCTCTGGATTTCTTGTTGAACAATAGTCACTTGTAAACTAAGATGTCACGGGGAGATAAAAATTCTCCAAAGTTTTCTGAATGTGGTTATTTTGAAACAACAAATGTGTGTCCATTTATTCTTTTGTATGCACACTACAACAACCAGATCTGGGTTGCAAAATTCTGGATAATACTAGAAGTCAGCAGAAATACTACAGTAGTCATCCAGATTTCCACCCCCAGTCTGAAGCAGTTTAAATAAGCAGAATAAATAAAATCGGAATGTGTTCACATACCACTCCATTAACAGAAAGCAGCTGGTCTCCCCGTTTGAGTCCTCCATGCTTCTCAGCTACTCCTCCAGGAATTATGCGAGAAATATAAATAGGAGAATTTTGTTCTTTTCCTCCCATTACGTTAAAGCCAAGGCCTTCATCCGTCTTTGGCAGTTCTACCACTCGGGGATGAGAATGCCCTTCACTAGCTGCAAATGCAGCAACTGTTGCCTAGAAAAAAATATATGCATTTTTTTAACATATTATGATTAGGAGCACTTCTACTCATTTGTTTCAAATATGTATTCATAAGAACGATGCTTTATTTATTTATTTATTTATTTTATTTTATTTATTTTGGTATTCTTATATGCCGCCCAACTCCCGAAGGACTTTAAAATTTGTTTTTTTAATTGCTTCATTTAAAAGAAAACTAATAAAACGTAATATTGCTGTACCCAAGAGATCTGCGTACAGTTATATCCCAGTGGTGTTATTCTGAGGATCGGAATGCTTAAATCTCAAGGTCTCCGTTCCATGTACAGTATGCTCAGGTGGAACTCCTGCATATGTGGCTATTCGCAATTATGTCAATGCAATTCATATCACACAATGGCTCTATGTTCTATAATACAAGAATTTTTTGAAAGGGAAACTCAGGAGTAAACGTTAGATTATTTTTACCTGTAAGTAGCTTTTACAGGGAAATGGAAATAATTCTATGTTCTCTAGCAGGTGATCCCCAATTCAATCTAGACACTAATACTTGCAACATAAATTTCCTTTTCTGAAAAGGGAATGGTATGATTAGTATGTATATATATATATATATATATATATATATATATATATATATATATATATATATATATATATATATATATATATATATATATATATATATATATATATATATATATATATATATATATATATATATATATACTCGAATTCTTATTGGCTATTTTGAACACATTTCCTTGCAATGTAAGCAGATTTCAAAAGATGCTTTTTTCTTTCTGATTTTTTTTACTTTTTATTGAATACTTGGTTAAGCAGAATGATGAGATGCAAATCAAAGCAATTCTTAAGGCTGAAGAGGCATATGCATACTAGAGTCCTTTATATTACAGTGGAACATGCAGCGGTATTATAAAGTTTAATTATATTTTAAAATATGAAAGCTTTGTACATATAGCCAATATAATGTTAAAGGTTTCTTAAATATTAACAGTAGCTAAAAGGATCAGTAGCTCAACCTGAATAGGGGTTTTAATTTAATTTAACTTTAGGGAGGGGAGTTCAATTTTTAAAAACAAATTTAAATTGTGAAAATAGCAACTTTTTATCAGAGTGCACTATATATTTGAGCACTTATTTGACTTATTGAAACATAAAGCAGAATATACTCAATTAACTCTTTCATTGATTTAAACAGGAGGGAGCATGTATATTGAACTATATGAGACTAGGCAGTAAGGCAGGGGTCCCCAAACTTGGCTGGAGTATTCTGGGAGTTGAAGTCCACAAGTCTTAAAGTTGCCAAGTTTGAAGACCTCTGCAGTAAGGTGTGAAGATAGGCTCTGATCCAATTTGAATAATTCATTGGATTTGATTTGATGATTTGACAGTCAGATTGGTTTAGTTCAAATTTCTGTATTAAGCTGAATATGTTTTCAGAAAAAAAATTTGATAAGATGACATCCAATTTTATGATGTAGTTCAATTCATGAACGCAGTTCAGAAAGTTCATTTGATTCTGAGAATTGATAAAATTGCCTTCAAATCAAATGTGCATATAATCCCACTTAATGGTGGTTAATTTCAGCTGCATCGTTTCCATGAGTCTTAAATCTCCTAGAGTAAAAGGATAGCTAAATTTCATTAGGATTGCATTTAATGGATGGATTTTGATAGCATGAGTGTACACTTAGTTACATATACAGTATATATTATCATGCAAAATTTGTCATCATGCATGCCAGACATAAATGCATAAGGAAAATGCAATGCAGACAGCCCAGAAATAACCAGGAAATACTGTAATATTGAAACATTGCTGTACAATCCTCCTGTTCCATATGAATAAGAAATGAGAATGGCAGACCTTCTTGAGAGTTTTAAGTATACCATATGATGACAATTTTTAACTTCACTATATTATATGAAGTTAAACAATTAAAAACATCTTTCTGGACTCAAGTAAATTAAAACTTACATGTCTGTAAGCATTTATATTAGGTCAAACTCAATTCCCTCTAGAATAAAAGTAATCTATCCAATAAGCAAATGAAAGAATATTACTTAAATTATCTTAATTACCTTCAATATATTTAATGTTAAAAATACTACATGGCTTCAGTAATTTTCCTCCATAGCTTATCTCAATTTCAAATTAATATAATTCTGTTGCTGGCTGTAGTGTAAAAAGAAGAGTAACATTTATTATTCTGGCTTGCAAATAACTGTTCTCTAGTAGTATGTATAAAGTTACCAAGGTTGCATTTTATATTCCCCCACCCCATCACCACACACAGAGAGCCTATTTGAAATTCATTCAAGTTTTATCAATAGTAAACAGGGGAACTGTTTTCTTGAAGAAATACCAATTTTGTTATTAATTTTTATTTCTGTACAATGCAAACTAAATTTCAGATTTATCTCATAGAATAGTATTTATTTTGATGCAGAGAGCTTACACTCATTTATAAGGATCTTTACAGCGTTTTAACCTAAGATCAGATTTTTCAGGAGTTTCTGCTGCTTTTCTGTTGAGGAAATACATGCTAAGAACTTCTGAAACTGGCAGCCTTATATTTTTGGGCATACTATATACAGTAAGTAGAATCTATTAGAAAAATTAGTCATAAGTGCTAATGGTCAGTATTTAATTGCAAGTAAGTAGAAGCTTTGATTGGAAAGTGACTCCAATCCACTCCATCCCTTCACCCATCCCCAATAAGCCTCTTGGCCACATACAGCATTCTCTTTTCTTAAAACTACAGGAGTAGCACAAATGTTGAACTTGCCGGTATGATTGTTACCTGGGAAGTAGCACACTGGTTCTAGACTCTGGGCTGCCACTGATGTCTAAATGTTCTTATAGTGTACACACGAAAACCTGAAACATACACGCGCACAGTCAATTACTGGGCCATGTGGAGAATAGACCTCCTTAAATTACAAGTGTCTTACCTTGGCGGTAGCCCTGGCACGGAATTCGGGGCAGCCACTAATATTTATGGTTTCGTGCATGTATTGATATACCTGAATGTATACAAAGAGAATGATGAAAAGAAAATTAATAATCTGTGCAATCTCCACAAGTCAAAACATTTTGTGCTTCTTTTATCAATCTTTAATGTCCTTGAAGTTTCTCATTGCACTGAACACACCTACCTCCAAGGACCTTTCTGTATATTTTGCTAATAATTTATTTATTTACCAGATTTCTATACTGCTTATGTTACCTAAGTCTGGGCAGTATTTCTCCTGTACTAGATGTCTACCCTTAAGATGTGGAAACATTTCAATTTTCTAAATATTCAAACATTATTTAATTTACGGAGGAAATACCTTCAAAATCCAACTCCACTGCAATTCTTAATTGCTGTGTGAAATGTGCCTAATTAACTCAATGCAACCCATTTAGTTCTGTCTTTCATTTTCCTTCATTTCTTATGCCATTCTGGAAACAAACATTTTAGCAACTGGTAAATGTTTGGCTTAGACGCAGAGGTCTTCAAACTTGGCAACTTTAAGACTTGTGGACTTCAACTCCCAGAATTCTCCAGCCAGCATAGCTGGCTGGAGAATTCCAGAAGTTGAAGTCCACAAGTCTTAAAGTTGCCAAATTTGGGGTCCCCTGGCTTAGAGTGATGATCATGTCTCTTACTTTGCGAACTCCATTAAATTGAAAGGCTAATTAGAGAGCAATTAGTTTTTATGTGGCATCATCCTTTGCTTCCAGGGTTGTCTAGTCCAAATTTATATATGAAAGTGAGAACAAAGCCCATGGATAGTATAAGATAATAAAATATAATCATTTTTATTAAATTTACATATCACCTGACTCCCAGTGGGTAGATCAACAGACCTGATTTTTCTCATATTTTGATAATAAACATTATTTCCAGTATTTATCTGTATTGTATAAAACCATGGTTGCAAATTTTATGTCAACATTTTTCCTCTTTTTTGAGGTTACATTTTTCTCCTTTGGAGATATACAATTACTCAATCATTTTGGATGCTCATATTTTGATTTATCTGCCAAGCTCACTAAGGGAAAACCTTTTTGTTTTTTTTTCAAGAGATTTATTTTCTGAATTCAGCAATGGCATTGGATAGAAAGCAAGTCAAGTAAAACACAGACATTTGAAAATACTTCAAATATATCAAAGGCATATAAGTTGTCATTATCAGTGATAATGCCACAGAGAATACACAGAATAAACTGTCACAGATTATTTTTAATGCATGCACTATCTGGATGAAAAATTTCCCCCATACAGAAAAATTACAAATTCCTATGGCCCAACAGTAAAAATAAATCCGTGAATCCATAATGGCAACAGTGTTGTTTCAGTGCAGGATAATGAAACAGTGCACAAATTATAACCTTATGGAACATAATTGGCTTTTGACCAGTGGTGAAATCCAATTTTTTTTACTACGTTCTGTGGGCGTGGCTTGGTGGGCGTGATGTGGCTTGGTGGGCGTGGCTTGGCAGGCATGGCAGGGGAAGGATACTGCAAAATCCCCATTCCCACCCCACTCCAGGGGAGGGATACTGCAAAATCCTCATTCCCACTCCATTCTGAGGCCAGCCACAGGTAGTATTTGCCGGTTCTCCGAACTACTCAAAATTAATGCTACCGGTTCTCCAGAACCTGTGAGAACCTGCTGGATTTCACCCCTGGTGACAGAGTCCTAAAATTCACCAGCCAGAGAAATGTGTAAAATTCTGGCCCCAAAATGTTGAATCCAAACTGAAGATTCAGTGTCAAGTTTTCAATAAGAAGATATCATACAAATCTTTTCACAAATAAGTCTCTGAATATTTCTTCCTTAAAATGTCCTTCATTTCCAAATGTAATTTAGAGGGGAAAAACAAGAGGTTTTTTTGTTACTGCTAAGATGTGAGATTTACCACTAGATTTATTCAAATCTATGTATATATTTTGCTGTTATGCGACAAAGCAAAAGATCATGATGTTTCTATTTCTATAAGTTGAATTAATTCATGCTGCAAACTATCATCTTGTAGCTGTAATCAAATAAATAATTAATTCAGTCTTAGTAATTTCTAGTTTGATTTAATGTACCATAACTTAGTCATATGATACATTATGATTGTATATCTGTCAGGAATCCAAGTAACACCCCCAACGAAAGAAAACTCCAAGGCTTGAGTTTCCTCAAAGTTCCATTTTATTAGAGATGTCATATTGGCACATCTGGGAAAACCTGAATCTGAAAGCTTCCAGTTTTCCACACCCAAAGGAAAGTTCAAGTCCCTGCCCCATCACCCACATGTCCATCACATTGTCCAATCAATGCACCATCCCAACTGGAGATGCCTCCCAAGCACACCCCTCCAGGTGCAGGGCAGAGCGACCTTGACTCTCGGAGAAAGGAATGTTATTTTAACTATATATCTCCCCATTCCATACAATCCCCGCTCCCAGTTTCCCACAGTACTAAATGTGGCAGGCCTGAAGAGCCAATGCCCAAGATGGTTTCCAGGCCTGACAATATCTTTATTAACTTGAATGTGTGCTTCAAGTAAAACAACATGCTAGTGTTCAGATAATTAGGAGGCCATCAACTAATTTTCAAAGTCTGCTTTATTATTCCTCAGTGAAATAGAACAGTAGGTTTGTTTTAGTCCTATAAGAGAAAATGAGCCAGAGATTTCATACAGCAAACAGTGAAGACTGATATGGTGGAAACTGTTCTTGTCTCACCTCCCTGTGCTATACAGGTAATCCTCAACTTACAACAGTCCATTTAGTAACTGGTTGAAGTTACAATGGCATTGAAAAAGTGACTTTTGACCATTTTTTCATACTTATGACCATTGCACCATCTCCATGGACGTGTGATTTACATTCGGATGCTTGACAACTGGTTCATATTTATGACGGTTGCAGTTCCAAGAGTCACATAATCCCCTTTTGCAATCTTCTGACAAGCAAAGACAATGGGGATGTCAGATAAGAATAACTCTCATTAGAGGCGAAATAGATCTTTTCCTGGAACTCTGACATTAGAAAAGAAACCGCAGTTTAAAGTTCTAAATAGAAAATATTTATTTCGGTACAAAAACAATAAATCTCATTAATCACATCTTTGCTATAAAAAAACACGTCTTGCTTCCACAGAAGCTGAAATAGAAGGACTGATCAAAGAAAGGAATGTACACATGCGTACTAGGAACATATTAATCACGTGCTCAGGAATAAACCATTATATTTGATAGGGATGCAGCTCCCTGCATATACATATAACAGGCAATATAAAATCACTGCCTGACAGGGGAAGCCAGATTCACTTAACAACCGTGTTACTAACTTAACAACTGCAATGATTCACTTAACAAATGCAACACAAAAAATCGTAAAACGGGGCAAATCTCACTTAAAATGAAAAACCACCATTTTATGCTTTGCTTCAAGCAGCAAAATGTATTGAACCATCCTTAAACGGAGGCAACGTGTCTATGGAGATTCTCAGTCATCCAAGTCATGGTTGTCCCAAAGGTGTTTTTTCAAAAGGCAACTGGACTTTGTTTTCCTTGAAGATGTTTCGCTTCAGTTTTGAACTGAAGAAGCTTCTTAGATGAGAAGCGAAACTTCTTCAAGGAAAACAAAGTCCAGTTGCCTTTTGAAAAAGCATCTTTGGGATGACTAAGGCAAAGGAACCCTATTCATATAGTGAAACAGCTAGTATGTACTCCTGTACTCAGAGAGCCATACATGCTTTGGATCATTTTGAAAAGTTTTTGGAAGATGAAGACCACTTTGTAGCTTGTACCCTTATGCAAAAAAAGGACAGAAACACAGGTTTGTTGTCCTATCTATTGTTTTAAAGCATAAACAGTCATAACTAGAGCTCAACTGGAAACTAAAAATAAATTTAAAATGATAGTTAAATATGACTTCCCCACAAAAGGGGATATTTATACGTCTCTTTTCTTAGCGCAAGAACACAGAATGGAGGGTGTAAGATACCGTGATTTATCAATAGTATCTTAAAAACAATGTCCCTGGTTTTAAGATATATTGGTTGTGACAGTAATTTCCAACAAGAGAAAGACATCTTGGAACTGCGTCTTTCAGTGTGAAATAACTACTGGGTTATCGAACTTGGGCTAAGAAAATATTCAATGCTGTGACAGTCATTAAGTTCTCTAGATAAACTATGCAATTAACCAAATTATCACATTTTAAGCCCAATCATTTACATCATGCTATTAGTGCGTTTTAAAGCATGCTGACTTTGGCCTATTGTTTTAATAAGCATATTAGGTATGCTGTCTTTAAATCTTGGAAGTTTCATTTTGCTCTTTATTAATTAATAGGATAAATAAATAGCCTTCATCTGCATACCAATTCTTTTGTTAGCGAATTATATTGGAATGTTCCAAAGGTGAAGCAGGTACAACAATGCACCAAGTTGTTTTTTTTTTTTTACTTCAGAACCATTACTGTCCTGATTATGAAAAAAATAGATATTTCTGAGTTGGATTCACTGTGTTTTTTCTAACAGTTGTTATAATGAAGAATGCAGGAAATAGAACAACTTGCTTTGAGGCAAGTTACAGGCAAGGATGCATTAAAGTAAGAAAGTGCATAATTATTAAAGCTGTGAACCCCAGGAAAATTAAAGTGATTAATCATAGGCACTTTAATAAACTAATGAAACATTACATAATATCTACAAAATAATGACATAATTTCAAAGACCATAAACTACTTAGTTAGTTTCTTAAAGGCTAATCTGGAGACTTTTTGTGATATATATTGGTAAAATATGCTCAAGCAGGAATCTGACACACCGATAATCATTTATTATTGATAATGATATAAAATAATGATTTTAACAATGATTTTAAAGTATTATGAGACTTAAATGAAATACCTCCTATAAGAGCAACATAATAAATAAACATAATGAAGAAAAAGAAAAGAATAAAGAACAAGAAAAATCTATAATAATATCTGTAACAGTTTCCCCCCACTATTGGTTAGAAAAATGATAGTCCAACGAAGAACTTACACCTGGCTTGCTGAAGTTCTCCAATTCACTTCCTGATAACTCAAGCTAAAAAGACCTCACGTTTGAAATTCCTAAGTAGCCTACTAGAGTTAGTATGGTAGCAACATTGAAGGGCATTTCCAGTGAGCCAGAAATATTGGCAACTGACCATGCCGATATCTTCCAAAGATCTTAAGAATAGATTTTATAATAGAAAGGGTGCTCTATCTATTTGTGCAACAGTCAATGTTTCATTCATTTAAATATATTTGACTTCCGGCCAAAGGAGGACTTAATAGTGTTAACCATCCATAGGCTCTCGATATTCCACAGTTTAGCCAGAACATTGACAGTATCAATGTAGATGAAAAAAATTTAAGGGCATTGAATCATACAAACCCATCTAATTCCTGGATCAAAACATTTTACCAAGTCCTTTGGTCCCTCAGATATTTTTACCAGCCATCAGCTTTCATGGATAATCACTCTCAGTTATTTAATCATGAAAAATAAAGTATATAATTTCAAATCATCAACTTCCTTGAAACATATTATCAAATCCATATTAGTTGGGATAGGATCTTGATCATCATATGGAATTTAATAAATAAAATAAATATCCTATGCTGCTCCTTTTGTGATATTAGGGTTCAGAGCAAAGAATTTGCTTCAGTAAATTTTGGGTTGCCTAGCCAATTTAAATAATTTGAGATTGCAACTGATTTCATGAAACTGACGCATGAAAACAAAATTACTCCTAAAAGTTCTGATTCATGCTATCCAGGGCTTTGTGGAAATACAAGTCAGGAGATACTGATAGTGAAAGAAAAAAATATCCTCTTGCTCATTTGGCATCAGGGAAAAACTGTTTTTAATAATGATTTGGAAAGTCATCTATAATTGTCATTTATAATTAGACCAAAAAAATGTCTATTTTGTTTGGGAGGAAAAGCCAAACATTTGAAGGCCAAAAAGTTATGTAGTTATGCTCAGCCCTAAAATTTCAAGTTCATGTTCAACTTATATTTCACTTCATTTTATCACCTGCATGAATTTGTAGATTAACTGTTAGCAAAATCCCTATCTCTACAGAGCATGTTCAGCCTATTTTTATTTTATCTCCCCTTGATCCACAAGTACAGCCATAAAAATGCTGTCTAGTATATAGGAAAATAACCCTTGAGTTATCAAATTATAGTCAGATTAAAGGTTCAGGTCAGAGAAATAGCTCAGAGGCCAAAGTATGAGCTAATGCTGTTATTTTTGGGTTGTTGTTTTTAAAATGAGCAATGCAAGTATTGTAAGCTTACAGCTTTTAACCAATTTCTTTCAATTTATTTGAAGAAAAGAGAAAGAAAGTTAAAATGTAACTTTCTGGACATTGTTACTAAACCATCCAATTGCAAAGAAATATTTACATATTTAGCAAGTCTATAATTCTAATAGAAAATTCCTGTCAGGAAAACATGTCAGGAAAACATTACTGAAGACTCCGCAAAACTTGATTAGTGTAACATAGTGCTTTGATATGCAAAGATAAATTGAGTAGAAGTCTCCTTAGCTGGGGAAAATCCATCAGGTACTTATCAAATATTAAAAGGGGAAGATTGGAGAAAAAATGATTGAATTTAAATTCAAATTTAGATTTCTTACTGCTGTGTCTTTCCCTTCTTACTTTTTGATTTGGGCAATTTTCATTTGCTCCCAAATTGATATAGATTCCAGAAAGAAACAGGAGTGACATCGAGGAAGGGAGGTCATGGAGATGAACTGATAATTAGGTTGGAAACAGCCATGGGCCACAGGCTGGCATATGGGATCTAAGGTAAATTTTCTAATCATGGAAGCAAAATGTGAAGGTAAACCTCTACAGAAAACTAAATAACTTAATGCTAATGTATCATAATTTAAGAAGGTGAGCAGAAAACAGATCTGTAGAGGAAAGTGTATCAAATATAATGAATTCATTGTAGATTCGGGCAACCATACTATTCATGTGAGGAATTGATCCTTTCTAAGCAATCGATTCTTGCTAAGCAAGAGTTCCATCTGCATATTGATTTTCCCTCACAGACATCATTTCCTGAATGTGAATTTAAACTTTGGTTCTCTGTATTTTTCCTTCAAAATTAAAAGAGTAAGAAAAGAAACTGTGATTGTCTTTGATAGCTGTGGTAGATAACTGATAATCAGAAACATTTTAAAGATTAAAAAATGAAGAAAATGTTAGCAATAGTCAGGATGTTTGATATTTTTTTAAAACAAATACTTAAATGAGATATATTAATGGAAGAAAAAAATAATTTGACTAATTTAGAAAAGGCAGAGAAAAAAAATAAGGAAAGGAAAAGGGAGAAGAAAAAACAAGATTCCATGCTGTTCTATATTAGTTGCTCTGGAGACCAAAGACAACCCAAAACAGTATGGAGTTTAGAAGAATAATAATTTTAGTTAGAAATCTCATCAAAAAAAGAAACTCATTTTTGGACAGTCGCCAATGTTACTCATAACATGTATTTCACTTGTGGATATCCATCTGTTGCCTGATGTTATGATACCATATGTCTGGAAAAAAGACGGGAGAATCAATTATAACTTTGGGGTTCAGAAATCTATCAAGCATGTTATGTACACTTTGTGATGATAGTTTCTAAACATTTGTCCATCATGGCTGATGATAAAATGTTGATTAAAGTGTATTCAGGTTTTTAAAAGAAAAATAATTTGTTTTCTAAGGAGAGTGCAAATTCTCACCATTTACTTGTACTAAAGTGAGCTTCCAAGTAATGATCTAAAAATTAACCAGTTACAACCATAAACTGATAATACAGTCATATTTAGGCACATTCTAGATCTTTAAGTGTTTTTTAAACCGTGAGCTAGCTATCTTTATTCTATGTATACCAGACAGTTAAGAGCAAAGAAAAATATTGTGTATGCTGGTATATTATTTCTACACATAAACTTCTCAGAATGCAATTGTATAATACGTCACACTGGTCTTTGGCAGAGTGTACAATGTTCTAAATAGTTCATAGGCTATATACACTTCCCCACAACATTCATCCTTATAATGGGAATTCCTAGGAGTTGACTGCCTTTTTGTAGGCAGCAATCAACTGAAAAACTATGTGTAAGTACAAAGTACAAACTATGTGTAGTAAAAAGCTAGTCCAAACTAACTTAAATTTCCTTCCTCCAAACAAATAATCCCCACTGGAAAACCCAGACTGTCAATTTCAGCAATATCACAGCATCTCCAGCCATCTATTGGAGCCTTCAGCTGCTAGTCAGCAAAAGCTTACTTGTTGCTACCATAGAATGTAATAGTATTGCTATTCCATCAGCAGAAATAGATTCTGCTGGTGGGGTAGACTGGGTACTACTGAGGAATTCATTAAATCTGTAGAATCCCAAACCCTCTTGTTGCCTAAACAAGGGAAAATTAGAAACAGACCCACTTCTGGAGTGGGCATTGTGATTTCCCTTCCCACCAACTTTAGAGAAATGGATTACGAAGGTTAATAGATAGATTGAAGGAAAGGGGAAAAGAGAACATGCATTCCCATTTTTTGCAGTAGTTCTAGTTTTGCAGAGTGTTCCGCAAAGATGCTTTTAGGTTGTTTTATTCCTTACAGGGAACAAAAAAATCAGCAGCCTGTAAAGAACAGTCAATTATCAAGCTCTGGCTAAATAGCTTTTAGTTCATTCAACCAATAGTGAATATCAATTTCTGAGTTTTGCTATATGTTAGCTGCTACTTTTTCACATATAAAAATGAAAAAGTATTTAACCAATGTCATTGAGGTATTAATGCTTTCTGATATAGAGACCAGCCATATACATTCTGTCATCAATTTGAAGTATTTGGTTGATTCAGTTAAGGGCTTTATTATGGAATCTGCTCTAAAACATTGAATAGTATTATTTATATTAGAGTTCAATAACTCTTCCATGTATGATGGATCAAAGAAGAATACAAAAAAAATTACTGTAAAAAGCAATGTCAAAATCTCATAAATCCACAAAATTACTTAAGAGTTTTGAAATTTCACCATGTGATATTGTAGGTTTTCCAGCAAGAACAATGACATTTCATAAGATATGTGGAATATAAATTATTTTAAAATGTTTGTTTGAATTTCCATGGATGCTGCTTATGATAGTAAAAGTTGTGATGCCCAGGACTACCAATTTTATATTTTCCAAGCTTTCAAGAGGTTTTTAAAGTTAGGAATACTGTTTCAATGTATATATTGTATTTGCCTTGATTCCCCAACCTTATTTAAGTGAAAGGGGAAAAATGATTCTGTAATGAGCACATGAATCACTGAAATCTTAATGCTTTGCCACTGACTACGTTGGTAAATTAGTAAAGCCATAATTATTTAGTTAAAGCAATCAGTTTTAATTATCTTGAAAAAATAAAAGAAAATGCCTATATGTAGTAAAATATATCAGCATTGTTTAAAAATAAGGGTTACAATCAAAATTATATTTTTCATAGAAAATATTACAAATTTATGTATCAAATTCCAATGGGTTGTAATTGAATAAACACCCTTGGTCTTAATAAGTTCTATTTCCTAGTAAATGTATTTAAGATTACATTGATAATCAGATTTTTCTGGGCATATCAATCCAGGGGTGTAGCCATCATTGATCTCCAAGCACTAACATTCTCAGTGTGTGCCTGCCTTGATATTGAGGCAATGGTTAGAGGATTATTTCATTGGAATAGACTTCCCTGTTTAGCTCTCTCCCCATCTTTAGAGAGCTATCACCAACAAACACTGTAGGCTCTGCGAATCTCTCAGCATGCTAGAACAAAAGAATGTAGCAAGAAACTAATAATTACTACATGTTCATTGGATTGTTCTCATAATTCCTTTGCCTGCACTCCATGTGTGATGTAATGCTATCCCCTAAATCCTCAGTATAAAATATTTTGGAGGGTGGGTTCTGTTTATGTCAGATCAGACTTTATGTATTTTTATGCAAAATTTTATTTTTATTATTGCAGCATTGATTGTGGATACATGCCAATGATTTCCAGAAACTCCATAGAGCAGTATTTATTTATTGGCATGGTATAGAGGTCTTTTCAATGGTGTGTTCACTCTATCTGCATTAACAGCAGTGGGCTTTCCACTCACCCCCACCCCCAGAGAATGTTTTGCCAAAAATTTATTACCATACCTCTTTGATAGCTGTACAAAACTCACTCTGCAGTACTTTTTTAAGCGACTGTAACTTGTGTCCTGGTAATTCTCCCGATTCTTGAAGTTTCTCTAGTAGTTCAATTGCTCTGGCAATATCTGAACAGATATAAACGAGAGAGTGGGGGGAAGAGAAAGGGGGGAGAGAGAGAGAGAGAGAGAGAGAGAGAGAGAGAGAGAGAGAGAGAGAGAGAGAGAGAGAGAGAGAGAGAGAGAGAGAGAGAGAGATTGTTTTTAGCTAAAATAGCATAAAGTAGCATATAGTGAATTTTTACCATGCAGAATTAGTTTAACTTTTTGACATTATTATGATACAGTCCAGTTCTGCAATTTTATTTTTCCTATAGTCGCTTACCTACATAATTAGTTAATTCTGTGCTGGCAACCTTCAAAATACTAAGCTTCTCAAAATCTAACTCAAGGCTATATACAGTATATAACTATAATCTTCACCTGCCCATAGGACAAAACCAGGAAATTTATTCAGTGTGAAAAGAGAGTTGAAATACTTGGATTATGGGATATATTTCATTCAATGTGATGCATTACAGTCTTTCAAATATATCAAGATTATTCTGAATTGTGATTTTTAAATATTTTTTTAAAATATTAGCTAATCACCTACAAATTTAATGAGCATCCCTTCTATTTCATCCTTTGGTTAATTCAAATATGCCAAAGAGCACTGGGATGAAGAGGGAACCCAGAGTGATTACTTGACATTTCCTTCCCTAGTGACCATTATTTGGATGCCATTTACTTGTAGCTAGTTCACATATACCTGTCAATAGTAGTTATAGTCTATATTTAGAATTTATCAAATATTTTACTGAGATCAAAATGTACTACATCTATAGTACAGTATTCCTGTGACCTACTAATCCTGTCATTGTATAAAAATAAATAAGGGTAAACTGTCATGGCTTCTTACTGAGAATCCCACATTAGCTCCTTGTGATGATGGCATTCTTTTTACTTTTTTTCTGTTTTGAAGATGTACTGCTTAAAAATCTGCTCTAGAAGCTTGTCCAGAACTAACTGGTCTGTCGTTCTGGATAATTCTGGTTTGCATTTCTAAATATTTGGTTAAAATTTGTTTTCCACAAGAACTCCAGTCACAACTCTAATCCCTCTATATTTCCATGATACCTATCAAGTGCTATTTGTATTACTAATACTATGTAGGATTTTAGTTCATCCTATTTACCACTATGTTCATTGCTATATAGATAATGAAGGTGTGGAATGTTACCCTCTACTGGTCTCCCTAATGTTCTATAGTGAGGATTTCTAAGTAACATTTTCTGCCTTGTACCTTCACTGTTATGTGCAATCTTTATGTACCTGAATCAGTGTCTCTTTCTTTCATCATTTCATTTCTTTAATTGAAAGCCCTACTGTTAATAGCTGCTTACAAGGTCCTTCCCCACTCTTGCATTTTTCTCTACTTCTTTCAGGTACATACATTCCATATGTGCCTCAGAGTCATTTGTGATGTTGTCCATGTTTAAAAGTCCAAATCTTTCTTGACAATACTATCTTCTTAGTCAATATTTCTTTTCCAGGATCCTACTTTTGCTTCTCGTTTTCTGACCATCAAAGGAAAGATGAATGAAACACTATTTGCTCTCTAAAATCTTTATCCTTTTATTTAGGACTTCATAGTTGTTTATTGTCCAATGAAGTATTGGATTGCTTAATCTCATATGCTGAGCAGGAATGAATAATGATCAGATAGCTTTATGAGCCTTGAAATTATTTCCCACACATGCTAGATATATTCATCTTTTCAGCAGAACCTGAGAACCACATGTTCCTCCCATGCTAAATTCCTTACAAAAGTGTTTGAACACTCTCAGCTACCTGTCCTGTTTCTAAAGAGTGTTGGCTGAATCTGAGTTGCTAGGCGGGAAATGCAGTTCCACCAGTCTGCAGCAGCTGCCCTTGTCCTTAATACCAGATGCATAGTTTGTGCGGTTGCAAATAAGCAAACATACATATTCAGATATAAAACACTAAATTGAACAATAAACCAAATACTGTAACCCTCCCTAGAACTTAACAGATCAACCTCGTCATTCAGTAGATTCCTTTTGCAAAAGAAAAAAAAACCCTGTCCTTGTTTGATCCCCTGTTCATTCATTCCTGTTGTAAGCTCTCAGCTGCCTGTTCATTTCTAAAAGATATTGGATAAATCTAATCAGTAATGATGTTGTGCAATATCACTCAAAATGTTCATCTGCTTTATTAAAGCAATGGAGGAAAATAACCATTGCTGTCTCAAGCACTCCATGCTCCCTATTTGGATTTGGTCTGAGAAACCATAGGAGAAAAAAAAGATTTTTACAAATTCCCCCTGTCCTGCTCCCATGTATTAATGCCTCTATGGTTTACAATTAAATTCACTTCAGTTTATCATTTGTCTTTTGTGCAAGTTACACATTTGATTAAAAATTAATAGACAACATGATAAGTATAGCAGCAGCAATATGGATCTGTGCTTTTTATTCAAAAAAAGGAAATAAGTTTAAAAGACTAATATCTGTAATTTGCTGGCATTGCTTTTCTAAGCAGCAATGTGGATGCATGAAATTTTCACTGTTTTCATTTATGTAACTTAAAGTTGATAGACATATTTTAATGAACAAATGTATTTTTTCAAAGTAACTATCATTATATTAATTTCTCTGCTTTGTCTAATTTCCAGTTAGCCACATTCTTTTCCTCCTCTCCTTTCCCATTCACACTACATCTTAACAGCTAATTTGAAAGTTCAGTTTTAGATTGCATTTATGAGGCCATAGCCTCATTCTGTACATGGCTGCACTTAATTATCAATGAAAAGTAGTTATTTTTATGAGGCTTTCTTCATAGTATGGTTTATAGTATGTCTAGAATCTCCCAATAAATCAGTGGTATTGTCAAATTAATGGTTCCTATACATATATTTTAGGACATTAAGTTACACCACAGTTGGAATTGTTCCAGAATTAGTCATGCTTAGAATAAACCTATTTAAATCAATGGGGCTGATAGTCATGGCCAAATTATCACTTATTTCACTGACTCTCAACTAAGGTAAGTAATTTGGACTTGATATATTGATACTTAGTCAATGACTTTGCTGGCTGGATTGTGGCTACTTACATGTTTGCCATTCTCCATACACAAAGCTCCTCTCTATTCTCAGTTAATGCTTTTTATATTTTATCATTCAGTCTTACCCACTATATGTCAGATGATCTTATGTATTCCAAATCCCTTAAACCCTGGAACATCCACAATTCAATCTTCTAGTTAATTGTATGTTGCACGTTCCCAGCTCTGCCAGAATAGGTCTGTACAGGCTAAAAGCTGATGAAGCTTCTCAGATTAAACTGTAAAGTGATTAAATTTTCCATTATTTTGAAAATATATTCTACATAATAAAGAAATAAGTCACTTTGTGCTGTTTTAAGAAGCTGTGTGCGGATAAGAATTGCAGAAAGAAGTTCATGTGCTTGAGATTCAACTTAACTTACCAGTGAAAATTTCTCTAGTTTGAAATAATTTAAGGCAAATTTTGGATAACATATGTAAAGGTCTCTATTAATGGGAAAAAGGCAGTATAGATTTATCTTATCACAGATGAGGAAAAATAGAATTCAAAAGCTTTACAATGCAATCTTATGAAGCTGCAGCTGTAAATAAGGACAAGGGTCTTATTACATTCCTTATTCCAGAAAAGCAAAGTGACTGTGTTACATCATCACAATCTAAAACCAGTGTTACTATGTTAGTGGGATTCATTATGACATGGGATGTGAAGTAGATAGATTTTGGAGGTTATGTGGGTTTTTCTCAGAGGCATGGTAACTGGGTTCTTCAGTCCAGATTTTTTAATATAGATCTTTTCAACATTTATGGTAAAATCTTGCATCTCCTTCCAATAAAACTATGACAGCAAACAATCATTAAAAAATGGAAGAGATGCTACAAGGCAAGAACATTATTTCCACAAATGAGATCTACTGTAAATAATGGTTGATTGCTATAAAATGTTTTGTGGCAAAGAGAAAGATATTCTATTTATTACATACCTGAGCATCCCATATTACAGTAATTACATTATACACACACACACACACACACACACACACACACACACACACACACACACACACATTTTTACTGATAATGAAAATGAAGGGAGACTAGTAAAGATCTATTTCAAGCTATTTAGCTCTCATCAGCTAGCCATACCCTTACGGGGATTTGAACCTGGGCAGCCTGCCTGTAAGGCAGTACCTATAACCCCTAAGTCACAGGCTGTATCAGCTTGTACCAGGGAAGAGTTATATGTTTTTTCTTTTCTGTCGAATCACCCTGGTATACCCAAATATGGGAGAGAGCACAAACATGGGAGGGAGCACCCCCTAGAGGGGCCAAAAGGCAAAAAGGAAGCAGTGTGCTCCCTCCCATATTTGGGTATACCAGGGTGATTCGACAGAAAATTTTATATATATAAAATTGTGTGTGTGTGTGTGTGTGTGTGTGTGTGTGTGTGTGTGTGTGTGTGTGTGTACGTATACATATACGTATACCAGGGGTGGGTTCCTACTGGTGTGGTCCAGTGCGCAACTCCGGTAGGACCCGCCGATTGCCCAATTTGCACGCGCCGGCTCCGGTACCGTCTTTGCTGGTCTGGCATCTTTTTTTGGAATTTTTCGGTGATTTTTTGCTTTCACGCATGCGCGGAAGCAAAATCGCACAAGGGGGTGCGCATGCATAGCAAGCGCGCACGTGCAACATGGCAGCGCACCAGTAGCGAGGTAAGTGCAACCCGCCCGATGTATACGTATACGTATACATATACATATACATATATGTATACGTATACATATACATATATTTATACGTATACATATACATTCATACATACATACATACATACATACATACATACATACATACATACATACATACATACATATATAATATTATATATTATACACACACACACACAAACACAACATAATACAGTAACAGTATTAGTAACAGCTATTGGGAAAATAGCTTTCTGCTAACTTTTAATCAAAATCTAAAATCTCTTAGCTCTTAGACTAAATCATGTGCATTGTAAGCTAACTGCAATCTAAAAGTTATCATTTTGTATGGTTTCCAGTAATTTCTACATCCCCTTGGTTAATGTTTGTATGAAAAATCTTGCAAATGATCTATATAAATAGATGATAAAAGAGTGGCAACATTGACATGTCTATATGGAAAACTGTCAGAAGTTATTGATGATCAACCAAGGAAAGTGGACTAAGTTAAAAAGGAAAGAAAATAATTGCAATAATTTATCTATCAGTGGTTCCAGTATCTGTAATTCTGATTAGCCTGGTTCAGTACTGTAGGTTGTCAGTGCAACTTTCCCTGTTCTTTTTTCATAAGAGGTTGTGGGATATAGTGAAACGCATGGACTCTTTCCCACTGGGCTTATGCTATTCTGCTTATACCATATTTCCATGTAGCTATCTGGTTTGTGTCAAATTCAACTCAACTCTTGGTAACCTCATACGGTAGATACACCCATGTTAGATTTTTTTTTTTTTGGCTGTAGTATGTAAAATGGTTTTCCACTGTCTTCTTCTGGGATGTTTGTTTGACTTAAAAGTCTAGCATTCTTTGTTTGTCTCCTATCCAAGAACAAACAAGATGCTATTTTGTTTAGCATCTGAGGCAGGACAAAATTTGTCAGGTGCTACCATTACTGAAATGTAATTAAGACAGGCAAAACATTGCCTGAGTAGGATACTTCCATGTACAGTATATCTATGAGCAGAAGGGACAGGAAGAGAGAAAGAGTGGGGACAAACAATGCAGAGCCAGGTCTCTTAGAAATTCTCCCCTTTTAACTGGGCAAACAAAATGCTACCTCTAAATAAGTTCTTCAAATTCTTTTCCTCTGCCTCTTCCACTCTTTTTGATATTATTTACTTTGAGGAGCAGCGTTTTCTATTTCTTTTATGTTAGATAGTTCCCTGTTAGTTTTGTTTTCTAAACACAAGCATCACTGTATGTGCATTGGAGGAATGGTTTGTACTGTACTGGATGTAAATCAGAACTTCACTTTTCCCTGTATATGTATATGATTTATTGGGTACCAAGGATGCTGATAGCATTAACATGAATAACATTTCTAAACACATTTACAAGGAAAAATTCAATTGAATTCATATGGACATTCTTCAGAAACATTCTGACCTCTGCCTATTAGGACCTTGAAGAGCATTCAGAGAGGGGCCTTTCAATGTGTGCTAGTGAGAAGAATAATCTCTTTTTAAATTATTAGGCTACATATTTTGCAAGGTTTGCATGCCTGTCTAAAAACGGTTGGAAGGGACCTTGGAGGTCTTCTAGTCCAACCCCCTGCTTAGGCAGGAAACCCTACACCACTTCAGACAAATGGTTATCCAACATCTTCTTAAAAACTTCCAGTGTTGGAGTATTCACAACTTCTGGAAGCAAGTTGTTCCACTAATTAATTGTTCTAACTGTCAGGAAATTTCTCCTTAGTTCTAGGTTGCTTCTCTCCTTGATTAGTTTCCATCCATTGCTTCTTGTCTTGCCCTCAGGTGCTTTGGAGAATAGCTTGACTCCCTCTTCTTTGTGGCAGCCCCTGAGATATTGGAACCCTGCTATCATGTCTCCCCTAGTCCTTCTTTTCATTAAACTAATATATGAATGATTTTGTTTCATTTCACTTATGTGATAATTATTTCAATATGCAAATGCATTTATTAATGAACAATTATCTTGTTTCTTGTGAAATGTCAAGTAGCTTCTAATTAAGTAATTAATATTGCTTAATATAACATCAGTATTACATTCTGACCTAAATAATATGTGATACATTTATGTAATTTAAGGATAGCTTTTTCCCTTAGTATTTTATTTATTAATATTTGTACTCTACTTTTGCGTAGCTGATTATTTAACACTTTTGGTACATTCTCATTAAAGTTGTAGTTATGACTTAAACATATAAAATAAAAAGTTAAGAGTAATTTCAATTCTATTTAGTTTGTAAATAATAAAAATTATAAGTGCAGAGTATAATGACTATAGTATGTGGTAGCCATATTTTGCTTTGGGAAAAAAATCCATGCTACCTAATAAATTGCCATCTGTTCAACCTTTTGCTAAGAAATAATTTGTCTTGCTTTAAAGTAGTTCACTGGGATGAAACTGCAGATTACACACTGAGTTTCCAACTATTTGGTAGAAACAGACATCCTTTTTTGTCAACAAACTGCTACTGCTAACACTTTATACTCTTTTATCTTTGGATTAGGTATCATGAATTGCCCATTTCAGAAGTGAATTTTAAGTAAGCTTTGGCAACATATAAATTCCAGGGTTCTTCATTACACTCCAACAAGCTATTCAAATTTATACAGAGAATCTGAATTTTACACCGAGAATCTGGTGTAAGAACAAGCAAGAATTTGGGGATTTATTGTAATTCTTTAATTACTTAAAATTAAGGACAGTTTTAAGAGTTCCTAAAAAGCTTCAATTATACTGTATTTAGATTTTAAAATAAATATTTTGAGGCTCTTGAATATTGATTTATTAAAGTGGCAATCTTACTCATATTACAAAGGAGTTCCAGTAAAATCAATAGAATTTATTTCCTGGGACACACAGGCGACAAGTAGTATCAAAAGGCAAATAAGAATGCAAAATGTGTTTCCCCACCCCTTATATTCTACATTAAGAGAATGTGATGTTTCCTTTCGGCAAACAGAGAATTGGTTTGAATTAGGGGAAACGACCCCCCCTTTCAACTGCAGTTCTATACTTGCACTGAAATTTCCTTTTCACACCTCTCTCTCTTCCACCTGCTCTTCTTTTCATTCCGCTCCACTTGTTAATCTGGTGTTTAGTCTATCTGTCCCTCAATTTCATTATCTTTTGGAATTGTCAATCAACATTTTCTTCTAAAAAAAGTAAGTGAGGATTTAATTACAGCCAGATTGCTGGCTTCTGCTTTCATTCAGAAATGTGGACTGCAAACATTCTGTTAGCTTTAGAATGTGTACATCTACATCAAGGCATCTGCATTCTGCAATGAACTGGTTATCAGTGGCAAGCAATAAGGACTGCACCTCAAATTTTAGTTTTGCAAATCTATGAAATTTTTCTCATCTCAGATTAACATATTGAATGAAAAAGGAAAAGGGGGTTGACTGATGATCTCCCCCCCCTTATCGACAAAACATAACCCATTGCATTTCCGCCACAGGGGATAACATATCAATAGAAAGCAGATATAAATAGCAGTATACAAGGGGATGCTAGTCCTTAGTAATCAAATGTCAAAGTTCTGGAAATCAGATTAATAATTATCTTTTTGCTCTACTGGGTGAAACAGTGATAAAAGTCCAAATGCTGTCCTTTCCCAATGTTCCCTTTTCTTTATGCCTGGAACAAGCGTCTCTCCCCCCTCCCCCCCCCCCCACATTACTAACTGCCAGTTGGGAGGATGGCTGTATTTATTTGCAATGACAGTTCTCTGCCTTTGAAACCTGCCATGTTGGCATAGGCAACTCCAAGGTCTCCAGGAAATCTGATCTTGCTGCTGACCCTCCGCGATGCTAAACCTGCTCCTCCAAACTGGGCACCCGGGCACCCAAGCCTCGGAATAAAGTTTCCCCGTCCTTCCCTTCCCGCTCACCACCGCGACCCTGAAGGTGGTCCCGTTCCATTTGCCTCAAGTCCTCCGGGCTGATACGGAGGCGTAAGAGCGGGTCCCAATCGGCTGATGGCTTAGCCCCACTGCGCTTCCCGTGGGGCAAGGGGCGAGGAAGAGACCGCGGGCAAGTGGCCGGGCGGTTAAACCCCAACACGTTGCAGCCGGCTGGGCAATATATTGCTCTTCCGGGAAATCGCCTCCGGGGAGTCCAAGGTAGTGAAGGCTCTTGAGGTTAGATCTGGGGAGACTAAATCAGCCCCAAAAACCAACCTCTGACTCTCTGCCACCGAAAAGGTGGGGGAAAGCGAGGGAAGGCGGACGTCAGATCGCGGCGCCGAGCACAGCAGCGCTTACCTCGGTCCAGAGTGAGCGGCTGGACGGCTGTCAGCGTCGTCGCCATGTCTGCTGCTCGGCTGAAGCTGAAATGACGCCGGGCTTCAGCATCAGGCGGGAGTGTGATTAGGAGCGGGAGGGGGGAAAGGAGGGGCTACGGGGAGGACGGGGAGGGAGAGGGAGGAGGACGAGGGGGGGGGGGCAAGACCGGGAGATGCGTAAACGGTGTGTATGTGAGTGTGAAAGAGAGAAGGGGGGGAGGGGAAAGGGCGCGATCGAGGCTGTGCGCACCGCCGCGACACCACAAGGCAGCGGTCTAGTGGGGAGCAAACAGCCTGTTGGTAAAGAGCGGCGAAGGCAAGGCAGGGTCATCGCGAGGCCCTTCGCATCCCTGGGCAACGGCGGAGAGTGCAAAGGCTCAAGGGAACTCCGGGAAACCGAGAGGCTTGGAAGGGTTCTGCGGGTCTCTGTAGACTGACGCATCCTTATTATGTCAAGCATCACAGCAGGTGCTTTACAAGGCAGACCAGAAGAAGGTAACCTGAGATGAACCAAGGAATTGGGCCAGCAAGTCTGATAAAGTAGCAGGGCAGCTCAGCTGATTGCAACCTGTTGCAACCCATTTCCCTCTATGTGGAGTCCTTGGTGCTCTCAGAGCTTAGTTGGTGTCTTGCAGATGTTTCCCCCTATATTAGTCAGGGCAGGAGATGGCGGGAGTCATCTTCAAATCTCAACCAACAAATGCTCTGTCTTACACATTGGCAAAAAGAATCAGAATAAAAAATACAAACTTGGAGGAAACGAACTTGTAGACGACCCTCATTCTGTCAAAGACCTTGGATTACTCATATCCAACGACATAAGTGCTAGAGCCCACTGTAACAACATTGCCAAAAAGGCTCTGAGAGTTATTAATCTAATCTTGCGTAGCTTCTTCTCTGGCAATATTACACTGCTAACGAGAGCATACAAAACATTTGTTAGACCAATTCAGGAATACAGCTCACCTGTCTGGAACCCGCACTACATATCGGACATTAATACAATCGAGAGAGTCCAGAAATATTTCACTAGAAATATTTCACCTCCGATCTGATCTAAATGTAGTTCATAAAATCATATATCAAAAAGTCCTTCCTGTCAATGACTACTTCAGCTTCAACCGCAACAATACACAAGCACATAATAGATTCAAACTTAATGTAAACCGCTCCAAACTCGACTGCAGAAAATACGACTTCAGCAACAGAGTGATCAATGCCTGGAATGCACTACCTGACTCTGTGGTTTCTTCCCCAAACCCCAAAAACTTTAACCTTAGACTGTCTACAGTCGACCTCTCCCCGTTTCTAAGAGGTCTATAAGGGGCGTGCAAAAGTGCACCACTGTGCCTACTGTCCCTGTCCTACTGTCCTATTGTCCTCTTTTATCATTACTTTTTACTTATGTTTATACAAACTACTACTATCCTATACATGTTTGACAAATAAATAAATAAATAAATAAATAAATAAATAAATAAATCTACCATGTCTGAAGGTATCAAGATGAGAGAAACTGGAGAAGCAAAAAAGAGGCTACTGGCCCACCTCTTCCTGAAGTATTTACTACCCAGTGTGCAAACTAGAAACCCCCGGAGACAAGTTATACATTAGAGCAGTGTTTCCCAACCTTGGCAACTTGAAGATGTCTGGACTTCAACTCCCAGAATTCTCCAGCCAGCATTCACTGGCTGGGGAATTCTGGGAGTTGAAGTCCAGACATCTTCAAGTTGCCAAGGTTGGGAAACACTGCATTAGAGGACCTCAAGAGGTTGCTCTTGCCAGCAAGTTCACCTGTGACATTTCAGCACTGAGTGATCAAGTAATTCATTTCATCCAAGCTGCCAAGAATTACCACAAGCTGAGAGCAGTAATGAACATCACAACTCACTCCACTGTTGGAGGCATAGTCAGAGCAACTAATTCCAGATAACTCAAATTTATCAAGACATGCAAGTGTGCATACATGCACATGTGTGCACACACACACAGAAACACACACAGCGGGAGTGGGATAACACTCTTCATCTTTAAATGATGCAGATTTTTTTAAAATTATGTCTTTGGATTTGATATTGACATATAAATGCATATTAGTATCAATGGAATTTATCAGAAGGAAAAAGGATCAGAAGTGATCGGAAGAAGGGGCCAATAAGATATATAAACATTCATATCTGAAAACATTAATGCTTGACATGTGTACCAGAAGAGCTGCAAATAATGAGCTGCAACTTGGTATTAACATAAAATGATATGGAGTCAAATGTTTGTGTACAAGTACTCAAATTATATCTAGACAAAAGTGGTGAGTCACACACAGCCTTTAGGCTACATTTTTATAGCTTTGTATTAAGTCATAGTGTGGTTTGATCATGCAATTTAATCCATAGGTTGCAACGGATGAAGATATAATGAAGCTCATAAACTATAGCTTATAAATCAAATTTGTTGGGTTCAAAGATTATGTTACAATAAAAACAAAGAAATCATATAGTTTCTCATAGTGTGTGAATCCAGCAACTGACGGAACAGCGAAGAGGTTGGTGAAAATGCTTCCAAATGAGTGCATTATGCAGTTGTCCGGCTTTGTTCACCATACTGTAATAACATCTCCAGTTTTTAACCTTCCCACCTTGCTCTCCTCCTGTTTCCCCCCCTCAGTAGAAAATAAAACCTGTTAAGAAGGAAAACGGAATAATTGTAACATGCCCTCCAGCTAGAAGCATGACTGACTGATACCTATAATTAGGATTCCCTGAGTGAAAGGACTCAGTTTTATTAAAGGCAGCAAGCTCTCAGAGATTTCATCCAGACTTTCATCTATTTCTTTGCTTGTTTTTATTAAAGCAGCATAAAGAGACCTGAAATAGAACAAGCTTTTCTTTTCAGAGGTTGACTCCCCGAAAGCTGCCTACCGTATTTTTCGGAGTATAAGACGCACCTTAGTTTTGGGGGAGGAAAACAAGGAAAAAAGGCCTCTGCCTCCAAGCAATTTGCCAAACAGCAAACAGCACAGATGATATACACTGTTTGCGGTACCTGACCCATAGAAATAGCAAAGAATTGGAGAAATGTACATTATGCCAGAAAGTTTTCTAAAATGTAGTCACACTAACTCCTCCCAATTATTTAAATAGATCTACTCCAAGGTAAGTCAGGATTTAACTCTAATACTAAACAGGACACTGTTACATTTCAGACTATACTTGTACAGAGCTGTTAAAATGAATTAAAATTTCTGGAAGTATACATTATTCTCTATTATTTAAAAGAAGATACAATAGCACTGGACCTCTTCAGAGCAAACATTCATTTTAAAAAGCTTCTTTATTTTGTTAAGTTGTCTAGAGGTCTCCAACCTTGGCAACTTTAAGACTTGTGGACTTCAACTCCCAGAATTCCACAGCCAGCAAAGCTAACAAAGCTGGCTGTGGAATTCTGGGAGTTGAAGTCCACAAGTCTTAAAATTGCCCCTGGCTCTAGAACAATAATAAAGCAGTCTTTAAAAAATAAGTCTAATAATTTGAACATTCTACAGACATTTATAGTTATTCACTTACCCCCTTGCATCCATCAGAAAATAAAAATCTGCGTGTCTCTCCCAGCTATTTGCCTCTTTGCAGCTAGTTTCACTTTCATTTTCCCACCTGGCAAATCAGCTGTAGGTCGGGAAGCTGCTACTGACTTGTTTGGCTTTATAGGCTCTTCCCTCTTTGCTGCAAGCAGGTAAATTGCTGGAAGACAGAAGCCAAAGAGTGGGGGTGGCTGGGTGGGTGGGGCTGCATTCGGTGTATAAGACGCACCCAAGTTTTCACCCTCTTTTTGGGGGTAAAAAGGTGCGTCTTATACTTCGAAAAATACGGTAATACTGAAATCCTATACTTATTGCCCAGAATTAGGCTAAGATAGTTGCAAAGTAAGGCTTCTCGAACTTACCAAAAACCAATGGCATAGTTTCTCGCCATTCTGAGGCATGAAATACATGAAAAATATAATACAAGTCCTAAAGTAGACAACATAATTTTTAATTTTTTAAAAAAGAGTAGAATGTCAAAATTTCCCCCCAAAACTAGAAAAAACTATAAATTCTGGCCCCACCCATATTTGTGATAGAGTCTTGCCATATTTGTATCATTGCTGTACTTACAAAGGACCTTTGTGTCCCCTAAAATTTTAAATGAGGCACCTAGTTAATCAGAATTTATCAATCCACAGTATTATACAATTTCAATTGTATTATATAATTGATCTTCTATCAACACTTTTAAGGAGAAAGAATTATGAGGAGGGATTTCTTATTTATTCCAAAAGGGCTAAAGTGCATTTTATGCATGGCACCAGTTTTGCAGGTCAGGGAAAGATAAAATACAAATGCTATTTTCTTTAAACTATAATCCTGGCTAGGAAAAGCACATTATCACAGATTCTTCTCTCTACCCAGACATTTATATAAGGCAGGCTGAAAATACTGTCCCTCAGATTGTTGTACACCTGTTTTGCAATTATTTTCCCAGTTTAAAAATAATAAGTGCTTAGAACAAGATGTAGAGTTCTTTGAGAAGGTAGTCTTTTCAAACCTTCTATATCTGCTGTCAGTTGTATTTGAATATTATAAAAGTAAAACAAAAACAAAACCCTCCACAGCTGATGCCATTTCACCCTGGATGTATTTCTTTACACAACAGTCATATATTAATTAGAAACCATAGTGACAATGTTAAGTGTATTGTATTAAGTTACTTTAAAACCAATGGATCTCATTGGGACAGAAGCTTGCTTAACCCTCATTACTCTGTGCCATCTGTGTATAAATGTATGTACCAAATAAACATTTTCTAAAGCACTTTTGGTCTTTTTATATATCAGTTCTACACTTCTACTTTGGAAGCTGCAACTTTATAATAGACAGTACTACAGAAACTGAAGTAGAATTATATGCTTGCCAAGTGAGTCAGTCTGTCAAATCTGTATCCCTTGCCAACAAAACAATCTTTTACATGAAAGCATCAACCACATTGGTTTATAGCAATCCAGGTTATGGTGAATAAGACCATAAATTCTCCAGAGCTGTCTCAGGACACATCTTTGTTTATTAAAGAAAAAAATATCTTTGTATTCAGTAAAATGGGCTGCTGTTATACAACTTCAGGTGTCTTTGTGTCCTTGCAGATTTACATCACATTTTTGTGGTACATTTTAAAGGGGTCAAGGGTTTGCAAAAGGGCACACCAGAGATTATGTATAATCTCTGTATAATTTGTAGGCTATAGGTTGCTCCCCTGCAATCTGCTAAAAAGACAATAGAATTCCACTTATATAACATCACTCTCTAAAAACCATCTGCTTAAGGCTCCTTAAATGCCACCGTTTTGATTAGCTCAAAGTTCACAGTAGAAGTTGTCATTTTTGCTTTTAAATAGGGCCACATTCTGTTCTATGTTGGAAAATAAAAATTCTAATGATTGCCAGTTCTGATTTATAATCAGAGGTTTCTCCTGATGAAATGTAGACAGATGAGTTGAAAGACTGCTCTTTATAGCAAATAGCTAGACCGATTTCACTGAGGAAAATGACTTGACATTCAGCATGACAGGTTTTTTAAAAATAATTTTTATTAGACTTTTTTTAAAAAAACAAATTTATACAATTTCCTTCTTATCAACATTTTTGCGTCGTTAATACATTTTTTCTTGTACCCTCTTTAATTTTTCATTTTCTTTTAAACATATTATTCATAAATCAATTTGTATACATCATAATGCTAATGTACGGTACTCTATTTCTACCATTCCTTCTATATCCTTTCAATTTACATTCATTTATTTCCAGCTTTTGACTCCAATACCATCTTCTTTCGATTTATTCTCTTATCTTTTAGCCCTCTTTTCTAGCCATTCGTACCATTTCCCCCATATTTTATCAGCATGACAGTTTTAACCGCAACATCTAGTTTAGATATTAAACCTATTTTTAATGCTGCTTTTAAAGAATTAAAACATTGGTCCATTGGGGAACTAAATGCATATCTCTGCAGTTCTGCATTGTGTTGTGATATATGGAGGTCATATTTTGTTTGGAGTAATTCATATATAGTTTATTGGCTAATAAAAAAGTATGCTTTACTAATGGGAGATAATAGGAGACTTACACCATACATGTCCTGTACCTCCCCTCTACATTTACAGAGTCTGACAACTTCACAGACATAACCTACTTTTTGGAAGTGGCTTGTTACTGCGTTCTTCCTAGGGGTGAGAGAGAATGGTTTTCTGTTGTTTCTTCCATTCTTTTCCTATCACATAAACCCACTGAAGAAAAAAAGAAGATGGAAAAGCAGCATAGTGTGTGCCATTTTTTTAACAATCAAACTATAATCTGTCTATTAAGATTCATACATATATGTTAACCCATCAAATTCTGAGTTCACATACAGTGCAGTTTGTGATAGGAAGGAAAAGATTCTGTGTACTCAAACCACCTCTAAAATTCAACTGTGTATTTTCTCCATTTAAAAAACCCCAATTACAGAAAATTGTATTCTGCACAGGATGTTTAGCCAATGGTAAGAGGGAAGGGAGAACCAGTTTGGTGTAATGGTTAAAGGCATCAAGCTAGAGAAAGTGAATTCTACTTCCTCCTTAGGTTCAAAGCCAGGTAGATGACCTTTGGTCAGTCACTCTTTCTCATCCTTAGGAAAGAGACAATTGCAAATCACTTCTGAAAATTTGCCTAGAAAACTGCAGGCTATTCCAGGCAGTCACCAGGAGTAAAACACTGGCTTCAAAGCATAAACACACAAAAAAAGGCAATGAATCCTTCTTCTTTTTTGACATATCTTTTTATGTGTATTGTCTTTTGGGTTTTGCACCTTTCAGTCAGTCTTGTCTCGTGACTACAAGGACAGTTTTCTTGGCAAGATTTTTGGAAGTGGCTTGTTACTGCGTTTTTCCTAGGGGTGAGAGAGAATGGTTGACCCCAAGACACCCAGTTGACTTTCTGCCTAATGCAGGATTAGAACTCAGATTTCCCCATTCCGTGTCCACAAAACCAAACTGACTCTCTTACTGAAACAAAAAAGCAGAAAGCACATTTAAGACAATAGCCGATAAAAGAACACATTAGGAAACCTCCCATGTCACTGCTGTCTTTACTTATTGTCAGAGTTACGCAATAAATCAGAAGCTTCAGAAGATAACTGCATTTTGCTGATTCAAATAACTTCTTTATAAGTAGAATAAAACATTAACAATACCACACTTTGTTTCAGATCACATGTTGAGATGTTTTCATACTGGAGTATAATGGTGGGCAGACTAAACCACACCCTTCTTCTTGCTAAGTTTCTGGACATGCTCAAATAACACTTCAGCCTGATTGGCTGACTCAATCACATGGCTCTCCCAGTCATGAATATTCCAACACTTATATCCTGTCTGATCTGACTATTTAGTTAAATTTATTTAGCCTGTCATCAGTTCTATAAATCAGTTCTATACATTCTAATTATGGACCTGCTTTTTGTAAATTATAAGGATTTATTATAGCTGAATTTTATGGAGGAATGGACAGCTTCCTTATTTCATTACTTTCACTTGTTTGCTTCATTGGTTAAATGTTTAGCCTACCTTTCTTTAAGAAGGCATATATAATATTCTGTTCTCCATCTCCCATCCCTAAAACAACAACCTTGTCAAATAGATTGAGTTGAAAGAGATGACAAGTCCAAAGTGAGGTTTCATAGTTGAGAGTGTATGTATGTATTTATGTATATTCATTCATTCATTCATTCATTCATTCATTCATTCATTCATTCATTCATTCATTCATTCAGTGATTTGTATACCACTACTTGTAGAACCTACCTATTATATGGATAATACTGAGTTAATTGGACAATAATCTGTCTTTATGCAAGATGGCTTCTAGCTTTCTGTTTACCATATCACATTGGCTTATAGCTTTGCTCTTCACTAAGACTTTGTATCCAGATGCAGAGATTTGTAACTTATTGGTTTCAAATGGAGTAGCCTATTATTATGAGCCTTGGCACAGAAGAGTATTTTGGTAGAGGGGTAAAGGTATTAATCTAGAAACTGGGAGTCAATGAGTTCTAATCCTGTCCCAGCTGCTGGCTTTGGGCTAGTTACTCTCTCAGCACTAGAAAGAAGCTATGGCAAACCATTCTGAAATTTTGTGAAGAAAACTGCAGGGCCTTGTCCAACATTGACTCATATGCATAACAAAATCCTAACAACAAGAATAAAAAACACATAAAATTGCTAGCTTCATATCTGTTAGCTTCAGATAAACTGATCTCATTAAGCAGGCCTGGGAAGGACCTCAGCCTAATATTCCAGATAAATCTGACAAATCAGAGGCAGCATTACTATATGGGTCCATAGTTTGACTTGGTATTCTTCATTATTTGTTGGATTTATATCCCAGGTTTCTTCTACGAGCATCAGTGGTGGGTTCCTACCGGTGCGGTCCACTCTATAGCACCAGTAGTGGCCCACTGGTGACGTCACAGTACCGGTCCGGTCGGTTGCCAATGCCTGGGTGCTGCCATTTTTTTTAAAAAAAGTTTTTAAATTTTTTTTAAATTTTTGTTCTGCGCATGCCCAGAAGCCGAGCTTCCGGCACTGCGCATGCGCTGCCTTCCTACCCCACAGTGAGTCCAAGCAGGGGAGGATGGCTGAGGGAGCGCATGAGATGCTGAAAGAACGGGTGGCAGGAGCTATCTCCATTCCCTTCCCTTCAGCAGTCCGAGAAGCCACAAACGCGCGGTGATGATCCTAGGCATTTTCGCACATTTGAGGCTTCTCGAGCTGCTGAGGGGAGGGGGAATGGGCGGCAGGACCTATCTCAGTTCCCCTCCCTTCAGCAGTCCGAGAAGCCATGCCCACCCAGTCACATGGCCAGCAAGCCATGCCCACCCAGTCACATGGCTGGCAAGCCACACCCACAAAATAAGCCACACCCACATAACGGTAGTAAAAAAATTAGGAACCCGCCCCTGACGAGCATGCATAAACAATATTCAGAATACTTCCTCTTATAGTCTTGAGAATAAAAACTAAATAAAATTCAGTCATAATCTTCATAAGGTCCCATAACTGTGGATTTAACTATAGGTCTTCTCAATCGTACTTCAGCATCCTTTCTATGAATACCACACTGGTAACTTCATAATTCAAACTATGCTCACCTCACATTACACAACCTGAATTTATTAAAAAAAATACTGTGAAGTTTCAAAGGCACAAGAAAGCTTCCTCCCCCATCCACTGAGTGTTTCAAAGCCATCTAAAAATAAACTGTAAAAACAACAACATTTGAAACACTATTATGGTAACATCTGGAGCTCCTATGAAATGTTCAATTGATCTGAGAATACAAATATAAATGGTTCTCATCAATACAGAGGCTAGATTTATTTTAATATACAAATGAGATTTGGACCAAGTGCAGATTACAAATATATAACTTCAAAGAGCAGATGGCTTGAGACTTTATTTGTAGCAAACAGGGTTTTTTATTCTATTGACTCAAAGATTAGATTTAGGACTGCAATATTATTCTTGCTATTATAGTATCTGAATCGGTAAGAAGTTGACGCATTTGTATAAAACAAGGGTGGCAAGATGCAGCCAATGATTGCACACAACCTCCAGTCCAGCTCTATTATTTGTGACCTTCAGAGCCACACAACACTAAGCTGTCAAAATGCAATATCAAATAGCTAAATAAATAATGACAGTGTAATTTCTAATTTCCTTTTCCGGAAACTAAAGAATTAAATTAGTGATCTTAACATACCTAGGAGCATTTTAAAAAAACAAACCCCAAACATTAAAAAACCCCACCTTCGTTTCATTTCTCCAATCCTCCCAGTTATATTCTAGGTAAGTAGATAGGTAGATAGGTAGGCAATAGAGAATAACCTATTATTGGTTATTCTCTATTGTTATTATATAAATATTATATAAATATTGTTATTATTATTTGGTTATTCAATATAGAATATTGGCCAGTCTGGCGAAGAGAAGGACCAGGGGTAACATGATAGCAGTATTCCAATACTTGAGGGGATGCCACAGAGAGGAGGGGGTCAGGCTGTTCTCTATGGCACCAGAAAGCCAAACAATGGAATAATGGATGGAAGCTGACCAAGGAGAGATTCAACCTGGAAGTGAGGAGAAACTTTCTGACAGTGAGACAGTGAGAGCGATCAACCAGTGGAACAGCTTGCCTGCGGAGGTTGTGAGAGCCCCAACACTTGCGACCTTCAAGGAGAGATTGGACTGCCATCTGTCTCAAATGGTGTAGGAACTCCTGCTTGAGCAGGGTGTTGGACTAGATGACCTACAAGGTCCCTTCCAACTCTAATAATAAATCTAAATCTAAATCTAAATCTATTCATATAAAGGAAGTGTTGGATTATCTTTACTCCATCATTATCTTTTCTCATCAAGAATGTTCTGAATAACTTAGCCTTTGTTGTACCAATATGATTTCTTATGGGGTAATTACATTCTATTCTGATTCTCATTGCTGTCCTCACTGGCTAATTAAATGTATTGGCCTCATGGGTGGTAATAGAAAGAGTATTTTACTATGATGCTCGGCTGATGAACAGCCAATGCCATAAATTTTCAACGCTGAGTTGATTTCATGAACAGACTTCCCAGAAACAGGGAAGGAGATGTATAATACAGTTTATGTGTCATGGTTCTGTTGTAGCTTAAGTAAAGAAAAAAATGAGGTTTCATGGTACAGAAAGGCTGATATAAGACCATTTAAATCATGAGCTGGAGACAAGGCCAGTCTCATGTGCTTAAAGGAGACTATCAATGTAGCTTAAGCTTTCAACTAAGATGAAAACTGCTAGATCTATGCAGCTAAAGAATGAGTATAAAACAGTGTTTGTCAAACTAAGTTTTAATATACGTAAGTCCCACTGAATTGATTGAGACCTTCTTCTGAATTTATATCCTAAATGATGAGTTGATATAACAGCCAGAGTAATTCCACATTGAAGGTGATAGCATAGCAATTGTACACAACTCAGTGTGGGCACAGGGAAGAACTGACGGGTTACATATGTGAAACCAGACAAAGGATTAAAACCTAGCTTTGTATGTTATTTAACATTATTGTCTATGGAGACAAAATGAAGAATATATGAAGAAGTTGTTCAAGAAATAAGCACAAAAAGAATGGAGACTGGTCAATGTCTGCTTAGAAAAAAAGATATGTTTGTTTAAGCACAGATCACTTGATACATTCAGCTAACAATGGAATGAGTAATGAACTAAAAGCATGATTTATTGTTTGTAATGAAAGATCGAGGTAATTATGAAAAATACAAGACTGATGAGAGTTTCTGAATGTGGGATAAGCCATTTATTGATAGTGTCTCAAGAGTGCTCTTGAGTAAAAAATAGACGCAGAATAAAAAAAGAAATGGAAATGAGAGTGAAAATAAAACTGCAAGGCGAGGAAGCACATGTTTTGTATGAAAAATTATTAGAAGGACAATTTCCCATCTACTGAAAAAGAGGGTTGGTATCTTACTGCCTTAGTGAATGGTTCCACACTGAGCAGGCAGTAAGATAAGGCTATCTCTGAGCTTACTAATTTGTTTTACAAATAATATATGTAAACTAGGTGCCTGTGGTGATAGTATGTATGTCTCGGTTGAGGACAGGGAAATAGATATAACTTTATATGCAGATGAATTTGTGTTGGCCAAGGACCCAATTATTTGCATCAAATATTGAATAGAATGTGCAATGTAAAAATGAATCAAAAAAATTGAAGATCAAGGTAGTTTTTGCCAGAGAAAATTGAATTAGAATTTACAATCTCTCTCTCTCTCTCTCTCTCTCTCTCTCTCTCTCTCTCTCTCTCTCTCTCTCTCTCTCTCTCTCTCCCTCCCTCCCTCCCTCCCTCCCTCCTGCAGGTATGTAAATTTGTGTACCTTGCTAGAATGTTTAATAAAGCTGGGAAAAATGGAGACTTTTTAAGATATACAAATGCTTGCAGAAAGATGTTTACTGTTTTGATGAATGAAAGGAGTGAAAATCACTACCTAAAAGAGCATGCTTCTTCCCACTTTGTTATATAGAAGTGATGGTTGTGTCTATGAGAAGAAACATAAAAGTAAGTTGAGTACAGTGGGACTGAATTACTAAAAGTGTATGTGATGCTACAAGAAGAGTTAGGGTGAAGAGTGAATGTGTGTAGCATGTGACTATGTTAAATAGAAAAGTGATTATGCTACATTACATAAGCACCTTCCATTAAAAATCCATTTAACTCTTGGACCTAGAGGCAAATATCCATATTAGTAACTATTCCTGCTTTAATATCTCATCTCACCATGGGAGCTTCATAATATTGTAATGCATAGAAAAGGTGGAAGAGAGATGATCAATTTGCAACCGAGGCAGCAAAGTATATTATTGTGTACCGGAGAGATTCAATTAAAAGGTCTTGTAAATCAACCTTGAAATAAACTCTGAGATAAATATTCCCAGTAATGGCAAATCAGAATGATAGGTTAGAGCAGTGCAATTTCCATCAGCTCTGAAACCAACATCAAGCTTTAAGACTGAAAGCATGGTCCAAAGGGGCTTTGGAGGCTTTTCAGAGATCAAAGAGTTGCCCTGAACTTTATCCCTTCTCCAAACTTAAAATAAATGAGAGTCACAAAACAGATGCTGATGGGCTACACTTTTGTTGCCCTGAGATAGAATGTACAGTAGAACCTCTGGTCATGAACACTTCTGACCATGACCAAATCAGGTTCTGACCAAAAAATTCACAATTTTTTTTTCACAGCCGATTTCCCCTTCGTACCATTTTTTTTGTAAGCACCAAATTTCCAAAATTAGGTTCAGGTCATGACCAAATCGGGTTGCAACTAAAGTTATGGAATGAATTATGGTCATGACCAGAGGTTCTGCTGTATATGCCTTCTTAGATGACTCCGTGCAAGCCTACTCGTGGTAGGCAATTTTTTTTTTCATTGCAGCCACTGTCATCAGAGATTCTAATTCTGGGATTGTGAGAAAGCTTCTAATATTTCTGTTCAGTGTTGCATTAGTTTTCTCTCCTTTGTTCGGTAAACTCTATTGACAGTCCTTTCATGCAACTATTTATTTTTTGCTTTCAAAAAAGTCTTCATTTTGTTGCTGCTATTGCTACAAGTCAGAAATCCTACTCAAAACTACCCAGAGATCTCTTTTGTCCATCCTATCTGACATCACCGTGGTTTCTGGGTTATAATTTGTAACTCTCTGGTTATAACCAATTAATAATAATTTACATCAAACTGAAGTGTTTACTTTTCACTGGAGGCAGTGATTATAAAACTATGCTAGAGTTTCTGAAATTAATTTTTAGAGGTGTTTAGGCTCATTAGTTTTAATTGACTATTTTCATAATTTTGCTTTTCCATCCTCTAAAACATATAGGTATTAATTCAGACTTTTTAATACATTTTTCATTTCACTCCCAGGCTGAGACTCACTTCTATAAGCATCACTATATTTCATATTTCTATTTAGCCACATGGATGGGAATCTCCCCTCTCTTCCAATGTACACATCTTATCTCTTGCACACTATCTGCCTAATGTCTCGTTACAAGATTAAATTGCATTGTTAATATTCTAAAAGATAAATCTTTAAATTTCACTCATATTTGAAAACACATAAAGCAGAATCTGGCAAGAAATAAGATTTATTAGAATGCACTGTCATTTTGTATTATACATGGAAAAATATGTTGGAATCATGAGATACAATTTTAAAACTCTTTTTAATAGTGTTGTTTAGCTTACTTATGATCTGATGGACTACAAAGAAGCTTTTCTCTTAATGTATAAAATATATGTGCCATAAAAAGTTCATAAAATAGCAAAGCTGAAAAAAATAGCAAAGCTGAAAAGTACAAGATATGCTTACCTTTTCTTTTCTTTTTTTTAGAAATAAGAAATGTGCTAATAAGTTTTAATATTTGACTTTAAAAGACAAATGTAGATTGGGGGCACTATACAGAGCAATGGTTTTCAAACTGTCTGCCCATAGAAAATTATGCAGTATTTAATCTACCATGAACTCCTTGGCATCTTTTCAAACAAAGGTTCATTTCATCTCAATGGAAACCATGTCTCCTCATGCCATTTCCACCAAATAACTCCCTCAGCATATAGGCCTCACCTCATCTGTAACACCTTTTTCTGAATATCCTTTGGGCTCTGGCATTCTGATTTAGTACACATTCTGGAAGACACCATTATCCCAATTTAATGACTTTGTAAGTGAGCAATCAGGCCAGCATGACTCTCTAGAACAATTGTTCTTTTAAGGAATTTATGTTGAAGGTTCCTCAGAGTAAAATATTAGTGGTGGTGATGCAATTAGAGCAACCAGCTTGCCTTGATGTCTCACTAAGTGCTGGCCCTGCTCAACTGCCCTACGCAGTTTGTTACCCAAGACAAATGATTTACACTACATCAGGTGTATGGCAGCTTTGTTTCTGGCCATGAATACTGAACTTTACACCCGTAGTAAAGTGTACTTTGCAATAAAGTACAAACATTGTTGGAAAAGACTTCTAGCAAGGGGCATCTCCCCCCCCCCCTATCAGGGAAGCTTATTCTGATTCTGCATGTGGGACAACAATCCAATCAACAGCATTTGTTAATGAATAAGATTATTAGGTAAGTGTTTCAGATAATTACTTAAGCCAATTAACTTCACCTCATTCTCTTTGAAGATTCAAAGTGGATTCTTTGAAATATCTTTAACGCCTGATATAAAGAAGCTTGGATTTTGAAAAAGTCATGGCCAGTGTTATATTCCTCTGCATATTATTCAAAATTATTCAGCTGCATTTCTTAGATGAAAACTACATTTCAATTTCTAACCTTTCCCTGCCCTTCCCATAGAAGAGAATATGTTTAGCTCAGGGTTGACTGTGGAATCCTGGGGGAGGCATTTGGGAGTCCCAGGCAAGGTAGGCCTGGGTCTGCACTAGAATATCCAAGGCTTTGCCACCCAAGGCATCCTGTGCTTCCCTTAATGACCCATGAGGTCACTTAACAAACACATGAGGGAAAGCATTAGGCAGGGCGTGTCATTTAATGAGGTGAAAATTAATTTTTGCAATTTTTTTTCAGTGAGGGGTTCTAAAAATGTGTTTTTACACCAAGAATTCAAATCTGCTGTTATTTTTGCAATTGTGCAATGTTTAGGTTGGTATGGTAAACCCACGTCTGATCGTATACCCCATAAATGCTGTTAACCGTATCTTCTTAAAATTACACCTCGTGCTACAAAAATGAAAGTTTTTTTCTGCATGAATCTTATCTAGCTAAGCAAAAAATAATCCATGCAATCATAAACTAACATTAGAAAGCAATTATCTGAGTTACAAACATGTTTAAGCGAGTTTCATCAAGTCTTGTTTTGATTCTTTCTTCGACATTAGCCGCCGAATTGCTTCTTGGCCTCTGATATAACCCTCACATTTTTCATGTGTATTGCTGCCTCTGTGACCTGTTTCACACCTCTCTCTATTGACTGGGCATGACAGGGCCACTGTGATACTTGCACTGGTTCGTCAACGAACTTCTTTATTTCCGTTATGATCAGTTTGCACATCAAAGGTGGCTCATATACACCTTCAGACCAATCAATCAGCACAGTGGGTGCTCTGTCTTGACCGCCACCTGCGGTAGTGCATGGCACCACCTTCAGAGCCAGGATTAACATTTGTATAATCTTCCCCAATGGCCTTCAAGCTTTTGTCAATGCCCTTCTTCTTCATTTATTATTTTATTTATTTATTAATTGTTCTTATAGGCCGCCCAACTCCCATGGGACTCAGGGTGGCTTACAACATAGTGAAAGAACAATTTATAAAAAATGATAATAATGGTTAAAAAATTACAAAAATTAAAACAAATCATCATTCATACATGGGGAATTGATCTCTATTTCACTCCGCCTGCAGGAAGAGCCATGTTTTAACGGCTTTACGGAAGGCCAGTAGGGTGGGTGTAGTCCGGATCTCTGGGGGAAGTTGGTTCCAGAGAGATGGAGCTCCCACAGAGAAGGCTCTCCCCCGCGGTCCCGCCAACCGACATTGCTTGGTTGATGGGACCTGGAGGAGACCAACTCTGTGGGACCTAACCAGTCATAGGGAGGCATGCGGTAGGATGCGGTCCCACAGGTAACCTGACCCTGAGCCATGAAAGGCTTTAAAGGTTAAAACCAACACCTTAAATTGCATCTGGAGACTAATGGGCAGCCAATGCAGCTGGCGGAGAATAGGTGTTACGTGGGTGTATTTTGGAACACCCACTACAGCTCACGCAGCTGCATTTTGCACCAGTTGCAGTCTCTGGATACTCTTTAAGGGTAGCCCCAAGTAGTGTGCATTACAGTAGTCCAACCGTGAGGCGATGAGGGCATGAGTGACCATGAGTAAGGCCTCCCTCTCCAGGTAGGGTCGCAATTGGTGCACCAGGCGAACCTGTGCAAAGGTCCCCCTAGCCACAGCTGACAGATGTTGATCCAATTTTAGCTGTGGATCTAGGAGAACACCCAAATTACGAACCCATTCCGAGGGAGTTAATTTCTCTCCCCCAAGAACCAATGAGGGGCAATTGACATAATCCCTAGGAGGCAATATCCATAGCCACTCGGTCTTGTCAGGGTTAAGCTTGAGCCTGTTCATTCCCATCCAGACCCTAACATCGTCCAGGCATTGGCACATTACATCCACTGCTTCCCTGAATTGAGACGGGGTGGAGATGTACAACTGGGTATCATCAGCATATTGCTGGAACCTTACCCCGTGTTGTCGGATGATCTCACCCAGATTATTTTCAATCACTTGAGCAGGTTTTCTTGTTTTTGAGACTTTCTCTGGAGTGAAATAATAAGGATATCTTCCACCCGGCTTACTGCACACAGAATAGTGTTCTTCTTTGATGATACTGGTGAATTGCTGGTGTTACGTCCCCCCTGGATGTTGCTAGCCGCCGTTGCAGCTGCTGATTGGTTAAAAGTTGCTCGGCTACTGAGCAGGAGATTCCTGGCCGCTCATTGGCTGCTGCATTTGACAGCTGCTATAAAAAGGGCTGTCAAGCGTGGCTGAGGAGATTTTTTTCCTTCCGGCTACTTTCTTCGGGGTTTGTTTGTTGCTGTTCCTTCTCTGAGCCTGGTTATTTCCATGCTCGTAAACAACAGTGGTCTGAATTGTTTGCTGGGGAATTGCTGATATGAAAAGTTATGATATTTATGTAGTTATTACCAAGCACATCTAAATTATATTAAAGTAACCAAAATATCTTTACATTCCCCGAGGCATGTCACAACGTTTGGCCACCCCTAATGTTTGGAAATTGAAAGCTGAAAAATTTGACATGCCCTATTAGGCAGGTGATCACATGGATGCCTTGCTTAATGACCAGCGGTGGGTTGCTCCTGGTTTGGACCGGTTCTAAGAACCAGTAGCGCCAGTGGTGGGAACCGGTAGTAAAGGGTTTTAGAACCCACTACTGTTAATGACCATCAGAACTTGTAACCATAACCGACAGGCTCAATTATGGTCATAACTCGAGGACTACTGTACTTAATTTAGATATACATTTTCAAGCATTTTTTGTTGTTCGCTTCTGTATACTAAAATGAACATTTTAAAAATATACATTAAAAAGACACCATCATTCTATCACAACATTCAAATCCAATAGGTAAATCTGATAATATTATAGTTTTTAATTGCGTGCTTCTCAAAATCTTGAAAAACTAATCAATCAATAAAAACAGGGATGTCAATATTTTTAAACAGGGTTTTTAAAAAACATTTAGAAGTTAGGTTTCTTTAAAACTTGGGAGGTTAGTTTGGTTTTTAAATGTGTTTTTATGAACGATATTGGTGGCCTAACACTATATTGACTTTTATTTTAAAAAAGAAAACTCATTAAAAACCATATTGCTAAATTCTGATGATACGCTCTGAGAGACCTCTATGGGATTGCTGGGGAATATATGTTATTCAATGGCTGTAGCTTATTCATCCCTGATTTAAATGGATATCAAAATGTTAAAAAATCCATTTTTATGAAACAATTGTAGCACCTAAGCAGAGCAGAGTTCCAGGAAAATACTTTCTTTACAGAATATTGATCTACAGGTAGTCCTTGACTTATGACCACAATTGAGCCCAAAATGTATGTTGTTAAATGAGACATTTGTTAAGTGAATTTTGCCCCATTTTACGATCTTTCTTGTCACAGTTGTTATGTGAATCACTTCAGTTGATAAGTTAGTAACGTGGTTGTTATGTGAACCTGGCTTCCTCATTGATTTTGCTTATCAGAAGGTCACAAAGGGTGATCACATGACCCTGGGACACAGCAACAGTCATAAATATGAACCAGTTGCCAAGCACCTGAATTTTGATCACATGATCATGGGGATGCTGCAAACGTTATAACTGTGAAAAACGATCACAAATCACTTTTTTCAGTGCTGTTGTAATTTTGAATGGTCACTAAATGAAGTGTTGTAAGTTGAGGACTCTCTCTGTCTCTCTCTCTCTCTCTCTCTGTCTCTCTCTCTCTCTCTCTCTCTCTCTCTATTTATTTATCTATCTATCTATCTCTATCATTTATTTCCTATTTATAACTGCTATTTGATTTTTGATTACATAGTGAATTTAATTTTATAATTGCATTTTGTTTCTTTAACAGTAATCTTTAGGGTTGTGCAACACTTTGGATTCATTCTCCATGCTATATGTTTTATAGCACGTTTAGCTAAAAACATAGCACCTATGGCATCTCTTTAAAGCATCAGTGTAATTTCCTGGATTCACACAAGACTTCGGGACATGTATAAGTGTTTTAATGAATTACAAGTAGATGCCATATTCATATCCTCCCATTCTCCAAAGGGCCTATTTGGAATTGATGCAAAGTGCTGCATAGCCCTAACAATTTTATAAAACACAAGGATTTCTTTGATAATGGAGTGGTTCGGAGAGATGGCTGGCTGGCTGGCTGGCTGGCTGGCTGGATAGATAGACAGATAGATAGATAAAGCAAGCTTTATTTTTAGCCCAAACCTAAGATAAGATTTGTTTATACTTTCATATAAGTCAAGAACAAAACCACCAGACATTAATGGTGGGTTTGAATGCCCACTCCTGCTATATCTCCACAATTTTTTCTATATAACAGAAACCTGATCAATAACATACTGCTCTTCATTTCTTTCCAAAAGATAAATTAAGCTTTTCAAATTATAGACTATTCTTCCTTTAAAGTATAGCATTCCTTCTGCAGTTTACTTTTGGTATTTATGCCATTCACTGTAGAATGAATAAGCAATTTGATTCTGATTATTCACTGAAAATAATGACCCTACAGTAACGAAACATCAGGCCCATATTTCCAACAGGAAGCATACCATGAATCTTGAACTACAAATACAGCATAGTATCTCTGAAACTGATTGTTTTAAAATGCAAATGAGATGGAGAATAATTAATGATTGCACAAAATAAATGGAACCTAATTAAATGGTCACAGTCAACAAAGGTACTTTGTTGGTCCCTTTTTGCTGGTATGGTAGGTTTATCTTCTAACTTTCTCTTAAGAAAATAATTTATTTCTTTAATTATAGCTCAGAAAAAGGCCATGGCAACAATAAATGTACGGTACCTATAATAAGATGTATATGTAAAACAAATGGCAACAACAAATGTATTTATGGCATCAATAAAAAAAACTACAAATGTTTGATTACTTGTGGACATTTTGTCCCACTGAACAGAAGCACACGATTCAAAGACACGGCATCTGTTGCCAAGCTAAGTTCCAGTTCTACTCTGGAAAGCAGCATCACAGCTAGGAAAACAGCATCGTTACACATTGTCGCACATAACATTACTTGGAAGTCATTTTACCAATCTGCAGTGTTATTTGTTGCTATTGTTAGTTAGCAAAATAGCAACACAATGGCTGTTTTGTACTTAGGTAACATGTGCTCTTCATTTGCATTTCAGATTATTGGGTTTTGCACATCAAAGAAGAGAATACTATTAGTGAGGTATAGTAATTGTGTTCTTGGCACTAGTACTCACTTATTTTGGGGAATGTAAAATAAAGATAAGGCTGCTACTTCTCTGACCACGAATTATGGAAAACAGCACAATCCTTTATAAACCATCCTGCCTCTCAGTGAGATAGGTAATGAAGATATACAGTATTTGGTTGTTGGTGAAGAGATAGTGATAAGTTATTCCTGTTGAATATACTTTCTGGGATGAAGGGGGAAATTTCTTTTTATTACTACTGTATATCCTTTTCAGCAGAGGGGATGACCTTTTTTTTTACACTTTTTAATATTTCTCTTTCCTTTTTTAAAATGCATTTTGTATTAGCTTCTTGTATGTTTTATCTGTTTAATATACTTCTTAATAAAATGTATTGGAAAAAAATAAACCAGCCTGCCTCTCAAGCAATTACAGAAAGTACGCATAGTCTTGTAGTTCATTATAGCTGGAAATAAAGTATTTTGTTAAACAAAACATGCTCAACAGGACATTTTTCAAGCTCAAACCAATACACATTTTCTTGAGCCAAACTTGGAGACTTGTTTCTCAATAATTGGACAATAGGATTGTGTTGTCAGCTTTTTTTAAAGATTGCATTTTTCATACCGTGTCCTCCTGAAACTCATTAAGCTTCCTCTTTGTGTTTCAAACTATTTTCTCAGGCATGAATAATCTAAAGTGTAAGCAGGAATGCTAGTATAAATATGCCAGTAATACTAAAGAGAAACATTATATTCAGAGCTAATTAAAAAGGAAATAAAGAGAACAAATGCTCTTTTAACTTCTGGCACTATTATATAAAGTGATTTGCCCATATTGTTGAGCCTTGATTAGATTTAAAAAGAAGAAGAAACTGTGTTATTAGGACAGGCTGATGACTAAATAGATTCTCAGCCATTATTTATATAGTTCAAAGTAGACAACCTATTTGGGCCTGATGTCCTACTTTTCATCTCTGGAGGGAGACAGTAGAAGTCCTTTCCGTGATTTTGATCACTGGGATGGGGAGAAAAATTTGGACCGTTTTTCCCTTTGGATGAAAAGGGGGCCTTAAACCATGCAGATATTTATTGTATTTCTTAATTTACCCAATGGGAAAAATGGGATGTCTTGTGTGTGAAGCCTATGCAAAACTTTAAACAGACATTTGCTCCTAAATATAAATTCTTATATTTCAGTTTAGAGTTCTTTTTGTATAGACTTTGAAAAATAACTTGATGAACAAAAGGTTTACTGCACTGTAGTAGATTATATTTTAGTTATTTTTTTATTTGAAAAGTAGCTAAGATCATTCTTTGTAATAATCTAGTCCTCAGTGGAATTTAAATTCATGCTTTCTTGCTTAAACAATATTTGGTTAGAGAATTTGACATTTGGAATCGATGTGAATGTTATTTATACAATAAACAGACGCTACTCTTCATAAAATATTTTTGTTTTCAATACTTGTAATTAGTGTTTTTATTATTTTCCATTTCTCAGTGCGATTTACTTTATTTCTGTGTGGATTTGCTAAAGCTCTCGAACATATTATTCCCATGGAAGAAACCCTGAGCTGCTGAAATGTTAGGAACTGATTTCTTCTTCTTAAAGAACAGATACTGTAATCCTGTTTAGGGAACATTGTTCTATTTTTGCTTTGAGACCTGTCTGTTGATATCTTCTGCAATGGGAGTAGGTGTTCTACAAGAACCAGTGTGGTGTAATGGTTATGATGTTGTCCCAAGACCAGGAAACCCGGGTTTGAATCTCTTTTAGCTATGAAAACTCACTGGATGGCTTTGAGCCAATCCCTCTATCAACTTAACGTATTCACACAACTCTGTTTTGGAGATAAATATGAAGGGAGATGCCAATGCCTTCAGGTTCTGGAGAAGGCTAGGAAATATGCCAAATAGAAAATAAGCCAAATGTCTAGGAATCCACCTGTTCCTTGACCCGCTATGTGAACTAAGAATGTGGCATAATCATTAGGAATAGTTGCCTTGTTGAATGCTTTAAAAAGAACCAATTCTGGAAAAAAAACCAGAGGGTATCTGCAGATGTTCCATTGAATTATATAAGGTTTGCAAATCCTGGCATCTGTCAATATTGGAGTTACAGTAGTGCTTCAAAAGTAGTCCTTGTTTAGTTACTATAATTGGACCAGCAGGTCTCTCATTAAGCAAAATGGTCATTAAATGAGAAGTCATGCGAATATGACTATGCTTTTCTTTTCCTTGCTTCCTACTCTTTGGAAAGTTCATCCTGGTGGTGAAAGCTAACTTGGGAAAGCTAACTTGAAATTGGCAAAGCCAATCAGTTTCACAACTTTGTTTTTGTTTTTGTCCTAACCGGTGCTCTGCCCTTTGGAATATTCATCTCTGAGCTGGGATAAATATCAAGAACGGAATTAACATCTGTATTTACACTCACCAGAGGGAAAGGGATTGCAAGACAGCAAACAGGCACAAAATAGGAGATATACATTGAAAGTAATATGCTGGTGCCAGCAGCTGTGAGCATGCTACCCAAATACCCTGGTGTATTTCCCATTGTGTGCCTGCTTACTTTCCTGTAATGCCTTCCTCTCCAATCTTTCTGCATTATAAGACTTGACTATTGTAAAGTAAGTTAATTTATCTAATTTGTCCTTGCAATGGAACAATACATTTGTTGAAGGATTGTAAAATAGGAGTTAAATACATTCTCATGAAACAGATGATCAATGTGAGATAAATTACTTTAGTGTTTAGCATGACATCTAAACCTACTCAGTGGGGGAATATCTGAAAAGCAGTTTTTGCATGATAGCTATGATATGTAATGCCACTATGATGCAAAAATCTTTCAGACAATTTCTGATTTGGTGGTTGCAAGTAAGAAACTCAAGCAATTGCAAAAGAAAAGTCAAATGTGACCAATACATCTGCAACGCAGGGCAGAGGAAAAAAGCATCAACGGCAGGTCTAGATTTTAGTATGAGTTAACTATTTTGAAATGAATCTATGTTCCTTGCTTAATTAGCCTTATAACATTTAATAAATATGATAGCATATTTACTTACTTACCTAAGCATCTCACAGATTATTTGTGCATAATTGCATACAGGAAATTCCATGAAATAAATGATAATAATTGGGGGAAATTTGAAAGCCACTTGAAATGTTAAAGAGGAGATTAATCTGTTTGAAAACTGTGTGCTTTAATTTTCAATTTAAAATAGCAGTGAACTGATCCTCCAGTGAACTGCAGGTCACCCACAGCATTACCCTGAGTACAAAAAGAATGGCCACAAGGTCTACAGATACCAATGGAGGACTCTTGACCTCTGAAGAAGAGACATATTATCCTGTGATATCTTTAAATTATGAGGTGAATTTAATAAAGCTGTAACTGTATCGAAATGCAGATCATTAACAAGAATCTTTCCAGGTCTCAAAGCAGATCCATAGATTCGTTGGGTATGTCAACCTTTGGCCACTGCAAGATCAGCCCTTCTTTAACCGAAAGTTATTTTTCAGGGGAATGCACAGATAACAGTTTCCTTTCCTTTGGTTTTCTCTTTTAAGTGTCTATGTTGAATCACAGTGTAGCAGAGATGTGTATTTTTTTTAAATGATTATTGCTACTTTGTGTGGCGTTTATAAAGACATTAGATCAATCAATGGTTCCATTGCTGCATGTTATTAACAGTGTTTGTATTCATCTGATCTTCTCACTATTTCTTTCTTGCTGCAAAGGAATTAATTAACCCAGTTTCCAGGGCCACTTCTGTAATCTTACACTGTGTAGCTATTTCTATGTTTATGTAAACTATACCTTGTCAGAAACAGTGTCAATCGAAAGGAACAGCCTGTTTTTTTGAGGATAAATGGGGAAAAAATTGAGTCTCCCCCCCACTGTGAAACAGACCAGGGGTCTCCAACCTTGTCAACTTTAAGCCTGGAGGACTTCAACTCCCAGAATGGTTGGGGAAGCAGAGCTGACTAAAGAATAGAATACTTCATCAATACTCTCTCTCTCTCTCTCTCTCTCTCTCTCTCTCTCTCTCTCTCTCTCTCTCTCTCTCTCTCTCCCTCCCTCCCTCCCCCTCCCTCCCTCCCTCCCTCTGTATGTGTATGTGTATGTGTATGTGTATATGTATATGTATATGTATATGTATATGTATATGTATATGTATATGTATATGTATATGTATATGTATCGGGGTGAAATCCAGCAGGTTCTAACAGGTTCTGGAGAACTGGTAGTGGAAATTTTTAGTAGTTAAGAGAACCAGCAAATACCACCTCTGGCTGGCCCCAGGAGTGGGGAGGGAATGGGGATTTTGCAGTATCCTTCCCCTGCCACGCCCACCAAGCCATGCCCACCAAGCCACACCATGCACACCAAGCCACGCCCCCAGAAAATAGGATTTCACCACTGATGTATATAATATTCTAATAATCTGTAAAATAAATTTGAATTATAAGATTGTTCTTAGATATCCTATCATTTTAGTTTGAAATAAACTGTATGATTATCTATACAGTAGGGATATGCTTACAGTGTGTGATGCTGAGGACTCTCTGTAGTCAAATATTCCTTTTATAAAAACTGAAATTAGAATATTTGTCCAGCTTTGCACTGCATTCTTATGGATTTTTAGAGTTTCTGCAAATTCTGCTAATTTATCTCTGAATTTGAGCAAATGAAAGTCACAGGTCCTTTTTTTATTCATTGAAGTTAAATGCTTGAATATTGAAACTTGAGCTTACAGTCTGTGCGGTCAATAAATGTTTCCTGAATACACAATCTGTTATATTTTCATTAATGATTTCACATCCTGTCCTCCTTCACAAGAAGTATGTTTGCTAAGGGAACAGCAGCAACTTCATACAGAGAAGCTAGTGAAATTAGAGATCCATTCTGTTGATCTAATTCCTCCCAATGGGAAGAGGATAACGAGAATATAAATCATATTGCTGCATAGCTGCAGTAAGCTTTGGTCATGTTAAATAGTTATCCAAAATGTAGCTATAATATCACAATGTAGAGATTGTATATTTGTTATCCACTCTTGCAACAACTTTACTATCTTGAGTCTGCCTAATGATTTAAGAACAAAGTTCAAAATTAGAGAAGACAAGAATCTCAGATAGGTATCACAACATCACTTGATAGATTCAAAAATACATTCTTTTGTAATAATTCTACTACAAATAACATACTACATTTTAATTCCATGTACAAAAATGGCAGAAACCCATCCTCTTCAAACACACTTTTATAAACTCAACCTGGATCTTATCAAATGATTTTATACAATTTAAATTAAAAGATCCAATTTTAATGTATATTATACTCATAGAAAAAATCCCCGATGACTTTCTAGTTAAGTACAATACTATGGAACTTTTATAGACTTATTGCCATGTATATTATTACAGGTTTATAATGAATCATTTAATTTTACTACACTCCTCTATTCTGTGCCATTTACATTAAAGTAATATCAAAACAGAGAGAGACCTATCAGATGTATATGTTGTTGCATAATGTGCATGCCAAAATATTTATTGTAACATTCACCATCCATATTTTCCCCCAACTTATTTATGAAATATAACCAAATATATGGTATTTGTTTGGTGATTGATGTTAGAATTGGATTTTTAATTTAAATCATAAAACATCCTTTGATGTGGTCCATATTGAGTTTATAAAGTGCATTTGAAGAGGATGGGTTTCTGCCATTTTTGTACATACAATCACAATGGTTGTGCTAGTTTATTTTTATATTCTTTAGTGATCTCTTCTATTAGGGGATGTGGTGGCACAATGGCTTAATGACACTGGATTTGTTGGCCAGAAATGATCGGCACTCCGGCAGTTTGAACCCAGGATCATGGGATGGAGTGAGCTCCCGTCACTTGTTCCTAGCTCCTGCCCCCCAAGCAGTTTGAAAACATACCATCTGCAAGTAGATAAATAGGTGCCACCATTTTGGTGGTGGGAAACGCCAGCTGCATTCTGTGCAGGGAGCAGGAGCCAGCACTGGATCTGCCTGGGTGCGATTGATGGAAGACTGGTGGAAGAAAGCCCCAGATGATCTAACTCCCTCAAGAGTGTTGCTGGCCAGCTGGCGCAGAGCTAATTCTCCCACCCCTGGTAGAATGCCAGTGCAATAAAGGGACCAGAGACTGTCGGCTGCCAGAATTTCTGCCTTGTGTAAACATTGTAGACTCCCTGACCTTGTACTCCATATGCTAAATAAAAAATAATCTCTCCATTTTCAGATTTCCAGATGGAAAATCCAGCTGCTGTGGCCTAGAGGTGGAGCTCTTGCCTCACAATCAGGCGGTTGTGAGTTCGATCCTAGGTAGAGGCAGATGTAGGGTCTCCTGCATGGGCAGGGAGTTGGACTAGATGACCTGCAAGGTCCCTCTGTTAATCTGTTAAATCCACATTCAAAATTATAGCAAATGGGAGGAGAGGTTCTATGTGATGGGGGAGAGGAGAAATGGACTGATATGTTTTTTTGGCATTGCCAGTCACAGGGCTTTTCTTACTTTTCTTGTTTAGACCTTTAAGCAATTGTAAGCACATTTTTGAGGACTACCCCCCCCCCCACAACACCAACATCCACCTAAATAATAAAATCCTTTTTTCTGTGGGTAAAGTCACACATTGTTCTCAACAGAATACTTTAAGCAATTTCAAAGTATTCAGTGTTGGTAATTTGATCCTGAAAGACCAGTACATATTTGACTTGTCAGCTGCCTACCAATAGGCAAAACTCAGTCTTAAGACTTTGTTTATTCTGAGCAAACATTCTGCTTTGATCTGTGTCCAATGTAAATTGAATCCTAATTATCATTTAATATAGCATAATACTTTGCCCGTGCTTTTCAAATCAGGAAGTATACAGCTTCTTTAAAACGTAATCTGTAGGCATATTGCAGGAATGCTAATGTACTAATACTAATGTATTTTAAAAAGAATACAGTAGAAGCTCTTAGTCACTAAAAAACAGAATGACTACAGGTAAATTTTGGGCTCCATTGTGGTCATATGTTGAGGACAGGTAGTCCTCAACATACGACCACAATGGAGCCCAAAATTTATGTTGCTAAGTGAGAAATTTTGCCCCATTTTATGACTTTTCTTGCCACATTTGTTAAATGAATCACTGCAGTTGTTAAATTAGTAACCCAGTTGTCAAGTGAATCTGGCTTCCCCATTGACTTTGCTTGTCAGATGATCTCAAAGGATGATCACATGACCCCAGCACACTGCAACCGTCATAAATGTGAGTCAGTTGTCAAGCATCTGAATGTAAATCATGTGACCATGGGGATGCTGCAACAGTCATAAATCTGAAAATTGGTCATGTCACCTTTTTCAGTGCCATTGTAACTTCGAACGGTCACTAAGTGAACTCTTGTAAATCAAGGACTACCAGTATTCTGAGATTCTTATCCAAATCAGGATTTAAACAGTGGAATTTTCTAAATTAATGGAAGTACTTCTAGATAAACCTGAAGGACAAATAAAAACTAGCAGAATCTGCAACAAGGAAAATCTTATGGGATGAAGGGTTACAAGCCACATTGGGACGGGCTGAAAGAGGAACGAAGGTGCGGGATTATGTAATGCACCCATTGCCTTTTTTCAACAAACAAGGGGGAGGATTTGGGAAGTAAGAACAAAGCCCGGACTGGATTTTTGCAAATCACTTTAAATTTGTGATTTGCAAAACTAAGATCAACGAGCAGTTTTCCACGTTCAGAAATCCAGCTCGACTTTTTGTGTTGACTTGGAGAAAAACTTGTATACTTTTAATTTATTGAAGGAGGCGGTCTTCCTTTAGTTGTACACATACACACCCGCCTGCTTACAGCACGGACGGGGCGTTTTCAGGGAACATGGTAGTTCAGGGCAAAAGGACTCTGCTGCAGCAAATTGTGCGCTGTAGCCGCCGCGTCTACTGGGGATCGACCGGCGGGCTCGGATGTGTCACACAGCCAAGCAAAGCGCTTCCTCCGGTGCGTTTTCCGAGCTCCTGGGCAGGGGGCATTCCTCAAGCTCGCCCCCTTCACATAGCCAGCACTTTCGTCTCCCAGGCAGCCGCGCCTGCCACAAGTGACTATGACAGGGTTTTCAAGATGTCGGTGGAGAAACCGGATCAACTTTGGGCCGAAGCCGCTCAAAGCATCACGTGGCACAAGCCATGGACTAAAACTATGGAAAGGAAAGACCCCTTTAGCACTTCTTGGTGAGTGGCTGGAGAGGCTCGCTTAACTCTTGCTCTGATGACGTCATAAAAGGGAGCGCCATAAAAGTACCCGGGTTTCTTCAGCTCGCTGGCCCGTTCGGAATTTTTGTAACAACTGGGGAAGTTTGCTGCGCGTCTTTTAGTCCCCGTTGTCTTTGCAAAAACGACACTTGTGGAGTTTCTACAGACCTTACAGTGGTTAAGGCACAACATTTATGTCAGGAAAAGATGGCACCATTAAAAAAAAAAGCAGAATAACTATCATCCACAAGATTTGTCAGAGTTGAGTTCAGTTTTAAATATTGCTGGGTTCACTGAATACATGTTCATTGTGAATACATGTCTTATTGAAAAAGCTGTAATGACCGCATTTCCAGTACATACAGCGTTGAAACTTTTCTCCCTTCCTATTACATAATACTGAGGGCAGTGTATGAGTTAAGTACAGCAAATTCTTATGCACTTGCATAGATAATGTGCATCATATACATAAGATGAGACATATGTATTTTGCGTTGTGATTAGTTAGGTGTGAAATGCAATATTATCTAAATAAGTGATTTCCAATATAATGCTCTCTGGATATGTTTATAATACTTATTACCTACTAGCCAGAAGGTCACCCAAGAAAAGGTTGGTCTGATGTTCCTCCCATGGGGTAGATTGTCCTTATAATATTAGCACAACTAACATTTGTAATTGTAGGAAACTTGGAAATTAAAAGTGGTTACACTATGGACAATATCAGTGTTTAATTGCCTCTTTTTCTTTGTATAGCTGAGCTCTAAAACAGATTTGTCCTTCTTTCAATAACACTGTAATGATTCATGGAGTATTATTGCTATTAGTTTGCTGTTTCTTGGAAATGCACTGTTCTGTTGACAAATGTAACAACCTAATTGTGTCAATAACTTCTGTATTGACAGAGATCAAAAGAAAAAAAATTGCAGTGCTGACCTGAGACTTGCTGAAAGCCTTATCTCTGTTTTGCCATTTAAATGTGAAGTGAGGAATAATGTACAAAAGTTGTTGCATTAGCCCTAAGAGGTTACACTTACTTTCTTTTTTTTCTGAATCTCTTTAACTCCTGTTATGTAGATATAGACTCCTGGTTTATAGGATGAATAGTGCTTGAAGGCTTTCTTTGTGTGTGTGTGTGTCTTTGAGTCAGTGTTGACTCCTGGTGATTGCCAGGATTAGTCCCCATAGTTTTCTTAGGAAGATTTCCAAAGTGATTTGCCATTGCTTCTATGGAGTATGCCACGAGTGATTATTCAGTTAATCAGTTAATTAACTGAATGGGTACTCAGGAGCAGACTTTTCAGTGTTGGCTTCCTGACTTTGGAATGTTGTCACCAGTGAGGTACATCTCACACCATCTTTTTTAGGCCAGGAAAAGCATTTTTATTTTTGGAGACCTTTAAATAATGTATAATGCTGTTCTTATGAGCCGAGGTGGCACAGTGGTTAGAGTGCAGCACTGCAGGCTACTTCAGCTGACTGCTAGTTCAGCAGTTCAGCTGTTCAAATCTCACCGGCTCAAGGTTGACTCAGCCTTCCATCCTTCTGAGGTCGGTAAAATGAGGACCCAGATTGTTGGGGGCAATATGCTGAACTCTGTAAACCGCTTAGAGAGGGCTGTAAAGCACTATGAAGCGGTATATAAGTCTAAGTGCTATTGCTATTGCTATTATATTTTCAAGATCTTATTGCTGCAATCATTTTCTAAGTCAGCACTTCTCAACATTTTTGCAATTTGGGACCACAAAATGCAAGTTTGGAAACTGCAAGGACAGCCCAGTTAAACAAACACTCCATATGTGTGTGTGTGTGTGTGTGTGTGTGTGTGTGTGTGTGTGTGTGTGTGTGTGTGTGTGTGTGTGTATCCCAGTTAAACAATCTCTGTCTCTCTGTGTGTGTATACATATGGCAGAGTTGCATTTGTTTCCCTTCCCATCTCATCAGTTTTAAAAGCCCTTTTAAATTAACCTCAAAATCAAAAATGAATTTAAGAGGCAACAAATAGGCTCAAGTCAGCCTCTTCTGACCAGACTACCGGTATTAGATATGCGCTAGCAGTTCATTGGCCAGAGACCCACTTGGCCTTCAGCCCTGCTTTGCCATTTCTAACAACACTCATCTGGAGATGTGCTGAGACAATCTGCTGAGACTGTTGAATGTGTGAAGTAGCAGATTACCTCTGGAGCACCATGCATCTCTAATAGTCTGCAGACCACACTTGGAGAATTACTTTGCTATATTTTTTTATTATTTGTGTGTATTTTATATAATGTTTTAATGCATGCTTTATTGATTGCTTTCACCTACTTTTTTTGTAAATTGCAATGAGATTTGTAATATTGGAAGGGGTATGCTAATGTACTAAAATAGCAATTGGCTAAGTATTTACTGCACACTTAGCCATAAACCAGTCCATAGGAGCACATTGTATAGTCACCGTGCATGAATCACTTGTTGAAAATTAACTTGACATACATTAGCTTTTTGAACCTATAAATCTCTTGCTATAGCGGCTAATGTAGAGAGAGTTTGAGCGATTCTTTTTTTCTCTAGAAAATTTATTTTCCTAGTCTAAAAAAACATCGTGACTCTTATTAATGACACTGAGATTCTGTTGCCTATCATCTCTTTTTTCTCCTCTAGTTATCTTTTTCTTCTGAGTTTGACTGGCGTTGTTTAGGTTCTTAATTCTCTCTCTCTCTCTCTAATAGAGGAGAACATGCTACAGATGCTTAGTTATAGGTAAGTAATTTAGGCTTTCCGTTCATGATGTTGCTTCTTAAATAAAGCTTACCTTTGTTTTCTTTCATGCAAATGCAGTTTCAAAAACAAGTACAAAAGTTGTACTCCTAACTTCAGTGTCTCTCTCCATATACCATAAATCTTTTATGCTATTCTAAACCCTTCCTGACCAATATTCCATTATGTATGTATGTGCAGAAATAAAGAGGGGGAGGGGAGGGGGCTGTTTTTCATTTGTAAGAATGGGAAGTAAATCGTGGGTTGTCCTTGCGTCCTTGTGCCTAGATACAAGTAGTTTAGATAATTCTCAAAGAAGCTTGTGAAGTTTATGTATGTATTGAAGTATTAAAATTGACTGAGAAGGAGTGGGTACACAGTAGACCCTTGTTCAGTAAGCATGTCTGTACAGTCCTGTGAGGGAAGGGATAATTAGCTTCTCATGGTGAAACTGAAAATAGATCCAAGGATGAGTGGAAGCTAGGGACAGAGATAACAAAAGCTCAGAATGGTGCATGGTAAATAATAAAAATGTGTTGTTGATTTCTTTCATCAATTTAAAAGGCCAGCCATCTTGCAAACATGAGTTTAGTCAGCTAACACTAAAAAAAAAATTCCCCAAAAGCATACTATACTATATAGGAGTATATTATAACAACTAAGAAAATCAGCAATCAATTCAACTAACTTCCTATCCCATGCTTGGGAAAATAGCAAAGTCTCAAAGGCTTTTCAAAAGGCCAACAGGGTCGTGGGTATCTAATGTCAGGTGCTGTGGTGTTCCAGAGGGTAGCTGTTGTGAAGACAAGCTTTGCTATAGGTGAGTTAGTACACAGTGGAAGCAAAGACCTCAAACACATAGTGTAGCTGTCCCACCATCTATGTCATAACATCATTGCACAGATAACATGCAGTTTATGTAATCAAGGCGATGGCACTGATGTAAATTACATAACTGATGTCAGTTACATTATGATCTCATAGTGAAAGTGACATTATTTGCGCCTCTTGTTGCCCTTATAATAGACTTTCAGTATATCAAAGAGCTGTTAAAGCAGTGGGAAGCATTGGGATTTCCTGAGATTTGGCCCATCCTATCTTGCACAATCTAAGGTAAATTAGTTAACCACCTCCTGTATAGGAAATTATTTGAAGTGTGAATGGTAGTTTTATTCAATTTATTTTAGTTGAATTTATTTTTTATTTTTTTTACTGGTCTTTCATTTTGTGGTAACTTGGTGCCATTTCAGTTTTAAAAATTGATGTTTTATGTTGTTAATTCTTGTTTTGCAGCATTCACCTCTTTTGAAGGAAGATAAGGATATAACTATTTTAAGGGAATATTTAGGCGTCCTTCCCTCTCCAAAGACCTATGAAACAGTTTGTGAAAGTTGTTGTTGTTGTGTTTAATTTACCATTGATTCAAGCTAACAAGGCACTGCTTTGCTTTGCAGATTTTCTTATATAAATTCAGCTTTTCATCCATGAATTACATAATTTGTCCACAAAAATACAGTTAGAGGTTTTCACTTTTAATTTGTAGCTCTAAACAAAGGAACGTGTCAGTTGGTGAAATCATTTTATTCATTGTATTTTGACCGACACAACCTTTCTGCATGATGTTTTATCATTAGTATGTCTTTTAAAGGACCCTGCAGTCTTCTCTCCTATCACCAATTTTTTGTAACATGAATACAAATTGTACTTGGATGTTAAAGTAAAGATATTTCAGGGATCTGCTATTATTTTTTTCCTTCAGATTTACTTTCTTTGCAGTTTAAGTTATTTAGGCTAAAAAATCCTGATTGTTTAAAAAAAAACCACCCAAATCCGTCTTCAGCCAATAAAAATGAAGACTGTGAACCCTGGAGTTAATTATGGATCTTGAAATCTTTTTCTTCAAGAGCAGTGCTGAATGTGCCAAGTTTAGTGTCATCACTTATAAATAGACCTCCTACTGGATAACTAGGTTATATCCTGAAGTTCTATGTCACAAAGCATCAATTTCTCTGTCACCTGTTTCTGTGTCTCAGTGTATCTAATCAGGATTCCAGGTTAACATCTCCAAAATCAGCGGTGAATCTCAAAATCAAATAATTACCCAAATCTACACCAACATTTTCTGCTTGTGCTTTAGCATAATATATACACATTTCTGCACAATAACCTAATTCTAATATAAAATGGGGTTAGTTTTGATATCTATACATTCTTTGGATATTATATAGGAATTGTAATTAGATTTGTTAGAACTATATACTTGTAAGTGATGTTACACAAATCGGAAAAAATCAGGAAAGAAAAATTGATTTATTTAATCAGGTGGCCACCATATTGGTATTTAAATCTAATTTTCCAATCCATTTTCCTTTTTTAGGTTTGTTGGAGGAGAGCTGAATATTTGCTATAATGCTCTGGATCGCCATATTGAGAATGGACAAGGGGATCAAATTGCTATTATCTTTGACAGTCCTGTAACAAATATGAAAGAGTTTATAACTTACAATGAAGTTCTTGAACAGGTATGTATGTGTGTGTGTGTGTATCTCCGAGGGTGGGTTTCAACTTACCTCGCTGCTGGTTTGCTCCCTCCCACTCTGCGTGGGTGTGCCTTGTGGGTGCACGCGCACGTTGCGCGTACATGTGCAATTATGGGGGGGAAAAAACAAAGCCAAAAAAAAGATGGCGACCGCATTCACAGTGCCGGAGTTCGGCTTCTGCGCATGCTCAGAAGGAAAAAAAATTCAAAAAAATTCAAAAAAAAGATGGCGCCCACGGACCGGCACTGACCGATCCGGTTCGGTTACATTATCGTGATATCATCAGCGGATTGCTACCGGTTCGGGCGAACTAGTCCGAACTGGGAGGAACCCACCCCTGTCTATCTCTAACTGAATGACAATAATGATAAAACATATCCTACCATGTTTATAACATTTCAAATAGAGAAAATAGATAATTGCAAATACATAAATTCTGTTAGAGTTCATTTGAAACAGATACAGTTGCTCTGTGTTGTTATTGCGTTTGTTCTACCACTGAGCCCCTTCTCTTGTTTGTTTTCTCATAACGTTTCCCTTGAGTTGAGTTTGACTCCTGATGACTGTACAGATACATCCATGTTGTTTTCTTGACCATAGTAAATGTGGTTTCCCAATTTAATTTCCACCCCTTCTATACAAGTGCCCTTCATGTCTGACTTTACTTAGCTTTTTGAGATTAGCTGAGGTCAGAGATGCTGCCCCCTGCTGTGGCTATTTACTATTTTTAATCTTTTCAGTTTAATTACATGTAATGTGACAGTGCAGTAGGTGAACAATTGAAAGTCATTAGAAGATTGTCTTTAATTATAGATTTTTACCATAGAATAAGAGGATGTATAATTAATTCGTACTGAATATTGAGCTGAATGTCAATGTAATGTTTGCATAACCAAAGAGCTGTATGAGTGGAGATGATCAAACCCAGAAAGTGGTATACTGCTTTCTTTGTATAGTTCTGTATTATATAGGTCCATGGTGGCGAACCTATGGCATTTTTCCGCACTTCCGGTTTGTCCGTTTTGTAGTTTTTTGCATTCCGGAGCTTCAGGAAGCTTCCCTGAACCCTCCGGAGTGCAAAAAACAGCTCACCGGCAAACCGAAAGTGTGTTTTTCTGCACTTCCGGTTTGCCCGTTTCGTCGTCCCAGGCTCCGGTAAGGCCTTTGCGCGGGGGTGGGGGGGTGTGCGCATGCGCAGGGGGCAGCATGGGGGGGTGTTGTGCGCATGCGTGGGGGGAGGGAATGGGTGTGGGCACGCGAGCGCGCGCTAGTGTGCGCACCCCCCTTTGTGGCACGCGAACCTAAAAAGGTTCGCCACCACTGATATAGGTGGAAGCTTCTGTCTTCTATGAGCAGCTTTAAATATGTTTTCAGACTGCATCTGTCTTAGTCCTATTTATAAAGGTTATTGTTTCAATGAAGATTGACGATAGATATAGTGCAAAGGGTCTGCATACTTATGCCAATGTGATGTTTCAGTTTTTTCTTTTTAATAAATTTACAGACGTTTCTAAAATTCTGTTTTTATTTTGTCATTATGGAGTACCGAATGTAGATTAATGAGAGAGAGAAAAAAAGAATTTCAATAACTGTAGAATCAAGCTGCAGCACAACAAAAATGACAAAAGTGAAGGGGGTCTGAATACTTTCTGAATGCTCTGTAGACTGTAAGTAAGATTTGGAAAACTATAGGAATAGTTCTGTTTAATAATCAGGTTTAGATCTAAATCCAGCAGATAGCAATAGCAATAGCACTTAGAGTTATATACCGCTTCTTAGTGCTTTTACAACCCTCTCTAAGCGGTTTTACAGAGTCAGCATATTGCCCCCAACAATCTGGATCCTCAGATTGTTGATGTCTTCCAGATCTTCCAGTTCAGGTAGCAAATTCCATGTTAGTAAAATAAGAAAGCAACAACCATCCATGATCTAATTCTGAATGAGTACTGATCTGGCCCATATCACAGAGGGCTTATTTAAAGAAGATTGAGAAAGTGCAGTTATGTAATACAAGAATGTGGGGAAATTTCTAAGAAAAAGACAGTTACCAAATATAACTAATATTTGCTCTTCAGGCTCTTATGAATGGAATATTAACAAAAGTACCTTCTCAATAAATTGTGATTTTGTCATTCTTAAAAGAGTATTGTTCTTTCATTCCTAAAAGAGAGTTGTAAGAACTTCGTTTTAAAAGCCTTTTTGCTCTGCCGGGTTGCATAATTTCAAAAGTGTCCAATTTTCCATTTTTGAATTAAATACATGATCATGTGCAGCATACCACTGTATGCAAGATAGACTCTCTAAGCCTGTGATGGTGAACCTATGGCATGCGTGCCACAGGTGGCACGTGGAGCCATATCTGAGGGCACGCAAGGCTTTGCCCTATGTCAGCTCCAATGCACATGTGCACCAGGGGCGGGTTCCTAATGAACTTCCAGTAGGCCCGTTGGGCTGTTTTCCCCTCCCCGGGCTTCAGGAAAGCCTCTGGAGCCTGTGGATGGTGAAAAACGGAACCAACGGGCCAACCGGAAGTTCAGAAACAAATTTCCAGTAGGCCTGTTGGGCCGTTTTTCGCCCTCCCCAAGCTCTGGAGGCTTTCCTGAAGCCTGGAGAGGGGGGAAAACAGCCCAACGGGCCTACTGGAAGTTCATTTGCGAACTTCCGGTTGGCCCGTTGGGCCGTTTTTCGCTATCCACAGGCTCTGGAGGCTTTCCTGAAGTCTGGGGAGGGCGAAAAAACGGCCCAACGGGCCTACCGGAAATTTTTATATTTCCCGCATGCGCGGGGAGTCAGCGCAGGGGATTGTGCGTGCATACATGGGGGAGGGCATTGCATTATGGGTGTGGGCACGCACGTGTGCACTATTGCACCCGAGCAAAAAAAGGTTCGCCAATACTGCTCTAAGCTCTTCCAAGTCAACATTTTGCTCATATGACATCAAGCAAAAGATACATGTAATGAATATTTTGATGCTTGATATTTCCTTAATTTATAATTATGAATGTTTAAAGTGTTTACTTTGTTATGCTGGTTTAGATGCCATTAGCTTACTGGTATACAGATACAAAGATTTAAAACCCATTAACATGATTATAATTTATTATTTTGTCTGGTTGTACTGAATTATTGACTAACATTATATGTTATAAAATACTTTTTTTGAATGATACATTTTCTAGACCAGGTTTAATCTGATTTTGAACAGGTAAGCAGGGACAAACCTGTTTAATATCTGGATGTGAGATCAAAAATTAGACTGGGGAATATATTCTAGAAGATGACAATGATAGAACACTTCTATATTATTTCCCAGAAAACAATCTGAATGTATTTATGAAATGAACAGATCAAGGTTGAAATCAATTTTACAGGCTCCACAATAAATAAAATGACATCCTTCTGTTTTTAATGTAGACCAATAGTTCCTTTAATTCCTCTTTCAGCCCTGGATGTCATCTTTTCTTTTGGATCTTCAGGGTTGGGGGTGTTACTTGGAACTGTGACATCCTCTCTATTCCACAAATGCAGTGGAATTTGGTTATTTTGGTGATTTCTTCAGTTTGGATTTTCATTCTTTATCCCCTAAATTGCCTTTTTCACTTTAATATTCTAGCATAGGTAAACCATTTATTCAGATTTATCTCCCAGGGCACCTAGGAGGCACCGTAATATGCCTATTAATTGGGTTTATGCCTTTTCCTCAAGTCAGTAGTTAGGATAAATGTTTTGCTGTATTTTCTCAATATAGAAAAATTTGGTCAGCGGTTCAAATCTCACCGGCTCAAGGTTGACTCAGCCTTCCATCCTTCCGAGGTAGGTAAAATGAGGACCCAGATTGTTGGGGGCAATATAAATATACATTGCTTACTGGTGTAAACTGCTTAGAGAGTGCTTGCACTGTGAGGCGGTATATAAATCTCACAAACAAACAAACAAACAAACAATAAATAAATAAATAGCCGCATCCTCCAGACAAGTAATTAAGTTTCACTTCTCAAAGGACTTATTTTTCTTCTTTCCTTCCCATGTTTATATAATATACATCTAGAATGTACTTTCAGAGGAGAATAAAAATAAGCCTCTCTATTGCTTATGTCATGCCGAGCCAGTGGCTTGATTTCATGGAGGAGGAGTAATGCCATCTACCTGAACTACTTGGAGAAGCATGAGGTGTTAACTTCTATGAACTTCTTTTAGTTTAGAACAAGCAATCCAAATTAGGAGCTGGGAAATAAATTCTATTCTCCTCCTTCAATCCATCTTCCAAACTTCACTGGCTACAGGCCAACTCTATGAAAGAAGTTATTTTAGCTGGAATTCATAGGAGGAGAAACCAAAGTAACTACTTCACGGGCATTGCTTACCTGAAAGCTACAAGAAGAAAATCTTCCCATGGAAGAATCAGACTTAATAGAAACTAGGCTGTTCCTCTAAGTTATAATGATTGAATCCAAAGGTAAAAAGTTTCATCATTTTTTAAAAAGAGCAAAAAAATTGTAACACTGTCTTGTTACTTACAAGGCAAGATATCAGATAGCTTGAGGGTTTTGTTTGAAACGGGGATGTCTGTACTCCAGAAGTAGGCAGGCTAGGGCCAGGGCCAGGACCCATTCTGGAAGAGGTTTCAGTAATTATGCACGGTGAAATAAATGTATTAAGTGTCTGCATTAGGTACCAATTTTTGCCGTTATTATCTCAACTTCTGATGCTGAGGGAAAAAAGTCAAAATGTTTGCTGAAATCCACCAGCATTCTGGTGGGTCTGGGAAGAAAAAATAGTGGATATATTTCTTATGCCCTTGCTATAAAACTTTGATAGATCAAGAGAATTCTGAGGATTTAAGTCTAAATGAAAACATGCTGTGAAATATATAATTTTAAAAAATCAAACATGCTGCTCTTGTAAAGGCAGGCATGTTGCTGACCTCTGACTTAAAAGATTTCTAAGAATACTGTATTGCTTTTACTCATTATCTAAATATTTATGTGGTTCTCAGCTTTTTTCATTATACAGGTAATCTTCGACTTACAACAGTTAGTTTAGTGACCGTTCACAGTTACAATGGCCCTGGAAAAAGTGACTTATGACCATTGTTCACACTTATGACCAATGCAGCATCCCATCATCATGTGATCAAAATTTGGATGCTTGGCAACTGGTTCATGTCATGTAATCACATTTTGTGACCTTCGGACAAGCAAAGTCAATGGGGAAACCAGATTCACTTAACAACTGCAATGATTCACTTAACATCTGTGGCAAGAAAAGTTGTAAAATGGGGCAAAACTCACATAACAAATGTCTCACTTAGCAACATAAATTTTGGGCTCAATTGTGGTCATAAGTTGAGAACTACCTGTAGAGACCATTATACAGATATAACATTATACAGATAAAACCTACTGAACTATTTTCTTGTTCAAATGTGTGAAAAATGTTGGTTCACCCTGATACCATACTGAAATCCCTCTATTCAGAAAATGGTGTACAAGAGTTTATGTGAAGTGGATTAAACTGCAAACAAAAATGTAGCATTGAATATGATATACGGGTGGTATTGTTACTACATTCTCCTAGCTACCAGCGTCAAGGTATATATATAGTTGGACTATTATTTGAGAAACATTGAGTGACAGATATTAGAATGCCTTCTGGGGGAAGTTACACAACTCCCTCCTTCTTTCTCCATTAGGTAGGATTTGAAAAGGACAATCTATTTCTTCAATCTATGCTTTGTGATTTTGAAAGGAATAAGCTATATTGTACTCACTGCACATATAGAGTGCTAAGGACTTCTTTCTTTCTGAAAGTATGTTGCAACTAATATTTTAAAACAGAAATAGCACAATTACTGTTGATAGGTTGCTTTTTTTATGATATTGGATAGGGATATTTTGTTTTTCCAACAAGTGTTTAGAGACTAGGGGAGATAAAAAGTCAATTGCCTACATAAAATGCAAGTTGATTGCCTACAATAGAAATACAAGGGACTATATCAAAGGACAGACGAATTGAAATGCCTTTGGGCCTTGTAAATATTTTTGTGTATTTGTTTGATCTTTTCTTTCCCTACAGGAGCTCCGCATGAAAACCCTTGCATATTAATATGTAATATCATGAAATGCAAATTCTGTATTCTGTATTGACGCTCATTCAGTTTCATTTGTAAGTGATGCAAATTGAGAATATAACCAAATACTGTCTTTTCTATGTATTTATAATGTGAAGTTCCATGTTTATGTGAATTCTTTTCAAAGAATAATATTTTGTAGTATAAATAACAATCTTAGTGTTGCAAGAGTAGATATACCAGAAATATATTTTAAGAGGTAAATTGGTCTGCATCAAGAAATAAGCACATAAATGATTGCAACTGGATTCATTTTTATTTTGGTCTTCAATCAGCATAAAAATTTATGGGATTACTCACAAACTACAAATTGTTAGTAGCATTTGAAAACAATCTAATCTAAATATCATATAATAATAGTAATAAAACATACCTGTAATAATACCTTAAACTAATACTCTTCAAACTACACACACACACACACACACACACACACACACGCACACACACACGATTGAATGTGTAAAGATACAAGCTTATTACAATTCTTTCTAAAGTTACAAAGAATGCATACTAAATACAGAAGGAAATTAAAATGAACCTCTGAGTATTAAACAACATAAACCACGGGTGTCAAACTCACAGCAGCATATTGCTGTCACGTGACGTTTCGTGATGTTTTTCTCCTTTGCGGAGCTGGGGTGGGCATGTCCTGCGCATGACGTATCTGGCCCACGGGCCACCAGTTTGACACCCCTGAGTCCTAAACTCTCCTGTTTAATTTTTTAAAATACGTATTTTGCATCAAATTTTGGTAGAGTATGTACCTCTATATTCACTCTGTCTTTTAGAAAAATGAATGTGAAATGGCAGCAAATGGCATACATTGTATATTCTGGAAAGCTTGTGAAAAATTTAGATGGCTTTTACTATATGATTTTGTATCAAAGTAAAACTTACTCTGTACTAATATATACCGTTAAGCCCAACCCTATGGAATTACCTCTTTATCACATGTGTTCTTTTAATAAAGTCTAAACAATAGTTAATACCACATACTTTAAGTTCATATCAATAATTGTAAATTGCTACTTTTACAGGTTTCCAAGCTAGCTGGTGTTATGCTGAGTTACGGTGTGAAGAAAGGAGATTGTGTTGTCATCTACATGCCGATGATACCACAGACAATGTACACTATGTTAGCTTGTGCAAGAATAGGAGCTATACATAGTCTTATTTTTGGTGGATTTGCTTCGAAAGAGCTTTCTAGTCGCATTGATCATGCCAAGGTAATAAACATGTCTCATATTCTGAGAGGAAATGGCAGTCTTATGATAAATACTTTAAAAATGAACTTTTCTTTCACAGATCTCTGCCAGCTTAATTGTGTGAGAAGATCAGAACTGATGCCATTTGCATTGTTTATATATCACAAATAGCCAATACTGATAGGTATTTTATTACTCAGCCATGAAAAAAATGCTTACACTTGCTTTGGAGTAATTTCATATCTAAAAGTTGCACCTAAAAGAGCAACTTTCTTATAAGTAAGCTGACCTAGGCTTGAAGCAGAAGGATAATATGTGCATTCTCAGTTCAGGCTATGTCTTGATTTTTCTGAATTCATGAGAACTTAGCACATAGCATGAATTTAGGCATAATTTAAATTTGGACAGCATGGTCCTTTAACAGAAGCTCAACTGATCAATATAACCTTTCAACCAAGAGTCCATTTTTTTTAGCATTCGACACATTTGAACTATAGAGTGCATACTGTGACAATGCATAAAACATATATTTATTGAAAGAATACTCTCTATCGTTCCCTACCACCTCCAGCTTTTATGTCTTCTTCACTCAGAACTATTCTGAAGAAGTCACCTGAGGCAAGAAGCCTATTAGACGCTAGATACTCTGACACATGTACACACCATGTTGATTAATCCTGCTTTGGATGATGCTAGCTGGCTATATTGTATGCTTTTGTCATCCCATTGGTTCATTTTTTTAAAAGTTATAATAGGAATGAATGATGGGCTTTATCAGTAATGTTGTTAATAAGATTTCCTTTGATCTTCTAGCAATAAGTTTATTAAAGATAATTCCTCCATGCGTTCACTACAATGAATTTGGATGTCATGTTCAGAGGCCATAGATTTCTTATCTTTTTTTACAGGTAATGTTCATCAATTACAGTATTGAAAAGAAAGAATTCCAACTGCTTCTGCATTAGTGCTTGCCTGCTTTGCAGATGATTATGTTGTGGCTAATTCTTGTCTTTCTCTAGACTAACAGTATTCCGAAAGTATAGTTAATTCAGTGGTTCCCAAAGTGGGCGGTACCGCCCCCCAGGGGGCGGTGGGAACCCTTAGGGGGGCGGTGAGAGGCAAGGTTGGTGACGGGGGCGGTGAGAGGAGCCAGAGGGGGCGGTAGGTGGCAGGTGGTTTGCCATACTTTTGCACTTGAAGCTCCCTCGCGTTCCTCACTCTTGTGTGCAGGGCAGCCCATTCTGAAAGAAAACGCGAGATGTTTTCTTTCAGAATGGGCTGCCCTGCACACAAGAGCGTGGAATTTGATGGAGTTACAAGTGCTAGGTATGATGCCCGTCTTGTGGCCCGCCCAGCCCCCGCCCAGCCTCCGCTCCGCCCCGCACAACTGGTCACCCCAAACTGCGTCCAACCGCGCGACGAGTGTCCTACCTAGCACTTGAAGCTCTTTTGCGTTCCTCGCTCTTGTGTGCAGGGCAGCCCATTCTGAAAGAAAACACGAGATGTTTTCTTTCAGAATGGGCTGCCCTGCATCCAAGAGCATGGAATGTGATGGAGTTACAAGTGCTAGGTACTGAGCGTGGCACAGCGATGAGGGAAGCTGACCACTCCCGAAGCTGCTCGGGCGAGCGCTCGTAGACCCACGGGAAGGCCCCGTTGCGGAACCTGCGCATGCGTGGACTTTCCCACCCGGCGTCCCCGTCACCTAGCAACCCGGCGCGCACAATTCAGTGGTCTCCCCTCCGGCATGGCACACCCAGGGATCTCAGCCCAGCTGCCCCCCGACATCGACCCCACCAAGGTGCCTGTGGCCTTCGGCCGCCGAGGCCTCCCCAAACTCAATGAAGAACTGCAGCACCCCGAGCTGCTGACGTGGCAGCCGGCCTTGATGGCGCTCTGCGACCTGGTGCAAGACCCGGAGAACGCTTACCAAGCCATCGGCCTGGGTGAGCGACGGCGGCGGGCTGGCCACGGCTGGCGGGAGGGAAGGGAAAGGAGGGAAGAAGGAAAGAAAAAGGAAAGAAAGAAAGAGAGAGGGGGAAAGGAAGGAAGACAGAAAGAAAGAAAGAGACAGAACGATGGTAGGAAGGAAGGAAGCAAGATAGACAGAAAAAGAAAGGGAGGGAAGAAGGAAAGAAAGAAAAAGAAAGAAAGAAAGATGGTAGGAAGGAAGGAAGGAAGACAGAAAAAGAAAGGAGGGAGGGAAGGGAAGGGAGGGAAGAAGGAAAGAAAAAGGAAAGAAAAAGTGAGGGAGGGAGGGAGGAAGGAAGGAAGGAAGGCAGAAAGAAAGAGAAAGAAAGATGGTAGGAAGGAAGGAAGATAGACAGAAAAAGAAAGGAGGGAGGGAAGAAGGAAAGAAAAAGGAAAGAAAGAAAAAGAAAGAAAGAAAGAAAGATGGTAGGAAGTAAGGAAGATGGTAGGAAGGAAGGAAGGAAGGCAGACAGAAAAAGAAAGGAGGGAGGGAAGAAGGAAAGAAAAAGAAAAGAAAGAAAAAGAAAGGAAGAAAGAGGGAGGGAGGGAGGAAGACAGAAAGAAAGAAAGATGGTAGGAAGGAAGGAAGGAAGACAGACAGAAAAAGAAAGGAGGGAGGGAAGGGAAGGGAGGGAAGAAAGAAAGAAAAAGGAAAGAAAGAGGGAGGGAGGAAGAAAGAAAGATGGTAGGAAGGAAGGAAGACAGAAAGAAAGAAAAAGATGGTAGGTAAGAAGGAAGACAGACAGAAACAAAGAAAAGATGGTAGGAAGAAAGGAAGATAGACAGAGAAAGAAAGGAAAGAAAGAAAAAGAAAGATGGTAGGAAGAAAGACAGAAAGAAAAGAAAGAAAGAAAAAGAAAGATGGTAGGAAGAAAGACAGAAAGAAAAAGAAAGAAAGAAGGAGGCAGGTAGAGAAGAAAGAACGAAAGAAAGACTTATGACCACAATTGAGCCTAACATTTTGGTTGCTAAGCAAGAGCGTTGTTAAGTGAGTTTCACCACACTTTACAAGTTGGCCACGCCCACCCGGTCACCTGACCACTAAGCCATGCCCACCTGAGGGGGCAGGGTGGGGGGCGGTGAGGATGAGTTTGTAGCACCAAGGGGGCGGTGGACTGAAAAAGTTTGGGAACCACTTGTTTAAAGGTAGGAGTAAAAATGAATGAAATTTCTTTCAGATTCCAGAGAGGATGATTTGTTTGGGTATTTGCTGCAGAACAAAATTAAACTTGGTTTCTTCATATTGTCGGTTTTTGTTTTTTCTAATCCAGTGTAATGTTGGAAAGAAAGGATGTAAAAAGGCTCAGGGTTTTTTCTGTTTACCCATCATCAGGATAACTTTCCCAAATCAGAACAAGATTGAATGTTATGTGGGGAAGAAGCCAGAAAATTAATGAACCAGATTTGGCTAGGAGTTGTTGAAGAAAATAATATTCTCCCATCTTGTTAATGCATCTCCATAGAAAGGGCAGCTGGGTAGAGTTTTGGAATGTTGCCCACTGTTCCATTCTAAGCCCTCCTTCTTTATTACATAACCCAAAGTACAATATATGTAGCCCATGCTGTATTTCTCTGTGCAGACTTGCAAAGACAGTGTTGTAGTTTGAAGGGAAATACAGAGATACAACCAATATGCAATTACCCAGACTTTACATATATAGGCAACATGTATACATGCAACATTTTCACTGTAATAATTAATATTTTCTTTTGGGAACCATTTGTACAGGTTAAGTTAATCTTTCAGACCTTTTGGACTAACCTAAAGAAAGACTCAATGGTTGGTGAACTTCTGCATTAGAGGGTATGCCTAATAAGGAAGTTTCAAATTGTGATTAATATGGCATTACTGATTGAACAATCTGAATCTGTATTTGATGTAATGAGCAAAACTCTTAGGTTAGGCAAAAGATACAGTGAGTTCAGACTTTGCATCAGGCTAAGAATCACTTAGTCTTTTAGTGTGTGGGGTTGCACTAAATATTTGGGGGGAAATAAAAGTTTTTAATTTAAATTTAAAAACATATTTATGTCACAGGATGAGGAATCCAAGACTTGAAACAACTTGTAATTCTATACATGAAAACAAGTCATTCTTTTGTCTTGCTGCAAATGCATACACATCGTTTTTCTATTTAAACAAGCATTTATGCATGTAATTATGGGGGAAAGATCCTGGGATTCTTCAATGCTGAGTGGATTCTTTGCTTGTGGAGAAGGAGGTATGATCTTGATGCGTAGCATGATTTGAGTTTGTATGTATATGCATGTATGTACATTCATATATATGTATGTATAATATACTCTTCTTTTTTTTAGCCAAAACTGATTGTAACATCCACATTTGGAATAGAACCTGGAAGAAAAGTGGAATATGTGCCACTTCTAGAGAAAGCATTGGAGATGATCAGTCATCAACCAGAAAGAGTTCTGATTTATAGCCGCCCTAATATGGTAATTATAGCAATGTTCCTCATTGCTCTAGTCTTTTAAATCATATTTCCCTAAATAGTTTAATTGCAATCTCTAATTTCATTGGATTTTGGCATTTCATCATTTTAGACTGAATTTCCTGTTCTTTACAGCCTTGAAATACATTTATATATGCTATTATATCTACTAAAATTCTTTCATGATGATTTTATTATTATTTTATTCTTTTCTCCGTGCATGTACATAAATGTGGTTTTACAAGACATAATGTTAGTACCTTGTATACAGGGAGCTGTTCCTCTTAAGCCAGGACGCGATTTGGACTGGAATGAAGAAGTAGCCAAAGCAAAGCCATGTGATGCTATTCCTGTACATTCAGAACATCCACTTTATATTCTTTATACATCAGGAACTACTGGTACACCCAAGGTAGGTCTATATTTCAATGGAAATACTTGTGATCAAGTTAAGTTCTAATCCAGATCAGGCAATATTTAATTAAAGTTAATGTCATTAAAACTTTCCCCCCCTCTTTAGTTTTCTCCTAGTTTTTTAGGTGGGTGGGTGGGTTGATGTTCAAATTCTGTTCATCCTCCTAACTGACTTGGCACAACTTTGCTTCTGTATGGAGTGAGGGATAAGATTAAAGGCCTGAGCTTGTGTATCTTAGTGGCATATGTTCAAAATCAATGGAATATTACAGTGTGGGTAAAGAAGTAGCAACAAAAGTTAAAGAATTCCCATAAGAACAAGAGAGATCATAGCAACGCAGCCACCTTCTGTAACAGAGATGAGAATGAAGAAAGGAAAGGTACATTTAGATGTAAATCTTAAGAGATAGAAAATGCTTATGCATCATAAAAAACATAGGCATTTTTACAAATATATTTCCTACCGGTAGTTGCCTAAAAAGATGTAGGTAGGCACCAGGTGACCTCTAAAATCCATTTGTTATTTTATGATATATTCAGTCTTGATGTAAATGGGTTGTTTGGGGAAAGAAAGGAGGGAAGTAGGAATAGGCTGAGTTTTTCAAACTTATCAGGCTAGGGCTTTTTCAGCATTTGGGAGTGGGGAAGAAAGAATGCATTATTTTTTTTCTTTTCCTGGCTCAATTACTTCAGCTCTTATTCCAGCTATTGTTGAAATACACCTTGATAGACATTATTGCTGTTCAACCTGTTCCAGAATCACCCCCCATTTTGTGAACATTGCTGCCTTTTTTGGGAGGGGAAGTGTCTTCTGCCCCTCTATACTTGCCCCTCAACTAGCCCATCCCTTTCTGTTAAGGAGCAAGGTGGGGCTCCCAGAGCAGTTATAGACACACATCCCGTAAGAAACAGTATGCAGTCAAACTAGCCAGCTGCAGACTCAGATCTGCGATTGAGCTGGGCCAGTCAGTCACTGAGTTGACTCTGAAGATTTGTAAGGGTGGCTGGCTAATGCCAGGCAAGATTGTCCATGCTGTTCTAAATACCTGGGGCAGAAAAGAAACTAACTGGTGGGATGTGCTGCTCCAGCATGCATTTTGGAAAGTGCAGGGAAGGCCAGTTTTTTAATGCTAGAGTTCAACCTGTGCTTAAGCAACACTGACCTGGTCTTCTCCAGTGTTGTTCTGTGTTAGGGGTCTATTAAGCCATTGTAGCAGTTTCTCTGGCTGTGGGAGGAGCTGGTAAGACAGCAGTGCTAAGCTATGGGTGGCCTCTTTGAAGTTAGGAGGGTACATGTGGGTTGGAAGCAACAGCTGTCTCATTGCACTGAATTGCATTCCTTTTCTGCCTCAGATGTACACACTAAATTGAACAATGATTTGAGCCATAAAAATGTCCCTCCAAACAATGTTTTCCTCAAAAAAATACCAGAAATGGTGACTATGCCAATTCAAATGTGTGGATTTTCCAGCCTGTACCGTTTCCACATGAAAATGATATGGATTAGAAAATGGAAGCTATAAACCTCCAAAATACTAACTGTATTTTGTAGTGATTCAGCTGAGAACAGCTTGTTTTCTTTCAATTACCTGAAGTTCTTCCTACATCTATTCATGGTCCTAAAAAGGAATGGGAACCCTGTGACTTTCCACATGTTATTGACAGGGATGGGTTCTAACTTACCTCGCCACCGGTTCGCTTCCTCCCGTGCCTCGGTGTGCTCGCGCTTCGGTCGCGCATGCATGCACAGTGCCAAAAAAACTAACCCCCCCAAAAGCTGAAAACAAGATGGCGATGCATGCGCAGTGCTGGAAACTCGGCGTCTGCGCATGCGCAGAAGTAAAAAAACCTGGAAAAAATTCAAACAAAAAAAATGGTGGCGTCCATGGACTGGCACCGACCGAACCGGTTCCGTGACATCATCGTGATGTCACCAGCGGGTTGCTACTGGTTCAGGTGAACCGGTCCGAACCGGGAGGAACCCACCTCTGGTTATTGAACTATATGTCCGGCTATATGACCATGTTAAAATTCAGAAGTATCTGGAAGACTGCAGAATATTCACCATGCTTTAAAAAATGCATTTGGATTAGCTGAACTGCAGAATCTCAATTTTTCTCCTACCATGGTAGAATTACACAGTCCTCATATTGCATGTAAGAACTAGATTATGAATAAAGAACAAATTTATGTATCTTGTAACCTATGCTTGGAATTATGAAAGCTCTTGGAATTAAGGAGAGGGATATTAATTTTCTGCAAGTGTTCATTTAATTCTAATTAATTATTTAAATATCAAATTTCTTTCATTCAGGGTGTTGTCAGACCAACAGGTGGCTATGCAGTTATGCTAAACTGGACCATGTCAACTATATATGGACTTAAGTCTAAAGAGGTAATTTCAGTTTATATAATATGTTTCAATTAAGAAAATCTGTGCCTATATTTTAATTACATTTTATATCTCATTTTTAGGTCTGGTGGGCTGCATCTGATTTAGGCTGGGTGGTTGGTCATTCTTACATTTGCTATGGACCACTTCTGCATGGGAATACAACAGTTTTATATGAGGTGATTATTTTTTATTTTTTAATTATTTAACTCATTTGAGTTGCTCTTCAGCAAATAGTAAATAGACACATACAATTCTGTTAATTAATGTGTGATCACTATTACTACTACTTCGCGCTCTACATGGGGCTACCCCTGAAGAGTATCCGAAGACTGCAATTGGTGCAAAATGCGGCTGCGCGAGCTGTGGTGGGTGTTCCAAGATACACCCACGTAACACCCATTCTCCGCCAGCTGCATTGGTTGCCCATTAGTCTTCGGACGCAATTCAAGGTGTTGATCATCATCTTTAAAGCCCTACATGGCTCAGGGCCAGGTTACCTTCGGGACCGCATCCTACCACATACCTCCCTATGACCGGTTAGGTCCCACGGAGTCGGTCTCCTCCAGGTCCCTTCGACCAAACAATGTCGGTTGGCGGGACCACCGGGGAGAACCTTCTCTGTGGGAGCTCCAGCTGTCTGGAACCAACTACCCCCAGAGATCCGAACTATCCCCACCTTGCTGGCTTTCCGAAAAGCTGTCAAGACATGACTCTTCCTGCAGGTGGGGTGATAGAGAGACCTTTTGAATATCTTAGGTCTCCCCCATGTATGAATGGTTATGCTTGCAAATCTTTTAAATTTTAAATTTTTATATTTGTATATTGTTTTAATGTTTATTATCGTTTTTTGTAAAATGTATTTTCTATGCTGTAAGCTGCCCAGAGTCCTGCGGGAGTTGGGTGGCCTATAAAAACGATAAATAAATAAATAAATAATATTGCTTTTCACCAATCTCATATAGAATGTCTGGTTATGAGGTGATTAGGAAGGCTCTGTCTTCCTTGGAGAAACATAATTTGTAGAGCCCTCTCATCTGTTTAGCACCTTATAGTAGCCAAGAAAATATTAGTTTCCTGCTATGTAAGCAAGCTACAGCAAGCCTGAAGTTTGCATGTTCCAAATCTCTATCTACTAGAGGTGAAGCTTTGAAGCTTTTTCCTTTGATTTTAAATAAAATACTTTTGTCCACATTATATGTCATCTGGAGAACTATATTTTTTTTATTCAACTTCTAAGTAGTGAGTTTTAAAAACATCTTTTAAAAAAATACATATTGTGCTTTTTTTCTTTCATAATGTATGTATTTTTATCATTATTATATTTGTGTTTTTTTCTTTTTCTGTTATTATTTTAAAAATAATAAACTAAATAAACATCTAAGTCATGAGAACAAATCTATTTCATATTCTCTCTCTCTCTCTCTCTCTCTCTCTCTCTCTCTCTCTCTCTCTCTCTCTCTCTCTCTCTCTCTGTGTGTGTGTGTGTGTGTGTGTGTGTGTGTGTAATCATTTTTATTCTGGTTCCATCATGAGATAAGACTGGTCAGCAAGCTGTTCAATATTAGCAAATAATCAGTTTGTAAACTTAACCATCACTAGTAATTTTGACAAAATTAGGGTGGCTTGGATGCTCAGGCTGTTCTTCTGCATCTTACAGCCTTTGTTAGAAGGTTGAACTAAGATTATAGAGAAACACTTGCAGTATGTGGGAGAACTGGGATCTTGTGGGTACCAGGCAAGCATTCCCAAGTAGGATATTTCACCAGTGAGCCTCACAGCCTTAAAGGCTCTGTGACGTATAGCCAATTGCTTTACTCCATTGTGGGAACAGGGAAAAATCTTACCAAAGATGCCTACAAGGCCCAGGCAGGTTAATAAGATAGTGACTTTTCTTGAAAATATTAGCACCAAGTTGTTGAGGAATTTAAAAAGTTAATTTTGAAACAGAAAGTATACCCAAAGTCAGCCTCTGAGCCTCTGAGATAGCTTTATATAGGTAAAAGGAACAACAAGAAATCACTCATGGAAAAAGGAGAATCTCCTTCCTCCCCAACTCAGGTGCTCATCACTACCCTATCCACCATGGTCTTCACTTGCAAAAAAAAAAAGGTCTAGTCTCCATTGACTAAAAGCCTACTCATACCTGGGCTTAAAAACTGTACAGGGTTATGAACATAAATCAACCAAAACATGAGAGAATGAATAAGTGAGGACTCTTGAGTTGAGCTCAATTTCAATAATTTTCATGGATACTTGCATGAAGTTTTCTTGATAACAATTTGGAAAGAGTTTAGTCTATAGGTGTGGGATTTCCAAATAGTGGTATCTAGGCTTGAGTCTGCTTGAAACCCAAAGAAGGTTAGCCTGGTTTTGTACCTGCTGAGATGTGTATGCAATGTGTTAATAATTACTTGGTAATAATTCGATGCAGTACTTGCAAGACATTTTTTTTTGTACCTCGGTAATTTATTCAGTGCATCACCAGACAGCCTTGACACGCTAATGTGGGTGCATATGAATAATTTCCTCATGTGCGTACAAATGCATTTTAATCATTGTTTCAGCATTCTGCTGACAAGTTGATGCCATGTTGCAATGAGCCCTTAAACTGTGAAAGAATTATGGAATACTTTTTACCCAATTACATTTTTAAAACTAATCTCTTTATAGGGAAAACCTGTAGGAACTCCAGATGCAGGTGCTTTTTTCCGTGTGCTGTCAGAATATGGAGTCGTGGGTCTTTTTACTGCACCAACTGCAATTAGAGCAATACGTCAACAGGACCCTGAGGCTGTCCTGGGGAAACAGTACAATTTGACAAGGTGAATTTTGGTCTCTTTGCTTATCATATTTGCAGATGATGCAAAATTGGGTATGATAGCAAAGCCCTAGAAAACAGAAATAACTTTAAAATGGGCATTGATTGGACAAATGGCTTTAATAAGCTCTACAAACTAGGACAGCAAGAACACTCTCTGAATGTGGCTTTGAATCTCATTAAACTTGTTTTGTATTTATTCCAAATATTTCATCTGTGGCAGATGCACTTCTAATCTCATTTCTTTCATTCGGGAACCTATTTGAAAGATATTGTCAGATAACTTCAGTTACCTGATACCTTAATTCTCTTTGTTTTTAGAAAACCTCGTCTTCTAAAACTATTGCCACTTCTCATTATTCTTAGGCCTATTCATATTATTTAATTCCTGAACTCTGCCATATTAGAATTTGTTGGTGAAAAAGTGTTATTTTCTATACTTCTACCTTTACACTAGATAGAACTGGACAATGAACTGACATAAACTTGTATTTTTAATTGAACAGGGTAATTATCTTCTGTGATAATCCACATTACCATTGTACTGTTTTGGCACAGTGGCTGGTTCTGAGTTTAAGAAGCTGATTCCACATGGAAGCTCTCAGCAGGATCACTTTCTATCTAATTCACTTTAAAGAAATCTAAGAATCACTTTAGGAAACAGTCACTAAGTTCACTGGAAATGTGAAGCTTGCCTAGAGATAGCAGTTCATCCTCCTGAGCACTCTCTTGAGCAGTACATTTCAAAAGCACAATGCCTGCTTAAAGTGCTCCTATAATAAAAATACAGCCACGAGCTCCTTTTGCAAAACTCTTGTGGAGTTGTGTCATTCTTCTCTTGGTTGCTTGATCACCCCTGGATCTTCCTCTTTGGCCAGTTTAAATCCTGTTTGCCTCTGAACTCTGGAAGTGAGAGTCACCAGCCCCAATCCTCCCTCCCGCCAAATCCATTAGACAATTCTCTTGCTTGACAGCCTGAAATTTGGCAGCTTCTATCTTCCCCTCACTGGTTGATTGTGCTAATTAATCTGAATCTCATGCACTTAACCACAGCATTATGTGGCTGCAGGGAGTTGTGAGCCCTTTGAGATTGGTCAAGAAGCAGTACAAAGATTAAAGGAATGACACATTACTGTTGGATGGTATAATAATAAAAACTAGAAAACCTATGGAGTCTCCTTTTGCCCCCTAGTATACCAGGCATAATTAAGGTGGAATTATTTCGAGTTTGTTTCTTATGCTTTATTTAATTTCCCAGGACTGTCTCTTACTTTTGATTAACTGTTACTGCATACTTTCTTCAAAATTATCTCAGCACATCTCTAAAGGAATGGAGTCCCAGCAGGGCATAGTACTGCAAGAAGAGAAACATTGTCCCATGTTCCCTTTTTCTCCCCAAGCTGCCTCTTACAATCATTTCTTTTTACTAGCTATTGTTCTTCAAGATAAATTCCTTCTACTTCTCTCTTTTGTCTTTATAGGTCTGTGTATGTGTGTATCTATCACACGCACAACAGCATTTTCCTCTTAATGAACAAATCTAACCTTTGTTTCTTATCTCTCTCTTTCTTTTAACCTTTCCATTCTGGAAGGTCACCTGTTCTGTTTTTTCTTCTGGATGTCATGCTGTCAAGCAAGATGTCTTTTATCTCTTCTACATACCTTAGTATCTGATGGTTCTACTGCCTTTGATTCCAACTTCCATCCACTACAGATTTGTTGAATCAGATCCCTAGCACTCAAGTTAATTTCCTTACTCTTCCTTGCAAACGCCTGGACGACGTTAGGACCTGGATGGGGAGGAACAGACTCAGACTCAACCCCGACAAGACTGAGTGGCTTTGGATACTGCCTCCTAAGAACCAAGACAACGGTCCCTCCTTGGTTCTGGAGGGAGTGAAATTAACCCTCTCAGAACAGGTCCGCAATTTGGGGGTCCTCCTAGACCCACAGCTAAAATTAGAGAAACACCTTACAGCTGTGGCTAGGGGGGCCTATGCACAGGTTCGCCTGGTGCACCAATTGCAGCCATACTTGGAGAAGGAGGCTTTACTCACGGTCACTCATGCCCTTGTCACCTCTCAATTGGACTACTGCAATGCGCTCTACATGGGGCTACCCTTGAAGAGTATTTGGAGACTTCAGTTGGTGCAAAATGCGGCTGCGCGTGCCGTGGTGGGTGTGCCAAGGTACATCCAAGTTACACCTATACTCCGCCAGCTGCATTGGCTGCCCATCGGTCTCCGGGTACAATTCAAGGTGTTGATCACCATCTTTAAAGCTCTACATGGCCTAGGACCAGGTTACCTTCGGGACCGCATTCTGCCTCACACTTCCCTCCGACCGGTTAGGGCCCACAGAGTGGGCCTCCTCCAGGTCCCGTCAGCCAAACAATGCCGGCTGGCGGGCCCTAGGGGGAGGGCCTTCTCTGTGGGGGGCCCCGCACTCTGGAACCAACTTCCCCCAGAGACCCGAACCATCCCCACCCTCCTGGCCTTTCGAAAAGCCGTCAAGACATGGCTCTTCCTACAAGCAGGGGGGAACGATTAAATCCATCTGAATTTCCTCCCTTGGTATGGCTGATTGTGAACATTTTTAAATTTTTTGTATATTTTTAACTGTTGTTTTTAAATTACTGTTTATTATTAGTGTTCTCCTAAAACTGATGTACGCCGCCCTGAGTCCCTCGGGAGTAGGGCTGCATAGAAGAACAAATAAATAAATAAATAAAATAAATATACATTTGCATAAATTTACTTATTATCCAGCTCTATTGTAAGTCAGTACCACTGTAATTGTAACCGCTGTAGTAACAGAATCCTGCAAGTCTGAATCCTTCCTTTATCTTTGTGCTATCTAGGGAGGCACCTGTCTGAGCCATTTACTCATTTTACTATATTAGCTGAGACTTGCCCCCCTCTTATCTGACCACTGCCTTGGTAGCAGCTCTTCTTCATCTTCTTCAGGGCCATTCTTTTTGCTCTCTACATCTACACAAGAAATTTCCTTCATCTAACAATGTGCTGGGTGTGTGTAATGATAGAAGAATCTTGTTTCAGCAGCACATGCCATCAGCTACTTGAAAATTGTGTACGTTTGCTGTGCAAAAGGAAAATGTAAAAATCCTTGAACGAACAATGAACAATCAATCCAGTTTACAGACATTATGCTAAAAAAACATGTTTGTCTCAAATGTCACAGGTTCTTTTGCTGCAGTAAACTAACATGATTACCTATTTGGAAATCATTGTAAGATAGAGACTCTGAGGCTCTACGGGTTATAAGTAATCCTTAAAAATCATATTTATGAACTCGGAAACCTCCCAAAGTTGTTACAAATCATACTTCTTAAAGTGACAGGAGGATAATTGATATTAATTGATAGTAAATAAATTCACTGTAATTATTTTCATTATCTGAAAATGTGAATATAGTGAAGTCAACTTGAGTTTTTATCCTGCCCTCACTGCTGGTGTAGCATTCAAATATAAAATGTAAAAAAAGTATCCCTGCTTTATATAACTCTTCTGTAAGTAGGAAACAATACTATACATAACTGCATCTATTGTTATATGTTTATATTTCTTAGTAGGAAAGTAATGTTGAAAATAATCCTATTTAATGTAGGTTTCGAACGTTATTTGTAGCTGGTGAACGCTGTGATGTGGATACATTAGAATGGTGCAAAAAAATTTTCAAGGTACCAGTTTTGGATCATTGGTGGCAAACTGGTGAGTTGATTATACCTGTCTGAAAACAAATTAACATAAACAGTTTTATCTCTTTTCTGATTGAAGTTTGTATTTCAGATTAGTTCACATGTGCAGCACCTTAAATACGTTTGTATTTTTTCATTAATTTGGATTCCTTTTTATAGCTACTGTACTGTCTTCCCACTTTATTTTGGTTTCTTTTACTATATCTGTACCTTTTATTGTTTTGAGCTATTGTGTTTATGTAAGAATCATGAATTAACTGAATACTATTGTCTTGGGGAAAAAAAGACTGATATGCACTTATCTATTAGAAAAAAATATTTTTCTTATCTGTATGTAAAATGGGAAGGAATAGAATTGAAATGCACCAGTAGGAAAACTCCAGCTATGTAAAAATTACATACAGTAGAATTTTGTTAACATTTTCAGATCGGTTGTAAGCAAGCAAGAGTTGCGCATGAACCCACACCCTCAAAACTGATGATATTTTTATTTTTATTTTTATTTTTATTTTTATTATTTTTATTATTTTTATTTTTATTTTTATTATTTATTTATTATATATTATTATTATTATTATTATTATTATTATTATTATTATTATTATTATTATTATTATTATTATTATTATTATTATTATTATTATTATTATTATTATTATTAATATTATTTATTCGCACTTGTATGCTGCCCACTCCACAGGGACTCTGGGCGGCTCACAACAATAAATCTACATGCAAACAATATTGGAAAAAAAAACATTAAAAACAATGATTATTAAAAACATTAAAAACGTTAAAAAAACCAACAATTTAAAAACCCCATACAATTAATTCATTCATGGGGCCAAGAGTGCTCGATGTTCTATTAAAATCATTGGCCCCAAGCCTGTCAACAAAGCCAGGTTTTTAGTGCTTTTCTGAAGGCTGACAGGGTGGGAATAATGCGGATCTGTGATAGCACCGGCTCTCTGGAATACACTCCCCCCGGAGATCCGCATTATTCCCACCCTGTCAGCCTTCAGAAAAGCACTAAAAACCTGGCTTTGACGACATCGTTTGGCTGACGGGACCACCAGCAGACCAACCATATGATAGCAAATGTTGGGAGAAAATAGCCACCATTTGCAATCTGATAGGTATTTGAAAAAAAAAAGGTAGACTTTTAAATGGGGAGAGCACTGACCTTGGAGAAAGCGTGTCTGAAAAACGAGTCTTCTGATGCTGGTTACATCTCATTTATCTAACTCACTCATCAATAGCCATTTATATTATTTGAGGGGTTGCAGAGAGCAAATTCAACATTCTTTGCCTTTGGTCCCAATATTGCCATGAGGTTGAACACATGGAGAATACAGAAGTGATGTAGTTTCCCTCATGCATTGAATCATAAGTACTTCTTGTTGTCATAGCTATTTTCATAGTCCATCCTGAAAGACATGGAGGCCAGATAGCCATTGCTGCAGCTGTTCTTTTGCTTCATCCTGGAAAGGCCACTTCAAATCAGGGGAAAAAACCCTGTCAACCAAACTCCAGCCATGTGTTTACTAATGATTTATCCATCTTCACCGGCTAGAGTGTTGATTTAACAGTAATGAACAGAAGCTTTATGTTGTCACGTTGATGACTGGGCGATGCTAGAATATATTGTAACTCACCACTGAGAAATGACTACTGAGAGTCTCTTGTGAGATTGACTTCATGGAGATGTTGCTGAAACAACGAACAAACAAGCTGGATGAAACTGAGTAGCAGCTGAAGTGCCAGTTATGTCTAGAATGGGCTGGGTGGAGTCCCTCTACTTCATCTGGTTATTCTCAGCTTATAAAATAAGGTTGGAAGTGGTTCAAAACTGCTGCTCTGGGCAGAGATATCCAGACCATCCCAGACTCATGGCTGTCCAATCTTTGTTTGAAAACTTCCAATGATGGACCACCTATGATTCCAGGAAACAGGCTGTGCCACTGTTTAATAACTGTCATGATCAAGAAATTCATCCTGGTTTTAAGTTTAAATCTCTCTAAAGTTTTCACTCCTTGGTTCTTGTCCTGGTCCTCAGGCACTATAGAAAATAAACCCACATCCTCTTAAATAGATGAGTCATAACAACTGTCTCTAGAGCCATCTAAAATACCAAATGATCCCAATAAATAGGTATTATATGCTCTATATTTCCTCAATATATTAAAGTTCTTCCTTCCCTTAAGTCAAAGCTTTATTACTGCTGTGCCCATTATTATTGGTCACTGTAACTAATTTTATAGCATTCCTCAGTGTACTATTAGCAGACAGAGGACAGTTCAAATGCTATTTATTAAAGCCCAAGTATCTGAAGGAGCTGCAGCCGACATTGAGATGTGAACAAGAATGTATAACAAATGGCAGAATTGGGGATTTTTTTTCCCATGGAGCCTAGGACATGAGAGGCAGATTTATGTGTAGTCTCACTAAGTGGAGGATTAAGTGAGATTGCACATAATTAAGTAGAGATGTTTAAGAATTTGAACTAATTAAGTAGAGATTAATTAGTATAAATTCTTATAAATTAGTATGAATTATAATTCTAGTATAAATGTAGCAGATAGTGGGGAATAGCCAAGTCAAAGTGATGTTCAGGTTGGGAGTCAATTGAATAAAACTGAATTAATAAAATAAAGACAAAGGATACATACATGCCTTACTATCATGTGTCATGCAGAAGAAATAAAAGACATTTAGTTAACATATCTGGTAATAGTACTCAGATTAGTATACCAACTTGAATCCCACTTTAAAAATAAAAGGGATGAAAAGGTTTTGCTAAATATAGAGTTAAAGGAGAAATTATGGAAATCATAGGGTTGGGTGGTTTTCGTTTCTCAATTGCCCAAAGAAGATGGCATTTATTCAGTGAGAGAGGACAGACTGTTTCGAAAACAGTACTACTAATGTCATCATTTTCCTTCCTTTCTTCTGAAATTTTTAATGGTGATGATACAAATCTTACCTGTGATCATCATTTACTTGAACCAGCTTTTCAAAATGCCGTCAAAATTAGAAAGATACATGTTCCCACCCCACCCCAATTTCAATACCTCTGTTGGTAGCCCAGTTTTATCCCTCTGAAAGTATCCCCACATGCATTTTCTCTCATTTCTTCTAATTTTGGAACTGCATATGTATGACATCTCACTTTCTTCTGAAATTGTGTTAAGCATGAATCCAGTGTTTCTTTTCAGGCTCCTTCCTTGCCTTGCGCAGTCCCTTACTGATTGCAGTAAAAGAAAGACTAATCTAAGTTCAGACATGGATCTAATCTCAATGTAATTTTAAGGTGTGCTAAAGGAGAGAGAGAGAGAGATGGTGGGGAAGTTTTTCCAATCTCATTTGCATAAATGAGAGAAGCTCTGACTGCCATTAGTTTTATATGTTTCTCTGAAAATGTTACAGGTTGCTGATGTCATTTCTGTTGCCCAGCAACGGCTTTTCTCCTTGTTCTATGACTAGGGTCTTCATTAGGTAAGGTAGATATTTTTACTGATGGTTTGTGAATAGGGAACTGAGAGTTAAACTCCATGAATTTCTCTTATAGAAAGAATAATCCTTTGGTAGATTTAAGACAGCCCTGATGGGTCTTTTCCTGGAGAAAGAGTACAAAAGAGCACTAATCCCTGCTGTAAATGGTTTTTCCTCATATTTAAAAATAGCAGCTGTCTGAAATCTTCTCCTTTGTCTATGGTGGGCTACTGACATTAAAGCAGACATAATGCTTTTTTGGAAGCAGTTACATTATAAATGTTTAACACCGATATATGAGATTCTTTTGTGTTAATCATCTGCTTCTTGTCCATTGAACATCAGTTGTTAAGTACCTTAAAGGTGGAAATGAGTAAGATGTTTTGAGTCTATTCAAAAGTGGAAAAAATAAAGATGTCATTAAAATGCTGTGATGTGCTGGTACACAAGAGAGTAAAAAGTACTGACAATAGTTGCAGGAAATGGGTATGTCTAGTAGTTTAATGAAAAGAAGGATCAGGGGAGACATGATAGCAGTGTTCCAATATCTCAGGGGTTGCCACAAAGAAGAGGGAGTCAAACTATTCTCCAAAGCACCTGAGGGTAGAACAAGAAGGAATGGGTGGAAACTAAACAAGGAGAGAAGTAACTTAGAACTAAGGAGAAATTTCATGACAGTTAGAACAATTAATCGGTGGAACAGCCTGCCTCCAGAAGTTGTGAATACTCCAGCACTGGAAGTTTTTAAGAAGATGTTGGATAACCATTTGTCTGAAGTAGTGTAGGGTTTCCTGCCTAAGCAGGGGATTGGACTAGAAGACCTCCAAGGTCCCTTCCAACTCTGTTGTTGTTGTTGTTGTTGTTGTTGTTATTGTCATCGTCATCATCAATGACGCCACTCATTGTATGAAAAGCAAGACAAAATATCTTGTTTGCCATTATTCCTATGGGTACAGATTATCCAGCTTAATTAATAGAAATATGTTTTCAGATACTTAAAAATGATATACTTCAACGTTTTTCTAGATTGGCTACCATTAACAATAGAGTCCGCAATTTAGCCAACAGATATTGCTTTGGCTTGACCTTACTCTGCTACTTTTTATGTATTTCATTTAGTCCATGGACCTGCTGGATATTAGCTTCCAAGAATACAGCTGGATTTTTTGAGGTGGAAAGAGCATATGACCCACTACTGGCCCTAACTCATGAAATAAGTTACACAATTATTTGTAATTGCACAAAGGCTCAAGTATTATGATATGTGGAGATGGGCATGTGCTTTCCTACTGGAAATTATTTTAACACGGGATGAAGTTTGGTTGTTTTTAATCATTGACCCCCCCCCCTCTCTCTCTCTGTCTGGGAGAGAGAGGGAGAGGAAGAGACTGAAATTTGTGTTCATGTGGCAAATCAAATGTGTTGCTTTTTTATATATATATAATCTTTAAAAAGCATTTTCTCTGTTCAGAACATCATGTCCTTTTTACAAGAAATCTTCACGTATGCATTAGCTACAAGATGCTTAAAGAAATGTGATAATACTTTGGCTGGTGGTCAGTCTAATAGGTTCTTTAAGATTCAGTAGGTTCAAACCTGGTTGAAACGGCCAAAGAGGATTTGATTGAATAAATAGAAGAAAGTGAATATAGAAAGATGTAACAATCTACATCCCTTCAATATGCCAGGAACTCTAGGAATGGCAATGGCAGATCCTTTGGAACTGACAGTCGTACACGACCTTCCTGGGACTTTGGGTCCTTGTCAGGGTTCAAACTCTTCATGGGCTTTTGCCACCTTTCAATAACTTTCTTAAGAGATGGGAAGTATAAACAATAAAATATGGAGATGGCTTGGCAGCCCCTCTTGGTCAGGGACTTGATCATAACTAGTTGAATCTTTGCCAAGAATATTTTAAAGGAAAAGCAGATTCTTAGCTGATAGCACTTTTGGGCTGCCTGATTATGGGTTTCCTAATTACAGACATATCTTGTCAATACCCTGAAAACCTTGCTGACTGACCTTATGAAAGCATTGTTTTTAGTTATTGTTCCCTCTTTTATTGGCAGACGTCTTCATTTAGGGATTAGATTAGGGAGCTGGCGTTGTCCTCTTTATCATAATAATTACAAGTAATGGTACAAATATGGGGTAAACAAGATTGATTAACAAGAATGGAATTGGCAAAACATGCTGAATAACTTCTGAATTCATGTATGGGGGAATTTGTAACTCAAAGCTTGCTAAGTTTTATACAAAGTCGTTGGCTGGCCAAATAACCCTTTCTGCATAAGTGTATATTATATGTTCAAAGGGGAAAAATTTGTCCACAACACTAACTGTTCACCAATCTTCTGTGGGGCCAGACAAGAAGCTGTCTACTTGGAAGAATTAATCATTGTACTTTTAAAAAATGATTCAGTCTGCTTATTTTTTTGCTTCTGTCTTCTGTTGTGCTTTGTTAAAGCTTGATAATGTATGAAAAATATGCAAATGAGCCAAAGTTCAACATTGTAAAGTGCAGATGTAATTTAATTAACTGAAAAATTAAATATATGCTTGGTTTAGCTATGGCAGAGTCATAATAATAGATGTACTATATAATTAGTGTGGTTGTTTTTGAATACTTGGACCTTTTTCCTTGACTACAACTGTTTTATACTATAATGTATTCAACTGCTTATGTATCTAGTCATGGTATGGCACTTTAACTCCAGAATGTTCCATTTGTAGACTCTCAGATTATCTTCAGTGTTCATGTTTCAAAAGTGCCCCCAAAATTCTGCGAAGAAGTTGAGCATCCTTGCTTCGTAGGTCATGTGCTGAAGGATGTTCTAAATCTGGATTTATCTCCTCAGCTGTAGTCCATTAGAATGATTTTCATTATGGTTTATTTTCCTCTTTTTTTCTGAAGCTGAACCTGGATCTGTTTGCTTCTGATTAGATTTTATCTACCGTATTTTTTGGTCTATAAGACGCCGCCCCCAAAAGTGGGTGGAAATGTCTGTGTGTCTTATAGAGTGAATGTTGCCGAAGCCCCGCCCACCCACTGGTCCCCACTCTTCGGCCTCTGCCTCCCAGCAGTTTGCCTCCTTGCAGCAAACAGCAAACAGCCTAGTCAGCTTCAGCACAGCCTGATTTAGCACGAGCAGCTAATTGGCGATTGGATCGGCCTCCCGGAATACCACCAATCAGCTGTTCCAGGCTGTGGGGATCGCTGCCGACCATCACCGACCATCGCCGACCATCGCCACTGCTGCCTCTTGCCGCCTCCACGTGCCCCATTTTCTGCCCCCGCTTGCCCCATTTTCTGCCCCCGCTTGCTCCATTTTCAGCCTCTGTGCATCCCATTTTTGGCCCGTTCGAGGTGGCGGGGATCGCCACCATCGCCACAACCATTCGGCAGTGATAGGTGTTGGCGGTAATCCCCGCTGCCTGGAACGGGCCAAAAACGGGATGCGCGGAGGCCAAAAACAGGATGCACGGAGGTCAAAAATGGGGTGCGCAGAGGCGGCGATGAGTGGAGGCGGCGATGGGGGCGATGGGTGGCAGCGATCTCCACAGCCTGGAACAGCTGATTGGTGGTATTCCGGGAGGCCGATCCAACCACAAATCAGCTGCTTGTGCTAAATCAGGCTGTGCTGAAGCTGACCAGGCTGTTTGCTGCAAGGAAGCAAATTGCTGGGAGGGAGAGGCAGATTTTTGTTTCTTGTTTTCCTCCCCAAAAGTTAGGTGCATCTTATAGTCCGAAAAATGCGTTATTTATAAACTTAACTTATGGCTTGTTTTCTGTTTGTTTGCCTTACTCCCAGACAGATGGCTTAAAAAGGTTTGCTGCAGGCTGAATAAGGAATTATCAATTTAAATGTGCTCTTTCTATACTTTTGGTCTTTGCTTTGGTAACAAAGTTACCAAATTTATATAGACTTCTGTAAAATCTTTGATTCAGTGGTACATGACAAACTACTTCTAAAACTAAAATCTTATGGCATTTCCGGTTCCCTGCATAAGTGCAGAGGTGGGTTCCTGCCTCTGATTGCCGGTGCGGTTAATCGCTGAGTTCGGCGCAGAGCCGAAGACGCTGCTCCCGTTCGCGGAGCGGGAGCTTTACCCGGGCGCTTCCCCGCCCGCATGGATGCCGCCAATTGCGTTCTTTTGCCCTCTGCGCATTCCCAAAGCGTTCCGCATGCGCAGAGGGCAAAAGAACGCAATTGGCGGCATCCATGCGGGCGGGGAAAGCGCCCGGGGAAAGCTCCCGCTCCGCGAACGGGAGCAGCGTCTTCGGCTCTGCACCGAACTCAGCGATTAACCGCACTGGCAATCAGAGGCAGGAACCCACCTCTGGATAGCTGCGTTCCTATCAAACAGGCAACAAGTAGGAAACGCCCTATCAAACCCTGCACCTGTTAACAGCAGTGTCCCCCAAGGTAGCGTTCTAGGACCCACACTCTTTATACTTTACATAAATGACCGTTGCGATCATATTATAAGCAACTGCGTTCTCTTCGCTGATGATGTAAAACTATTCAACACCACCGACAATGCTGCTACCCTACAAAAAGACCTTGTCTATGTGTCAGAATGGTCAAACAATTGGCAACTACAAATCGCAGCCAACAAATGCTCTGTCTTACACATTGGCAAAAAAAATCAGAAAACAAAATACAAGCTGGGCGGATACGACCTCGTAGACGACCCTTACTCTGTCAAAGACCTTGGAGTACTCATCTCAAATGATCTAAGTGCTGGAGCTCACTGTAACAGCATTGCCAAAAAGGCATTAAGAGTTGTTAACCTAATCTTGTATAGCTTCTTCTCCGGTAATATTGAACTGCAAACTAGGGCATACAAAACGTTTGCTAGACCAATTCTTGAATACAACTCATCTGTCTGGAACCCGCACTGCATATTAGACATTAATACAATCGAACAGGTCCAGAGATATTTCACGAGAAGAGTCCATCATTCCTCTGCTCGCAACAGAATACCTTATGCCACCAGACTTGAAATTTTGGGCTTAGACAATTTAGAACTTCGCCGTCTTCGATCCGATCCAAATGTAGTACATAAAATTATCTGCTACAATGTCCTACCTGTCAATGAATACTTCAGCTTCAACCACAACAATACACAAGCACACAATAGATACAAACCTATGGTAAATCGCTCCAAACTTGATTGCAGAAAATACGACTTCAGTAACAGAGTTGTCAATGCCTGGAATGCACTACCTGACTGTGGTTTTTTCCCCAAACCCCCAAAACTTTAAGCTTAGACTGTCTACTGTCGACCTCACCCCATTCCTAAGAGGTCTTTAAGGGGCGTGCATAAGCACACCAGCGTGCCTACCGTCCCTGACTTAATATTCCCCTTTATTCATATCCATTTCATGTATTCATAATCATGTTTATACATATCTGTTATCTAATACATGTTTGATGAAATAAATAAATAAATAAACAAGGTCAATGAATAATTGTGGGGAAAAAACCCATTAGTCACTGCCACTAACATGGGCTGATGGTAAAAGAGAGGCAAATTCCGACTGCTGGAGTACTGAATTTAGCTATGAAGTAAAACTTTTAGTTTGCTTTAAAGAGGTCCAGGTCTACTTTCTTTGGTGCTCTTTTTTAAAAAAGTTTTTTATTTATAACACAATTAAAAAACAAACAAACATAAAGAACAAAAAGACATGTACATGATGGGCAATCCAGTTTACATATTTTCATCAAATTACTTCTTATTTATTTATTTATTTATTTATTTATTTATTTATTTATTTATTTATTTATTTATTTATTTATTTATTTATTTATTTATTTTTATATGCCACTCAATTCCGCAGCGACTCTGTGCGGCTTCTTTTCCTAAATATACATCTTTATCTCTAAGTATATTTCCCTTTTTTTGTATAGTATTAATACCATTTTCCTTCATTAATAATATAAAATTCTGTATATCTCCAATTTATCGTTAGTTCATAATCCCAACATTCCTCTTAAATTCCCACCAGTGATATAATTTGCCCCAGATTTCGAAATACTCTGATTCATCGTGAGTCTGTCCATTTCTGCACAAGACAATATTTTATACAGTATCTCTACTGTGGGGATTTCTTTGTTTTTCCACTTTTCTTTGGTGCTCTTAATGCTGCTGTTATCAGTGTAGGTAGAACAGAGCTCTCAAAGTATTTAGAGAGCCCTTGTCCTACTTTTCTAGCAATAGCAATACCAGGATTGCTGGAGGAAGCACTAAGAATGCTCGAACTATAATTTTCTCTAGTTATGTCGGTACTTCTTTTCCATTGGATATTATGTCAGTGCAGTAGGAGAAAACAGAAAGGCCATGTAGAAAAGTTAGCTATGGTGTTAACAGGCTCGTCTGCTGCAATCAAAAGCAACTGGTAGAACAGGTCACACTCCATGCACTGATATCACACATCATGGAAATAGCAAGGTTTGTTTTAGGAGATGAAAAACATTACTTCTCTATTAGATTAGGCAATACTCATGGGTCATGCTGACATATCTTCTAAGAATAGTAAAAGTTATGAAAGTGTGTTAGTGTGCCTCTGTTCCTGTCTTCTAGAGGTTAAAAACGGTAAAGCAGTCCCTGTGGATTTTATTACATTAGTTGTTGCCAAATATAGGGGGGCTTGCTCATTCTGTTTAAAGGCCATTGAGCCAGTGGTATCTGAAGACATTTCTGCAGTCATGTGGCCATCATGCCATCATGGAGTACTGTTATCTTCCCACCAAGTGGTACCTGTTTATCTACTCGCTTTTGCATGCTTTCAAATTGCTAGGTACACAGGAGCTGGGGCGAGAACGGGAGCTCACCTGGTCACGTTGTGCTCAGGTGTAGAACCTGGTCTGCCTGCTTTCCAGCCGATAAGCCCAAGGTCTTAACCCCGAGCCACCGCACCACCCCTGTCTTCTGGAGGTACATGTTTTATTTTTTACTGAAGTAGAATCAGCCTTATTTGAAGCATTATCTTAAAAACTGCTTTCACCTGCGTTATTTCTGCTGGGATGTAACTGGCAGCACATATGAACTGAGTTTATTTATGTGATCTTTATCCTGCTTTATTATTTTTATAGATAACTCAAGGGGTGAATATAACTGATACTCTTTCCTTCTCCTATTTTCCCCACAACAACCCAGTGAAGTGAGTTGTGTTAAGAGAGAGAGACTGGCCCAAAGTCTGCATTTTCATGCTCATTTTTGTTTTTGGATCCATCATTCAAAGCATTTAGATAAAGGATGAGACTTTATCTATTTCTGTTTGAAGATCATGTTTGTTCACTATATAGTGGGCATGAATCTCAGCAAATTTCCCCCCTCTTTTTTCTTCTCTCTTCCTCCTTGTGATCTTTCTGTTTCCACTCTGATTTTGTAAACAGCTTTACTTTAATAGAAGTTTCACTTAATGAGAATTTCCCCCATTGATTTTATGTATTAAAGTAGCAGATCTTAAGATGGCATTGAAAGCATGCTCTATCTCATTAGAAAAATATTTTCATAAGGAAGCATTCAGTAACAAAGTGTTTTTGAAACTGAAGTACTGTCTACTTAAATTGATTTTTGCCTATGATGGCCATACTCTTTATTCCTGCTTCGCCTATCTCCTTTTCATTAGAGTTCTATTTTTTATTATTTTTATCTGGTTTTAAATCTATTTTTATCCACTTAGATGACCCTTTGCTTATATTAATTCAATACCTTCCTCCCTTTTTAAGATACTTTTAGATATATTTTTTAATGTATTTGTCTAATGGAGAAAATGTCCTGACTCATAGAACTACACCAAAAGTACAGAAGTTTCACTTTGAGTCAATCTACATCACGAGTCTGAACAGAGCTAGTAACTCCAAATCACCAGAATGTCTACTGCTCTCCCTCAACTGGAGAACTCTATAAATCAACAGATAAATCAATAAGAATAGAATAGAATAGAATAGAATAGAATAGAATAGAATAGAATAGAATAGAATAGAATAGAATAGAATAGAATAGAATAGAATAGAATAGAAGACCTCCAAGGTCTTCTAATCCAGCCCTCTGCTCAAGCAGGAGAACCTATACCAGTGATGGCGAACCTTTTTTCCCTCAGGTGCCGAAAGCGTGTGCGCGCACGCTATCGCACACATGCGAGTGCCCACACCCATAATTCAATTTCTGGGGAGGGCGAAAACAGCTTTCCCCGCCCCCCCGGAGGCCCTCTGGAGGCCGGAAATAGCCCATTTCCTGACTTCCGGTGGGCCCAATAGGCCCGTTTTTCACCCTCCCCCAGAGGCTTCCCTAGAGCCTGGGGAGAGCGAAAATGCCCTCCCCTGCTCCCCGGGAGGCCCTCCGGAAGCTGAAAACGCCCTCCCAGAGCCTCCGCGTGAGCCAAAAATCAGCTGGCTGGTGCGCACATGCATGCTGGAGCTAAGCTAGGGCAACGGCTCACGTGCTGGCAGATATATAGCAATAGCACTTTTCTTATATACCGCTTCATAGTGCTTTACAGCACTCTCTAAGTGGTTTACAGAGTTCAGCATATTGCCCCCAACAATCTGGGTCCTCATTTTACCCACCTCGGAAGGATGGAAGGCTGAGTCAACCTTGAGCCTAGTGAGATTTGAACAGCTGAACTGTTGAACTAGCAGTCAGCCTGCAATGGCTGCATTTAACCACTGCACCACTTCAGCTCTTCAAATATGGCTCCGCATGCCACCTGTGGCATGCGTGCCATAGGTTCACCATCACTGACCTATACCATCTCAGACAAGTGACTGTCCAGTCTCTTCTTAAAAACCTCCAGCGATGGAGCGCATTGATGGAGATTAATGATTTAATCTCTTTTTAACATGTCCTCCTCAAACAGACTTCCTGGAAAATCAATGTTTTTAGAAGACTGATACTGGTTTCCTAGTATATTTGAATAGAAAAGCCATTAAGGAAAAATGCTTCTAAAGTTTTTCCCAAAAGATATTGCAAATACAGATGGAGGAATCCCTTGGAATCACCTTTGCACCTCAATAAAATAGAATAAATGCAAATTGGATTTCTATTATTATTTCTATTAAAAAGCCACTCTTTCTTTGAGTTTGTTGCTATGTATTTAAGTTTCTCAAGTACATTTAGTAGCCATGGAGTGGCTTCCCCGTTCAAGGGATATTTGTATGATTTTCCTAAGTTTAATTTTTCTACAATTCCATATGTTAATTAGATAGAGAAATTATTTGGCATCCTTTCAAATTTATTTTAATTGTATCTTCAGAGATATGACTATTTAGCCTGTTACTGCCTTCGTACAAATTTGGGCTCACTGCCAAAATAAAACCAGAAACCCAGACCTAATATGTAGGATGACTCTAATAAGTAGTCATAAAGTTGATATCTGTCCTGGTATCTACTCGTTCATCTTTCTGTTAAACCTAGTTCAGTGCCAGTAACCTAATTTCTTTAGGGTATTGGACCAGATATTTTTGTGTTTAATTGACTTGGTGACTCCCTTCCTCCCCGCCCTCCGGTTATCTAGTCCCTTTTCCAATTAACTCCCAGTGCCCAATTACAACACTCCCCCTCCCAATTTCTCAATTGAAAAATGGTAAAGTTCCAGGTGAAGATTCTGATTGGAGGGCTTTCATGTTAGCTCCCTGGTTATTCATATTAACAATTCCTCGTCATTTCCCATAAAGACTGGATTGATTCTATCACTGTTCCAACATACAAGAAAATTGATAGGCAAAATACTGCTAATACTGCTATGTTGGGACTAGAAGTTAAGTATAGCTTCTCATAGGATGAAGCTTTCATAGAAGGAAGGATTGATACAGAGTTGCCAATAAAAGGGGAAAGTATTTAAACACCTGAGATGGTATGTTAAAATCAGAGAGAAATGGCAGAGATAAGTGACAAAAATGAGATAGGAGGTAATGACAAAAACTGAGAGACACACTGATGATATGCATGTGCACCATAAAGAAAGATCCAAGTTCACAATTCGGCCTGAAACTTTAATGGTGGCTACCATCAGTGTCCAAAATACTAGACTGATTTGATACTATAAAAGACAGATTTCTGCCATTTATTCCTTTTATCCCCTTTTGATCATGAGATGCCCTTTTCAAGACTATCTCTTATTTCTCTAACACGTTCTATTGCCAATTAGTGCTCTCTCCTTTGCAATTGTGGAGATTGAAGGTATTTTTTTCCATCATATTTTCTTCTCTTCTATACGTATAGTCTCCTTATTGTGATGCTCTCAATATGTCCCTTATTGTAGAAGATTTCAGTAAGACAGGTTGCAAATACATGTACATTTACATGGAAGTAAGTCCTATATGTTTTAGAGGGTTCGCCTCTGCTTAGGCATGAATAGAATTGTTATTTAGCATTAATTGTAATACTATGAATACAGTATTACAGAGAGTCCAGAAAGCGATTGGGGCTGGAATTCCTGTTGCTAAGTGATATGGTTGTAAAGTGTGAAGTCATGTGACTGCATTGCTTACCAACGGCAATCCTGTCAGTTTCCAATGCCAATGTGGATTGCAGAGGTCATTAAGCAAGCAGCCCACACGACCACAATGTGGGAAGAGGTACTAAAGCTGCAGATCAGACAAGCAGGCTAGTGGGTTAGAGTGATAGGCAAGTAAGCAGGTGCTGTGGGCTGGTACTACATACAGGCAGATGGATGGGTAGGGGTGCCATGAATGGGCATTATGGAAGATAATGATAATGATAAAGATAAGCTAATGATAATAGTTTACCAGACTTGAAATCCTGGGCTTAGAAAGCTTAGAACTACGTCGCTTTCGGCACGACCTAAGCATAGCTCATAAAATTATCTGCTACAACGTCCTTCCTGTCAATGACTACTTCAGCTTCAACCACAACAATACATGAGCACACAACAGATACAAACTCAAAGTGAACCGCTCCAAACTTGATTGTAGAAAATATGACTTTAGCAACAGAGTGGTAAATGCCTGGAACTCACTACGTGACATTGTGATTTCGTCACCAAACCCCCAAAACTTTAGACTGTCCACTGTTGACCTCACCTGATTCCTAAGAGGTCAGTAAGGGACGTGCATAAGTGCACAGCGTGTCTACCGTCCCTGTCCTAATGTTCCCTCTTATCAGTACCCATCTTATGTATATAAACGATGTTATATCTATGTATATTACCAACACATACTTGACAAAAATAAATAAATAAAAATAAAATAAAGACGGGCAGGTGTTGCAAAGTGGAGGTGGGTGGGCTCTACAGAGTAAGAGGTCCCCATGGTGCCCAGTGGCTTCTCATGAGGAAAAGTGGCAGGAGCAAGAACAACTTACAGGAGCAATTTGTGACATCCTGCTGGCTTCCCCATTGACATTGCTTGTGCAAGGGATAGGTTGCAAGTGGTAATTACATGACCTACTGCCTTGGATTACAGGATCCTGAAACCATCATAATTGGGAGCTGCTTGCCAAGCATCCAAATCATCATTGCATGATTTTGGGGACTCTGTGACAGCTTCACTTTGTAATAAGCCCTCCTCATTTGGTACCATCATAACTTTGAACAGTCGTTGAATGAGTGGTCATAACACAAGGACTACCTGTATGCCATTTAATCAATCTATTGTATGTGATGAAGACATCCTTAAAAGTCAGGTTAACTTGATAACAGGATTTGCATGCTTTCTGTACCGATTCTAACATTAGCAGAAGTGTCATATAAGGGACTGGACAGAATGTTTTTTAGTTCATTTTATTCTCATACACTCAGTTAAGTAGGTTAGGTTGAGCGATAATAACTGGCTCCACATTACCTAATGAGCTCAATGCTCTTTTAAGGACTTCTACCAGAGTTTTTGTAGTGCCAGTTCAAGAGTGCTTATTAAGTTTCCTTAGGTCAGTGCTTCCCAAACCTGAGAAAATTACCCAAGATTGGCTAAAGTGGTTTTTCTTTGGGTAAATGACAGATGAATCCATTGCCCAATCACAAAAGGGCCATTTAAAGAAGAATTTTCTGATAAGCAGTAAAAGGGACTAATAAGCAGTTTTGGGTAAATGAGGGAAAATGTTTAGGAAACACTGTCTTAGGCTATTTAAATTCTAAAAAATTCTAAAAGAAAGTTTTCAATGTGAATTGAAATGTGAAGCCAATTAATTTACACATGAACTTCTAATTATAACATTACAAAATTCTTTAAAAACATTTTTCTTTTTTTATTACAGAAACAGGCTCTCCAATAACAGCTTCTTGCATTGGTTTAGGAAACTCACTAACTCCTCCTCCAGGACAAACAGGAAAGTTGGTACCAGGATACAATGGTAAAGTTGCAAAGTAGATGCTGTTAAAATACTGTGTGTGAGAATTGTGTGTGTGTGTGTGTGTGTGTGTGTGTGAGAGAGAGAGAGAGAGAGAGAGAGAGAGAATGAGAAAATGAAATCTTTTTAATGATTCGGTTCCTGACAAAAAGGAACAGGTAAACAATCTTTAAGTGATGTTCTTTTGACAATTTAGAACCAACCCAACTTTGATCTTTTAAAAAACTACTTCAAAATTCCTGTTATCTCCAGGATGAAAGAAACCTTGCATAATATATCTTTATGCGATGTATTTATGAAATTGTACCATGGATCAATTGTTTTCTAAAGCTGCAATAACTGTTTTCACTCTGACATCAAGGCACAACATAGTGTAATGTGGCCTGTTATTGCTTCATCTTTTGCTTGGATTTTTTAGAGCAGAGTATCCAGTCCCTGCAACTTTTAAGACTTGTGGACTTCAACTCCAAGAGTTCTCCTACCAGCCATGTTGAAGTCCACAAGTCTTACAGTTTCAAGTTTGGACACCTCTGCTTTAGACTTTAGAGTATCCCAACCCATGTAGGTTTTCACATGGGGCTTTCTGTTCTGTAGCACAAATACCCAGGAAAATCGCTTATATATTGAATTGTATGGGGCAGACTGAATAACAGTCAAAAAATTAACTTATATGCAAACTGCCTCACAGAGATTAAATTGCTTGTGGGTTAGGAAACATATCTATCTGTCACATAGCAAGTTAGGCTAAAGCTGCAGATACTTCTTGAAGATCTATCTGGGAGAATGAATTTTGTAGGTTATAATGAAATCATGGCAATTGCCCTGCATTCCATGGGTTTTCCTGACATATTCTGAACAAGATACTTTATATTGTTGCATTTTTATATGTATATTACAGTATCTGCACTAACATGAAAGAAATCTTAAATCGAGGAGCTTTTGAGCTTGGTATTTGCATATTCACAATATGTCAATTTGGTAACCTCCATAAATACGTTTCACGATTCAGAAAATCTCTATTGAACTCTATCTAGAGTTCAACTACTTTATCAGGAAGATTTTTATGAACTAGACATAAAAAGGCAATAGCTGTTTCTAATTTGAATGACAAGTGAAGAAAGAATAGAACATGTGCAATCAAAATTAAAGGAGTAAGTTTTCATAATTTTGTAATTTAACTTTGAACAAGGTTAAAAATATAATTAAAGCTAAAATTGTAAAATGAAATTATGAAATGTAGTGCAAGCTATTTTAATTAACTCAAAATAATTGATTATTTTTTACATAAAGGACGCAAGGAAGGAAATGCTTTAAAAATTTTTATATTCTTTTTTCTTATTTTGATAAGATGCATGGTAATGATGAAGCAAAGGGAAATTCAGATAACTATTGCAAATGACTCATGTTTATTAATCTAGGAATAGATATTGGCTTGTCCATTTCTACTTCCTCATCTTTCATTATTCTCAAGATTGTAAAATTTGAAAACAACAAGAATTTTCATTCCATTTAACTTTCTGAAGTTGGTTAATGTTGAAATACTTCTATTTTAATTAAAATTGAAACTCTTGTCTTTGTTTTTATGACTTGTGATGCCTTTTTGTTTTAGTTGTGATTCTGGATGACAACAAGCAACCGGTAAAAGTGAAGACTCTAGGAAACATACTGGTGAAGTAAGCAATTCATGACTTCCCAAACATTTACAACTGAGCAAAGTAAATAGAGATGGAGGGAAAGAGAATGTATTCAAAATGGACAATTGAAGAATAATTTATATTGTTATTATGGGAGACCCAGGTCTGTTGATAGGATATTGTAATATTGATCTGCTGCAATGTCTAGAAAATATTTGAAAGACAATCTCAATTTATGGAAAAAACTTAATTGAAATAGAAAAATTAGGTTCATATACTGAAAGATAGAACTGTATTCTGAAAAATATTAATTGCTACAGGTAAAGGTAGCTTCTGATCATAACATCTAGGTTATCGTGTTGATTTAAAGATGGATGCATGTGGCTAGCACACAAAGTGCTTGGTTGCATTACTTCTAAATACTGTAGGTCAGAATACCTTTCTGTTTATGAACAATGCATTAAGTACAGTCTATAGGATTTACTGCTTTCTATGTGCATTATATATAATTAGGTCAATAATAAAACCAGGTCATTTATTAAATGCCTTAGAAAAGTTAACAATGAAGAGCCATAAATATTTGGTGAATAATCTCAAGATAGAATAAGAGACATCATTATGATGGAAACTTTACTGAGAAACCTGTAGATCTTTATATGACTTTTAGCAGATGTTGTATGCCAATTCCAGATATTGTAAAATCCCATCACAAATTCTTACATTTTCCATTTATTATTGCCTAAGCATATCTGTTGCAAGTCACCATTCTAACACCTATGTTGTTCTATATATATATTGTCTAGACACCTGTTATGTTGTTCTATATATATTGTCTAGACAAGCATAGAGATAGAAGCAAAGAAGAAAATAATACCTAGAATAAGAATCCATGGCCAAAGAGTTATAAAATTAGGTTGATTAACTTGCATAACACTTCACAGTGTGCAGCATTACTCTCAGATGTTTACGTTATGAATCACTTTCTGTTGCTATTTTGTGTTACAATGTGGAAGGTCTTCCTGGATAGGTAATAATTTAAATTTTAATATAGATTGTACTATGAACTCAAATGTCATTCTTTTTGGGGAGCATAAGGTGGAAATAAATTGTTTTGTTTATGTTACTTCTTTCGATCCAACCTTCTATATGCCGTTGAAAATACTTTTATTGTTTTCTGAAAGGGTTTTTTTGAGAGGGTTATTTAACAATAAGTTATGAAATTATAACACTACTAATGTTGTGGAAAATTGAGGAATATTGAATTCTTTAGAAAAAATTGCTTTTCTCTTAGCCACTCTATAAGGGATAATTGTTTGTGTGAAATGACTAAAGATAAATACTCTATCTTAAGCATAAGACTGTTATGATTAGAGGACCAGAGCTGATAGCTGGAAGTTCCTGTGCTCAAAGTTGAGGAAAAAGTATTTAGAAGTATTTTGAGTTTAGATGAACATATTTAACTATTTTCAAGTTTTCTGTATTAATGTATTATACAGTTTTTAAATATACAACAGGTTGCCTTTGCCACCAGGAGCCTTTTTAGGTCTTTGGAAAAATGAAGAGCTTTATAAAGAATTATATTTCCAAAAATTTCCGGTAAGAAGTGATTAAATATATCATGGTATACATTATTTAAAATAATATGAAATTATCTATATTTTTCCTTTAATTTTGAACAGTGGCTATCCTCACATCCCTTATACTTGTTGTAAGAACATTTCTCATTTGGCTTTTGAATCTTAAAAGTTTTTCTTAGCTTTATGGAAATGTTTAATTTTCAATCTTTAAACTTGCTGACTGGTTTAATTTAATTAAAATTTAATTTAATTTAATTTAATTAAAAGTTCTTATAGGCCGCCCAATCCCGTAGGACTCAGGGCTACGGGATTGGGTTTAATTACAGGTTTAATTTTAGTTAAAATATATAATCTTATATTAAAATATTTTACATGCAAAAAAAATCATCTGAACTCTCTCGCACACGCACACACGTGGCATATTTAGGAGAGCAAAAGGTTCAGTTATCCCAAATGTGTATTTTTCTTCCTCTTCTAAGTCTTTATCCAATGGGATCACATATCAGGTGAACAGCACCCATGGTAAATGCCTTCTGTGTGTTCCATATTGAGTTTATGTGGAAACTACTTGAATGATGTATCAACCTGTCAATCTCCATGAACAGAACCCATGAATTCTAGATTGGAACTTAGAACAAATGCCAGGGACTCAAATGAGATACTTCTTTGGTAATGCATTGATTTAGGAGCAAAAAATGTAATATTGTTGTGTTTAATATTCTGAAGCATTTTTCATTTATCTACTTTTCTTCCTAGGGATATTATGATACTATGGATGCAGGTTATATGGATGAAGAAGGCTATCTATATGTCATGTCTCGTGTGGATGATGTGATAAATGTTGCAGGCCATAGAATTTCAGCAGGTGCAATTGAAGAGGTAAAGACAAAACAACCAGGAAAAATGGTACCTCAGTTTCAAACGCAGAAAAAGAGTGGAGGGGGATCTGTCTCAAAATTTAGGGGCAAAGATTTTCCTGGTGAGCCTCTTCTTTGGCAAAGTTTTCTCCATGAAGACTTAATGAATAAGTGGAGCAACAGGAGCAGTGGTCTTATCATTAGTAGTCTGCTCCTCTTACATACTCACTGAAAGCAATTATACTGTATTAACTTCTGACAATATTCTAGACTAGACTACTGCTTTATCCGAGACACCGAAGAAAAAATAAAAGGGGGCTTCCTGACAGCATTGATTGTAATGCAGGAAAAAGAAATAATTGTTTTTAAGACAGGGTAGAGAGGATGCATTGTTTAGCCTGGTGAGGGTGTAGTGAAGCATATCACTAAACTCATTCAGTATTCTAAGAAAGCATGATTTGATTTGAATTCAAGACAAATCAAGGAAAGAAAGCATGATTTGATGCAAACTGCTTCACAACTGCTTCAAACTGCCCTCGGGAGTAGGGCGGCATATAAGAAAACCTAAATAAATAAATAAATAAATAAATTTGATACAGAAAAAAATAATCCATGGAATGAGGAAGCATTAAAATTCCTGCAGCAATCCACTTAGTGGCAGGCAGTAATGTATGAAAATAGCAAATCTAACCTCTGTGAAGGATATTAATCAGCCAAGGTTTATTGGATCTCATTGTAAATATTTCTTTGAAATATTTCTCCACATCTTTTTAAAAATGAACCAGTAAACATGAGGACAGGCCTATACAACAGCCATCATTGAGCAGAGCCTATAGAGACTCAGTGAATTAATTTAGAAATTTTTTGAGTCCAAATTAAAAATATTTGAAGACATTTAAGGTTTAAAACTATTTTAAAATGAACTCATGCCAGATGTGATAGCCCAGAAACTCAGTGACTTGACCTTTTGGACTAGGTAGTTTTGTCGCCTCTGAATACTTGGCTTTCTAAGGTGCCAGAAAGAATGCCAAAACTGGTTGGCAAGTTTGCTTGTGCTGGAAAATATCTCCTCAGCATTGTGGGTAAGTTGGACAGGGCACATTAGCAAGGTGCCCTGAGCAGGACTTGGTTGCAGCTTTCATTGCAAGTTGTATGGGCAGGACAGAGTACAGAAGTCTTATCATTCCATTAACACAAGAAAGAACTAAATTAAAGTTTGTGGCCTTGCTTAGCACATTAAAAAAGCTGAGAATTGGGCAAATCAAAGCAACTCAAACTAAGGTTTGTTTTGCCACCCAAAGGAGCTCTATCAGTAAATTTAACCAAATGAGAAAACTGATTGGTTATATAACTCAGTCCCTTGCATTCTCTTTCTGTAGAACTGATAATGCATCATTTATTTTCTATAGCAACTCCAGAGGCAGTAGATCATATATAGAATTTATGAAACGTTTTACAGATAGTTCTCGACTTACCACCATTCATTCAGTGTAGCATTTGAACTTCAACAATACTGAAAAAAAGTGATTTATGACCAGTTTTCACACAACTGTTGCAACATTCCCATGGTCACGATTAAAATTTGGGCACTTGGAAACTGGGATGCATTTATGACAGTTACCTGTCCTAGGGTCATGTAAGCACCATTTGTAACCTTCCCAGCTGGCTTCTAACAAGCAGTCAATGGGGAAAAGCCAGATTCACTTAACAACCACATGATTCACTTAACAACTGTGCAAAATATTTCATAAAACGGGGCAAAACTCACTTAACAGCTGCCTTGCTCACTGAAATTAGACCGGCTTCTTCCCCACACAAATGCTTGAAAATTTATTCCTTGCTGTTTAATGAAAAGTTATATTTTATAACTATTATTTTTTCCATGCTGATCTCAAATTTAGGACTTTTAATCATCTATTTTAGTGTTGAGGTCCAAGTGGAAATGAGCAGTGTACTCATACGTTGTGACTCTTGTACTCTCCTTTTTCTACACATCAGAGCCAACCACCACATAAATTACCTTACCACAAATTCATTTATAATCACATACGGTTTTGCACATATTAACTCCTAATCTCAGTCAAGCATGGCTGGGGAGCAGAGAGTTTTTCAGGCTACAGATTAAAAAGTTCCCATTAATGTTTGAAAGAGCCACCATATAATATGAAAATTAGTTTCTATTGCTACATATTAATGAATGGACCATGATATCTAGATGTTCACCTTCTCCCAGTTGGACCTTGAATGTTTGTTCTGTTTTAAATGAATTCCTGAGCAAATTTCTCCTCAGAATACTCCCACTGGTAAAAAGAACATTCATTTATGGCCTAATCCTTGTGCCTCATCCTAGGCTACTTCCCCCATGTTCCTGAGAGATCTCAAAACTGTATAGAATAGTTTTTTAGGGGTTTGTATGCAAAGGAGATGACAAAGATGGTCAGTTGCATTTGGCCAAGGGGAATGCTTGCTGGTCACAAGCCTCCTATTAATGGAGAGTTCCATCTTATTCTCCATAGGCTGCTGTTGCTGGACATACTTTGTCAGATAAGCAATGGACATGCAGTCTTATATTTGTCTAATATAGTATTTTCATTCTGTCGCTTATTCAGGCTGTTCTCTCCCATATGGCTGTGGCAGACTGTGCAGTTGTTGGCCAAGAGGATCGACTAAAGGGCCATGTTCCTCTAGCATTGTGTGTCCTAAGAAATGGTGAGAACTGTTCATTTACAAAGCTGAATCTATCTTTGGAGTTTTGAAGTGAATGATTGGTTTGAGATTGTTGTCTTGATTTGGTTGTGATAGCCAGTGAGAAACAAAATTGTACCCATACAAAACAATAAAGCCACTTACGACACTTGTGCTCTTATGTGCTATTAGGAATTGATATTGAAGAGGAACAACTTTTAGAAGAAATTGTTGCACGAGTTAGAGAAGATATCGGTCCTGTAGCAGCATTTCGGAAAGCAGTATTTGTGAAACAAATACCAAAAACCCGTTCTGGCAAGATACCACGATCAGCTCTTGCTTCTCTTGTGAATGGGAAACCATACAAGGTAACTGCCAGTAATAGAGTATATAGTAAGGCACTAGACAACCTGTGACTCGACATGTCATTGTTTCAGAGATATTTCCTAACCCAAATAGAGAAACAGAATGACCATGGGTGGCAAAAATTCAGTGACAGAGGGAGCAACTTATTTGTCATGTCCCTCACAGAGAGGCTCTGGGCAGAGTACAATTAGACATTAAAAGCATAAAAAACAGTATGTAAAAAATTAAAAGAGGCAAGGAATATTAAAAATTGATTAAAAAAGAGGAGGAGGGCTTTCAGGACACCAACCGGCCCTATGGCTGCATGTTCAACGGTGCACCCCAAAGCCATGTTTTTATGCCTTTACATAAAGCCAAGAAAGTAGGGGTCCACTTCATCCCCAGGTGGAGAGTCTTGCATAGGGCGGGGACAGTGACAGAGAAGGCTCTCTTCCTGGACCCCACCAGTTGGAATTCTTCAACTGATGGAATCTGCAACATACCTTCCCCATGGGACAGACTGATGTAATGGGATAAAATTCCATAGTTAACCTGACCCCTTGCCATGTAGGGCTTTAAAGTTTATAATCAACACCTTAAATTGGGCCTGGAAGCAGATAGGCACCCAATGCAGCTTGCTCAGCAGAAATGTTACTGCATCATTCTTTGGGTGCTCAGAATTGCCTGCATTTTGCATCAGCTGAAGCTTCTGGATACTTTCCAAGGGTAGTCCTATGTAGAGAGCATTGCAATAGTCCCAATGAGTGACTGAGAAGAGAGTTCCCTATCCAGGAAAAGGCATAACTGGCGCACAACACAAAATTGCACAAAGGCCTTCCTAGCCACAATTGCCACCTGCTCTTTGAGCAGGAGTCGTGAGTCTTGGAAGACCTCTAGACTACACACCAGGTCTGTCTGGGGTAGTGCAACCCCATCCAAGTCCAAAGATGAAAAACTCCTGGATGCAGAGGGGCTCCCTTCCCACAGTCACTGTATCTACTAGGGTTCAGTTGAAGACTGTTGTCCTACTATCTAGGTCCCTGCAGCCTCCAGGCACTGTGAAAGGACATCCACAGCATCACCCACTTTACCCCGGATGGAGCTGTATAACTGGAAATCATCAGCATACTGGTGATACTTCATCCCATAGTGACAGATGATCCTGCCCAGCAATTTCATGTAGATTTTAAAAAGGCTACAGAAAGCACCAAGCCCTGTGGCACCCTGCAAAGCAGGTCGCTAGAGTTGGACCTCTCACTCCCTATCAACATATAAGAAAGAGGGAGTCAGTCAGTCGGGGTGCAGGTCAGAAATGGTATGTGGGGATGCATGAGAGATGCCTTATGGGTTGGGAAGGCTGTGTGGGCATGTGCAAAAAATGCCATGTGGGTCAGGGAAGGCATTGCAGGTCAGTGGTATAAGTTGGAAAAGGTGCCTGGGGGTCATATGAGAGGTGCTGTGTGGGTTGGGTTGGGCACATGGTGGGGCAGCACGGGGCAAGAAGAATGCATAGGAGTTGCAGGGATGTGTGAGAATACTGTGCCAGTGGGGCACAGCATTGTGAGGTTGGGAAGGGTGCCTGGAGGTACACAAGAGCTGCCACACAGGTCAAGAAAGGTGTGTGAGGGACAGTGTCTATTGGGAAGGGGACATGGGAGTGCACAGAAGGCACTGCATGTTATTAAGGAAGGTGCACGGGAAAAGTCTATGCAGGTGTGCAAGAGGAGCTGCATGGACTGGGAAGGTTGCATGGGGATTCCTTCCTCCCTGTTCCTTTCCCCTTTCTTTTCCTTAGCAACAGCTAGGTAAGTGGCTCCTGCTGGATGGGGAAAGGAACAAGGGATTGCAAGACTGTCTGGGAAACTGTCACAGAACATTGTAAATGAAGATCATGTGACTGTAGCAGCAGTCTGGTATCGCAGCCGCTGCCAGTATAACAGAAGCTGCACAACTTTCCCAAATTTCATTCCCTTAGAAGTCATGGGTCCTTATTTTGGACACATTCTGTAACTTGGCTCATCTGAAGCAACTTTAATTGTTGCCCTATAATGCATTGTATTTTCATGGGCAAATACTGACTTATATGTGATTTTCACAAAAACGAAAACATTAATTTTAATTTGCCATATTAAGAGTCTGAGTTCTTTATTTTTTTTTAGATAACCCCAACTATTGAGGATCCTGCTGCGTTTAAACATATAGAAGAAGTGTTAAAAGAATTAAAATAAGATTTAACAACCACTAAAATGTAAGGAAGACTTGCATTACTTACTGTATTTTGTTATACCAGAAATATAAGTAAAATGTTTATTTTATTTCTGTAAATGTGTTTGTCTAAGATTAAATCTTAGATCACAGTAACAAGTAATATTCAGTTGGCAGTGTAAATTTTACAATGAGATGATTTACTTAGATGATTTAAATTTTTTATGGTAATTATGAACAAATATTTGTAATACACATATTGTTCTTAAATATAGTGCAACAGATGACATAATTTAAATCCTGTTAAAATTGTGCTGGTTTCTTTGAATGCCAGGATAAAATTTAATTTTAGTTCTTAAAAGTTTGCTTTGTCTGAAACACCCATACTTATATTGAAGTTTTTAAAGTAGCTCAACGTTGGTAGCTAAAATTTGTTATAATTTTAACATTCAGATTTAAACTTTGAGTAATAAGGTAAAGAAAATGACTGCTAATGGAGTTAATGATTTAGGTATTAGCAAAACCCTGTAATTCAGGCCTACCAGTGGCTATTGAATTAACTGAGACTGTCCATCAGCCATTTAAAGTTTTCATTTGCAGCTAAGGACAGGATACAGTAGATGAAAATGTTTCTGGGCTATGATAAAAAGTCAGTTGAAACTACCTGGGTAGAGATAAGCTACTTTATTTTTCATAAGTACTGGCTAACCAATAATCCTTACTGACAAATTCTATAGGTAGACCTCAGTTTACGACTAGTTGAGCCCAAAATTTATGTTGCTAAGTGAAACATTTGTTAAGTGAGTTTTGCCCCATTTTACGACTTTCTTGCCACAGTTGTTAAGTGAACCATTGCAGTTATTAAGATAGTAACACGGTTGTTATGTGAATCTGGCTTCCCCATTGACTTAGCTTGTGAGGTAATTGCTTGACCAAGCTAATAAGCATTCGGATTTTGATCATGAGGATGCTGCAATGGTCGTAACTGAAAAATGGTCATGTCACTTTTTTCAGTGCCATTGTAACTTTGAATGGTCACTAAATGAACTGTTGTTAAGTTGAGGACTACCTATCTTCCTATCTCTCTTTTTCCATGGTAACTTTCTCATTAGGTTCTAATTTCATGGGCAACTTGGTAAATTGGCAGAGAAGTTGGGGAACATAAAGTGCCAGGAAGAATTGGGCTGCTCAAGTATGTTCTTTGTGAGTGCTGGACCAGCCCAATTGATTTTTTAAAAATATTGTGTAATCTGATTTATGATGTCACATGGTGGAACCCTGCGCGATCACCGAACCGGTTGTTAAATCGGCAGGATCCCACCGCTGATTATAAGTTTAAGGAAGAAAATAAAATCTCATATTCAGAATGGCCAGAAAGTCAAGATAAATAATTTGTAGACACATAACAATTCCGAGTTAGGAACCAATCCAAAAAGGATTATATAGTTCAGAAAGATTGCCCCCTAGTGTTAAAACATTGAGATGTAGTCTCTAAAATTATGCTATCTTTTCTAAAATACCCAAATTATTTTAAAACACACATATCATTTTATAAACAGGTATTTGGGGCTTTAACTATTTGGCAGTCATGGGAATAATCTTTGTATATGTTTGATCATCCTACATTCACAAGGTTGTTACCCATAATATGATAAATGAATTTGGGTAAGGCTCTTTTATTATGAGAGCAGGGTGGCCGGGGGGAGTATTTAATGTAGTTGCTATAATTACCTGACAGCATTTTCTTGTACCTACCTGCACCCCTACCTGTAGCCTGAAATGTGAAAGGTAGAGAAACACCCCAAAAGTGTTTATTTGGGAAGGTGGGTCAAGCACCATATCCCTCTATGAGTAATTTGTTGGGGGCTTTCATGTAATGAGGGTATTTGGGAGGGGATGAAAATAGCTTTCTCTTTCATTCTGACATCTTCTTTTGCTTTATCCTTGTCTTACTTAGAAAGGTGCTAGAAAACAGATGGCATTCATGAATTGTCTATTTGCTTACAAAGAATTTTGAAATTAAGGGAAGAGCTGTGATACTATGTTGAGGGTTGTTCAACCTGCTTGTATGGAAGTCAGTACAAATGTTTAATTGAAAATAAATTCGAGTAAATCTTTTGTCTATTATCCTGTCTCTTTCCCCTCCTTTAATCTAGCATGTGCTGAGAACTCTTGCAGTAAAATTTTAATTCTCTGTGGAATGAGTCCAGTTGCTTTCAATGGAAGTTACTGATTAATACAGTACAATTTAGATTGCAATCTAAGGAATTCCCCTTTGATTAAAAGGAGAGGCCAAGTTTTCTTATGTGTTAAGCAAAGATGGGTTTGGACAAGGTAGTTGTGGGCAAGTACAGTAATCCTTTTTGGGGGGTTGGGGGGTAGTGGGATGAGTTTTAATCCAAAGGCTACCTGGTCTCTGGCTTCCTATACAGACCCCACCACTAGGTTTTCTTAGGAAATAATGCTCTTTTTCTTCTGCTCTTTGTTCAGCAGCCTAATGACGCAGAGCACTAAATAGTATTCACTGACAGGGGAAAAAAAGCAAGTCAACATGAAAAAAATGCAATTCACAAAACACTTGGAACAGAAGTGTAGAATGATCCTTAGCTCAGGCTGGTAGATTGTAGGTTATGAAGTCCTCATTTCAGCTTTAGAAAAAACCCATGCCCTCTTCTGTGCCTCCACAAGGATCATAAAGGTAAGGCAGAGAACAAATTAAAAATTAGCATGTATTTTCTGTCCGGAAGATGTTCAGCTGGAAAAGACACAGTAGTGTACTGAAAAGAAATATTTTGCAATATAACTGGAATGAGTTGAAAGATCATAGTACTGTGTGCAAACCACTTTACAGTCAGATACTTTTGAGTAAATCAGATTATTCAATTTTAAAACATTGTATTTCAAATAAGAAATTAATATTTTAAAAGTTTTAGAAATGTATTGATTTCCGATACAATAATTGAGACAGTATACTGTGATATGTAATAATCATTTTGAACTCCCAACAACTGCTTCAAACTCAAAATGGGGTCTCTCAAATTTCCAAATCATTAGAATGGGAAACATTCTGTACTTTAATAACCTGATAAATAAGAATGTCTTGATTATATTTGTCGCTTAAACAATGTTTTGTCTTTCAAAATTAAGGTTGAAACAAACCATGATGTATTCAACTCTACCACAGACAGAACACATAAAAGAGCACTGATTTTATTTTATTGACAAGGGGGAGAGAGAAAAAACCGGTCACCATTTAGTTAACTGAAATCTGTTTAAAATTTTAAAAATGCAGTAAAACAAATGCACGTGCAGATGTTTTGCAGAAAAGCCTGCTGAAGGACAGGATTTAAGCTACAATAAGATCAGGCAGCAAGATTATTAGCAAATAGAGTAGGTAAATTACATTATTAAATAGTTCTTACTTTGAAACTTCCAATATAACAAAGGGCAAACATCAATAACACGATCAAATAAAACCACAGCAGATAATAGTTTCTCCTCTAAACTTCTATACAGTATATAATAACTGTTTTGTCTTTTAGTTATTTCCTCTGATAAAGTTGACTTCAGTGAAGTCTCAGCAAGGCCACTTTTGAATGAAAGCCTAACATTAGACAAGCAGCTGTTCCAATATCCTATTATAATGAAGACATGGAGGCTATTGTTATACAACTGAAACGTTGAAAATCGGATTTATTTTCTTTTCATCATTTTGTTTAAGGCCAATTTTAGCTAGCATGTGAAGAATTTTGGGGAAAAAAACTACTAGCAAAGCTAGCTGCTTCTTGGTAATTGCGTCTTCGTAGCCACTGAGGAAAATGTCTCTTGCTTTCTGTAATTCGTTCTGATTTTTGCAGTTTTTCTTCATGTTGGTTTTAGAAAAAAAGAGCAGTCACAGTGCTTTTCTACAATTTTGTATGCATTTCTGTGTGTATGTTTGTATATGTGTATGAGAGTTCTGTTTTGCCTTTATAGGTCCATTTTTGGCTCAAGTTTCACGTTTAAATCTTTTCCCTCTTGATCATTAGAGGCAAGAATTCACTTTAAATAGTGGTATATAATTTTTGAAAAAGTAGGAACATGATGAAGCATCTAATAACTTTTTGCTATTCAATATCCAATTGACTTTGCTACAATTCAAAATTGTAAAAAATAGTGGAATGAAAAGATACAAACAGTATACCTGACAATGTATTTGTCAAGTGTTTGCACTAAGACCCCATGTACCACAGTTAAAAAAAATATCATATTTATATCCATTTACATGAGACACATATCAAAAGAAATTCCACCATAAATACATGTAATTCTAGTATATTACAATAAAACAGATGGAACACGTTTCAAAATGAAGGCCCCCTTTTGATAAAATCATTATTTCTGAACATTGGCCAGAAATTTGTCATGATGTATAATTTTAAAAATTAGTAATTATTATTAATTAAACTACATTAGATGTGCAATCTGGACAATATTGTTGCTACACACTATTCAGTCATTTCAGTGGAGCTTGTGGCCAACTTTTGTGTCAACTCCATAGAAAGGATTAAAAAATTGTGAGACAGTAGTATTTGGCAGGTTGCACATTACAACTAAATATGTAAAAAGATCACCACACATTTTAGTTTGATAAACAATTATATTTTCTTCCCTATTACCCTGTTCTTGGAATAAAAAGCTTCTTAAGATGGTGGTAGTGCACTTCAGGTAAAATAGAAGAAAGAGGTCGAATCTAGAAGTAAGGAAAAACAGTTCATTTAATAACAACATTTACATTGATATAGATTCTTTTACAGTAATAATCTCTGGGTAGCAATTGTAAAATAAAGCTTAGTTGAGGTGGGAAAGAGGTAAGGCAGGGTGAAGATGGGATCAGTAAAAATACATGGTAGAAGATTCACTGGTTGCATTTAATTCATCTCTAAGAATAGCTAAAATAGCTTGAAGAAATCTTGTAATTTTCTATTTGTTTCAAAAACTAATCTTAGAATAACATGAAGGAGAGATGTTTATGCTGTATATTAAGGATGCAGATACAGTTAGATTATCTGGAAAAAATATCGATAAAACCAATGGAGTTTATTTATTAAAACAGTTGTATAGGATCACAGTTTCTTTGTGTCTTTTTTTTCCTTTTAAACACCACTACCTTATTTTGAAAAAAAAAAGGAAAATGTTTTCCTATAGCATGTTTTAATAATATACTGAGGTTACTGTTCTCTAGAAGGAAGACTATAATGTTTAAGAAGTATTTTAGAAAATATACGCATTTTGGAAGATATTTTCATGATTATAGGATTTGTGTAGTCATTGCTGGACAAAGTATCATCATTGTTCTAATGAACACAGGTGCTACTGCACTGGACTGTGAGTGACATCACAGTTTGAACAGTAGTAATTGTAAATTACATGGATAAAAGTAAATGTTTGCCTACATTTTCAAAACTGATTATTTTTTATAATTTTTTAATAGCAAATCAAGTTCTTTATTCTCCAACCCCATTCTATACTATTTACTGTGAACAGCATCTGGGTGCAGGAGTCAATATCAGGCAGGAAGAGAGCAGCCTTCAGCAAGTGAGCAATAAGTATAGAGGAAGATACAATTAGTATTTGTTAGATTTTTTTTTAGATTATAAACATTACACCAACTCATTGAAGAGAATGTGGGATGAGAGGCAAGAAAAATAATTGATCATTTTCAGAAGAGAGTTTTAGATTGGCCAGAGAAATTATTGGAAGAACGAGACACACACTTAGGAGATAATTTTAAGAACATAAAATATTATTGGATCCTGATTTTTTTCAGCTTTCAAGGAGCTAGTGGGCCTATATACTGTACATCAAATTTTGTATTGGAAGAAATGATTGCCATACAACAACACGTTTTCTAGAAAAGCATTATTATCAAATGTCTTCAATGTTATGGCCAAGAGTTTGTGTAGTTCTTAGTGCTCTCTGAACTTTGTTGTTTGCTTGCAAATGTTTCATTACTCAGTTAGGTAACATTATCAGTATGAGTATGAGGTCTGCTCTTTTGTGTGTGTGTGTGTGTGTGTAAACTTACTCTGCCAGTTTTGATGGGGGTATACTTTCCTCTATTGGAACAATAGTTTGTTTTCCCAATTTTACCATCAAATAACAGTGGTATATCAGAATATAAATAAATAAGAATTGTCTGTTACTTTCTGAAGAAATACAAACAGGATCTATTATTGGGTCCAGAGGTAGCATCAGAAATGTAGCTGCTACAACATGACTGAAACTGGCCTCCGCTCCCCTCTTTCAATCAATCATGTTCCATTCTCTGTGGCTTTAGAACATGGCTGAAACTGCCCTAAAGTGTGGGAAATTTTGTATATCCTTCTAACTATTTGCAATAATCCTTTGGATGTTAGCGTGCAACAAACAGGCACAACAAAAATGAGTATGAAAGCTATATCTTAAGGAAATTAAGGCTGAAGAGCCGACCTAGAATATGAGGTATCAAAGTTCTTGGCATGGAGGAATAGTTTATCATATGTATCTTGTCCATCTCAACCTGAAATGTTCCAGTGGTAGGATTCAAATAATTTAACAACCTGTTCGCCCAGGGTCAGGCTTGCTGTCATGGGAGGTGTGGCCATCCCCGTCCTCCAGCTCCACCACACATGCGGGATGAGCCTCCCATGACGGCCAACCTGACCCTGGGTGAACCGCTTGTTAAATTACACCACCCCCACTATCAAAGTGGATCCAGGGCGCTGCGCTGCAATGGAGAAATGGGCAACAGAGCAGCCGGCACGAGGGAAGGAGGAGCAGCAGGGAGAAGAATGAGGGAAAGCATCCTTCTCCTTCCCTCATGATGGCCACTCCATTGCCCATTTCTCCATTGCAGCGCAGTGCAGCCCCCAGGATCCACTTTGATAGCGGGAAGGTGGGGTGGGTAATTTAACAACTTGTTTGCCCGAACCGGTGCGAACCGGCTGAATCCCACCACTGGTTACAGTCCAGGTCACAGGTTTGCCAGCATTGCTGAAATGCACAAACCTCCAGCAGTAGCCTAAAGTATCCCTGTTATTTCGTTTCCAAAAAGAATGCAACCTTTCATGTATTTTCGTCTGAATACTCACTTTAGTTCAGTTCGGAGCTCTTTTTCATGCTAGATATGTCAACATGAATATGTGCGAACTGTAGAACTGTCTAACCTCTGTAACCGAGATGAAGCAACTGCAAATAGAGATCCAATAATATTAAGAAACTTGAAAGAAGGTGAAAAACATCATTAATGGAGGTTTTTCTAATATCATAAATAACTGTGAGTTATTTTATTTTACCTTTAAGCTTATTTAGTTCCAATTGCTTTGTTTCCTCTTTTAGTGTTTTGCCTAAAATGTTATTTCATCATAAATATTAACAAACATAAGTATTTGCCTCCATGATATATAAAATCAAGATCAAACAATATATTTCATATCACTCTTCGAATGGAAGGCAGGTATGGTATATTTGTTCTACTTCAGATACAGTATTTATCAGTATTTATACAGTATTTATCAGCATCAAGTGGAGTTTACTGTATGTTCATATGTCCAAACTGCATAGCCCATATCTAAATGAACTCCAAACCTGAATATGTTATCAGAATTTTTATTTAATACCTTGTGTGACCTACAGACATCCAGTGGAGCTGGGGACAGGGAAAACAGTCCACCTGTGTCAGGTGGGAAGGCTCACTTGGGATTTCCAATAATGCATTAATCCAGTAATGAAACAAATCCAGCATCGGATAATTTGCTTTAATTTAGAAATATGAATTAAATCATTAATAATATTTAATCAGCAATTGAAACACTTAATTTTGGTCAAGTATCTTTGTTTTCTTGTATTCGCACATATCTTGCATATTTTCTTCATAACAGACATTTTGCTAATAATCAAACATTTTACAAGCAGAATGTTAATAGTTTAAAACATTATTTGAAAACTTAACTCCATTTTCCCATTGCCTTTTCCCTGCCTCTCAAAGATGTATTTCTTTTACTCTCTCTTAGCTGTGAAATAGATGTAATTGATTTGAATATTTTACATTAAATGTAACTAACAGCCATGCAAAGTTGGAACATTCATTTTTGAAAGTAGGTGTTAATTGGCTTACCGTCAGTTGCCATTTTTCGTGACTGTCCTGATGTTGTAGTTAACCTAAACCCAGCTGGCAGAGTTTCTGAAGAGCCAGGCATCATGCTGATTCCATGAACTTCACGTGGAGGAAATTGTCTTCGCCAGGCAGAGCCATGCCTAAAATTCTTGCCCTCGCTCTGCAACATACAATATTGAATTTTGGTAAAGCTGAAATCTTTTCTTTGGACTAGCTGTCATTTTGAAATGTTATAAACAGGGAAGTAGATTATTGCCTATTAAAAAAGATTTTTTGCAAACATGTATACTATGGAAATCTTTATCTGGTTTCTTTTTGAAAACAGGTTAACAATACGTGCACTCCTTACATCTGTAATGATATAGCCAGAGTACGCTGACAATTACAAAAGCTTCAGAATATAACAAAAGGAATGACAAAAATATTAAACGATTAAATGGTTTTCATTTGATTTAGCAGTTGTGGCTAGGAGGGCCTTTGCACAGCCTTATGCACCATCTGCTCATAGTCACCCATACCCTAGTCATCTCCAGATTGAAATACTGTTAACGCACTGCATATGGAACTGCCCAACTAATGCAAATGCAGTGGTGCAGGCAAATTATGTGTGCTCCCAAAACAACACATCATACTTCTGTTCCATGAGCTGCATTGGCTGCCAGTTTGCTTCCGGATTTAATTCAAGGTGCTGGTTTTAATTACTGTTGTAATCTCATAACTAAGGAAAATTATGTGGCTAAAAGAAACTGGTAGTATATCTTATCACTAACTGCAGGTATATGTCTTAATGTGCATATTGGCAATTCGGGCTATTTCTGCAAAAATATCGTGTTAAATATCATAAGGCTTCATCCTGTCAAAGGACTACACTATAGGAATTTTGCAGAAATGAGCTAGTGACCTGTTTTCTCCTTGGATACACAACTTATTCTGAATTAATGTGACTACATCCTTTTTTTTCTAATAAAACCAGCACAGCCATAATATCTAATCCCTTCCTTTCTCTATTTTCTCATCTCTGTATAATTAAATTTGTAATGGTAATAATGTTCAACAATCTATTTTAAGGTATTTATTTCCTTTTCATATATTTTACAGAAGCAACAAACATCTATTATTCTCTGTTGTTCATAATTCATTATATAAAAAATAAGACTACTTACTTCATCAAGGCGTCTACCTGTTCCTAGTGCCAATAAATTGTTGTATTCCCTCTCGAGAATCTGCCGTGCCTATGGTTAAACAAATCACTCAGTAGAGTAATGTAAAAAATACTTCAAATCCTATGGAAATTGAACAGGTTTTAAATAGTTAATTTATGTACCTGGGTATTCTGTGTTGGAATCTGCAACAATAAGGCTAAACTGCCATAATCAAAGTTATCATCTAAGGCTATGAGTGACCCATGCACACCACTTTCTAGCACATTGTTTGCATAATCTCGTAATCCAATTGCTTGTATCCAGCGTATAACTCTGTCATTGCTCCACACCAACACATCTGTAAAAAAGACAAAAAGGATTAGGGTTAGGGTTACGGGGTTAGGCTAATAACCAAAATTTTAAAACATAAGAATAAAAGATCTGAGCTAAACCAAACATGGCTATTTAAAATTATATTGTAGTCCCATAATATTGTTAGACCTGTTCCAAAAAGCCATTTTTCCATAAAATGGATACATGAAATTTCTAGAGACAAATTCATATGATGTAGCAACAAAAATTTATGTTGCTTATATTCTCTAATAATGTAACTGAAAAATACTTTAGTACAAATCTATTAAGCTAGATGCCATTTTTAATGGTTTCCCTTTTATATTGTCACACATATGAAGAGTTACAAGGATGAGCTTTATTTATTTATTTTATTTTATTTTATTATTTATTTCGTCAAGCATGTATTAGATAACAGATATAAGTATAAACATGATTATGAATACATGAAATGGATATGAATAAAAGGGGACATTAGGACAGGGACGGTAGGCACGCTGGTGCGCTTATGCACGCCCCTTAAATACCTCTTAGGAATGGGGTGAGGTCGACAGTAGACAGTCTAAGGTTAAAGTTTTGGGGCTTTGGGGAAGAAATCACAGAGTCAGGTAGTGCCAGTAGACAACTGTTACTGAAGTCGTATTTTCTGCAATCAAGTTTGGAGCGGTTTACCATAAGTTTGTATCTATTGTGTGCTCGTGTATTGTGGTTGAAGCTGAAGTATTCATTGACACTGATAAATGTCAGTGTCAATGAATAAAATAAAAGTGTATTCATTTACACTGATAAATATTTATATAATGTAAATAAATATTTACACTGATAAAGCACATAGACACCAAAAGCATATCCGATGTTAATGCATCTCTAGATTAACAATGTTAGCTGTTTAATGTACTGCCATCTATTAGTAGCTTTCCATTACAGATTGATATCTATTGCTAATAAATAGATACTCCTTGCAAACAGAAACCTGTTACTACTTACTTATTGTTTTAGTTACCATTTTGAGATGATGGTTTGCATTGACCTACACTTCAATGTACTTTTATGAGATTGTTTCTGTTTAGAATATTTTATAGGATGAGCATTCAGAAAAAACCTATTTTATGTTAGTAAAGCATTACCTTTTATTTCATGCTGACTTGCTTCCCTTCTCCTTTCTAATTCTTGTCTATCATAATTCAGTTTCTTTAAACACATGATTCCATATTGCAGACTTGTTCTGTTATTAACAAAAGTAACACAACATAAGGCAATTGGAAAGTTTTAGCATTATTGAAAATTCTTATTCGGTTTCATAAACACTGGAACTATTTTGGGGCAAATAATTTAGAGTGAGAGAAGAATGCAGAAATCATAACATTAATATGTTGACTATTAGGGTGCTTGATTATGTTTCTATTCTCTCATATAAACATGTACCGGTATCATTCATTTAGAAGTTGTACAGACCTCCATGAATGAAGATGTCCATTATTAAAAATGTTATAACTTACCGATGAAAGCTATCCACCATTTTTAAATGTACACGGAGATCTTTTTTTGTTAGATGATCTAACATCCTTGCATCCACCAAACATTCCATGAAGTAACTTCGGTACTGTGGTAACCCTAGACTGGGAAGCCATTCATTACCAATCCATTCATGGTTCATATCACCATAAGCTAGGGTCTAGGGGAGGGGGGAGAAAAACATAACGGTTACATTATTGCTACAACAAACACCACACACACACACACACACACACACACACACACACACACACACACACACACACACACACACACACACACACACACACTCAGGTGCTCCAGTTCTTGAATGAGAAATGTTTTCAAAGAAAAAAACTAAATTTGAAATGTCTGGAGATTCTCAATCAATTCCTAAAAGACTCTAAGCAGATTACAATTTAAAAACAAGACTAGCAAAGGAAGAATCTGCCATACCTTACATGACTTCATAGCTAATCTACCGCAAAGTTCAGGAGAACACATTTTAGAATTCCTAGCCAATTCCTAGCCAAACATCAGGTTAAAGAAGTGCATTATAGGTGAACAACTCTAATTACACAGCACTCCTACTCCAGTATGTCACCAGGTAGCAACATTTAATCAACTTTGGCAGATCTGAGAAACGAAGTGGGGTTGGTCCTAGTAAATACTTGGATGGGGAACTGGCTAGGAATTGCGAAATAAGAAGCATTTTGGAATAAGCAAAGGTAGCCTACTTCTACAATACCACAAAGAATATTGTATGGATGCCATGCAACAAAGGGAATAGAAGGAAACAAACAGGAAACTTATCCACAAAAAGTGATTCTGGATATGGAAAGAAAATGGTAATTCACATCATCTATTTAGGGACATGTATTTCTGCCAAAATGAAGCTGTTCATGCATGAAGATAAGATTTATTAGTTGTATTCATTTACAGTATAATGCTAAAAGCAAACTTAAAAGGGATAATTTTTGTGGTGGTTGGTTTATTTCATAGTTTTGGAATCATTTATGAAATAACTAGCATAATTAGCACAATCATTACTTAGTGTAATTATATTGCAAGGTATTGTTAAAGCATTTTTGCAAAGAACTGCATAAATGGAAACCAAAGTATTGACATTCATGTGAAAAAGGGGTTTTCACCGGAGTAAAAAAATTGTGCTAGCTTTGGGATCATAGAACACAATTCAATGACTTGTACCTCAATCCAATAAAATTATCGTTGCAGGTACTGAAATATTTTCATATTAATTTTGTCAGGCTGCAACAGAATACTGATTGAGTTGCTGCTATAATATGTAAACTTTCCAACTTCCAAATTATAGACATACAGAATTACAGATCCTTTTAGTATACAGCCATTCAGAGAAACAAAGGAAATACATTTTGCAGTAGAGCTGTGCCAATCCATCAGCTAATTTATCATCTTCAGCTACTAAACTTCTCTGCTTAAGACTAGATTAATGTGAAAAGTACCACACTGGTGAACTCCCCCAACTTCACTATTGCTTGTCTATTAACTGCACTCAACAGTTTAAGCAATGTGCTCTCATCTATACACGGGCTGATCATTCCTATTTCCAGAAAAATGAACTACAGTTTGTCATGTTAAAAGAAAAACTATCAGAGGAAAAGGGTCATACCTGAGCCCAGCTGCCTTCCTCGCTGTCCTTCTGCAAGTTGAACAGAACCATAAGCAATGTCAATTAAGAACAAAACACAGAATATTTAGGAACCAATAAATAAGATATAAATCGAGCAATACCATATATCCTTATAATCCCATATTCTTTTCCAGGTTGTCATAAAATTTGGTCAGTAGGAGAGGAAAAGACAGTAAATAAGCCTCCTGCCAGCCCAGATTTTCAGGATGGCCCAAGCTGAAGAATTACTTAGTTGGTGAGTCGGCTGACAATCACGGGCACCAACTGATTAAGGGTTCTGCACCATTCCTCTTTCTCTGGGAGGTACTGGTCAAAAGCTTTGACTAGCCAAGAAAGAAGAGCAGTGACACCAGTGGTGGGTTCCTACCGGTGCGGTCCACTCTATAGCACCGGTAGCGGCCCACTGGTGACGTCAGTACCGGTGTGGTCGGTTGCTGGTGCTTGGGCGCCGCCATTTTTTTTTAAAAAAATTAATTTTTTAAATTTTTTTTTTCTTCTGTGCATGCCCAGAAGCCGAGTTTCCGGCACTGCGCATGCGCTGCCTTCCTACCCCACAGTGAGTCCAAGCAGGGGAAGATGGCTGAGGGAGTGCGTGAGATGCTGAAAGAACGGGCGGCAGGAGCTATCTCCATTCCCCTCCCTTCAGCAGTCCGAGAAGCCACGAACGCGCGGTGATGATCCTAGGCATTTTCGCACGTTTGAGGCTTCTCGAGCTGCTGAGGGAAGAGGGAATGGGCGGCAGGACCTATCTCAGTTCCCCTCCCTTCAGCAGTCTGAGAAGCCACGCCCACCTGGTCACATGGCTGGCAAGCCACACCCACAATAAGCCACGCCCACAGAGTGGTAATAAAAAAATTAGGAACCCGCCCCTGAGTGACACCACTGGCTTTTGAATTGTCTGCAAGTTTTTGTAAAGCTTGAACAGGAAAGGTAGCCTCAATATATATGCACTGTGGACAATTCCATGGCAATCATCCAAACTATCAGCTGGGCCAGCAAGCTACTGACTGCTGCCCCCAAGATGTCCTGGCCAGACCTCTTCCCCGGTTGCCAAAGGAATGGGTTTGGGAAGTGCAATGTCAGAGCAACTTGTTATGATAGCTTTCTCCTGGAGCTTTCTAAACAAGGTGGGATTTACACATAAATATGCACTAAACAACTGAGGATTGATTTCATTTCTCAATTTTAATGCATTTGTGTTTATTTTGATAACAAATTATTTAATTAGTTTATAATTGTTTACAACACATTTCAGACATTTCCATAAAATAGCTTACACATATGGAGCTTACTGTGTAAAACAAAGAAGATCGTTTTGTAAAATTATTATATTTAGTACTCCTAAAAATTTCCTATGATGACACTACAATAACAATAATAGGCAATATTAGAACTAACCGTTTTGGTTGGAGCTGCAAGATTTTCCATTTCTTCATGGGTTACCCAGACGTTGCCTGAGGGCTATTGTCCATGCCCACAGGGTCAGGCAAAATCCGTATTAGGTAAGCAGTGTTAAAGAAGAAAGGCAGCAACACTGTAAGTTAACAGCATACAGCATCAAAATGAGCACAACCACATTCTTGTCTCAGATGAGGTGCAGCTAGAAAGCAGTGTTAAACAGCTGCTTTCCCCCTGCAATTTGAAAAAAATCCCTCAGTTGAATTATTCTGATATGGAAGGGAGCATCTGCATTTTATTAAATAAATGTGAGCAAATAATCCCTACACACTTCTATTATTGTCTTCGTAAGCATTATTAATTTAAAGCAGCTTATATCTGATTTCATCCACACATACACCGGAACTGTAATATCTGTAATTTCTATTCAGCATAGCCAACACTTTGAAATTTTAGATTTTGCAATCTCAACAAATCTGGATCTCATCAGATTGGAGAATACTGTTTTTTTTATATGGAAATAACATTTCATTGAATCTAAGGATATCATACATATTTTAAAGTACAGAAATTGCCCTAGAAATGTGTGGTCCTGCATATGGGAAAATCATCTATGAAGTTGATCCAAAAGATACTGTACTTTCAACTGTTGCTACACATGACCTGAAAAGTAATATAATGGAAGAAATGAGGATTTAAGAAAATAACACTTTAATCCCAATTGGGCACCATATTTTTAATGAATAAATATATTTGAAGTGATATTAGCCATAATTTAGGAGTATAAAAACCTTGGTGAACCATCTGAAGGATTACAGTTCAATCAGTAATTCTGTATCCTAGATAAAGTACAAAGAAATCTTATTAAAGATTAAAAATAATAAGGAACATCTGACCTGAAGTCCTAACCTGGTCTACCAAGCTGGCCCATTTGGCTTCTGCATTTTAAAGCAACCTCTTACTAATTCCCAAATGTCCCATATGATTTTCAGTTTGATGGTTGTAATCCAGAAAAGTAAAGGGTGATCAATAGATCTGGGAGCTTTCCCATATTTTCCCTGACAAGGAAAGGAATTGAGGAGCTCCAGGAAGTTGAGCTGCGATGGGTTTCCATGTATCAGAAAAGCACACAGCAGCCATCTTAGTTCTTGTGGGAAAGGCAGATAGCTCCCTGCTTCAGGGGTGCATTTTCTGCATGAGAGGAAAAGACAGCCTTCTGCTAACACCATAGAAAAATGGATAACATCAAGGTGACTTTTTTATATAGGCTAAATTTTAGTCCATTTCCCCCACACTCTAATATTATCCAGTTTATCATCTGAATCTAACTTCTGGACTGGAACGGTTTCACCCTTCTACAAGAGGAGACAGGACATGCTGAGAAAGGATATATTTATCAATGCCTATCATCTAGAATGACAAAACAGTGCTTTTTTCTTCAGAAGTCACTGAATATTTACCTGTCACTGGAGAACACAAGTAGGAATAAGCTATTATCGTCTTCATGACTTGGTTGCCCAGAGGTACCTACATGTACTGGCCTTTTGACAGATCCAGCAAAGTTCTTTTTTATGCTTGATATACTCACCGTTCTAGAAGTTGGAGGGGCTGATGGGCTTGTGAGGGACACCATCTCCTGGATTGCCAGACGGAGCTTCAGGCGATGGAGAGGATTGCTGATTCCAATTTCTCTCTGGATTTCCGTATCTGACAGTGCAGACATGATGGCACCACTTTTCACATTTGCACGGCAAGCAGCAACATACCATGCAGGCATTCCTAGCCAAAGCTATTGGGGATGGAGAATCGGTAGTTAAGAGTAATAGGGTTATTCTCGTTACCAGGGCTGAATTAAATTGGGAGCTTCCATTGAATACATATAATAATGATTGGGTAAGCAAGTTCAGGCTTAGGTATTGGGGTTTAGAAGGCAGTACACCATTCAGACATTAGATTTCTTATAAAGTTTTTCTTTCAAAAAATATTAAACCACCAGAGCTTTCCCCCCCAAAATAGGAATATAATGGTGTCATCCCATAATCAGCTTTGGTTCCATTGTAACACCTCTATCAGAAAAACTATTTTTTTCTAAAACAAACAATAATCTAAATACAATAGTCTGAAAAAAAATAATCCTGACAGGAATGATGAATGGATATGAACTAATACAAAGAAGATAACAATTTTTAAAAATCTGCCTTTCATGTTGAAAGCCCTCATGAAAAATGCCTGCCTTCTGACTAATTTAATGTGCTTTAGTTAATAATTATTCTGATTAAATGACAAAATTATAATTATCTGGGGATCTAGTAATTGGTCACTGAAGCAAAGCTCAAAACCAAGATTATTACTAGAGTTAAAGTAACATTCAAACATAACAACACACAACGCTCATGTCTACAAATGCTTTCTTGTATTAATTTACTTCTAGATTGCAGATTTTAAATTTATTTTATAGTAGTATAATTTTAAAAAATGAAGACCCTGCTTCTGGATTCTATGTAAGTTTTTTTTTTACAAATGCTATGTAGTTTTCTCTCTCATTCACATTCATCACATGATCGACATTATACCTTATTTAAACTATTTTAAAGTTCCCACTTCCTCAAGAATATTTTTTTCATTCTCACTCTGATTATAAAAAATATAACTTACATTTCAACTTCCAAAGTATGAGTGGAATTTCGCTTTATCTTTCCTACAGATTTTGGTTGAAATATGCTGATCTTTTTTTTAACTGGGTCATTTTTCAGTTAAAGTTCTAGTATGTCTTAGGAATTTTGTCATTCTATGTAAGAATGAACTGCTTATAGACATTATTTCAAAAGGGAAATGAGAATTAACAGTTGTAACAGAGTATTTATTTCTGTTTTCAACCTAAATTATAAACTGCTGATGAAGAAGGTAAAATTAGGTATACTAATATTTTAGAAGGTTTTCCTAAAGCTTACCTCTAGCCAGGCAACTACTGTTGGCCCATCCCATTGTGCAAAGGGTAACCCCTTCCTCCGAGCTTCCTCCAGAAGTTCATGCCTAAAAGTGCATTAGAGATAGTTAAAGCAGGAGCTAAGACCTAACAACATTACAAATGAAATTCAGTATGGATGAAATAAAATTGTAATGCACCATGTCACTGATAATACATATTCAAGATTTTCACTTGTTTGCTATACTCTTTGAACTTTAGAAAGCACCCCTCTATTTTTGTTCTCCACTTTGCAAGAGTATTTACCTTCTTTGGAGAAAACATTTTCTTGTTTTCACAGATGCATTTCATCTTGGCCCATTAAAAATAATAGTAAACTAATTTTCCTAACTTCATCTTCCAACTTTTACAAACTGATTTATGAAACAATCATTCTGTTTGGTTAGAAGCTGTTCCTGAGCACCTCAACATATTTATGCTCTAATCATAAAGTAGAAAACAATCAGACATTAATGCAAGAAAATGCACAGTTGTTTAACAAACAAGATTTTCACAGCTTTTGCAATATGTGTCAGCTGTGGTTTTCCACATAGTCTTGTCTGCAATTGATTTTTGTTTTAAAAGATTGCAGATATTTTTTAAGTAAATGTTTCCTATAACTTAACAAAAGTATGATTTGTCAAATAGTTTGTAATTTGACAAGGATGTAAATGCACAAGTGTATGTTCTATACACTGGAGATGTGTACCTGTGGCCCTCCAAATATTGGTGGACTTTAACTCCAATCAATTTGCCCTATGATGAAAGAACTAGGTTTTGTACATGGGCAACATCTCAGGGCCTTTAGTTGTTCATCCCTGCTATAAATCTTCCTACTTCTGAAATGGTTTCTGCAGAGATGAAAAGTGATCATATCATCTAGGTGGCTCAAGATATTAAACTCTGACTTCTGGAGAAGAAATGGTAAACTGAACACCATAGCATAATGATGACCCAATGAGTAGATAAGTTTGTTGTAATTACTCTCCAGATAAGGAGAGGACTTGAGATCATCCACAAGTGCTCCAGATGGTTGCTCCTCATGAGGAGACTGCAAGACAACTGTCTCTGATGGGTTTAGAGCTATGGCAGATGAGGGAATAGCTATCTCACTTAAACCATGAATGGCACCTATAAAAGGACACTGGGTTCACATATTTTCTTTTTCTAATCACTTTCAGAAATTGTTGTTAATTACTTTTCAGTTACTGATAATCTTTACTGAATCTGAAAAGACCAGATTAAGTTACTTAAATCCTTATTGAAATAAGTTTTAAATAAGTTTAATAACTTATTTATTGAAATAAGTTTTAAATACTAGTTTAAGGGCCTTTTTTTAATAAAGAGCAAAATGGTGCTTAAAATTTTGATTCTGGCAAATAAAAATATGCTAACAGCCTAGATGCATTTGAATAAGATTTTGGAATTATTTACAAGAATCATTATTGTGGGAAATTGCTTTTGGTTTGAATTCTTTAAAAAATGATACGATGGGACTTTGAAGGTTGGATACTAGAAGAAACTAAATATTACAATTAAAGGAGAACACCACAATACACTTGACTTATTATTACAGAATGGAGCAACATATTTTAATTTTGGATATACTGAAGGATAATTTTGAACAATGGACTCAGAAGATAATTTTAAGAGTATTTCTCTCTATAGACAGACTGTCTTAAAAGATGTTATGGAAGAGAACAAGTTTTACTGGAGATTATAATTTGAGACTGAGACTGATCTGAAAGTGTATTTAAAAATGACAGGCTACAAGAGTGATATGGAAAAAGGTGGTACACTGGACATACAAAAGATGTTTGTATTTTTTTAATATTTAGGATATACAGTGTGAGTAACAAACTAAGGTAACAAATCTCTATAATTTTCTTATATTAAATTTACAAGAGAGGCTTGTTTAAGCTTTCAAGAATTTTATGAGACGGGACAAAGAAAATAATGAAAAGAAATCAAGTTCTGGGACATCATATAAAAGGACTAAAAATCAAGATTGTTAAAAGTACAAGGGAGGAATATAAAGATGGTTTAATAATAATAAGAACAGAGTTGGAAGGGACCTTGGAGGTCTTCTAGTCCAACCCCCTGCCTAGGCAGGAAACCCTACACTACTTCAGACAAATGGTTATCCAACATCTTCTTAAAAACTTCCAGTGTTGGAGCATTCACAACTTCTGGAGGCAAGCTGTTCCACTGATTAATTGTTCTGTCAGAAAATTTCTCCTTAGTTCTAAGTTACTTCTCTCCTTGTTTAGTTTCCACCCATTGCTTCTTGTTCTACCCTCAGGTGCTTTGGAGAATAGTTTGACTCCCTCTTCTTTGTGGCAACCCCTGAGATATTGGAACACTGCTATCATGTCTTCCCTGGTCCTTCTTTTAATTAAACTAGACATACTCAGTTCCTGCAACCGTTCTGCATGTTTTAGCCTCCAGTCCCCTAATCATCTTTGTTGCTCTTCTATGCACTCTGCACTGTAGAATCTCAACATCCTTTTTACATCGTGGCGACCAAAACTGAATGCAGTATTCCAAGTGTGGCCTTACCAAGGTATTATAAAGTGATATTAACACTTCGCGTGGTCTTGATTCTATCCCTCTGTTAATGCAGCCTAGAACTGTGTTGGCATTTTTGGCAGCTGCTGCACACTGCTGGCTCATATTTAAATGGTTGTCCACTAGGACTCCAAGATCCCTCTCACAGTTACTACTGTTGAGCAAGGTACCACATATACTGTACCTGTGCATTTTGTTTTTCTTGCCTAAATGTAGAACCTTACTTTTTTCACCATTGAATTTCATTTTGTTTGATAGCGCCCAATGTTCAAGTCTGTCAAGATGCTTCTGTATCTTGAGCCTATCTTCTGGAGAGTTGGCTATTCCTGCCACTTTGGTGTCATCTGCAAATTTGATGAGTTCACCATCTATCCCCTTGTCCAAGTCATTGATGAAGATGTTGAAGAGTACTGGGTCTAAAACAGAGCCTTGGGGTACTCCACTGCATACTTCCCTCCATGTAGATGCAGTTGGTTTATTTGATCAAAGTAGATAAAATAGATATGCTGCTCTCTTTGGATATGGACTTTTGCTAATTAGTATTAAAATGACAAAATTGTATTTTTGTATTTTAATAGGTGGTGATTGTTGTTAAAATTGTTACTACTTGTGATAACGGGGTCACTTCTTTCAATATTTATTTTCTTTTTTTTTAATATTCAGGTAATCATTGATTTATTACCACAACTGTGTCTAAAATTTCTGTTGCTAAGCGCGATAGTTACTACGTGACTTTTGCCCTATTTTACAATCTTTCTTGCCAACGTTGTTAAGTGAATTGCTGCAATTGTTAAGTTAGTAACATGGTTGTTAAGTGACTCTGGCTTCCCCATTCACTTTGCTTGTCAGAAGATCACAAAAAGTGATCACATGAACCAGGGACCTTGCAAGTGTCATAAATACATGCCAGTTGCCAAGTGTTCAAATTGTGATCACATGATGACGGGGCTGTTGCAACCATCATAAGTGTGAAAAAATGGTCGTAAGTCACTTTTTTCAGTGCCACTGTAACTTCAAATAGTCATTAAATGAATGATTGTAAATTGAGAACTACCTGTACTTATTTTTCCTTTCTATTATCTTTTCTAAATCTTCTAGTTTTCTTTTTATTCTTTTAGTTTGTATTAGTTTTTATCATTGTGATTGTACTTTTTAATACAATTACCATTAAAAAGATATTCTGCTACAATTGTCTGCTAGCTTTCTTTGCAACTATAAATAACTTTATCCAGGGGTAAATAATGTTTTGATTCAAGGGCCATAACAATGTTATTTTCTAGGGCAGGAGGATACAGGTCTCAAAGTGCGTGACCTGATAAATGATGTGGGTAGTGTTTTTAACTATGCAGTGCCAGGGCTTATACAGAACTTTTCATATATTTCTCAGACTAACAGGAAACCTACAGTTTTCAACAATTATAATGAGATTACGCCCTCTTATTGCAACTCTGTAAGACACATTCTAATATTCAGTCTAATATAACAGCCTCCCTGTTCAGACCCTCCACAGCAGTTTTCTGGGAGTTTCAAAAAGGAGAAAAATGGATGCACCCCTGGCTTTTATTTGACATTGTTAAACACTGAGGAGCACAGCACAGGATTATCTCAGTCTTCTAATAATGATTCTCAAAATTATCTAATCATATTTGCAAATTGAAATGTATGATTATATTTGAAGGTAGGAAAAGCTTGGAAAAATCTTCCATCATTCCCTTAGGATGTTAAGAGATAAATGCTGAAAAATTAATTCATCACTTATGTTTATTATTTAGATATTACTTCAGTATTTCTGAGTGATATAAAATTAATTCCAAAAAATTAAAACCAAGCACTATGCATTTTCAATTATGTTAAAGTATCTGGACCTTCTTACAATATACTTCCTTGATTGTTCCCTCTATTGTATCAGTCACATTTTAAAAAAGAAATACATTAATACTCCAAATTATAACAACATAGGAGTGCTATTATAACTGTCCCAAAGAAAATCTAAATCTAAATGCATAGTCTGTAGCTTCCCTGCCATGCAGAGCAGATGTCACTGAGTGCTCTGCCACCCATAAATCTGCTGTGACATGCAGCAGATCCATTATATTTTATACATATGATACATATGTTTATAACTTTATCAGCAATATCCCAACCAAGGCTGAGATTAATTTGTGTACTAATGCAGTAGGTGAATAAGGCTAACACACACAATTGAATCAGAACAGCGTGTTGGAGAGAGGGATAATGAACAAAAATAACTAGGCTAGGGAAAATATATGGGACAATTTTGTCCTACTTGGATTTTGCCACAACCTTCAAGTGTCTCAATTATGGCCAGCTTTGCTTAGTATATATCGTGAGAACAGAGAGATTTTCTGTTGTGCAATAAAATAATATACCGTAAGTGTGTGTGCGTGTATATGGTTAAGGCATCAGGTTAGAAACCCAGAAACTGTCTTAGGCACAAAACCAGCTGGGTAACTTTTGGGCCAGTCACTTTCCCTTAGCCCTAGGAAGGAGGCAATGGCAAACCAGTTGTGAAATTTTTTTAGCAAACAAACTGCAGGGGATTATTGAGGGTAGTCTCTGAGAATCAGACATGACTGAATGAAATAAAAATAAAAATGTATAGAAACTTTTGTGCTCTATGACAGAGTTTCTCAACCTGATTCTCTTCATCATCTACAATTCTCAATCAAATTGGGGCAAGTTGCCTTAAAACGGTCTTTTGAACAACATACAATGATAAGTATTTGAAAATTTTCATACATCTCCTAGAATTAAAATAGGATACATATTATTGCACTGTGCAACTAATACTTTATAATTAATCTTAGCCATTTAGTAGTATACCCATAAATATTTGAAAATTATAAGGTTGATTAGTAATAAGTAGAGTCCATTTTATTTGCAAATCCAGAAGTTTAAAAATTGTCAATATTAATTTGTTTTCCATGGAATGTCAAGCGTATTTTCTTGTGATGTCAGATGAGAGTGGATGGCATTGTAACCTTATTTTAAGAACTCAAGCCAGTTCAGACATAGATAGGAAATATAACCTAAATACAGAGTTTATGATCATTTTTCTTCTAAATATTGTAGGACTGTGGCCGAACTTAGCGCACAAAACATTAATTCATTGAGCTTAATTTATACAATAATATTCATATTTATTTTAGAAAAAAGGTTCTAATATAGAGTGCCAATGAAGAAAGGTAGAATCCAACAAGAATATTCCACACTTTGTTAAACTATATCAGTTTTCCCAACTTGGTATTTGCCAGATATACTGAAATATAACTTTCATCCTCCCCAGTCAGCACGGCCAACAACTGTAGTCCAAAATTCTTGGAGAATATCAGATTGGAGAAAGGTGATCTAGATGAAAACTGAATTTCAATGTAGAGCATAGGAGGAAAAAATTAGTCATCTACACAAATTTATTTATTAATGAAAGATATGAATGAAATCAGTTGGTAAAAAATTTAGAATAATGATCAATTTTATGTGTGTGATAGTGTAATTTTATTTTTTTAATACTTTTTGGTTCCTATAGTGCAGTTTAGCAAGCTAAATCTATCACTTCTGCATTTTTTTTGAAAATACATACTATGTTAGCGCAAATTTATGATAGGATAAAAAACATGAAAAGCAAAACAAAAATAAGTTTCAATGATTGTTTATGTTAGGACTCTGTCCATAACGATTGGGTAGACAATATATGTCTAGCTTTTAACAGAGCTATGTCTGTTTAGCTGAGGTGTTGCAGACTGCCACAAGAGGGAGCTAGAGTTCACAGCTTATTTCTCTGGGAGTCCCTCTTTGTTTGTCTTTGTCTCTGCTACTCACTGTTCTCTGCTACTCACTAGAGCAAGACACTGTGTATCAATGCTCTGCATTTCTCTCTGTGTTGTAGTTATGTATTATAGCTAAAATGTATTTGTACTTGATAATATTTGGATTATTATGACTATTAAGTGTATGACTTTGGACTGTTTATAGGAAAATGCTATTTCTTAAAGTAAACTTTAACTCAAGTTAGTGTAGCTGTGTGTGGCTGAGTACTTATTCACAACTGATCTCAATCTAAATGTTTCTGTATGCACAACCTTGGTAACACAAGGAGTACTCTGCTAATACATTAACAGTTTAGAGCTAATGACAGAAAAAATAATATAGTCTATAGTAACAAAATGTTATATACTTTGAATAAAAGCTCAGCTTGCTAAAATAATACTGTTACCTTGTTTTAATACATAATGAACATTATCACTTTCTTAAACATCAATATTGAACATCTATAAGTAATGCTACTAATATTTTATTTATTTATTTATTTATTTTAGTGTTCTTATATGCCGCCCTACTCCCTGGGGACTCAGGGCAGCGTACAACATTTAAAGAACAACTAAACAATATAATAATTTAATTATTATATTGGGCGAGATCATCCGTAGGCATGGGGTGAGGTTCCAACAGTACGCTGACGACACTCAGCTGTACATATCCACCCCATGCCAATTCAGTGAGGCAGTTGATGTGATGTGCCGGTGTCTGGATGCTGTAAGGGTCTGGATGGGGGTTAACAGGCTCAAACTCAACCCGGATAAGACCGAGTGGCTTTGGATGTTGCCTCCCAAGGACTTTGACATTTGTCCCTCCTTGGTTCTGGGGGGGAAAAATTTGATCCCCTCAGAACAGGCTTGCAACTTGGGGGTCCTTCTGGATCCACAGCTAAAATTGGACCAACATCTAATAGCTGTGGCCAGAGGGACCTTTGCACAAGTCCGTCTTGTGCACCAGTTGCGTCCTTTCTTGGATCGGGAGGCACTACTGACAGTCACTCACGCCCTTGTTACCTCACGTCTTGACTATTGCAACGCACTCTACATGGGGCTACCCTTGAAGAACATTCGGAGACTGCAGCTAGTGCAGAATGCGGCGGCGCATGTGATGATGGGTGTCCCTAGATACACCCATGTGACACCCATCCTTCGCAAACTGCACTGGCTGCCCATAGGGCTCCGAGCGCAATTCAAGGTGTTGGTGATTACCTTTAAAGCCCTACATGGCTTAGGACCAGTTTACCTCTGAGACCGCCTTTTCCAACACACCTCCCTAAGACCGATTAGAGCCCACAGAGTTGGTCTGCTGGTGGTCCTGTCAGCCAAACAATGTCGGCTGGCGGGCCCACGAACGAGGGCCTTCTCTGTGGCGACACCGGCCCTCTGGAATACACTACCCCCCGAGATCCGCATAATTCCCACCCTGCCAGCCTTTAGGAAAGCATTAAAAACATGGCTTTGTCGACAGGCCTGGGGCCAATGATTTTAACACAACACCGATTATTCTTGGCCCCATGAGTGAATTATTGGGTTTTTAAATTGTGGTTTTTAAAATGTTTTTAAATGTTTTAATTTTTTACATTGTTTTAATTTTGCTTTTAAATCTTTTAATGGTTTTTTAGATTTTGTATTTAATATGCTGTGAGCCGCCCAGAGTCCCTTTGGGAGTTGGGCGGCATACAAATCTATTAAATAAATAAATAAAATAAATGAATTGAAAAAATATACAAAATCATACATACGTGGGGGAGACCTAAGATGTGAAATTGTCTCAAAGCCCTGCCTGCAGGAAGAGCCATGTCTTAATGGCTTTTCGGAAGGCCAGCAAGGTGGGGATAATTCGTATCTCTGGGGGTAGTTGGTTCCAGAGAACAGGGGCCCCTACAGAGAAGGCCCTAGGCCCCACCAGCCGACATTGTTTGGTTGACGAGGCCTGGAGGAGACTCACTCTGTGGGACCTGACCAGTCAAAGGGAAGTATGAGGTAGGATGCAGTCCCGGAGGTAACCTGGTCCTCAGCAATGTAGGGCTTTAAAGATGATAATCAACACCTTGAATTGCACCCGGAGACCAATGGGCAACCAGTGCAGCTGGCGAAGTATGGGTGTTACGTGGGTGTACCTTGGCACACCCACCACAGCACGCGCAGCCGCATTTTGCACCAGTTGACGTCTCCGGATACTCTTCAAGGGTAGCCCCATGTAGAGCGCATTACAGTAGTCCAATCGAGAGGTGACAAGGGCATGAGTGACTGTGAGTAGAGCCTCCTTCTCCAAGTATGGTCGCAATTGGTGCACCAGGCAAACCTGTGCAAAGGCTCCCCTAGCCACAGCTGTAAGATGTTGGTCTAATTTTAGCTGTGGATCTAGGAGAACTCCCAAATTGCGAACCTGTTTCGAGGGATTTAGTTTTTCTCCCCCATGAACCAAGGAGGGACAGTCGACATAGTCCTTAGGGGGCAATATCCAGAGCCACTCAGTCTTGTCGGGGTTGAGCTTGAGCCTGTTCCTCCCCATCCAGATCCTGACATCGTCCAGGCATCGGCACATTACATCCACTGCCTCCCTGAATTGAAACGGGGTGGAGATGTACAGCTGGGTGTCGTCAGCGTACTGTTGAAAACTCACCCCGTGTCGACAGATGATCTCCCCCAGCGGTTTCATGTAAACGTTAAACAAGATGGGTGAGAGGACCGAACCCCGAGGCACCCCACAAGTCAGGGGCCTAGGAGACGACCTCTGTCCTCCTGTTAACACCGACTGCATCCTATCAGCGAGGTAAGAGGAGAACCACCGTAGAACGGTGCCTCCCACTCCCAACTCGCCGAGATGATGCAGAAGGATACCATGGTCGATGGTATCGAAAGCCGCTGAGAGGTCAAGTAGCACCAGGATGGAAGAATGACCCCCATCCCGGGCTCGCCAGAGATCATCCATCAGGGCGACCAAGGTAGTTTCTGTACTGTAACCGCATCTGAAACCCGATTGAAAGGAATCTAGATGATCAGTTTCCTCCAATAACCGAAGAAACTGAAAAGCTACCACCTTCTCAACAACCTTACCTATAAAAGGTAAGTAAATATACCACCATTATGATGAATTGATCAAACTATACAAGTTAATGCATAAACTCATCTTATTGTAAATATGATGAAAAAAATTACAGACACTGGAAACGTAAGGTACATTAAAACTATAATTTAGGTAGTCCATGACTTATGACTGTAATGGAGTGTTACAGTTGTAAGTTGTGACAGTCATAAAGTGGATCATCAACATGATCAATCTGATGTTACAACCATTTTTGCAGTATTCATTAAGTGAACATAGCAGTCATACAGTGAACACTTGGTTGACAAGTGAACCCATTGTTCACTATGGGGTGGTTTTGCTGAAAACCGAAAGAAAACACCAGTTTGCAGCAAAAACATTATAAATTATAGTCTTGTGACTGTGGGATGCGGCAAACGGCCATAAATGTGGGCTGCCAAGTGCCCAAAATTTGGTCATGTGACTGTGGCGAGGCAGCTGTTGGAACTTCACAGTAGGGTCATAGGTAGCTCTTGGGGAGGGTCTGTTGTAACTTCAAAACATCATTAAGTGACTAGTAGTAGGTCAAGAACTAGTATATCTATATGTATCTATTTGTCTCTATGCCTCTGTATATGTACAGTCCCAGTTTAGACATGACAGCAGGGTGTGACCTTGGTTCAGTCATTCTCCCTCAGCCTAATCCACCTCACAGGGTTGTCATTGTGATGAAAATAAAAGGAAAAAGGAGTATTCTGTATGTTCGCCACCTTGAGTTATTTATAAATAAATAAATAAAGGCGGGATAAAAATAACTAAATAAATATTCAACGGTAACCAGAATAGTAATACCCTTTTTTGAACAATTTTAAATGAATAAGATTCTGACGTTCAGCAAGATGACTTTGTGTAAATCTCCAAAACCGATCCAATTTACATTATATTAATTCTTACAAGTAGTTTTGTTTTCCTTCTAGATTTTCTGATTGTTTATAAGATAAAAATGTGCAATCCTATGCATATTGGCTAGGAATGAGAGCTGTTTATTTCAGTGAGTCTTTTACCTAGGTACCGTAAGTAAGCTAGTTTTGCATTGCACTGTTTTAGCCAAAATCTCAAGAGCAATAAAACATATTTTTAAATTTGCAAATTAACTGAATTGCTAAGAGATGAAATCAAGAGTGAAAGAAATCAAAATATTGTTGTTCTATATAATGTTCATATAGAACAAGTAAATGAATCAAATGACTGAGTGCAATCTAAGCCATATGTATAATATTTAGAACATTTTGATAATGTATTTAAAAACCTTTAGAGTTGCACTTAGTTCATTTAAAAATAAACTGGTATATCCATAAACTAAATGCATACTTAGAAAGGGTGTCAAATGTTGCCAATCTAAAATATTTTAGTATTTAAATTTAGTTCAATTCTCAAGATCATCAATTCAAAATAGTAAGATAAATTTAAAAAATGAAATAAAGGAAGAAATTTAAACACGGTGCTGAAAATGAATATGATCAGCAACCATTGTGATTTAACTTACCCTGATGTGCTTTTCATAAGATGGAGAGAGATGGATGGAAAAGAAAAGCACATAAATATTAATGAATATATGTCAATTCATAAAATAAATCATATGATAGAGTAAGAAAATTAAAAAGCAGCATAGCAAATAGGATTAAAATGATTAAAACGCATCTTTCTCTCCTGAAACAGAATGCAAGCAGTAATTATTTAAAAACAATATAGCTCCTTGATAAACAGATACAAATCATCCCAAATTAATTCTGAATTGAAGACACTGAATGTAGAAAAGAGAAAAATAGTTACAACAGACAAAGCCTCAGGTCACAATTAAGCAACTGACTTTCCAACAGTTAAGATTTGCAACAAGTTCCTTAACTATTATTTTAAATATTCATCTTTCAACTTGTCATTGATAAAAAATGTTTTGCTCGTACTGTACTTTGCTCCAAACGTAAGAATATTTATTGTTTTTCTTATATATTTATTGCTTTACAGTGAGAAGCAAATCTGTATATAACGTAGAGGGAGGGAGGAAATAGCATTTTGGCAAAATAATAAATATTCCTGGGCTTCCCGAAACATCTAAAAAATTTCCTAGCAGACATTTTATGAACCAGCTATCACTGGCACATTTTTCAACTCCAACTGAGATTTGTAATCACTGCTGGGGATAGATTTGGGTCACTTGTGCATTGCACTAGTCCAAAATCAGCTGCAGACTGGTGATTCTGGGAAAAGTTGTCCTTGCACTGTTAGTAAAAACCAGATGTGACTCCTAGACAAACAAAGGAGAGATGCAAAACAGTTCAGTCTTCTCTGAAGTTTGTGTGTCTGTGTCTCTGTGTTTGTGTGTATTGGGGGGGGGGGACAGTTATTCTGTTGTGCAGGACAGGAAAAAAAAGTAGGACGAATTATTGAATCCTTGCAGTTGCTGATTTTTGTTTCTTTTACAAAGAAGATGCTGATGGAACAATACCCACATGCTTCTTTACCACCAAGTTTATCACAAATTGCAGCACAAATGAATACACCTTTATTAACTCAATATCCAAGCTGCATTGTCTTTTTACCTTATTATCTTTTGTTTTTAATAGCCAGCAAGATTCAGCAGAACCTTATTAGGACAAATTTGATTTGCCCTAATTACACTTACTCCAATTTAGTTACAAATATTTATTTTTCAATATTTTCTTTTCTGTTATAAACAAAATAAAATAGTTTACTCATGTTTTCTTTCCTTTATCAAATGGGTTAGAGTTCTTGGTCAATGGTTGACAGTATCCATGCTATGATTCACAGGGATACTGCACCAATCAATTATATCCACAGCAGACAAAAGCACTTTGGACATGAAATATTAATACTAGTGGCTGACAAAAAGAGAAAACAAGCTTTTTATTTTTATTTTATTTGTAAACAGTTGTATGCACATTTATTTGCTTGTTTGCTTACTGCCGAAATCACATAGCTAAAAAAACTTGGATGGGGGTTACTGAAGGAAAGCTGTTTCTTCTTTTTTACAAGTTCCTAGAGGTCGACTGGAGTGACAGCATTGATTGACTAATTGTTTTCAGTATTACAAGGCAAGTAACTGTGAAGATGATCAACAGGTCAACTTCAAACTGCTGAGAAGGGAATGGGAGGCAGAAAAATAAAAAGGTCATGTAAAAGTGCCCTTTGGTTTGAGGCCACAATTAAAAAATCCTTTTCTACTCTTATTAGGGTCCTAATTTCTCTTGAACCCCTTGAAGTCCCCTGAATCACTTTGGCTTGAATTCTTTTTTTCATTCCCCTTTTTAAAAACCAGCTACTGTATGTAAACCTAAGCCACATGATTAATGTTTCATCCTCTTTGGTTCTCAGTTAGTGGACATTTTCCAAACGAATGCAGGAGGCAACAAGAAAAGATGCTGCATATAAGCATAGATTCTATGGAATGGCATAGTTTAGAAATACTTTTTTTTTGTCTATGCCCACATTTCAAATGATAACAAACAAACTTGGGGTAATGGAAACGGGTGGTTGGGCAAGAAATGCTGCAATGCTATTTTCATGCTTTTTAGCAGTTCCTAAGTATTGCCATACTTGAAGAAGACTCTGATCTGAACACATCTTAATTGGCCGGGGCGGGGGGGGGAGTTGGGGGGGAGGTTAGGCAAGATGAATATACCAAATGTTTCAAAACTTACCCATGCATTTAGAAAAGCTATATTTGATTTTTTTTAAAAAAAAAAATCTATACTTAACCTGTCCCAAAGGGCTTATTAGGTTTACCTAGCTGTACCAGGATAAGTATCCCTTGCTCCTTTTTGCAGGTTTGAAGGGCTAAGGCAGTGGGGGCTCAAAATAGTCAAGATGGTGGCATGCCATCATGATTGAAGCCCTGCCTGGTTCTACATTCCTGTAAAGTCAGTATGAAGAGCGGGGGCTTCCCTTTTACAGTCTTGCCTACCACACTGGCCTTCTGACTCTCCCACCTGCAGATGCACCCAGCACTGATGTATACAATGCTCTACTGAGTGAGTTGTGTGTTCAGAAGAGAACAGTATTAACCATAATAATTCTAATGATCATTATACAATTAGGACACAAATAATATTTCACATTCTAATCAACTTTAACAAACACTGAGTGTTAAAAATAATTAAAGGGATAGTAAAAGTGTAATTATTCTTCTGGGTTGAACAAAAATAAACTACTAGCACTGCAAATGGATTATTGCAGCAATAAGAATGAGGGAACATTTAGACTGCTCATTATTATACATAGCTTAATGCAATTGCTTAAGTTTGCTTTTAATTACTAAGCTTATTAAAAGCCATATTTTATTTATGACAACAGTAAAATTGTTATTTTAGCTAAAGTGGAATAGGGCAACCCTGTGTAATTAAAACTTAACTAAAATTTAAAAGGAACTCTGACACAATAATAGATGATCCAATTTACTGAAACTATTGAAAAGGCCTTTGTACACAAATTGCTCTCTCTGTCTGCACAAAGTTGCTGCAGAGGTTAGGTTGTAATCTTCCTGCATTTAGCCTTCCTCCTAGACTTAGATTGTGTGCTGGGTCCTTCAACCCAACCCCATTTTGAGAAGAGGTATAGTCCTGTCATTATCTTTGATGAAAAGTAATTTGGAAGGGGTAAGAGCACCACTTCATTCATAAAATTATGGTTCGAGGCTATGAAGCTGAATAGTTTTTAAAACTCCATGATTTTCACATTTTTCTCTAAATTTATTACAGAAAAAATTAAATAGGCAAAGGAGAGCAACTGTATATTACTTCCTCTCTTATCTGGGAAGAATTTCATGCCTGTATGTTACTCAAATTAAATCAAATCAAAGTATATATATATATCAGGTAATTACAATTTTTTCCTATTTAGCCATGTCTCCTTTCCCCCCTTTTACAGCCTATTCTTTGAAGTGCCCACATATTTACATACAGATACTTCAACTAAGAACTGCTCTATATACAAATCTAAATTTAAGGTTACACTCACCAAGTTATTATTAGCTATATTCATCAAGAATATAGTGAGATATCTACTGTAAATATATTTATAGATTCGCATAGTCACGCACACACAGAAATTACAAGTGAGATATTTCATGTTGTATTTTTGCCAAAAATAGCTTATTTTTTCTAATTATACCAGTGAAGTATATTCTATCACCAAAATTAATTAGCAATCAAACGAGTGTTAAGATTTTAGTTTCCTTGTGAGGTATTATCTTCCTCCTTTTATATGAGTAATTGATGGGAATTAAGGGACAATGAAGGCTATAATTATTTTTACTGTATTTTTACTGTATTTCTCCCAAGATTCAACAATTGGATCCTCATAGAAATTGCTTTGATAAACTAATAATGTCTTTCTTTGCATATTCCATGTGAACTTAATAGAATAGATAGTCCTTAAAGCTAATGTCACATAATATATTTGTCTGTAAAGATTCCCTAAAGTTTTCTTTTTCATGATGACCAGATTAGTATTGCTATATAGCATTCTATCGTGGAAGTTTTAAGAAGAAAAACAGGAGGAAAAAAAAATTATGATCCACATTTCTGAAAGGGAGCTTTTCCACTTCCTCTCCTATGCCTATTTTAAGTCAGTTGAGCTGTTTCTGGAAACAGATATAGCACTTTTTAAAAAGTGCTAAAATGATGTTACAAAAAAAAAAAAGCCCGACAGGATTAGCTGGAGGGAGCAATCTAGCAAGCGAGCTTCATTTTCAAAAGCTATTCAAGGAGTCCAGTGTTCAACAAATCCAGTTTTGACCTTGTGAAGGCAATGCACAGAAATAGCTATTGGAAAGGCCATGGAGAATGTACACACAATATGGGCTTCTGGATTTTGTGGCTGTTATTAGCCTAGGCACAATATCAACAGTCATGATCATGTCCTCTGATGCATTTTTTTTTTCAGTCAGTATTTCATACTAAGCTTAATGAGGCAGAGATCTGGAATCAATGAAATGATGGGCACAAGAAAGAAAAATTTTATAAACTATGCTCTATTTTGTTGCATTACAATTACATTCATGTGATATGGTGTGCCACATTTGGATAAAACACACAAGTAAATTAGTAATATTCTTTTGACATATCAGAAGGTAGCTGTTATGAACAGCGATTGTTTCCATTAACGATAAAGAAAACAGGAGCTATTGTTTTTGTTGCACTAGAAAATTGTTTCTACAGTATATGTTGTACAGGTGGTCCTCAATTAATGACCATTTGTTCAGTTCAGTGACTGGTCAAAGCTACAATGGTTCTAAAAGAGGCAGCTTATGGCCAATCCTCGAAGTTATGGCTGTTGCAGTGCTTTAGAGCAGCACACTATTCAGGCAATCCTTATTTCTCTTCACCTACTGCACATTTATCTTGTAAAAGGGGTTGGATGAAATATGTGAAAATTGAGGTTTATTTTCATTTAAGATTCCCTATAGCCTGAAATCCATGAAATTACCAATATATGAATATTATAAGGATAGCAGTTCACTTGGCATGAACATAAAACATATGTATAGTCTTCATTTAAAAAAAATCAAAGCCATATTTACAGTTATGGATACATCAACGATAGTAAATCCAATAGGAGATTAAATGATTTAGGTTACAACTATACTTAATATTTGTATTTGATATATACCTATTGTATTTCTGAATCAGTATTCATTCAGAGAGCATAATCATCCAGATCAAATGGATAATTAGCAGAAACATAAGAATGCATTTTTCATATAGGTGATAATAAGGTTTTATACTTCTGAACTTTTATTCAGAAGAGTGCAGATGAGTGGTATGTGATGGCATGGCTAAGGATAATGATACTTCAAATTTAATCAGCCCCAGTAGCCAGCATGATAAAAAACAAGAATATATGGGAGTTGTAGTCATAACTCAATCCATATGCATTTAATCTGATTGAAATGTTAGAATAATTAGAATCGAATTCTAATATGAGCAAGAGACAATTAACTAGCAGCAAATTATTCCTGGAGTAGGTCCTAAATACAAAATCCATAGTATCCAGAGACCCAAAACTTCTTGTGTGTCAGACCTTTTTTTTGGCAGCAGAATATATTTAGGAGCTAAAATTAAGAGAAACAAATTATGGGATGTTATTTCTACTCACCAGCTTCATTGATTTTATAAAGTAGAAAGATATTTTAAATGTTTCAAAATAAGCAAATAGCGTAAAGCTGCTGGGTGCGTGTTCATGTATCTATGAAGATACAGGATGGGCAAAGCATTTGGATATGTTCGCCACCTTGAATTATTTGTAAAAATAATAAAGGTGAGATATAAACAAACAAAGAAACAAATGGAAATTATTGTCCATGGACATAAAAGCACAGGGACAAAGGAGAGTTGCATCAGCATTTCTATATATATGCAAATTCAGCCTCAGATTATAAAAGTAACATTTTTAATAATAATAAAAATGCCAAATATAGTCTAGACATCTGGCTGATTGTGCAATGAAACATAACAACAATAACAAGCATCTGTCATACAACCCCCTAAACAGCAATTATTGATAAGACAAAAAATCTGAATAGTGGACACTGCAATACTGAGAGACAGCAGAATAGAAGAGAAAGAACTGGGGAGCGGGGGATCACAAAATGTAAAGACCTGAAAATAGAAGTAGAATGGCTGTGGCAAAAGAAAGCAAAGATATCAACAGTAATAAGGGCCTTGGTTGCAACTCCAAAACACCTGGAACACCACTGGTACACCATTGGCATTGACAAAATAACCACCAGTCAATTGCAAAGGCAGCTTTACTTGGAACATGCTACGACAACATTTTTGACATCATCAAACAACAATATCTGTCTTGGGAGAGACTTGATAGGTGGATAAAAGTGCCATATCCAATATCAACATCTGATTGACTGTGTGACAAATCATAACAACAATAGTTTAGGAGCACAGGAAGGTGAAAATTCAGTAAAAAATAACAACCCTAAACAAGATTTTAAGAAAAAAAAGATATTTCCCGCCTTTTAGATTTTTATTTAACCTGACCAGTCTTTCCTTGTTCCCTTCATTTAGTGATGATTATTCTGCCTAGCAATGAGCAGTATGCAGAATTTCTTGGAGCCTTCTAGTACATTCATATGGCACTTACAAGTTTTACACTCCACGTTTTTTTCTTTCAGAACTAATGAATCAATGCAATTAGCAGCAAAAAATACAGAAATATTTTCTAATACTTTATCATGATAAATACATTTTGCAAATCATGTAATTTCCCTACTGGGAAGTCAACTGTCTCAGCGGTGGGTTGCTCCCGGTTTGGACTGTTCTTTAGAACCAGTAGCGCCGGTGGCGGGAGGCTCCGCCCACCCACCCTGGACGCTTCTGCACATGCGCAGAAGCATCGCAAGCGTGTGCGCGAACCGGTAGCAAAATAATTTACAACTTACTACTGAACTGTCTTCAGAATTACATCTGAGATGATAAACTGTAAGAAGGATGCCTTTGGATTTGCTTTGTTAATAAACATGAAACTTTCATTCCTTTTGCCTCCACAAATCTGTTAAACTTGGACGTTTTTAATTTAGGTAGATAATTAGGAGGAGTCATGGAAAACAACTTACATAGTGATATACAATATTATAATTTTAAGCAACTGAAGATGGGATTTCTCTAATACACATATTTTGAATGTAAACATGTTTATGAAAACTGTTCTTTAATTTGTGCTGTTAGTATCAACAAAGTTGGGCTTATTTAATGAAAAAATACAGTAAATCACCTTGACTAAATTTTGATGCCAGCGCCAATGTAGTGGTAAATTGCTTTAGAACCCCCCCCAACACACACACATGCACGCACACATAAACATAACTTGTTCAGTCATAACCTAGATTTAGCTCAGAGTAATTTACATAAAGAAAGCTCCAAATAGGTTGAAGTCATTCTATGTTTGAAGGATGCCACCGATATTTAAAGATTTCAAGCATTTTTTCACAAATATTTCTTTTCAGAGCTATGACTATAACTGATCATAATCTCATTTACACGCCTTTTCCCTATGGAATTGTCTGTTGAAAACTGATAACAGAAAAAGTAATTAGAAAGTGGATAATGAAATACAATTTCTACTAGTCTATTAAGGAAAATATGTCAACAACTGCTATCATATTTTGAGAGAAAATTAAATCCTCATTATTGTATCTAAAATATGTTTCTGCCAGCAAGAAACATAAATGAAAAATATCAGGCAGAGAGATGAAAGTGAAGTATAGAAAGCAAGACCAAAGTCTTTCGAAAAATATTATTTAAATTATCACAACATTATTATTAACAAATATCAGAATGCATCTAACTACTTAGTACATAGGTTGTATAAAAATATTTAGTGATGCTATTTTTTTTGCATGGAGTGCCAGTAGAAACAAAAAAGACCTTACAAGATTTATACCTTCCAACCAGGGGTGAAATTCAGCAGGTTCGGACAGGTTCCATAGAACCAGTGGCGGCGATTGTGCGCAGTTCGGAGAACCGGTAAATCGCACCACTGACTGGTCCCTCCCCTCCCCGCCCTTCCCACTCACTCCTCTCCTCCTTCTCGGGCTCATACACACAGAGCAAATATGAGAAGGAGGTGAGAAGCAGCCAGGTTGAACCCTAGAAGACTTGGCTGAACTTTTCTGTCGGTTCTGTGGGTGTGGCCACACCCACCAAGCCACACCCACAGAACCAGTAGGGGAAAAATTTGAATGTCACCCCTGCTTCCAACCTTATAAAGAAACAACAGTAGCAAAAAAAGGAAAGGAAAGGAAAGGAAATTTAGAAGTTACATTTATGATCCATAAGAGGGAACTTACATTATTAAATGTAATAAATTGTTTATCTAATACTTCTATATTATTTTTAGAAGAAAATCTTTCTGATTGGAATATATTTATTAACGGTACTGTTAATAAATAAATACAACTAAGGAAAAATGCATCTCTTCTCTTTTTGGAGTGCTAATTTTCTGACAGCATGAAATAATCTTGTCTGATATTACCACTGTTTTCTATATAGTCACAAATCAATTATGCATTCTGATAATCAAAGTAATCTTTTATCTGAGAATGCTACATTATAATGTAGAACTCAAGCTAAGCAATGAACAGTGTGTTACCAAAATATGTTTTCCACACAAGATACAAATAAAACCAGCGGTGGCTTGCCCCCGGTTCGGCCCGGTTCTGTGAACCGGTAGCGGCGGGGGTGGGAGGCTCTGCCCACTCGACCAAGACGCTTCTGCACATGTGCAGAAGCATCACACAAGTGCGCGAGCGAACCAGTAGCAACGGGTTTTAGAAACCACTACTGAAATAAACATTGCCAAACGTTGGAAAGATTTCTGGTAAAGCAAGCATCAAAAATTCAAAAAGATCAGCAGAGATTAAGTTATGAAGATAAGTATTTTCACAGTTTTTCTTCAAAGGTATCCTTTGTGATTTTATAAAACATTTATTTTCTTTAGGGAACATGATAAGTATCAAAAATAATAGCACTTTATTATAACCTTTGTACACAATGAATGAATTAGGGTTTTAAGGAAATGCAATGGGAAGCAGCATATAATTGTTCAGTAACTCACTGACCAAGTTGCCATGTAAGAGTGGCAGATTGAATTGAAAAGAATTACTACTCTCAGTAGAAAATATCTGCAGTTTAAAATAGGTTACCAATAGACAAATCCAAAGAATCCTCCTGCTATGTTTCTTTAATGAAATCCATATAGAAAAGTAGAAATTATATTTCATTGTATTTGGCTTTTTAAAAATGCAATCAGAATAAGTACTAATACATTGATTTTTCTTCAACAAGCAAATGTACTTGGTGTTTTATTCAAAGTTCATGCCAACCTACTTTTTCTTTAGTCTTCGGTCTTTTTCTGCCTGGGTTCCAAGTTTGCTTAACCCCAGAGATTCTTGTGCTGCAGCTTCGGTTTCTATATAGCCTCCTGTGTTTAAAAGAGCAAAGATATTTTCTCTTTTTATTTTTTTAATAATGTTCTATTAGCTTACCAGAAGTGCTTTTGATTTGTTTTCTGAGATACACATATACAGATAAAAATGGTGTAGTAACCTGAAATCTATGAAAAATAAAACTTAAGAATGTAGATTCCACTAATATGTATGGTTTGTATGTTTTTAAATCTTTTTAAATTGTTATTAATTTATTAATATTGTTCTACAGTTGTTCTTTACGTGTTGTACGCCGCCCTGAGTCCCCAGGGAGTAGGGATGCATATAAGAACACTAAATAAATAAATAAATAAATAAATAAATAAATAAATAAATAAATAAATAAATAAATAAATAAATAAATAAATAAATAAATAAATAAATAAATAAATAAATAAATAAATAAATAAATAAATAAATAAATAAATAAACAAACAAACAAACAAACATACATAGCTTTTTAAAGTGCCTAGATAAAAGTGATTTCCCCCCCTCCTTGTTTTCCTGTAAGGAGCAAGGCTCAAATATTTTCTCCTTAGTCAGGCTTTCTCATCTCCTAATTTGACTTTCTAAAAAGACAAGAAGCCCTTTCAAGCCAAAATGTCTGTTCTTGGCAGAAGGAATATTAAAATAGCATTTTATGCTCAATTTCACCTAAATTAGCTTCTTTTTAAGGGATTCCTCTGTATGACATTCTAGACCTGTAACTTTGTTGAGATTTTGTTCTGGTTCATTTTAGAATAAGGCTCTAATGACTGCACTGGATAGGAGAGAGGAAAGCTTGGTTGTATCTTTTATATTTGCTCATTCAGATTTTGCAAATTAACCATACAAAACTAGCTTTTAAGAAGCAGGAATGCAAAAGTGACTCATGTTGTAAACAGTAATTTTCTATCAATTATTATCTAGTTTCTGAATTACTTTCTCAAGCAATAAAAACTGTTGGCACAAGTACATGCTAGCTACCGTACTTTTCGGAGTACAAGACGCATGTTTTTACCCCCCAAAAGAGGGTGAAAATTTGGGTGCATCTTATACACTGAATGTAGCCCCACCCACCCGCCGGCCTCACCCGTCGGAGGTTTTCAGCCTTGGCGCATCGCATTTTCGGGCGGTTCCAAGCGGCGGGGATCCTCACTTCCACTCAGAGGTTTAAAATAAACCCTATCACCCTATGGGTATTTAACTGGAGTGGGTGGGTGGGGGATGATTTTCATGGGGGCAGAAGAGGGACTTCGCACCGAAGGCGGGCACCAGCAGGTTGAGCAGAGCCCCCCACCCCATTCCTTCCCCCCCTCTCCCCTGCCGCCGGCTGCTTTGCCTTTCTCTACGCGTGGTGCGGAAGGGCTAGGAGGGGAGCCTAGGTGGGGTTGCCAGGACGCGATCCGTGCGGTTCTCTGGCCAGGAAACTTTGTAATGGGAAGAGTAGGGGGAGAAACCCCTCCAGCTGTGAAGCCCATACTGGACAACAGGAGCCGAAGCAGCCTTCCAAAAGCAAGGTTTTTGGAATGAGGGAGGAAAGTTTGGACGAGGCTAGGAATGGGCGCGTCTCTCAACTTCCAAAGCCGTTTGAGTTCCATTTCACTGATTGCTCTCGTGAGAACTCCGCTGCTGCCAAGGCTGCTTGTGAGATGGAAGGGTTTGTCCAAGTGCATGTGGTACAAGGCGTGGGGTAAACCAGCCGCAGTGATGCTTTGCCATTGTTGCAATTCCGATTTCTGCGATCGGGACAGTGCTAGCACCGCGCCAGGCGAACGTCTCCTGTTTTACCCGCTTTCAGTGATTCGGTGGGAACCACAACCTCGCGCCCATAGCAGAAATCAGAATTGCAACAAATGGCTTTCCTCCCCGATTCCCAAAACCTTGCTTTTAGAAGGCTGCTTCGGCTCCTGTCTCCCAGTGCAGGCTTCGCAGCTGGAGGGGTTTATCCCCCTACTCTTCCCATTACGAAGTTTCCTGGCCAGAGAACCACACAGATCGTGTCCCTGGCAGCTAGCCTGCAAGGACTGGTTGATCAGGATTGGAGAGGACGGATCCCCCCATTCCATGCTCTCTTCCCCACCCCTAGGCTCCTCTCCGAGCCCTTCCCCACCACGTGCAGAGAAAGGTGAAGCAGCCAGCGGCAGGGGAGGGGGGAAGGCACGGGGTGGGAGGTTCCTCCATGGTGCAGGCGGCTCCGCTCAACCTGCTGGTGCCCACTGGCGCCGGCAGCTTTCCTATCCAGGTGAAGCACGATCTTCCACCGGGCATGTGGATGCCAAAAAAGTGCATTGTGTTTCAGGTGGCAGGCAGTTCCAGGAAATGCTTTCCTATCCCGGTTCCCCAATGCACATTGCAGAGCTGCATGCCCTCCTCCTCCGCAGACTCACTTTCCCTTTCCTCCTGGCCAGATCCATCTCCTGGGCCAGGAGCAGAAGCAGACTGCCCTCTGCCTGGGTTGTCTGGAGAAGGGGCAGGCAAAGCCCAGCAATGAGATGGCAGTGTCCAGGAGGACTGAAGTGCTGCGTCTCTATCAGACCTTGCTGCAAGAAAGCCAGGCTTTCAATGCCTACATCTATAGGTAGGAAGCCTTTGGTGCCAAGTCTCTCTTCTTCCCCCATGAAAATCATCCCCCACCCCACCCCACCCACTCCAGTTAAATGCCCATAGGGTGATAGGGTTTGTTTTAAATGGATAAAAAGACCTGTGCTGCTCGTTATCAAAATCTGAGTGGAAGTGAGGATGCTGCTGATCCTGATGCTGGTAGGCAGAGGCAGAATTGTTTTTTTCTTGTTTTGCTCCCCAAAAATTAAGGTGCGTCTTATACTCCGGTGCGTTTTATACTCTGAAAAATACGGTATATTCTCTTCTATTGGAAGCTTAATCTATGTCCTTTAATCACTTAAGAAAATATAATTCTATGACAGTAAATATAATTGATGATAGCGGAATGATATGGAAAAAAGGTAATAATTTTAAAAGGCAGAAAAGAAAAATGAAACTGAAAGAGAAGCTAAAGCATCTACGAAAGAGTAAAAAAATAATCCTTTTTAAAAATGACAGGAAAGTTATGATCTGAAACTGGAGAAGTATGTCTTACTTAGCTGTCCAAGTCGTGCCTTCTCTTTTTTACCAAACAAGCGTCCAATTGAAGACTTTATTCCTTTCTTCTTGGGAGCTTTGTGCAAGGAATCCTGGCTGCTATTGACACTGCCAAAGCCAATACTTTCTGGTTCCAAGGATGCAATCAAACTACTAAAAAAGACACATACAAAAATAGAGAAATTATTATTGTCCTGACGAATTCCCATCATGAAGTCCACAACTTGTCTGCTGTGGAAACAAGTTTTATGAAATCTAATGAGAGTGTCTTAGTAATTGGAAAGAATAATCAAATTAATTTCTGATATATAGTGTGATAATACCAGATTCTTTTTGGTATTATAGCAATATTTAGAACTGCACATTTTTCATGTTTTAATCTTCATTGAAATAATTGAATGAAAAGACAGATATAATTAATCAAAACTCTGTTAATATAAGTATGGTTAGAAAGATTTTAGAATGCTTTTGATGAGAACCAAATGTTGAATTAAATGGTGACTAAGCTATGACTACCACTATTACTACTGTTTTGATCTTATCTATCCTAAATAGGTGAAGTAACTCTAACATATTTTCTCCAGTAGTTTTGATGTAAAATAAGTTTCTGATGTAATTATATTACCCTCCAAAAATAAATTGATGTTCTTCAATGACCATGATGCTTCCTAAGAGTAGCAATGTCACTGTTTGAGAGAGTCCTATTTAAGAACTGTACTTATGTTAACAGTAGATATTGTGTATTGTAAGCCAAAGCTTGACTTCTGATTTAATCCTTTATTAATTAGACAGAAGTGTCAGAAGACCATTCAGCAGTATTGCTTTATTTACTCATCTTGCTTATCATAATCTATCCATTTTTTTACTTGAGAGCAATAGTATGATTCTTACTAGAGCATTTCTTCTTTCAATAAAATATGGAAATCTATCATCTATCTATCTATCTATCTATCTATCTATCTATCTATCTATCTATCTATCTATCTATCTATCTATCTATCTATCTATCTATCTATCTATCTATCTATCTATCTATCTATCTATCTATCATCTATCTTCCATCAGTCTACATGGAAGGTATTTCTATGTATAGGCATGATATCAGATTCTTAACTCAAAACCAGAGGTGGACTGCTGCCGGTTCGGGCGAACTGGTGGTTGCAATCAGCGGGTGGGCCCGCTATCCCATCCTATATCGCCGTATTTTTGAAGCCGCGCCCGCTCACATTTTCGGTGCTGGGCAAACCGGTTGTTACATTATGTGACACTCACCTCTGCTCAAAACACAAATCATATGTACACTATTTCTCACTTATGACAAGCTCAGAGATATGACAATTATAATTCACACGATTGACTTACAAATTACTCTTATTGAATATGAGTAATTATGAAACTCTAATAAATATATATTGGGATAAGTTTTCCTTTCCAATTGTCCTCCATATATACTGGGACTTCTATTTCTTGATTCCACTGGTTAGAATGGAAAGAGACCTACTTCAAGAAGGAGAACCCTATGAGCTGTCGTGGTGGAGTGGTTAGAATGTAGTATTGCAGGCTAACTTTGCCCACTACCAGGAGTTCGATCCCAATCAAGGTTGACTAAGCCTTCCATCCTTCCAAGGTTGATAAAAAGAGGACCCAGATTGTTGGGGACAATATGTTGACATTTGTAAACTGCTCAGAGAATGTTGTAAAGCACTATGGAGTAAAATATTGCTTTCTTCTAAGATCAACTAAAATTTTGTTTTTTTGTTTTATGGATTGAAGCTGATAAGTGGAACTGTTTGTAAAACATCCTTACAGCTGTCAATTCTCAGATGCTCAACTTCCCTTTTTCCTTTTACTGCTTATAAAGCCTTTCTTCCTAAGTCATCCTTTAATTTACCTTTCTTAGTGGCAAGGATATACAGATATATGAGCACTAGACAGCAAAATCTCCAAACTTAGCCTTGCCAACATGTAATATTTACTGATTCAATTAGGGTGAAAGTGAAAATAATTATAGTATTTTTTTAGTATCAAACATAAGTCCTTATACAAAAACCCTCCTACTATGGATTTTTGTTATAAGTTATAAAAGAACAAAAAAGTTTAAATCAATTTTATTATTATTTTTCAAATGCTATTTTTAAAAATTATTCCTTTTACTTTCTGAATTCATTAGGCATCTCTCCACTTCCTCCAGGCCTTTTTTTTCAATAGGTTTGAATTACTGTTTTTCCCTTGAGACAAGAAACTTCTTTCTCTGACTACTTCAGAAATATTTTCTTTTCACTGGTAATTCCTCACCATCCAAAATCCATGTGTAAAATACTGATGCACTGGCTACAATACAGTATCCAAATATTAAAACCCTATCATTTAACTATCTTCATAACATGGGTAGCTAGCACAATGAATTTTAATTACACTCTGATTTGTTCATTTATAATCCATGACAAGAAAATATCACAAAATTATCATGCCTCACTTGATTAACCAAAAAGAGCATGAAATTAAAGACCAGTTATTCAAATGGAAATATAAAATAGAAAGCATATCTGAAAAAACTGATTAAATAAATTTCAGGACAACTGAATTTAACTAGCACATAGCAAAAGTCATGTGAAACTCAACTTGAAACTTAAATAGATGAATCCACTTAAAAGATACACGACACATGGCTACACCAAACAAACCAATTCCTACCTTCTGGCATCATTGTGGTATGAAGAAGGTAGAGTGTGAGTCATTCTAATGGCTCTAGGTGTAGGTGGAGGAGACGTTTCACATTTTATTGTGGCCTTGTCTTCATGTCCATCTTCTCCAACTACTGCAATCTACAAGTAAACAGTTTTATAAAATGCAGGTGAAAACCCTTTTAAGGGTTTGGGAGGGGGAAAAAACCTATTGGAAAGGCAACTCCTTTCCAAGTAAGGAAATCAATTAACCAAACACACAAATAGCATTCCATTCCTAGAACAAGATATAGAATAAAAGTGCCAAGTACAAGTTATACAATGGTAGCAATATAGTTCCAATTTCCAGGACTGAATATGACATCAGGAACACATTTCACTTTTGCTGTGGTTGCTATTATTACATATTGTTCTTTAATTCAGAAAATTATAGACTGATTTCCTGAGCTGGAGAGGATATGCAAAGTAGGATATAAGTGGAAATAAAGTTTATTTAACTTTTTCTCATTTTTTAAATCCTAATAAAGGACCACAGAACAAGATTCAAAGAAGTTATTGATGTATTTTCATTGCCCTTTGCCATTCAGATAAATAACGTTTGAAGTAAAATGGACATGTTGGTAGATAAAATTGGCCCCTCACATACTTGGATTTTTCTATATTCTGCAAATCCAGTATAGGTTGTCCTTTAGTTACAACTGCAATGGAGCCTGCCTATTATGGTTGCAAATGGTGATGGCCATTTAGTGAGGTGGCCTCATTTAACAATCTCACCCCCTTCTCTCCCTGATGCAGCTGTTAAATGAACACACAGGTCATTAAGCACAGCACAGGAGTGTAGGAGGTCCTGGGAGGTCTATGCAGGTCCTGTCTCACCTGCCTCAGACCTCCCAAGGCTACCCCACCCCAGCATCCTATACTCTACTTCTCATCCCCAGGGTCCCTACAGTCCATCAGTTGCCTTACCACCCAGCGACCTAGGGGAGAACAGGCCACTTGTAGCTTGCAAGCCTTCAGCTACCTACCCACCCAGGAACTTGCAGAACTCAGCTTACTCCAGGGCCCGGCAACACCCAACTTACCTTTATTTTTTGCAGTTTCTGGGAGGCACCCAGCCTAATTCAATATCGGCTTTCTTACTTCTTTCTTTGCCTTGTAGCAAACTCAATACTATTCTGCAATTGGTACTATTTTTGTGATACTGTAGAGAGCTCCATTTTCCAAGGTGTTCTGACCTAGGATTCCACAAACCACAAAGCAGACTCCTTGTCCTGGCAAAAACCCCTTTTTATTAAGTTACTGTGAATTTTTCTCATTCACATCCAGCAAAGTCTTTCAAGGGTAAATTTACAGTCACAGACCTTATCTGGCTTGGAGAGCTGCCAGGCCGATATCTTCAAAACTTGGCAAGAAGTCTCTGAGAGTCACGAACCAATTAAGCGAACTAATTGTCTCCTGCAAACTCCCATCCCTTTTCACTCCTCTTTTATTTCCTATGGGAAGGGCCATTCATCGTCCACCTGCGGCCTTATTCCCAAGTCGACCCTTGTTCCTTAGCTGTTACCTTCGTCTGGCAGCTCTGCGCATGCGCACACTGGGAAAAGGTTCTAGCTGTTCATCTGCCTCACTGATGTCTGACTCCAAAGGCAGCTGATAACTGTCAGACTGCCCTGACACCATCTCTGCCTCCAATGCAGAGCACTCATCAGAGCCTTCCCCAGACTCCAGGATTGGCCCATGTTCCTTCCCAACCTCCTCACTGTCCAAATCTGCTGCCAGCTCCGCTGGTGGACCACAACCAGAGGCTCCATTTGTTTGTGAAGTTTATGGAGCCTCCTTAAAAAAGAAGCCCCCTACAGGTTCACAAGAATAACACCTGCTTTGCCATGAGGCTCTATAAGAATGCTGAGTATTTCTGTGGCCTGGAACAGCTGAGTCTTCCAAGTCCCTGGGTGGGAAGACAGCTGGAGGCTTTTAAGCTGCAGATGACCTGATCTTTCCTTGGTCACTGAAGGATTGCAAACTCTGGCCTGCATGATCTCCACTTCCTCACTGGATGGGAAGGAAGCTGGAGGGTTGCAAGCTCTAGCTGATTTATGTGGGCTACAGCTGGCCTGATCTCCTTTAGTGGCAGGAAGGGTGGGTGAGTGCTGCTGTATCCCTGCAGTTCGTTGTAAGGGTGAATGACTGCAGGAGTGCTGTAGTGGCTGGAACTTTGAAACTGGGTCATAAGTAGCTTTTGGGAATGTCAGTTGTAATTTTGAATGGTTGAAGTATAACACCAGATTGAAGGCAGGTCTGTCTGCTCACTTCCCTCTATTTCCAGCTTTGATTAATTTTATATACTGTACATATTTATTTCTATAACGATGGTATAAGAGTCTACACTCTAAAATGTAAACTGTTTTATAAAAATGGTGAAGAGTGAACCAATATAGTTTTATATGTATATATACTAAATAAGAATTATTGTGAATAAAATTACTAGAAAATGAATCTCAATGATGGCACAAATCTAATTTATTTTGTTTGGATTTTGAGAATGGAAATTCTTGAACTTGTTAGCTTTTAGCTAGTATTGTTATTTATTTATGAAATTTATTGCGTGTTTTTCATCACTAAAAATAATTTCAGAGGAAAGTTAGAGCATAATAAAAGTAATAAAACCACAATCATTTACATAATGTTAATCAATTTTACTTCTAGAATAGGGGAGGCAACAGTAAGGAAACTATCAATCATTAATTAGCATGCACAAAAGTCCATCAACATAAAAAGGCTGAGGAAGCCCACAAAGAGACATGATCTGATCACTATTTCTCAGAGCAATATACCTCACAAAGTATAAATAGGAAAAAGACATTTCCAGGGAAAAGGTGAGAAACGTTTAATAAATACAGTATAAACAATATCAAAAGTATGCTCTTTTTATTCTGTAACCATAATTAATTCCTAATAGAGGTGACATAGCGTCCCTTCTTAAACATTTAGATAGGACTCCATTTTGTCTAATGTGGGTTTCCTGATAAGGTGCTTTCTGCCTCACAGGAATGCAATGATCTCTTCTTGGATCATCCAAATTAGCTGCTTCAACTACAATGAAGCAAGAGGGTTGAGACTTGAAGGATTTCAACATCCTCAGAAAACTGTATCTTGGGGAAAATGTTTGTAAAGGTCTGAATTTGAAAGTGCTAGAAATAATTAACCCTTGTCAGAGAAAAAACAAACATTTTTTTTAAAAAAATGTACCTTTCTTCGATGTTTCCTGAGATCACTTGGCTAGAGTTGATAATGAAAAAAAGAAAAACAGAGTATTTTCAGAAATATTATAGATTTTTATAAATCTTGTGTTCCTTTTTATTAAGATTCATTCTGAGATTCTCTAAGTCATAAGAACTATTGGCTCTTATGATGAAATTTCCTTCCATTACACCAGCCCAACTGCCATTAAATGCAAAACAAAATTTGGCTGGAACTCAAGGAGGTAGACCAGACTGGGTTTTCATTTACATCAGGGGTGTCAAACTCACGTCACGCGGCATCACGTGACGTATCGGGACTTCCCCCCCTTCGCCAAACTGAGTGTGGGCGTGGCCAGTGTGTGACACATCCAGCCTGCAGGCCAGGAGTTTGACAGCCCTGACTTACATGTATAGTTTTAAGAAATATCATTAACATTTTAAAAATCAGGTATTGTCTTACAAATGCACAAATGATAGCAAGTGTCTATGTCAACAGTTTATTAACACATTCTGTTTTTAGAATTTTATTTTTACTTTTACTTTATCTTGTATTAACACTAGGAATTGGTCCAAATCAAAAATTTATAATGACTTGTGTTAACAGTTAATAAGAAATTATCACAAGCGCGCGCGTACACACACACACACAAACAAACCAAAAATAAATAATAAAAAAGAGGAAATAAACAAGAAATTAAAAAATAACCCTATGTAGAAGATTCCTTAAATATTAAATAAATGTAGTGATCAAGAGAAAGCTATACTTCTTACCAGTGTCATGATACCCATCCGATCCATCTCCCTAGCTGGGCTGCGTGGAGTGAGTTTAGGAGTTGAGTGGCCACTGGGAGGAGAGGAACTTGCTAATGAAGATGCAGTTATTGAGCCAGTAATAGATGTTCCAGGATGAACCCTGGCCAGATTTAAGCCTTCTAGACTCACACTAGCAACTCTGTTTTCTATTTCTTCAGCACGTAGTTCTGTGGATTCTTTTTCTTCCTGGATTAACCTGTAATAGTGAACAAGAACAAAGGTAAGTCATTTCCATGAGAATATTGTTTTAATAGGAGTGTTAATAGGAGTTGGGAATGTTCTCCCTGGCCACTACTCAGAATGCTTTACAGGAATGGCATACTTTCAAAGTAAATTGCAGTAATTACCATAAGTGGCAGATATCAGAAAATGATTGCAAGATATTGGAGCAGAGAGCTGCATATAATATGCTGTCATCAAAAACAGTGGAGATGGAGATTCAATGTCAGTGCACAAAATTTAATTGCCATTTTTAAAAATAAATTTGTTGAATAAATGTAAGTGGTGTCCAGCAAGAAATATTCATGTTTAAATTTTTTATCTTTTAACAATTATTTTTAAAAGTAGCCATGATGAGTACAAATTGCATCGGGAGTTGATTGAGCTGCTGGAACGATAGTTTACTTTTTAAATTTTATATCATTTCCAATTACAACCGCCAATTGTTATTTGCCCCTTTCAGAAAATATGCTGTGCTCATATGCTTTTACTAGAGGGGCTGAACAGGCTTTCAAAGCAATAAGTTTAGGTCAAGAAAGTAGCACGAGAAAAAGGATACTATTTCCCCCTCTCTATTGCCACGTCGCAACTATATAGTTATTAGGGTTTTGTAACAACATAGCAAAGAATAATATGGCATATTCGTCTTTTAACAATGGGGATCCCTTTTTCAATGTATTCAGAGTAAACAAAATATTAATACTGCTCTAACTTTCATCTCTGATTTCTGCTTGCCTAGAATTTTCTAAGAACATTCAGAGACTAAGAAAGACTTAAAAACGAACAAAGAATTCAGCAAGTTTTCTGAGGTCATATTAGATGTGCTTACAATCATTAGGTTTCCTCTTCATTTTAATGTCAGCATCTCCCAGATATTTTAGCTTTGAGAAACACTGACTATAATCTGGTGTACAAAAAACTACCGTAATATCTTTTAATTTGGGGAGTTTGCAAAAATGTAACCTATATTAATAATTTTTAAAAATCCAGAAGAAGGCAAATGGCAAGCCACTTTTATATTGTTTCAAAGAAAATCAGATATCCATAAAGAAACCAGAAATCACATCGACTTAGTTTTTATCCTATTAGGGATAAAACATTGGAGTGTGTGTGTGTGTATGTGTGTGTGTGTGTGTGTGTGTGTGTGTGAAGTAAGCATACCTGATTTCTTTATTGATTGCATCTAGTTGTTCCTGAAGCATCATAGCAAGGGTGTGAGCATCTGAATGTCCACTTGGTGACAAAAGATCCATTGAACTGAAAATTGTATCTCTATCATCATCATCTATATCAGACATTTCAGTGTCACTCTCAAAAGGATGGCTGCTTAGAACTCCAACTGGCTGACTTCTATTCCACTCATGATCTCCAAGGGATTTTACCTAATTACATACAAATTGTAGAAATGTATATAGATCAGACTAATTCTAAATGTTAATTTTCACAGTAGAGCTTATATTTTAAAACACCATTGCAATTATTAACACTTTTCAATTTTCTCAGCCATTTGTGCACTTAAACCATTCTTGTTAATTTCTAACAGCTGCATTGCGATATCACACTGATCTTAATTTCCGTCTGTTATAAAAATAACAAAAGTTATCTTACAAGAGGCCCAAAATAGTTTAAAGCAGGAAATGTGAAGTTTTTTCTGTATTGGTGACCACTATCACTGTAAGTCAATTAAAATTCATAGTACAATTTTATAGATATCCCAGGATGATTTAATATTAAAGGCAATATTTATGGACACTATACTTTTATAATGAGCTATGGTGGCGCAGTGGTTAGAACACAGTATTGCAGGCTAATTCTGCTGACTGCCAGCTGCCAGGAGTTTGGCAGTTTGATTCTCACCGGCTGAAGGTTGACTCAGCCTTCCATCCTTCGGAGGTCAGTAAAATGAGGACCCAGATTGTTGGCAGCAATATGTTGACTCTGTAAACCGCTTAGAGAGGGCTGTAAAGCACTGTGAAGCAGTATATAAGTCTAAGTGCTATTACTATTGTTATTTTTTTAAAGGCTTCAATAAAATAAAACTATACTGGAAAACTGAACCTCCATTAAGTCCTGTCTATGGATTCCAATCCAGTAAACGAAATAGAATAATAGAAGCTAATATTTCAAGACTTAGCCTGAAAAAATTGCATAAAGCAATATGACTTGGGTGCAATAAATAGCAAATAGCTCTATCTAATTTCTTATTATACTCTGATTTGTAATTGGGTTTTGTTTAATACCATATTAGAATTGTATTATTGTGTACTTAATATGTGTACTTAATAGTGTACTTTTAAGGCCCAAAGTGTGTAATCCTACTTCTCCCTCAAATATCAAAATTGTTTTATACCATTTAGATAATATGTACTTTACCCAGTGAGAGTTATCAGAGAGATAATTTCAGACAGGGCCAGATTATCCACCAAGCACAACAACACAGTGCCTAAGTATACGAAGCTTTTGCAGTTTTCAAAAGGTTTTAGGCCCAAAGATGACTAAAAAATTAGAAGTGTGTGTGGGCACATGCAGAAACACATATTTTTCTACATTTTAAATATACAAATGGCAAAAACAGAGCCAATGTTTAAGAAATGTGGCCTTACCAACTGAATGAATAAACAAATCTACGATCCAATTGTAGAATCCACATAATGCATATAATTAAAGCTATTATCTATAGAAGTACGCAAGGACGATGGAAAGTTAATTCCAGTCCTGGCCTTAGTTGGCAAAATGTCTTAAGTCAGCTGTGCTTATGATTGCAATCTTATTAAAGGAAAAATGATTAAAATATAAACCTTTGGTTCATCTCTTTGGATTCCCATACGACCTCTTCTAGGTCTTCTTATCACTTTAGTAGACCTATAATCTGTTTGACTATCAATTAGTGAGCCCACAGAGTACCTCAGTTCTGCTGATGAATCAAGATGTGTCCTGAAAAACAATTGTGGCACAGGATTTAGATTTAAGAAAAACCCTCAAATTTCACTTAAAATATATTTATTTTTTACCACATGCAGAGGATATCATCCTACACTTTGCTACCAACAGAGCATTACAAATAGAGTATGCTTCCTTGCATACTGAAGGGAATTTATAAGGTTTGCATTTTAATGAAAAAAAAAGCTAAAATATATATTTGATCAATCAATATATTTTTATGTAGGAGTATGTTTTTTATTGTCAGAAAAAGGAGACTGGAATTATAGAGTCAAAGGCTAAAAGCTCAAACTTCAATTCACCAGCAACTTGAGGAGAGAGTGGGGGGGAGGGAGGGAGGGAGGGAGGGAAAGAGAGGAAGGGAAGGAGGGAGAGACTTAACAGAGAAGCCATGAGGATTATACTTAGGTCATACCAACGTAAACTAAAAATGTTCCTTTCTTACTTCCAAGATTAAAATGCAGACTTATTTGTTCCTTTGTAAAATATCTAGGTGGCCCAACTCTAACAAGGTGGCAGCCATACAGATTTCAAATGACGGATGCAGTGACAGAGAAGGCTCATTTACTTAGCTCCAATAGATGACACAGTTTAATCAACGACCCAAAGCAACCCAACACCAATGAATTTTGCACTGCACCTCTCAATTAAATATTATTCTAGAACAATATATGTTCAGAAATACGCATTTAAAAAGAAATCAATTTTAGAAATTTGTATTTAATGGTAAAATATCATCAAAAGAATGTACTTAATGAAGTTGTTAAGTAACAAATTAGTATAAAATTTAATAGTTTATAAAACAATCCATCTGAAAATGAATAAACCAGAAATGATTTTATTGATCTATGACATTTATATTTGAATTCCATGAAAAAAATAGGAATACACATGTAATTAATAAGTAAAATTCATTTATTATCTAATTAATTTCCTATTAAAATATTCCAAGAACTGAAAAAAAAAAATAAAACCACCAAAAATAAATCCAGAAACAATAAGGTAAATAATAATCTTAGTTTCCTTTCAACTTATGATTCTATAATATCATGATTCATTTTTATTATTGATTTAGTTGATAGTTCTTTATTTCCACAGCTATTAAACTATATGGTGATAGGGGAAACCATATAAATTTGATTGATTGAATGAATACTTTTGTGTCATAAGCATATAAACAGCCACAGTTCTGTTCTACTGGGGCTTCCAACCTGCTGATATTTAAGACATCTGCTACCAAGTTTGGAGATAATGACTAACTAAATAATAGTCATGATATTTCTATTCCCTATCTACAGAGAAGTAATCTTTCTTTTAATGCCATTTAAATTAGTGCATTTATCATATCTGACAGCAAATTTCAACTTTCACAATCCTGTAAACAGCAATCACTATTATGGAAGATGAAGAGTGTTTTAAATATATGATGACTGAAACTTCAAAATAATGTTATGAAAGAAAATGTCATTGTTTTCTTGTGCTACCTTGACAATGTGGGCTCAATTAAAGAACCTGCTCGTATTTTCAGCTGGTCAAGTTCAACTCTCAGCTTGTCTATCTCTTCTGCTAATCTTTCCTGAAAATTGAAACAAATAATAATTTATTAATATAGATACATGGTAGTTAAAAATTATTCATCAAATTTTATCGTCATATAATATCGTATCTCTGAATAGTTGAATCATATGCTAGAAAACTCTACATGAGTTATCTAGCTTTCCTCCAGTATGACACATGGATGATCTTTCCTGGGCTTGGAAGCTAAGCATACTCAAGTCTTGTTAGTATTTAGGATGGAAGACATAGGGAATCTCACAGCAGTACACTAATCTTAATGAGAAGCTATAAACATCCCAGAAGGTGGCAATGATTAAATTAGTTCCCTATTGTAATACCTTGCATATATATATTGTTAACTCCCACAATCACTATCTAGCATATTGCCTTGGGAATTATGTGAGGCAGAGGTCAGAAGGGTGAATTAGATTAAATCTTTATAGCTGGATATTAAACCATCTGACAAAACATGCCTACAGATCTACAGATTTAACTGGTTTAGAGTATTCTCCACCTGTGTTACTTTCAAAATGCATTGTAAACAAAACGAATCGATACAGCAGGTGGTCAACATGTTATGCTGGAACTGCACAGGGCCCTAGTTAAATTCAAATTGAACTACTATTTCACCTTGGGCCAATCACTCCCTTTGGGCCCATTCAACATCATAAGGAGCAGTTCTGGGGAATAAAATATATATTGCCACAAAATCCTTGACCATGTTAGAGCAAATGTAGCTTAGTGATACAGCAAAGGAACAAATAGTAGAAATATGTTTGTTAACCATACACATGCATAGCAGTTTTGTACTTTTCATGTGGGTGGATAGAAACTCTAATCATACTTCTATTCCAAACTCTTCACCCTTAAAAACTCTGCTCCTGGAACCTAAGGGATTTTATACAAAAGAGGAAAGATAATCACCAAAACTAGGAATGTTGTGGCTGTTTTGTACAAACCAAAGTTTCTTGAATAAAGAAATCTAATCTAAACTTTTATCAGAAAAAGAAACCTGTCTTGAAAAGAACAGTTTAAATGGTACAGATAAGCATCAATAGAAGAAAATACAATACTTTATTTTGTTTGAATGAGCACATTAACTAATAACATTATAATGTTATCATTAATTTTATCTGGACAGATGTTGAATCAATCTGTCAGTGTAGAATATTTGTATAAAGACAATGGTCTTACTCTCAAATATATATGCATATAATTGCAATCTTGAATTAATTCTTATGACTGTATTTTTTAAAAAACATTATTAATAAAGGCTGTAATTAATCTAGGGTACCTTATCATGTAAAGATTCTTCCAAATTCTTTCTGAAGTTTTCTGATTCTTGTATTAAAACATTCTAAGAGATAGAAATAAAAGCTAAAATACAGTCTAGTGAAATAATTATTACCCAATCAAGGTTAACAAATAAATCAAACACATATCAATAATATTTAAATTATTTTTTTCTCTAACAGATAGGTATATTGTTAAAAATCTTTCATTAATTCAATCCAAGACTGAATATGTTAAAAGATATTACCACTAATACAAATATAAAATTGATATCATCATATGATTAATAATGTAAAATTAAGACACTGTTTTCATTTGTGAGCTGCAAGCGTTGCCGGTTACATTCAATCAGAGTCTGTATGAGGGGACATTTGCAAAAGGGTGAGAAGACTGAATAAAAAGCAGGAATCACTGAACGTCCCGATTCCACTTCAGCAACCTTAAGATGTGTGGACTTCCAGAATTTCCCAGCCATCCATGTCTGGGGAATGCCATCCATTGACCCTGTCCACTAACACTACAGAATGTAGACAAATGATCGTTTCATATTCTAATAAGCACTGTACAATGGATAAGCATATCTCAGATAAGTACTAAGTGTTTGTAGTGATGGCAAACTGCTATGACTGTACCATAAGGCTGGGATTCTACCCAAAGGTTTATGGAAGTGAAAGTAGTGACAACAAGAGACAGTAGAAATGGGCAAGGACCCACTAGCACCAGGCTGTAAACTTTTTAAATTCTGGTGGTGATCCCATGTGCCATTAAGAGAAATTGAAGGAGAAAGAAAGTCAATAGGAACTGCAGAAACACAACAAAAAGAATTTGTTATTGAGGCCATGGATTGTGCCTCAGATTTTTTAATGCCTTCATTCCACAGGATCAAGTGAAGAAGCAAAATAACTATGAATATATACCTAAATGAAGCAAGAAGTGTGCACATTATTTGCTTGTTTACCTTATCTTCCAATGCTGCCATTCTCTCTTTCAAATGTAGTTGCAAACGTTCATTAGATTCTGTCAAAAGTCTGTCCACAGTATCAGACAATCTTTTGTTGTGCTCTTCATTCATTTTTTCTCTTTGTCTTGCCTTTCAATAAAGTTCAAAGGAAATAAAGCAAGCAGGTTCAACATTAATTAAATTCAAAATACTGGTCAAAGATTCACACTGCTTTGTTTGATCTGAAGTCGTAATATTAATACCATGATCAAATGGCATATAGAAAAACACATTTATTTCAAAGAGAGAATAAAATTGAGCAGCTGCACAGAGAAACAAATCAATTTATTAGTTGAAACATTTAATCATAGATTCAAATATAGATGTAAGGAATAATCATTCTGATTTTTTTCTTCTAATAGAGATACAGTATGTGGTCTTCATTTGTTAGTCATATTCAAAAGGTCACTGTAATTTTAAATCAAATATTTAGAAGTGCCACAAATAATCATATGTTGCACTTGAACTGAAGAAGTTTCTCAGAAGAGAAGCTAAATGTTTTCAAAGAAAAAGCAAAGAAAGTCCAGTTGCTTTTTGAAAAGTATCTTTGGAACTCACTTTTTCATGTTCACTTCTCATGAAAATACAGTAAAATTTTAGGTAACAAATGACTAATGACAATTTATTAAGCTATTATTAGTTCTGTGTATTTATATACTTCAATCTATTGCATTTAAATTGTTTTATATTGTTTTAATAATAATTGTTTTATATATTAACTGTTTTATAGATTTGTTGTATGCTGCTCAGAAACACTTTTGCATGAGATGGGTGGCATACTGTACAGATTTGATGAATAAATAAACGAATCTACAATTTGGGGCTAGTGCATATAGCTGATAACCTACAGGCTTTCATAAGAATTACCCCTGTGATAAACAACAATAGTGATATTTTAAATAGGGGCATCTTGAAGCATCTTCTATCCCCTCCACAAAACTCCATATAATTGCGGCTGGCTAAATGAGTCAACCGATCTTATTTTCTTCAAAATAAACCTACCTTTGTCCTTTGTTTAAAAAGGTAATTATTTCTTCTGTGTATTCCAGTTATCATCCAATATTGCTTCCCATTCCCATCTAACATTCTCAAGAGACTATCTTCCTTTCAATTTCTTTTTACGGTCAGTAGTTCACATAGACTGTTTCAATTGGAAACTGTGTGAAACATTTAACTGAGTCAACTGTTTTTGTCATTGGGACAAAAACAGAAACTTCTGCTGATACCCACAGTGGAGTTTTATAGTTTTATTATGATTTTAAACTGGACTGTAGTTGTTGTTGTTATTCTATCAATATCCTGATATTGTACTGCACCAAGCTATAAGTTCATGAAAAATAACAATGACAATGACTGCTATTATAATTTTACAGGCTTATGTGACATGGAATAAACAGTTGAACTCAAACTATAATGTAAGCATGTATACCCTTTGAAGTTCTTGATTCTTCTCTTCCAACTGAGCCTCTAGGTGCCGCATGCGTTCTTCAATATTGCCATGTCTTTCTTCTGCCTATAAAAATAATATAATTTGGTGTGAAACATTAAATAGCTTTTTAAATCAAAGTGGTCATTAAAAAAAAGGAAATATAAAGCAAGCTACTACTAACTGCAAAACTTAATTTTATTCAAACAGGCAGCTGAACAGCATCGCTTGAAATGTGTCAGCTACAAAGGCCTGTTACATCCAAGCATCCAGCAAAACATTGGAGTTATTCATGAGCAATGAAATCAGCCAAATGTAACATGCAGACTGTGCATGGTTTGAACACAAACCTGCCATCATAAAATTGTAAGCTCTTTAAGCATTGAACTGCACAATGGTTGATTATCAATAAAATAAATACAGAAATTAAAAGAGTTCTTAAAATATAAAAACAAAATCAGATGGATTCTATTTAGCAATAGAAAGTAAAGTCCTGTAGGACTACCTTCCTACGTATGGAGATCATTTCTTGTAGTTTAGCTTCCATAACATATTGATAATCATCAGATGAGGTAGAAGAGGTTGGATCAGACTAACGTCAAGGAAAAGGAGAGGGACAAAATTGAAAAATCAGAACTAAAGACACCACACTGAACAGAATACAGCACAGAATGCTTAAAAGAAAAGTGTGATCGCAAATTTAATATTTTAACTGACAAAACTTTATGTAGAATAAACCACACTTACAATAGGGTGATATGAGGCAGTTGATGCAGATGGAGTGAAAACAATGGAATGCTAAAAAAGCCAACAACCTAAGTATGGAAATTCCAGGTTAGTGATGGCTGGCTGATGAGAATTATTCTTCCTCCATAGAGGGGTACTCAAAGTAACTATGAGAAATACCAGGTCTGATTGGAATTTGGGTAAACTCATAATTAGAGCGTGAAAAGTCAGTGCCAGAATGTGTTTTTGAAGGTTATCCTACAATCATAATGAAAACAGTGTATACAGTCTTACAGATTGTATTAAATAAATGGATTAAACTTTTTTAGAACAATGTCGCGTAGATTCCCTTTGAGGTATAAAAGCAAATAACTAAATGATACTGAATTTCTAAGTAAAAGAACAAAGTCCTCTTACAATGAAAAGTACTGAATAGGAGTGAATATAAAGCAAATGCTTTACCAAGGGCACAGACCATGACTGAATATGCTACAGCATTTTGTTTTGGTTCACTAAACTACAATCTGGGGAAATATATTATCGTAAACTCTATGCTGACTATAAACACTCAGTAAAACTCTAAAATGTATTCTGAGTTTTGTCTTTACCTTACCAAGCAATGCGATTTTAAGTGAATCTTATAAAATATATCCCACATTAAATTAAATCAGGTTTATTTCTAAGTACGTGAACACATGGTCTAAATTTATAATATTAGATTTGCACTTTTGAGTCAGCCCTTTTCACTTCTGTAAAAACATGTACATTGTTTGAAAACAATTTGTGATTATCCAGCTAAATGCAGCTGTGTACAAGGGCCATTGCTGTTTTTACTATCCATGCCTGGTCCTAAAATCAGAAAATTGTATTGAGCTTCTGGCAGATATCAGAGATGACCAGTGAGAAGCATTTGAACCTGATGACACAAAATTAAGAGAAGACACTAATGATTATTTCAGGGTACTGATTATGAAATAAATAAAAACATTTTGAATAGTCATTGTAAAGCATAAAACTGATTTATTGCTTCAATCTATGTTTCAAAAAATGGCTATTTTATTTAAAGGGAAACAATTTTATTACCAAAAATTCCATGAACATAAATTCCATGTTCTCATACCCTTCATTGATATCACTTCTGTTGACTACAAAAAGGATCAAAATGATAAAATTATCACATAGAGGCCTTATCTGAAACAAAGATAAACTCTCAACTTTGAAACCATAAAGAAAATATTATTTCCAAAGAACTGGACACATCTCAGAGGTCAAACTTTCTAAATAGCTAATAATCTTAGAATCAAGCTATATGATCTGGGCAAATGACTCCACTGTTCTGTCAGAAAAAAGATTTTACAGGTTTTCCTTTTCTTCCAATATCCCGGAGGAGGTAATTAGAATACCAAGAAAAAAAACCTCAGCAGTTCTCAAAGACAATAACTGCATTACTCACTTTCAGATCCACAAAAAACTATTATAAGACAGAAATACAAAAAGAGTCCAGCTGAATCATGCCAAAGAACATTCTAGTCTAGCATTATGTATCACACAGTAGCCCACTAAAATATGTGAGAAGTCCACAAGGCACATTAACTCCTTTTCCTGTTACTTCTCAGCAAAACATGTTCCTCCATGATTCAGGAGATAGTAAATATCAATATTATTTGGCATGGATAGTTTAAACTTCCATGACACATTCAGAACCCTTTGATAGGTACTGTACCTTAACCGACTGCCATTATTACATCTCCTGACAGCAAATTCCTCAATTTTATGTGCTGTGTGGAAAATTACTTTGTACTATCAGACCACAATTCTTCCTGCATTTTATTTCAGTGGATAAACTAAAATTCTATTATTATAAAATGGTAAAAAAAATTTCTGTATACAGATTAACTATGCACGAAAGTGTTATACACTTCTGTCTCCCATTACTCTCATCAGACTCAGTTATTTTCCTTATGAGTCAACAATATACCCCAGAATCATATGCTCTGATATCGATCAATTCAGTCTACTCCACATTAATGGATTTGGAAGGAGTTAAGGTATGAATAGGAGTAGAAGGCATCTGGAAAACTAAACTGTTCCCATTCTCATCCTGAAAATCCTTCCCCAAAGACATCAAATTATCAGTCTTAACTTTTACCTTTCTCCCCTCCAAAAGTCATAATGTGGCACTTCAACCATTTTGGTACCAAATTTCAGTGACGTGATCTTGGGAAACTGGGGCATCTGATTATAAATTAAGATTTATTTATTTATTATTTATTTATTTAAATGGATTTCTATGCCGCCCAACTCCCAGGGGACTCTGGGCGGCTCACAACATATTAGAATCCATTACAAAATATAAAATACAGTAATTAAAAAACATACAAAAGTTAAAAAGAGTATCTCATATTCACAATCAAGGGGGGAGACCCATATCTAATCTAGTTAGTCTCACTTTCACCCCGCCTGCCGGAAGAGCCAAGTTTTTATTGCTTTCCGGAAGGCTAGCAGGGTGGGGATGGTCCTGATCTCCGGGGGAAGCTGGTTCCAAAGGGAGGGAGCTCCCACAGAGAAGGCCCTCCCCCTCGGCCCCGCCAACCGACATTGTTTGGTCGATGGGACCTGGAGGAGGCCGACTCTGTGGGCCCTGACTGGTCGTAGGGAGGCAGCCTTTGTCACCCTTGCTTTAATTTATGATTGTTACATTTCTTGCCCAGGCCAGACTACATAGATTTTGTCTTTACCAAATAATCTCATAATGATAACCTATCAATTATGGCTATAGGTTTTGGTCAAAAACCTTTAGTGCATACGCTGAAAAGTAGCTTCCACAGTATCAATCAGGATTTTTTTTAGTCATATATAGGTCATGTAATTCTCAGTTCTTTGAAATTTAAAATTGACGAAGCATTAAATCTATATATTACTAAAACTCTATTTGTAACCATTAATTAGATGAAATGTTGTATCATAGGGCAAAACTGTCTGGACTACTGTGTAGGACATCAAACCAAACCTATAATCTACACTGTCCTATTACTAAATCATAGTTAAGACTGCCCACGTTTAGGCTTTCTCAGAGCTAAAATTTGCCCATTGGCTTCAGTTCTCTTAACAATTCATAATAAATCAGTCAGTCTGGAAAAAAGCTTAATCAGACAAATTGGTGTCACATGACATTTCACCAGGGCTCTTGTTATTAATACTATATACTTTAAAGATACATTAAAAGAAGATAAGGACAAAGTGATATAATCTAATTTCCAATGGTTCTCAAAATTGGATATTAAACTGTCTTTGGATGCGTTAGATGAAGTGGGCTGATGCTCCTTATCCTCAACATTTGTCCCTCTGCCCACAGAACCTTTATTTGTTTATTTCTATTCTGCCATTATTATTTTCAAAAATAACTCAAGGTGACGAACATATCCAACATACCTTCCTCCTACTGGATCTCAGAGCAAACTGCCAACTAAGTGTTATATTATGGAAGATTAAAGGCCGTGCCTGAGCTGGATTTGTAAGAACTATTGCCTAGCACTCCTCACAGTTCAAAGAAGATCCCTGCTGTGTTTTTGCTTGGTGTTTCTGATACTTTGCTTAGTAGAAGGGTCAACTACTAAATATATATTTTGAACCAGTTTTAGCTATGTCATGTATAATGTAATTATCTAATTTGGGACCCTCTAACTTAGACACTTTTTAGTGGTTCCAACTGGCTGGGAAGTTTTGAGAGTTGAAATCTCTATACCAAGAAAGAACATAGACTGAGTTGGCTGGTTGAAGTAGTAGCTTCCCCTACCTCCTTCAATTAATTTAAACTATACACAAATCTAATTTACACGACAAAATCTACATGAAATATATAAACCATAAATATTTATTGAACAACAGACCTGAAAAGATTGGGAACAGCTAATATGTTTATAGCACAGCAAAAAATAGCTTATAAGTAATATCACCGCAAATATTAATATTACCCTTCCTCATCAACATAGAAACAGTAGAGAAGATAGATAAGGCTGAACCAGTTTGGTAGACTATATATTGAAAAATAAAACTTATACTTATTTTCACCTGACTACATAGGAGAGAACGCTAAATTAGAGAACTCTAAATTGGATTAATAAATGTTGCTTTATAGAGCATTAATATATGCATTTGTCTTCATTTGTTCAGTTAGAAGATATATAAGATATACATTAACATTCATTCATCTACTCTCTCTGTAGAAAATAATGTAGAAACATTCATGTGCATTGACGTTTCCTTTTCAACACATCACTTTGCAGATTAGATGATTTTCTTGTGTATTACCAGAAACCCTAACAGAGCAGGAAAATATTGTCTTATTAAATGGTTGCATGAGCAACTGAAAAATATTTAGATACCAAATAGGAATAATCCATTAATATTTTGAAATGGAAGCAGGGAAACAAGAAATCATTTTGTACCATTTGATATTGTTCTGAGTTTTTAATATAACATTTTAATTTAAAAGGGCGTTCTTTCTACTGAATATCATTCATATATGTTGTTATAGACTTCTCAATATCAAATATACCATTTCTCTCCATCTTTATTGAGGAGGTAAGTATTTAGAAAACAAACTGGAGATTGTGACACAATAAGATATGTAAAGGAAATTCCACAGTACAAAGCAAAATACTATGGTCTGAAAGCTAATAAAGAGGAACTGCAAAGGATTTACACGTGTAGTGTGCCTTTACTTTTTATAAGTTGTTCTTTCATAACAACTAAGTTGGCAACTTGCACATTTTACCATGGAACTGATATGTAAATTCCAGAGATGTGGACTGCGTATTACTGGAATAGTTTATCAGGCACTTGTCCTATCCAAGCTATTAATGCTCTCATGCAACACAGAATCCTTCACGTATGGCCCAAAAAAATATTAAAAAAAAAATTGAACCTTGAAATTTATTTTAATGAAAGTGATTTCTGTGTTTTGCTGAATCAATGTGATGTAGAAAATCATGAAGAAAATTCAATGACAAATAAATTTCATGATGTTTAGCTGAACTGGGTTAATCATAATTCTTTTATAATACAATGTATTATAAAATAAACTCCTCTGGTATATTGGCAGAAATATATCAAGCCGTAAAAGAAACACAAAGCAATACCTCTGCCATTAAATTAAATTAAACTAAAGCAAGTAATTTTGTCTAATTAATATTTATTTACGGTGCCATTAAGTAGAATCATCTTGTCCACTCCAAAAGTCTTTTATTGCTGCTGACGGTGCTGGAGGAGAAAGGGATGAAAAATCAATGTTAAAAGAAGTCAATTTTCAGATACTAACCTATTCTTAAACTTACATTACCTTAGTCAGTGCTGCAATTCTCTGGGCCAATTCTGCCTCCACTTCTGGCAAAGTCTCAGCTTTTCTCATTGTTTGTTGTAGCTTTTGCTCAGCTAGCTCAAGACGTTCTAGCAGTTGCCTGTTTTTTTCCTCCATCTGAAATCCAGAAATTGTAAGATTAAAGGTTAGATTAGGAATTGGGCAATGGAGGGAAGGATAAAGGGGGGGGGATACAGATTCATAGAAACAAGCGGAGATTAAAATTTTCCCAAACCAACATGGTTCATTGTATAATTAAATTGTTAATAGGTTAAGTAAATCTCCTGCTTCTGCAAATGGTACATGCATATACTGATGCAAACTGCTGATCCTTTCCCATCATAAGTCAGAATGGAATGCTGCAGTTTTCTTCACTGTCAATTTAGGAATTAAAAGAAATACAGCAAAACAAATTCAATTTAAATTTTAAAAAATGTCTATGGTTTATAATAATCTGATTCTCAGAATTGCTTCCAATGAAAGTGAAAATGTTTTCCGTGTTATTTATTTCCAATAAATATATTGTTCAAATATCAAAAGAAAAATAATAATAAAAAGCATGTCTTGGTGGGAAAATTTAGTAAGCTAACCCAGCTTTCATTGCCATTCTATCAACCAAATCAACCAAATATTATACCTCTCTCTAAAGTATCCTAGTAATATGATAGGAAAAAGGAAAAAAATATAAATAGCACCTATGGATCTACTGAACAAGGAAATTCCAAATTAGCATAATAAAAATCTCACACTGAATTTTAATATCTTATACAACACATGTACTAGTTTTTTGTCTTCTCTCTCTCCATATATACACACACCACCATTTCCTACATTATCATTGTTTTGGAAACTTTAATTTCTATTCTTGTATGGGCTTCAATTTTATATCTCAGCTAGTATTCTTTGTCAGCTGCTTAGGAACAAGTATTTTCTTGTTCCTAAACTGTAATTGGTAAAGCAAGGTAAATAATTATATAAAAATAAACTAAATAAAAGTTCACATGATTGAATGCCATTTGCAGATTATAAAGTTCATAAAGTGTAGCAGGGAGTGCAATTAATAGCTTAGTTTACCTCTTTCATATACCAAGAGGAGAATATCCTGCCGTATTTTTTCTTCCTTTTTGTGCAGAGTGCAGTCCCTTTGCCATAGCTTTCACTAGTCTCATTGAAAAGGTGAACATTTTTTGTGTTTAATTGTGTTTACTATGATTTAATTCTTAGTTAAATCAAAATTGGATTGTTTTGTATCTTACCGTAAAGCTATGTTTATTAGCATAAAATAATGATGTAGAATACTGTCAGTCCTTACAACTACCTATACAGATAATGTGTGCCTACATTTGCTGCTATGTATCTGCCACCCTTTTCATTTGGTTTGCCTCTGTCTTACTTTAAGATAGTCTTAAAGGTTTGCCATCCGAACTTGGCAGATACCTGGTCTTACAACCCAACAAGTTCCAAAACAATATCTTCTCATGATAACAGGTTATTAACAAAAAGGTCTAATCCTACACATGATTTATGTTAGCCTCTCAACTTGATTGTATGAAAATCCAAATTCATTCCTGACTTTAATCTATAGAAATCAATGAATCTAAACAAGTGTGTCATAATTTAAAACAAATGTAATGAATAAATAGGGGAGGAGGGAGCTTATCTGAATAGTTTCTCCTACAATTCATTTGAGCTGTAGCAGCAATCCCAATACAGAACCTGACGCAGGATGGCTTCCTTGTTTGCAAGTTCATTTTCCAGTTTGTCATTCATGTCATGTATGGAAGTAGATTCCCTCTGTGCACTTAGGTAACGTTTCTCCAGGGTAGTTATTCTTTCTTCCATATCTTCTTTCTGGGCCATAGCCTTGAAAGAATAAGCAGCAGGTCAAAATACAACATTGGAGTGGCTAGCAATACATGTCCTATTCAACACTGTGGGAAAAGTTTGCAATGAAATTTACTCACATAGAAATAGACAAACTGAAAAGCAGGTTCAGCATTAAACCTAATGGACAAATTATTTAAGTGCAGATTCTAAGAAAAACCCCAAGATCCTGATGCAGATCCAAATATTGGATATTGCAGACAAGGAATATCCGAATCTGATATTGCTTGTCTGTCTACTACTGCATCTGTTCATTATAAACGGACTTTATTTACAAAAATGTTGTCAAATGACTAGTTCCGTCTTATTTTGCCTCTATATCATTTCTTACATGTATTGTGACCAAAAAATTAGTAAACATGCAGATACATCCTTCCAATATAACAAAGTTAAAGGGGGGAAAAAAGAAAGAAATACAATTGATAATTTTGACAGACAGAAACTCTATTTGGTCATTGACCAACAAAAATACATTCAGTAAAACAAATAAAGCAAGGTTAACCCCTAAATCAGTGACTACAGGCACCATTTGTAGGCAAAGCTGTTACATAATGTAACAAAATTAGAATAATAAAATATTATTAGACCAATTTTATTTGGTAATTGAACAATAAAATACAGAGAGATAGATTTATCCTGGTTATCTAACAGAAAATGCAAATAAAAATAGGGTGCCCTGGAAATTTAGATAAGGGCTAAAGAGCTGGTGCTGAATGTGCCTGTAAAACTGGGTTTACAAAAAAAACATGGACTTCAGTAAGGATAATTTAGTTTTTTTCTATCCTATTTTCCATTATTCAAAACCAAGATTTGGATATGAGGACAGTTCATATTATGTGGACATATTTTAAAATGCAAAATAACTCTTCAAATCATCTATTCAGTTTACATTTCTGGATAATTTGTATTTTTATAAACATGCTTTATAAATATTCTACAATTATATCCAAATAAACATTTGGAATGTTTCCTGCTTTTTCTTCAACATTCTATCCTATTGTAATTCTTCACCGTGTGAAAATCATGAAAATTAAAGAGTTATTTTAAATGCAAATAATCACATTGTTTTAATAGAAAAAGAAAGAGCACTATGATGATGTAAATTAGCAAAATTAAGACAAAATAAAGTTCTGTTCAACATGTTATCATTTTGGAGTAAGCAGTTAGCAGGAGAATTTATAAGTTTTCATTTAGTTTTGCCAACAGATGTCACAGAAACAATATATTAAAAACAATTTTAGAGTGGCTAGTACTATTTTTGATGATTAACCTACCCTTCTTGACTAATCCTGCACTGCCAATTATGTTTCTATAGTGTCTCACAAGTTGATTAATTTTGTGTCAAACCCACATATCTATCTCTCCCTCCCTCCCTCCTCCTCCTCTCTGATGTTTCATAGAACAAGCTCTTTATTTCCCATGGTAAGTCATAGCAAAATAGTGCTTAAACTGCTACACATGGATGCAAAAATACAAGTGCTATCAGAATATTCACCTACAATTAAACATCTTAAACTGTTAAATGTTAAAGGCAAATATATTTTTCACCAATTGGCTCTGGAAGAACTCCATTTCCCTAAATAAAATTATTCTCAAACCTGAACAGATGACAGGATGAACATCCAAAAGTGATTTTTACCTCTCTAATATCTCTCTGATATTTGCTGTTCAGTTCTTCAGTTTTAATGAGGTCCTTCCTAGCAGTCTCTGCATCTTGCTCCACCTCTCCAACTCTGGAAGACAGGGCAGCCAAGCGATCCTTCATCTGTGCCATTTCATAATTTTGCTTTTCGAGAAGTTCTTGCAGTTCTACCAACTGAGCAGTTTCATCATTTGAGTCTATAGAGCCATTTGATAGACGCTGTTCAAAAAACCCCACAGACATATCAAACACTGATAGCAATACACTTAAGAACCAGAGCAAGAAGGATCAGAACTACACATTATTTATTTATTTATTTATTTATTTATTATTAGGTTCTTCTATGCCGCCCTACTCCCTAAGGCAGTGATGGCGAACCTATGGCACGCGTGCCACAGGTGGCACGCGGAGCCATATCTGCCGGCACGTGAGCCGTTGCCCTAGCTCAACTCCAGCATGCATGTGCGTGCCGGCCAGCTGATTTTTGGCTTGTGTGGAGGCTCTGTGAGGGCATTTTAGGTTTCCAGAGGACCTCCAGGGGGGTGTTTTCGCCCTCCCCAGGCTCCAGGGAAGCCTCTGGAGCCTGGGGAGGGCGAAAAACGGGCCTACCAGGCCCACCGGAAGTCGGGAAATGGGCCATTTCCAGCCTCCAGAGGGCCTCTGCGGGGGTGGGAAAGGCCGTTTTCGCCCTCCCCAGGCATTGAATTATGGGTGTGGGCACTCACACGTGCGTGACAGTGCGCGCGCACGTGTTTTCGGCACCCGAGGGAAAAAAGGTTCGCCATCACTGCCCTAAGGACTCAGGGCGGCGTACAACATAGATATGTAGATTATATTTTCTTACTAATTCTGAACTCTGCATTGGTTATGCTCTCTGAAATATACTTGCAAAAGACTAGGTACCTACGTAGAAGTACTCTAAGAACATTAAACTATATTTAACCTGTAAAATCAGTCACTCATTTATGGGAAAGGATTCCAGCCTTCAGAAGAGATAATAGGTGCCACTGTCATTTCTATATAAATATTTACCTGATGTTAAGATTATAATACTTTGTGCTAGCGGGATCTCATTTTGGTCAACTTCTGTATGTGCTTATTGACTCATACAGTTATTTTTTGGCTCAAAAATAGTAATTAATAATCCTTGTTAATAATGATTAACATTAACAGTTTTATTCAAATCATAAAAGCTACCTAAACAATTTGCCTCCTGCTGATTTCCACAGAGTCAATGAATCACACTTGAACTTCCTGACATACAAAAAAATCATAGAATCTCAGCAACGTGTTCTGGGAAACATATATTCTCTAGAGAGTGTGACATTATTAGCATATGCCTAATTGTGTTTTGTTTTGTATGAGTCATAAATGCACAAGTGTTCTATGATTTGAAGCTTGTGTTCTGCTTGAACCAGAAACTACAATACTGGAGATTTTACAGAAGAGATTGGATAAGTGTTTGTTTGAAATGGTATAGGGTTTCTTGCTTGAGCAGGGGGTTGGACTAGAAGACCTCCAAGGTCCCTTCCATCTCTTTATTCTGTTTCTTGCTTGTGCATGGAAATCAGTATGTTCCTGCTGCAAGGACAACAGAACATTTTCTGAAGGCATATTTCAGGCATGAACAATATTTGGAAAGATGTGCTTAGCTAATTAATCATTTAAAAGACTATAATCTGATTAACTACTATTAGTTTTATTAAACTAAAAAAAAATCTGCCTAGTATTTTCTTGCTTTAATATATTGGCATTCTCAAAAAGATAACTATGCAGTTTATCAGGTGAATATCAGGTTTATTGTGAATAGCCATATAAAACAATACATTGCCTCATCAAGATAGTAGCAATTGTCAGCATATCATTTAACATTCTATACTAAATTTTCTACAAACATATTTACAAAGATATGGCAGCAGAGGTGGGTTTCTACCTGTTTGGACTGGTTCTATAGAATCGTTAGTAACTTGGTGGCCTGGGTTGCTGGAACCGGCAGCGACCCAGGCCTGCCACGATCCCACGCCTCTCTCGGCAGCGCCATAGGTGCTGCCATCTTGTTTTTTGCTTCTGCACATGCGCAGCTTTTTTTAGTACTGCGCATGCGTACGTGCATGTGCGAAGCGCGGAGGGGCGCACAATGCGTACCTGCCCGTATGGCGTGTCCCTGAGTGAAGCTGCAGTAGAAGAATCCGGAACCCACCCCTGTATGACAGGTTTGTTTGTGTTTAAAAGATTCTCTAGCTATAGCAACAAATGCTGAACTAACCCTTTATAGAAACTTGTTTAGCTAAGACATGTCCAGTTGAGTGAAACCACATCCATTTACTGATGAAACTCTTAATTTATTTTTAGTTAGTATATTTGTTTACTTGTGGATCTCTAGCTTATTCTTCGTTACTATCTTTGTGTTAAAGATTCAGTTTGCTAAACTTAATCTTGTAGAGGGGAACTAATGGTGCTGAATATAGGTGGTCCTCATAATCATAATGGAGCCTGTCCATCACGGTTGTAAATCAAGACAACTGTAAAATGTATCACCAGTGTGACTGACCCAATTTTACATCCTGTTTTGAGCATTCTTTAACTGGATGTTATAATTGTTAAGTGAACCAATGGTTTCCTATAAGCCAGTTTTGTTGAAAACTGTAAATAAGTGCCAGTTTTTGGCAAAACTATTAAAAATGCAGTCATATGATTGTGGGATGCTACAAATGGTCATAAATGTTTTGTGCCCAACATGCAGTCATAGGACTGGGGTGGTGGTGGCCACTGGATTTTTGGAACTGTGTTGTCTGCCATAAATTTGAATAGTCGCCAAGACATCACTCATAAGTCGAACACTGTCTGCATTGCTGAACTACAGTTCCTACTTGAGCCATTTAAGCAGTCTCATCTAAGTATGCAACAAAACAAAGCAGAAAAATGACTGAAGCAATCCAGTCTTCAGATCCTGACTGGGATCTCTGTTTATTGAAAACGACACATGAAAATGCAGGATTCTGGTTAGCATTCTCCTTTTTTTTGCCTGTTGTCTCCTTTAAGAAATTATTTTATGCAAGGAAACTTTTTTTAAATGTTATCCTCTGGTTATCAAATCACATTATGAGCCCTCCACGGATCTATGGAATGCTTCAAATTTTATTACAAATAGAATTTTAGAAATAACATTCTTGTAGCAAAAATAAAAATAGAATTCTAACCCAAAGTCCTAATAGCATCAGACACCCGATTGTTTTATGGTTTGCTAGCATTGTAAGGACTGTGCAGTTAACTGCAAAAAGCCTGACATCCTTACACAAATGAGGAAAAAAAACCATTTAAAATGTTGCCTTCCAATATGAGACATGCTAATAAAGATTTCAGATAAAGATTGCATTTGATATACATTATTTTATATATTCAAATCAAACAAAATCCAATAATGATCAGATCTTGCACACATATTTTCAAGATGATATAAATTAGTATATGATAATCTAGTCTAAAAATTACAAAGCAAATTTATCTCAGAATTAAGGAGACCGCTTTGTTCCAATTAAAGGGCAGCAATACATTTTTATTCTTTAATCTTACAGGTCATGACACAAACTTTGATCATCTTTTTATTTATCTTCAGGTCTGAACTAGCAAAAAAATAGATACAGCGTAGATACAATGGGAGGACCATAAAATCAGAACAATAAGAAGTGCTGCCTAATTTTACAGAATGTACAGTTTAGGACATTATTTTCTATTGATTCAACCTCTTAGAACTTCAAGGGCAAACTCTCATTATACAGAACTTTCATATGTGTTCCAAATAAAACCACCAGGTATATGGCATTGCACTTGGCCAATATGCTAGTTCTTCTGCAACTGAGACTTATTATACTGAATAAGCAACTATTTTCAAGGAACAATTATTTCCATCCAGATTAAAGTGATTTAGAACAACAGCAGTGACAAATCCACTTGGCAATTCATTTCTCTTGTTTGCTCCAATACATTCCAACTGTAGGGCCACAAGTACCTCTGGAGAAACCACATCTGAAGCCTAGTCTCCAAGAGGAAATTAATAAATTGAAACCAGCATAAGCAAATCAAACCTAAGGATGTTAAATTTCATTTTAACCAATTATTTAACATTCTAATCCAAATCTTTCCCTCTGTTTTGAAAAGTTCAACCTTGATTTCCAAACTGATTAACAGATTAACAGAGTTGGAAGGGACCTCGCAGGTCATCTCGTCCGATCCCCTGCCCAAGCAGGAGACCCTTACATCTGCCTCTACCTAGGATCCAACTCACAACCTCCTGATTGTGAGGCAAGAGCTCCATCTCTAGGCCACAGCAGCTGGGTCTGTTGTTGATGTTGGAGATACAGTTAGCAACTGGAAAAATTCCCTTGAAACACTAATTGGTTTAGTTCCTAAGAGGGATAATTAGGGAGTGACAAATTGAACTTAGCATAACAATGATGCTAAGGTTTATGGCTCTTTTAAAAAAACCTGCAGTGGAATAAAATAGGCACCTCTGTAAAGTGAAAAAAATCCTAGATTACAGCAACTGTGTCTTGGATACTTTGGTCTATGAATTTGGCATGTTTTTTTTGTGGGACCTAGTACAGTGGAAAATAATCCCAAGGTATTCAAAAGCCTGAGCTTCAAACTTATTCAGTTTTGATGCCATTAATACATTATATTTCACTCAAAGTCCAAATGCTGCACTTCATCTGAAAAATGTATTGCAACCAGAAGCATTCATAAAATCTACAGGCTTCACCAGAACAATGAAATGGATCTCATAATACAAGCTCTGTTTCTTACATGCATGCAACATCACAATGTCCATACAAAATGGATTGAATGGGGAGCCTGGTGCATGTGTCATCATTTCTCAACCTTTACCCAATACAGGTCCCCCCCCCCCCCAGTTGTATCTGGTCTTCAGCTTTGTGCAGGATAAATATGATTTACCATTGCCTTAGTTAAAAACAGGAAAACGTTACATTTGTCTCAAAAATAAAGGAGATTTGTTGAAGCAATACTACTACTACTACTACTACTACTACTACTACTACTACTACTACTACTACTACTACTACTACTACTACTACTACTATGTATATGCCACCAAGCTTCCAGCTACTCTGGGCAATTTATACTATTATATATTATTATACTATTTGATAACTTAATAAACATAAAGAGATTTTAGCTTTTCAAACCCTGATGACTCTAAAAAAAAGATAGAAAAAATATAATTTATACCTTTTCATGAATTTTTTGTCCAGGCTCCATTCCTTTGATATGCTCTGTATCAGGTGGACCCTCTCCTGATGTAATTTTTCTTTGAATGTGTGCATTTTGTTCACGTAAACCTATAATCTAGAAAAGAATTTAGAATAAAAATCCAAACAGTGAACATCATAAATTTACAATATGTCTTATAAATCAGTATACAACAACTAGATGGTGTGATAAAAAATGGTAAACAAAAAGTGATTTGAACTATTTTTATACTTTCCACATATGATATTTCATTGTGAAGAAATGAGAAAGTTGTACAACAGTGGCAAGAATTCAAAAAGTTGATGATCTAGTAAGTCCCAGCATTCCTCAACATTAGCCTTAGTAGCTTGCTGTTGGGGCAACAACTCAATAATATAAAAAAGGCCAGATGTTTTTCTCATTGTAAAAAGATATTAAAAACACATCAAATTGTATTATATTCTATGACACAGTGCAATGAGAACAGTAAAATCCGTGAAGCCATGAAGTAGGATATGCCAGCACATTGAATTTAGGACTTAGAATACGAAATTCTATAGTTATAATGCAATTTATGTAAGTATTTCGGAACATAAATGTGCATAATTTTAAATAAGTGCAGTTTAAATGATGCATTACAAGATGGAGGTTTAATGTGCTTGGCACATTTCTTAAACTAGAATCTAACTAACTGCCCAGATAATTAACATTACAGATAAAAGAACTGTATCTGCCTTATAACACATCTATTATTTGACAGATTTCTGCTATGTTATAAATGTGAATTAAACATGATTTAATTCAGATTTCAGTAACACATGTTATTTGTGTGAAAGTTAAATCAAGAGCGAGAGGTTTTAAAGGCAAAGGTAACAGTTATGTCACAATCCAAAGTCTTCAGATTCAATGTCATGAAGTGCACTGTGAGAAGTCCAATGAAAAGTGGGATGGGGGGGGAGCAACAAGTGGTGGAGATGAGATGACAAGCAATTATTTAATATGGCTTCATCTAATCAGCAGAAAAGTTCTCATTTAACTGGGCTATTTTGAACATCCAAGAGACTAAAGCCAAGTTCAGTTTAATTAAGAGGTTTAAAGTCCCGGGCCTGTGATTTACAGCTGAATCCAGGTCCAGACAGCTTGACAATTTATTCTACAATAGAAATTGCCACAACAATTAATCCTTGGAAAAGGTCATATCCATTTTGCATGCAAAATACAGAGGATTTTTTTTAACGTAGAGGTCTGCAAAATATTTCAAGATGAAAGGAATTATAAATGTCTTGAACACAGGCGGCCACATTCTGGACACTGTCCCAAGCTTTGTTTCAAAATTCTTGCAAACTCAAATTCAGCTGAAGTCTTTCATTTGATGTGACAGAGCTAAATAAGACTGCAGAATCTGCCAATGTAGTTTTGTTCGTTTTATTTCATATCTATGACTTAAGAATACAAGGAGAGTAATAATCAGACCAAGACTTATCATTATCAGAATTTTTTCGCATAGGAACCAAAAGGGAACCTGCAAGCACAATATGAATGCAACAGCATTCTGTTATGTTCCCTAGAAACTGGCAATGAGAAATATAATGTATATATAAATATTATTTTGCACATAAACATATTTTTTATTTGAATCAGTGTTGATTCCTGGCAACTACATAGATAAATCTTCAAAAGTTTTTGGCAACATTTTCAGAAATGGCTTTCCATTGCTTTTACCCAGCTGGACAAAGAAAGGTGTAGAACTTTTTTTCTCTGCTCCTAGTTCAGTGCCTAACTAATAGACCAAACTGATTGTCAGTTTTAATATCCTTATGAAATCAAAGAGTTCAAACGAAACTCAGAAGTCATCTAAACCAATCCCTGCTTAGTGAAGGACAGATGGTCATCTAATCTCTGCTTAAAGACACTCAGTAAAGGCAAACTATTCTGGCTGGCAGCTCTTTCTGTAAAAAAAGTTTCTCCTAATCTGAATTCTCTTACCTACAGTTTCAACCAAAGATTCTACAGATGCCCTTTGGGGCAATAGAAAAATCATTGGCTCCCCCCTCTGTCGAATGACATATTAGATACAGTATCTGAAAAGTGCTATCTTTTCTCCTTCAGTTTAGAACTTGGATAGTAGTCCCCCTCACCATCTGCAGAAGTTGCTCCACTTTTCAATGTCCTTTTAGACCAGGGGTCTCCAATCTTGGCAACTTTAAGAATTGTGGACTTCAACTCCAGAGTTCCTCAACCAGCTTTGCTGGCTGAGGAACTCTGGGAGTTGAAGTCTGAAGTCCACAAGTCTTAAAGTTGCCAAGGTTGGAGACCCCTGTTTTAGACTGTGTTCATTTAGAGCCAATCACATTATTCCAACTGGGAGAAGCAAAACCGAGCTGAATATAGGTAGTCTTTGACTTACAACCAGTTTTTCACACTTATGACTATTGCAGCATCCCCATGGTCATATGATCAAAATTTAAATGCTTGACAACTGACATGTATTTATGACGATTGCAGTGTCCAAGGGTCATGTAGCAGAAAAGCCTGTAAATTACCACACTTAGCTACCAGAACAACATTAACTTGCTGAGATGTTTCCAAGATTGGACTTATTTCATCATCAGGCTTTAGAACAGTGAAATAACAAGGGAGAAAATGAACCTGTTGGAGAAGAACCAGTTTAACTGTGACTTTGTGCAAGAGAGCTTTAGACTTTTACAATAGCAGTCGCACTGAACGGGAGATGCAATATAGATGCAATAAAGTCAGCAAAGGAATTGAATAGAACTCAATTGCTTGTCTAGTAGGTCAGGGGTCCCCAACTTGTGGGCCACGGCCCACAACTGGGCTGTGGCCTACTCGCAACTGGGCCACATCAGGATATTCAAGGCCAGATTATACTTTCAAATCTACCTTATTGTAGCAGGGATTCCTGAAGAGAAAGTTCGGAAACTTTCCCTGCAGGCAATAATTATATCACTAAGTGTTACAGGCGGTCTGTGGTGGCCATTAAGTTAAGTTCCCAAAACTGCAACATTTCCAAGATTAGTCTTATTTCATCATCAGGCTTTAGAACAGTGAAATAACAAGGAAAAAAGTGAACCTGTTGGAGTGGAACCAGTTTAATTGTGCCTTTGTGCAAGAGAGCTGCAGACTTTTATAACAGCAATGGCACTAAATGGGAAATACAATATAAATGCAATACAGTCAACAAAGAGAACAGAACTATACTGCTTGTCTAATAGGTAGTATTGTCAGCACCTAATAATTGATGGTTAGAATTTCCTCCCGCACTGAGAAAATAAGCCATCTTTGCATGGATATGGAAAGAAGATATGAAGTTTCCAAAGACTCATTATCACTTTAAGGTCTAATTTTCAGGATGACTGGCATATTGACTGATTAGTTACACATGTTTTTGTCAGGATAGTCAAGGATAGCCCAGATTATAGTTTCAAATTCTATCTTACTATAGCAGGGATTCCTGAAGAGAAGGTTCGGAAACATTCCCTGCAGGCAATAATCATCTCACTAAGAGTTCAACTTTCAGGGTGTGTGTAATTGCTGTAAATGGTGCTTTGGTGGCTTTGAGATACTACAGGAGACCTTCTCTTATCCATTTTAAAAAGCACAAATGGTAGGGGAATTTTGACAAACAGTGGAAATTATATACTTCTTGATATTCTTGATACAGAACATATGGTGGACATGACTAGGCAATACAGGTAGTTCTCAACTTTCAATCATTAATTTAGTGACCCTTTGAAGTTATAACAGCACTTACTTATGACTGTTTTTCACACTTACGACTCTTGCAAGGCGCCCATGACGTGATCAAAATTTGGATACTTGGCAACTGGCATGTATTTGTGATGGTTGAAGTCCCCTAGGGTCATGTGATCACTTTTTGCGATCTTCTGACAAGCAAAGTCAATGGGGAAGCCAGATTCAATTAACAACCATGTTACTAACTTAACAACTGCAGTGATTCACATAACAGTTGTAGCAAGAAAGGTTGTAAAATGGGGCAAAACTCACTTAATAACTGTCTTGGTTAGCAATGCAAATGTTGGGCTCAATTGTAGTTGTAAGTTGAGGACTACTTATAATTACATCCCAAGATCTGGGCTCTGTTCTCCTGTTAATATACTCCAATATGAACTTTTAAAGTTGCTAAATCTTTTACTACTGCTGCTAGTTAATTACACTGAGTTTTCTCTTATTGGGGAAACATACTCTACCAGTAGAAGGGAAAAATTGCAAACTCATATTTTTAAGCTCATTACTTTCTCCACCATGGCTTTTAGCACTATAAGAAGAGCCAGGTGGATAAACCCACTCATCTAAATTATGTAGAAATGAGTTTAATCTTCAGTAAACTCTCAGTCCAAGAAATGACATACTATAACAGATTTTAAAGAAAGAACAATGTGTGATGAGATCTAAACACAAAGATGCAACACAATATATAATGTGGCTCTGAAATACTATTTTCCAAAGAAATGGAAAATAGGATTACTTTTCACACAGTTTTCTTTTTATGTTTCTTAGCAAATGAATATTTAACATTTTTTCTGCCATTCATTATAACAAATCATTCAATTTATAATCAGTAATCACATATTTACTTTACAGAACATAAAATTCTATAAGCTAAGACAAATTAATTTATTTTATTTATTTTGTATACTTGGAAACTGCTCATCTCCCTCACTGAATGACTTTGGACAGTGTACAAAGAGACATAACAACACAAAAGCCATAATATAGATATGCATAATATAGAATGTAATCTATTGGTTATTTTTTTTAAAAGCAGAGGCCAAAAATGATGCCTGCCTTCTTATATTAGGAAAATCCCGCACTCTACTACTTCCTCTAGCAGAAGTGTTATTATTATTCTCCCCTTAATAGACTAATGCTCTTTTCATTAAATTACAGCATATTTAAAACCATATGTAAAAAGCATTAAATTATGTCAGTCTAATTATACTGAGTGAAATTTGCTTCCAGTTAAATTGTCCAGTACATGCTACAATGATTTAATTTGATTTTTAATATAATTAAAAGGTTTTAGTAGATGTTTATAATATTTAGAATTGATTTAATTTTAAAACACCCAATTTCCCTTTCCCCCCAATTAACAATTAACCTTTTACTGTGGGCAAAATAATTATGCTTGTTCTTCATCGAGATGCAGATTTCCTGTATTATTTTATTTTGCTTTTTATCTCCCACAAATTCTGTTAACCTTCACCCATTCAGCTTGCTACATAATTGTACATAGATGTAGAGCAAGTAGTACATAGATGTACAGTACACAGTACATCTACATAGAGGATACAGGCTGAATAAAATGTCTTAGGTCAGACCTGCACCTTATGTTTAATATCTTGAAGATGCCAATAATTGAAAAAACACTGTGTTCTTTATATAGATTTTCAATTTCATAAAGTTCAAAGTCATACTCACTTTGATTTTGGAAATAGTATTTGTAAGCTATAGACATATTATCAAGAGTGTACCAAAGGGCTTTTGAAATTGCCATTTGCTTCTAATTTGATTTGACTGCTCCTGTTGAGTTACTTAATATGGATAAAGGGATCAAAGATTGTTGGCCAAATATGTCACATTCAAATGAACATATTTAGCTGCAGATCTTTACTCTGCTGTTGTAATGGAATATGTGGATTACCTTGTGGGAGGAGGGAAAGAGGTGCTACCTAGGAAACAGTCAGACAAGAGAGACAGGAGCCCGCAGTGGCTTAATGGTCAGAGAAAGAAACTTAGGAAGGACCCACCCTAATGAATCAAAAGTGGTGGTGGGAAGTTTGTACTTTTGGATTTGCAAGATCTTGTTAAGGTATCCTTACAATAAAATAGAATTAGCTCATTTAGTCATGTTTTCTGTCTAATTTACTTTGGAAGTCTGACAGCGACTAATCCTATAATGCTATTCATGTATTCTTTATTTTTCTACATGAAGTTAAGGCTTTGCAATGAAGTAAATGGTGGAGGCACCATGGACAAAACGGCTTCATAAAGTCAAAGAGTTCTTGAAACAGAATATATTTTACATGAAAAAAAGCTTGAGCTATGAACACCATATGGGATATTAATGTTTACATTTTGAAATTTGAGGTATTTTAAATAGGAATAATATTTCTTCTCAGTTTCAAAAAGAAAAAATTCCTGTTTGTAATTTAGTTAACATGATATGCCTTGGGCAAAACTTCTCCAGGCTGCTTAAAGACTTGTAACAATTGATTTGAATATGTGGCAAAAAATTAACAAGCTTTAATTTAAATTACTCCAGCAACAAAATGCCCTCTCTGGCATTTCATTAATACATATCATTAATATACACTCATACAGTATTTCTTATTGTGCTACCTGAAAAAATTGTTAGAGGAAAGCTAAAATCTTTATAAGAACTGTCAAACTTATAACTTGATTCAGTATCTAGGTTTAGACTCTGTGTATTTCCAAACCATTAATTTTTCATTAGCAGACAAATTTGCTGTATTTTAAATGGTCATGTATACTAAGCAATTTCTGACAGGTTATTTTACTGAAGTTGCATTGCAGAGTTCCTGTGGAGCTATATCTAAACCAAAATAAAGGATACTATGCAACACAAAAAGCTTTTTTATATCATATTATGTGAAAAAGTACTTGAGTGAACCTAATAATATAGTTCTTGTTTGGAGTATTGCTTAACACATCAACACTTCTCTAAGCCATTAACACCTTACTATATTTCATTTATTTTTAGAGGTTTAAGTCCCCTAACATAAGACTGCAGTCACATCAGATCCCCAGAGGTGTGACAGTTTTAAAATTAGCAATTTAAATTATTAGGAATTTGGCATAGTGATATTGAAGGTCCACAGGGCACAAAATTCAGGAAGATGATTAAAAAGGAAACATAAACTTTCCATAACACCATGAAGGAAATTCTAATATCACTATATGCATTTTAGTACTGATACATACATACCCCTGTGGCATTGTGTTGTATTCGTTCTCATCTAATATATATGTTTGTAGATAGCTCAAGAATTTTAGGGGACAAAATACTTCCCCAAAATTGGGTTCAGTTTATCCATGGAAGGGTTTATCCACATGTATATGCAGTAATATTTTTAAAGTATCCATACATCCTGTATATACTTGTAGATAAGGCCCCAAAAGATAATCTAATCCTCAATTTTTTAACCAAAATATTATTAAAAGTGTGCCTGTTTGACCAATGGATAAGTCAATGGTGATAACTGAAGCATACAAAGCATAAGGCCACCTGGCATATCTCTAGGTAGCCTTATATACAGTATATATAAATCAGACAATGTATATCTGTTCAGACCCCAGAATCAGGCATCTTTCCACATTAATAGGACACTTTTACCAGAAAATTTAAAGTAATGTTGGGAGTGGCTAGCTTCTAATAAGAGAATGACTAATTTAATTTTTCATCAAAACTAATAAACAATTAGAATAATTGGTCAAACAGCTACTCAATCAGATGCAAAGGGAATAATTTCATACAACGTTCATATTATAGAAGAAAATAAGTCATAATGAAACTTCCCATCACTTGGTATATGGATTGCATAGTACTGCTAAATCCCAAACTATACTCTCTGTCTCTGTTTCTCTCTCTCTCTCTCTCACACACACAGACACATACAAGCAAAGAGAAAGATGAGAATAATTGTCGAACAATGGAAGAATCTGTACCCCTTCAGATTTTGTTAGATTACAAAACCCATCAGCTCTAAACAGAGTTACAAATGCCAGGGATGATAGGAATTCAGTCCAACAACAACTGAAGGGCCAAAGTTTCCTACCTTTGCTTTACAATCTCATCTTCTGAAACATTTAAATTATTTTCAAAAATGTTTATCTTGGCATAGCCTAGAATAATATTCTCTAGAAAAAAAATCAAGAAGTGGTTCTTAGAGCCTTGATAGTAAAATGGAATTGAAGCTTAAATATTATTAGTAATTTTAATACTACTACTATTTGGTTTTAAAACAATAAAGGTGGAAAAATCTTTGTCATGTTCACGGATGACTTGTTTTCCTTCTGAGGTAAATGAATGAAACCATTGGACTCCCGGTGGCTCCGTGAGCTTCGCTGGACGCTCTTTATGGGCGTCCGATCCCAGGCTCCGTAAAAGCCACCAGATAAGCCACATCAGCTGTCTGGCGGCTTGGAAACTCCCATCCCGGGCAAAGGGAGGGGAGAAGAGCAGATGGGCCGAGGTAGAGCCCCCCTAGCACCCCAGAAGAAGCTCTGGGGTGCGAAGGGTGAGGGCTCCCTAGAAGCCTGTCAACAGCTCCGGACCTGGAATGCCTCCGCTTATTTTTAGCGGAGCAAGAAGCAGCAACCATCTCTGCTGGAAACAAATGGATTTTAATATTTTAAACAAAGTAGCAGACGGAACATACCAGGAGAATCTAACAGCAAGTATTTTAACTTAACTCCAGTGTTGTTTTTTGGATTTTCTGGAAGTAACAAAGTAGCTAAAGATGGCGCTTGGAATTTGAAAGGGTGTGGAGAAAGTGAAAGCTACTGAAAGCTAGTGAGAGTTCTGTTTCCTAATAGACGCTTGTAAGAAATCTTTCTTATTTTTTATTCTTTACCTTGATGAACTTTGTTTTTTGGTTTTTTAATAAATATACAAGAATCAATACAAATTGAAGATGTCTTTAAAACTGGCAAAGACTGTTCCTTTTAAAGGAATAGGAAGAGTTGAAAATCTCCCTACTCATATTGTTAATCTGCAAGATTTTGCCCCCCCCCCAACACAGACTTTTACGTTTGAAAAGTGGCAGCAAGCCATGAAAGATATGCAGAAGGAAATTGCTTCAGTAGTTAATAAAAAAATTAAAGAAATTAATGGAAAAATTACTGAAATTAATGGAAAAATACAAGCTGTCTCAGAGGAGTTTTCATCTCAGACTCAACAAACCAGAGACAATGTGGAATCTGTACTTAAAACAGTGGCAGTTAACATGGGATTATTGGAACAAGATGTGGCTGAAATTAAACAGACTACGGTGACTTTGGGTGAAAAAGTAACTGAGATGCAGAATAAAATTGAAGGAACTGAGGCAGAACTAACGATGATTCAATATAAAGATATGGAATTTGCTTTACGCCTAAGGGGGGTAAAAGAAAACGAACAAGAGAATTTAAAGGATAAGATTTTGGACGCATTGGTGCAGATTCTGGGGAAACAAAAGCGGAATTGGGATGGCAGATTGAAAAAATATACCGGGTCAATTCCTGGTTTGCCAGACAAAATCATTTGCCAAGAGACATTGTAATATATTTTACTACAAAGATATTGCGAAATCGAATCTTACAGGCAACTTATAAAAACAAGCTGAAGGTGGAAGAACAAGAGGTTTTGACATTTAAGGAAATTCCTCCCAAAATACTGAAAGCACGTAAAGATTATACCTTTCTGGTGGCAGAATTGAAAAAGCAACAGATAAGATACACATGGGGAATCCCGGCTGGACTCTCGGTTACTTATAGGGCAGAAAGATTTAGACTCAATACGATTTGTAAAGCAAAAGATTTTTTTGCCAACGTGTTAAAGATGGGGAGACCAAAACCACCAGAAGACAAAGGAAATGAGGAAGTTAAAAAAGAGGGAAAAGAAGATTTGTGTATTGTACAACGGAAAGGAACTCTGAATAGACAAGAACAAACGAAGGACTTAAGACAGATTAGAGAAGTAATTGTTGAAAGTGAAAGTGTTGAAAGTGAAGAAGAATCAAATTATCTACTCCAGTCCTCAACTCCTCGAAGTGAAGCAAGATTAAATCGACATATTTTCAGATGTCAACTTAAAGAAATATTGGAGGCTGCAGATTTGAAAGCGAGAGGAATTAAAAATTGATGTTTTAGTAATAGTAGGATAAAGCAAAATAAATAAGAATAAAGTTTAAATGTATATATGAGGTTGTATAAGGTTAGAGGAATTAGAATACAAGATTATCTATGGGGATTAACTATAGAAGGTAAAGTGATGTAATAGAGATTAAATTGGTTTTAAATAACAAGATTAAATTAATATTACAGTTTGGAGAATAAGTATAGAAGGTAATGTAACGCAATAGAGACTAAATTGGTAGAGAATAAGATTAAATTATATTATAGGGTGGGAATAAGTATAGATTGTAATCTAATGTAACAGAGATTAAATGAATGTGAAGTTGTTAAGTATTTTTAGATATGGTTTAAGCTGTTTTTGAATTTAACAATTGCGGCCAGGTTGCTGGTGGTACAAAATTGGAAGTGGAAGATTTATTTAAAATCAATATTGCATTGGGCAGAAAAGGCAAAAATTTTAGAACATTTTAAAGGCTATTTAAATGATATATTCGATAATGGAGAAGATGGATGGATCATATTTAAATCAAGTATTAGACTAAGAAGATCAAAATAGATTGTGAAGGATATATTTCAATTTAACTTTTTGTTTAATTTACAGTATAAGGAGTTAAGATTTTATGATATTTGGAAGTTAATAATTTGCTAGTATATTTTAGTTCTTAGGGGGGAGAAAACAACAAAAATGTTTGTACTTTGTACGCATAAAACTTTTTCAATTAAAAAAAAAGAAACCACTGGACTCCCCCCACCTGTCAGCGCTAAATGGTTTAGTAAATCACAAGTATTGTATACCAAAGGAAATATTGATTTTCTAGAAAACGTCTGCCTTCAGTCTAACATGGAGCTGATATTCCCACTCCAAAAATTAGTTATAAAAGAGAGATGTCCACAAAAAATAGTCACAAAGGGTTAGAGGCCAGCAGTCAGTCATGAGGGATAGCTCACATAGCAGACATTCCAGGCTAAGTGAATCCCAGAAGATCACCAATCTGTGAAGTTCCACCTCCATGCATCATGGATGGTCTGCAAGGGTGGACTGGCATCGTCAGAAGACAATATTATTCTCATTCTGGAACAAGATTCTTCATGGTTCAACATTGAAGAAAAAGTTCAAAAAATGTTTCAATAAAGTCCTTCCTAACTGATATATGGAGTAAAATAATTTAAATTAAGAAATTTCTATGTAGCTACTTTATAAAAGGAACGGTGTCTTTTGGAAAACTGCTTTGCAAATCTTGGTAAAGTTAATTTATAAATTAGCATTAAGTTCAACGTTGGCACTATTTTCTGCAAGATAAATTCCCCTGAATGATTTCTATGAGTGCTATTACAGCTTTATTCCCTACAGAAACAAAGAAGTGTTTTGAGGAAATGACTCTTTAGGAAAAGAAGCTGCATGTGAAAATTAATATTCAAACAGAGCTGTCCTCATGTGTTACATTTCTTGCTTTGATCCTAGGACAATTCTATGGGCAACCTAAGCAAATCCCTACATGTTACTGCTTTTTTCTTTTACAAGTGAAGGAGATAATCTTGAATTATGATCAATAAGCCTGTTTCTGGAGGATTTATTTTTAAGTTCCCTAAAGTTTATTTTTTTCTTGTTTGGGGCAAACCAATTATTTCATTATTCTCTGACCAATTCTGAGCTCAGTGCTGGAATTATGAAGCTCTTTTTAGCCTCTGTCTAAAATCCTATAATTGCATCAATCGTCTCTTGCCCAGGCTTGATGCCAGTTGGCTGCATTACCTGGGTGGGCAACTAATCAATAGTTTATTTCATGGGTGAGAGTAATGCTGCAGAAAATATACAAAATTTTGAACGTAACAACTTATGTTTTTTTTAAAAGTTACTAGAGTTAAAATTATTCTTTTGACTTCTGTATGTTATAAAGACACATGATTCATAGCAAACATACAATATACACATAGTTATAGTGTATAATATAGTATATACACCATATAGTACATTACCATTATGGTGTTTCCTTCTGAGGTAAGCAACATTATACCAAGTACAGAAAAGGAATAAGAAATAATAATAAAAAGAAATTAAAGGCATAAAATAAGAGAAAGAGAAAAGAAATATAATCTATGACAATACAATTCACTATACTTATACCTTTCAATGCTTGGAAACTATCCTTGCTTCTACCATGTCCTTACACCGATTCATTTGTTCCTTCTCTGCTCTTTAAACTTTTCACCTTCCTGTTTTTCAGAATTTTGTTCACTCCACTAACCACTACTTTCAGATCTCCCTTCCTCTTAATACACTGATTCTTCCTTCAGACACTTGTTCTGTGATTTGATCCTTGTTCATTCTCTTTATGACATACAATGATAAAACCAATGAACCCATTCATTTTACCCTGTTCTTTCTTGATTCACCTCACTGACTTAAGTATTCAGAATTATACATTTAATTTGCATTTATCTTTCTCCTGACAAACCCAATTCTTGCTTCGATACAATAAATTGGCAGAAGTATGCTATTTTCTCTATTTTCAACATTCATTCCTCAAAACAAACTACAAACTACATTCTGCTCACCATCAATCTACCAGCATTTGACTGATTGTTACATGTAGCAAGCCAGTGTTGTCTCCTAGTGTCCAGATAGTTGTCTTTCTCTCCAATCTGGTTCTTTAGGTATCAATCTACCCATGGCTGCTATAATTGAGTCCACCCACTTTGCTGCTGGTCATCCTCTTTTTCTTTTCTTTCCTTCCATATTTCCCAGATTTATGGACTTCTGAAAAGAGCTGGGTCTTCTCATAATGTGTCCAAAGTAACTTGAGCTGGTCATTTATGATCCGAGTAAAAACTCCTAGTGGATTTGTTTGATGTTCCATTTTAAAAAAATATTTTCATGTCATATATTCCTCCATTTTTTCATGTTCAGTAAACCTTCTACCAAGGTGCCATGATTCATCTACTTGCTCTATTTTTTCTTGCCACTTATTTATTATTATTCAGTCCATTTTCAAACAAAGTTATCTTGACCAATATATATTAATTTGCAATTCATATTCACAGTTATATCAATCTACTTAACATTTATTACAAATAGTTTGAATTCTTGAGCATGACATAATCTGCAATAAAAAATACAAGGAGATTTTCATTCTTTAAACACACTTCTAAGGTCACCACCAAGTATTCCTTATGGAGCTTTTTTTGCTCACTGTAATCTCTTGTACTCTTTTGAACAACATACAAGAGTTATTGAAATGTGTTGCATTTTCTTTACCTCTTTTAATTAACTGTTCTGTCCTTTTCCATGTGTACACATGGATAATCATAAACTGAAAACACATATTCAGAACAGAGCTTTTCCTAAGCAGAGTGTCAACAAATACTGTTTTAATTCATTACTGGATTTTTAAATGGCCCAATCACTTTTTTCTGTATGTTTGGTCATGCTTTCATCTAGTTATTTATGTCACCTAATATTCTAGATTCCATTCATTCAGAATGTTGCACAGTTTATTCTCCAAATTCATCTATGGCTCTCCCATTAACATTATTACTGGAGCATAACATGTAACTACCACCATCCTATGAGTTTCTACTTTCACACCCAGAATAGTCTAGAGGACACCAATAGATACATACATTCAGTGCTGTTCTTATGAATGGGTTACATTCCAATATGTTGTTTATAAGTCTGTTTTGTTTGCAAGTCAACGAGTGTAAAAACCCTTATGCCCTCTGAATAGTAGTGAGTGCATTGGCTTTCTCTTGCCCCTTACTCCCAGGCCAGGCCTGTTGTCCGATGGGCCATTGTGACCCTTACTCGAGAAGGGCCACTGGCAAGGCAACCAGGCATCACTGCCCCATGTGACCACAGGCAGAGGGAGGAGGTACATGCTGAACAGCCATTCTTGCGCTGCCTTATTTCCTTAGTGCAAACCTCTCTGAGGATGTTCAGGAAGAGATGGATGTGGATTGTCGTTCTCAGTGGTCCCAGGCTCATACGTGGCTCGCCATTTTTTTTTCCTTGTCCACCCAATCTATGGAAACTGGAGGCTTGATTGATATTGCTGCCAAGCATAGTGTGCAGAAACCCTAGACTTACCCTTTCCTGCCTTTTTCTGACTTCCAGAACCTTCTAGGTTGGAATTGCAAACAGGTTTGTTTATATTGGTGAAAGTTCACAATTTGAAAGTTCGTAAGTAATTCCGTACATTTTAGCCAGTTTATTCAAATCTAAACCTTCACTTCCCTAAATGTATTCATAAACTCTACTATACTTTCATTTATTTATTTACTCTTTTTATCACTTACATTCTTACATTCCAGTCACAATTTCCCATATTGCAATGATCATCAATAGGTAAGTGTACAAATGTCGGCATCAATGCTCATTATGGCATTGCTCAATAGAAATCATGAAGCATTCCTTGCAATGATGTGGGCAGCATTGATCTGTTCTGGCATATGCTAGCTTGTATACCAACAATCAAAGCCAAATTTTGCTCCAATGATGCTCACATTGCTCTTGAATCTCTAAACTTTCAAGTCAATATTTAGTTTTCCAAGCCAATATCCTGTTACTCAGATTCCCCCCCCCACTAGAACGTTCATCCCATAGCACAATTGCTTGTACTTAGATGATCTCAATAAAAAAAGTATTCCTATAAATTAATTTATTCATTATAAATTACATTTATATATTAAGTTCAAATTTAAATAATTTTAATCCAGATAATTTTTAAAAAAATATTTGATCCCATTTAGAATTAACAAAAAAAATGTTTTCTTACCTCCTGATTAGCAGCTGTTAGTTCCTCTTCAAGCGTGGAGACCCTTTCTAAGGAAACCCTTAGTCGTTCCCTTACCTAGAAGAAAAATATATTATGCAGCAATTTGTTTTTGATGTTGCAGTTTATAGATTCCATCATTAAAGTGACAAGTTGCTATATGCATGGAATCTAGATATTACCAACTCTTCCCCATCAACAATCAACAATAGTCTTGGCAACAATTTCATCTATGGTGGGTCTATAAATTTATGATCTGGTAAATTGCACAGTGAAGCATTGGCTAAGAAATGTTTACTGCCTATACAGTATTTTATTTTAATTTAATAAACCCTTGCTTTTCTTCTCTTTCACACTGGATAGTTCATAGGTAAAGATACAACTATTTAAACCAAGTCATTCTTCATCTCATAGCCATTCTGAATTTGCTATTTCTTCTTTATCCATTTTCCTCTTCTCCAGGATGCTGAAAGGTTATTTTATAATTGGGGGAGGGAAATATTTTTATTTATTAAAATGAATTCTTTGTTGAATGTTCAGACTAGTGGTTAACATGCTACAAGAACACACTACATTGCTATCTTTCTAATGGTGGGTGGCTTTGGGGGGGTGTCTCTGGTTTTGCAAAGTGAAATTAAATTATGAAAAAAATATTGGCCTCAAAGACCATGTCCAGCAGTAATACATTATGCAAATTCTGACTATAAAGATTACATTTAATCACTATGGAAAAGGTTTCCTGGGACTTTGTAATATTATTTGAATGGCGGAATAAAATTATTCTCAATAGTTTATTAGTCCTCTAATAATCTAATAGTCCTCTGTGAGACTGGCTGGGAAACTCTCATGGACTGTGGAAAATAAAGATCATATGACTGCAGCAATAGCCCAGCAGCAGCCAACAAACCGAAACAACCACAATTTCCCCAAATTTCATTCCCCAGATTTTGGACATATTCTGTAAATTAGTCCATTTGAAGTTATCTTGATTCAACAATTGGTGCCTATATTGTGCACTGTTTTGCCCAGTTCAATGTCATAACAAGAGTTTTACTAGTATATACCGTATTTTTTGGAGTATAAGACGCACCTTTTACCCTCAAAAAGAGGGTGAAAACTTGGGTGCGTCTTATGCACCGAATGCAGCCCCACCCAGCCACCCCCACCCTTTGGCCTCTGCCTGCCAGCAATTTACCTCTTTGCAGCAAACAGGGCAAAGCACAAGAAGAGCACAAGAAGAGATAAACTGCCTCCTGACCTACAGCTGATGGAGGCTTGCAAGCCATGTGGTAAAATGAAACTGAAACTACGGTGGCTGTGATGAGACATATTGCTGGGAGATAAACTGCTGGCAATATTAGACTGCTGAAATTGCAAGAAGGCAAGCTAGAGCTGCTGTGGCTCAGTGATAGAGCTCTTGCCTCACAATCAGGAGGTTGTGAGTTCTATCCTAGGTACAGGCAGATTCTGTTAATATGTTATTTTGTTAAATGTTTGTAAAGTGTTCAAATTATTAGACTTATTTTTTAAAGACTGCTTTATTATTGTTCTAGACAACTTAACAAAATGAAGAAGCTTTTTAAAATAAATGCTTGCTCTGAAGAGGCCCAGTGCTATTGTATCTTCTTTTAAATAGCAGAGAATACTTCCAGAAAGCCACATCAATTTTAAATATCTGTAAAAGTATAATCTGAAATGTCCTGTTTTAGTATTAAGTATTAGTATTAAAATAAGCCAGCTGAGAAACCCTGACTTAGTCATGTTTGGAGTAGATCTATTTAAATAATTGGGAGGAGTTAGTGTGACTACATTTAAGAAAACTTTCTGGTATAATGTACATTTCTCCAATTCTTTGCTATTTCTATGGGTCAGGCACACATGCACAGAAATACACAGCAAACAGTGTATATCATCTGTGCTGTTTGCTGTTTGGCAAATTGCTGGGAAGCAGAGGCCTTTTTTCCTTGTTTTCCTCCCCCAAAACTAAGGTGCGTCTTATACTCCGAAAAATACGGTAGATATGTTTTCTACAAATTAACTGTAGTTAATTGACTCATTTGGAAATACCTACAAACTCTGACAGTTTGATCCAGCTTGAACACTACATGAGTGGAATCACCTCTATGGATATTGCATTTAGGGCTAAGACTTTCGGACATTTTTTTCATATGAAGATTAGTTTTATTGGTTAGGATTCCCCAGATTGTTAAGAATTTAGATTTCTGTGCATGTGGTGTATCTGCTATCTCCAATGCACATTGGAAGAGGGAAGCAAAACTTATTTTAATCAATGCTACAGTATGCAAAATGGAGAAATACTATTCCACCATTTACTTTCTTATTGTGACTCTTTTATAGTAAATTAGCATTAAAAATAAGGTCTTTCAACTAGATAGGTCTGCTAGTCATACTATTAAAGTTAAAATCTAATTTCCTCACCAGGCAATCTATAATCTGATTTTTCATTTACTGCAACCATTGAAGGTATATTTAAAATTGTTGATAATAAACTGACAACTTGATATTCCTCATTAACTCTTTGATTTTGGGTCAATGGAAGGCAGGCTGTTAATAAAGTAAATTAATACAGAAGAACAAAGCACTTAAAGCAATATTTAATTAAGTGGAATTTAGTTTAGGGTGACATAGTCTTTCTCAGATCAGCCTACATCACAGGATTGTTGTCAGAGAAATACAATGAACACACATCCTCATGTATGCAATATTAAGATCCTGGAGAAAAAGGTTGGATTTTAATTCTTTTCCTCATCATTATCATGAAAATAAAAATGTTTCAAACATCTGAAATGTTGGAAAGTATGGACTTTCTTTCAAAAACTTGGGAAGAAAAATACATGCCCCTCTGATAATCTGGGAAGACTCCACCCTTGTATGTTGGTGAAATCTGATATCTGCTCTGGGAATTAATAAATGAGCTTCAAAAGTCATAAAATGTAGCAATAGTTCAATGTTATCTTTTTGAGACAGGAAAAAAAAAGAAAAAGAAATGAGGAATATACAAATCCTCAATAAAGCTAGTTCTTCTGAATGGTCTGCCACTGACTTCACCTAAGGGCACATCACATCCGTTCAATATAAAGGCTCGTCATGATCAGCACAACATTTTGGCATATAGTTTTCCCCTCTGTTGCTATTTCAAGAAGAACAACAACAAAAAAGACGAGGTGGGGAATAACATGCTGAAATGATCATCATCACCACATATGTCAACAGGATGAGGAACAAATCTTCAGTCCAGGAGAAGCAAAGAGAGAATATGCAAAGTAAGGAAGCATTTTTTTCCATACTGTACCTTTTCATCTAAAGCCTTATGATGCTCAAACAAAGATTTCAATGCTTTCAGAACTTCAACTTCACTGGAAACTCCCGAGGGAGACTGTGCTTGGCGTTTTACCACTGTCATTCTCAGTGACCTTTCATGTCTTGAAACAAGGCACTCCAAATGTTCCAGTAACAGCTGTTTCAACATGAAAAAGGTAACTCATTAGTACCTAAAGCTCAGTGCCACTGTATTTCTAAAGCCTAAAACAAAATCATAACAAAAGTGGCAAGTTTTACAATATTGGAAACCCTATAACATTCCCACCCCCCCCGAGTTTCTGTGTAGACAAGATAGCACGAAATAAAGTGTACATAATAATTACTGAAACCCTTGGAATAAACTGCTTCATTTTCATTTGCTATTTATTTATTCATTAGTTAGAACTAAGGAAAAAAATCCTAATGGTGAGAGCAATCAATCAGTGGAATAGCTTGCCTTCAGAAACTGTGGGTGCTCCATCACTGGACAATCATTTGTCTGAAATGGTATAGGCCTGTGATGGCGAACCTATGGCACGCGTGCCACAGGTGGCAGGCGGAGCCATATCTGAGGGCATGCGAGGCATTGCCCTATATCAGCTCCAGCGCTGGCCAGCGTTCCGGAGGGCGGGGGGTCATTTTTGCCCTCCCCAGACTTTAGGAAAGCCTCCTGCCATCACTGGTATAGGCTCTCCTGTTCGAGCAGGGGATTGGATTAGAAGTGCTCTGAGGTCCCTTCCAATTCTATTATTCTATGTTCTAGATTTATATCCCATCTTTCCTGCAGGAGCTCAAGCGATGTACCTGACATTTCTTCTTTCTACTTTCCCTCATAACCATCTTATGAGGTAGGTTGGATTGAGAGAGAATGACTCGCCCAAAGTCAACCATGGACCATGGCTGATAGAGGACTTGAATCTGAGTCTCTCTGGTCCTAGTCCAGTTCACTGTATACCAGGAGTGGTAAACTAACAAAATCTAATAATATGAATATATTACTAATTGAGACAGAATTGAAATAAACTAAAAAAAACCCAATCGGTATATAAATAGAGGTGAAAGTATATTATGATTATGTTAACATTTAACTGATAAGCATCAGATTGAATCAAAATCAGCAGGAGCCTCAAAAATAAAGGACTCTTTACTGATGGGAATGCATCATGATCTAGTATGCTGGCCCAGTGAAGGGTGATAGATAGACCTCACAGTCAAAGTCATCCATATGTCTTCCATTCCTATGGGAAGATTAGCACCTGAGTTTCCCTTCGGCTAGTCAAGCACTTCAGCCACTTCAGCTACTCCTCAGTTAGCAACCTTCTTTTTTTCGTGACCATTCACAAATACAACAGTAATAAATGGAAACAAAAAAAAATATTTTGTGACCAGTGCACACATTTAGGACTAAATTTTGTGTACCTGACAACAAAAGCCTTCACTGAGAAACTGATTAAGATATGGTTAAGTTCAGGCAACAGTACCAGCCAGCTGGAGGGTTTTAATCAACTAATTAAGGTCAGTGAACTTGCCTTCAGCACTTTTTAGGGATATGTTAAGCAACGGAAAAAAACAGCTCAGGTAATGAGCTGCTTGTCTAAGTAATCTCTTAGTTCCAGAAGGGGAGGCAAACAAAAAGAAAAATAAAACAAGTTAGGCACAGGCCACAATATGAGAAAACATTATCTGAATGAAACTTCGCAATCTCTCTCTCTCATGTTCAAATAGTGACCATTTTGCTTAATAGCGGAGTTGTTGGAACAGAAGGTATCTATTTATTACTTGATGTGATTCTCTGTTGTCACTATTCCTACAAACGAAATGGGTTTCATAATCCTATTCATGACGATTTGATTCTAAATTTCATATAGAATTCTGGCAATTTGAATACAAAATGAGCAAAAAGGAGGGAAATGTTAATTTTGAAGCACTGCTTTTGAAAGATTTCTGGTAGATAAGCCGTTGTATACTAGCATTTTCTGGAACTTACATGCTGTGAACAGTTGGATTTCTTAAGAATTATCTGGGAACACTCATCACTTCATGAGTTCAAAATGTTTCATAATCAATGATCACTAAAAGGTTGTGTGACGTCAGTAGATTAACAGCCACAATTTTCTCAATCATTGTTCAGGTGTTAGCTATTCAATTTCATATGTGGGTCAAAAACTAGACTGAACATTTCTGGGCAACTATTAAAAGCCAAATGATCTTTAAACTGTTCAGTAAAATCTATTTTAAAAATGGCTCAAAAAGATACACCTGAAAATAGAATTAATCTCAAAAATATAAAAATCTGAATTTTCAAAAAGAGAGTACAAAAGAATGCAATGCCATTAACTTAGAATATGATTTTTGCTCTGACAAGATCTGTACAGATCTAATACAGCCGTCATTACATTTTTTCAATAACTTCAGCTCTATTAGTAAAAGTCTTCTGTTAATGCAGTAAGTAGTTTTCTACTTACTCTTGTATTATTCCTTTCAGCTTTCAATTCTGAAATTTCTTCTTCCTTTTCCAGTAGTTGTTCCCTGCATGCATTTAGTTCTTTTGTAAGTGAAGCAAATTCCTGCAAAGTTAAAAAAATATGCATTATTTCAAAAAATTTCATAAACATTTTTCAATTTCTCATTAGAATGATAAATTTAATATAATGAAAAGCTTTGGAAATCTTTCTTTAGATTTAAAAAATTCAGACAGCTTTAATTTTGTTAGAGACTTTGAAATTAAATAAAATTTAAAAAGCACTGTAACTATTTCTTAGCTTTTCCCAAAAAGTAAAAGGTAAAGGACCAGGCAAACCTCCCCATAGCTGTTATCCTGTTAAATAATTCACCAATTTTATTCTCAAATTTATAAACATGGTTGGTGTTACATTCTCAGACTGAAGCACATAGGCTTCAGTCAGGTCCTCCATTCTGGAGGGAAAATACTGACTGCTGATTGGCTAGACTGTCTGGCAGCTCCCTATAAAAGGGCTGGCTGTCAGACAGAGCTTTGCTGGATTGTAAATAGTTGCCAAATAAAGAGCTGTTGTTTTGAAGCCATTTCTGTCTGCCTCTTCCATTCACCTTATCTAACAGTTACTGGCTCCAAAACAGCTAGTGATTACCAAAGGGAAAATCTAAAAATAATACTGATAATTGAGAAGTTATTAAATAGTGCACCATGATGTATGATTGGTATGGCTAAGATTTATACCTAGTAAATGAGAAAGTTAGTGACTATATTTGTGGTTTTCAAGTGGTCATCCATGCGTGTGTACTGTCATACATACATACATACATACATACATACATACATACATACATACATACATACATTCTACACGTGCATAATAGTTCCATCAGAAATCTGATATAGAATAGGTGATTTGGGGCAAGAAACAGACCTACATATTCACAAAGAAAATCCTACTACTTACTCATAGCTCCCCAGCTATTATAAACATTTTGATACAAGAAATATCACCAACATAGATATATAAAGATGGGCAAGAAGGTGGATTATATGAATGCACAAATTACAACTCAAACAGCAATAGTTAGATGAACAACTTTTTCTTTTTCATGGTTGTCTCTGTACATCACAAATCTGATTGAGTAGCAAGTACACCTGATGATGGTGACAGTTGTCTTCTGGGAGACAGTAATGCTCTATTAAAGTGAGCATTTATTCTGGCCCTGACTGTAAATATGGCAATACTAGAAACAATTTAAAAGGTTTGAACTAAGAGGATAATAATAGTTTTTACAAATGCCCCCTAGATGAAGATAGGATAAACTAAGAGTAGACCCTCATGGCATTAGATAGGTTGAAAGCTACAGTAAGATGTAAAATTGGTAAGAAGCATTATCTGGAACAGAGATACAAAAGTACCCATCTTAGAGATCTAATGAGCCAAAGCAATTTCCTTTCTGTAGCAGAAGCCCTGTAAAGTTACCATACTTAACTACCAGAACAGCGGTTCTCAACCTGTGGGTTGCGACCCCTTTGGGGGTCGAATGACCCTTTCACAGGGGTCGCCTAAGACCATCGGAAAACACATATTTCCAATGGTCTTAGGAACTGAGACACCGCTCCTCTATCCGTCTCCAGGCGGGTCCACCCACATGGAAATAGACTACTGCAAAAAAAAAATGTACCATGGGAACGTCTGACCATGCGCAGAAGCCGAATTTCTGGCACTGCGCATGCATCGCCATCTTGTTTTTGGCTTTTTTTTTTGCAATTTTTTTTTAAATCGGCACTGCGCATGCGGCCACGCAGTGCAGGAGGAAGCGAACCGGCAGCGAGGTAAGTTAGAACCCACCCCTGAGTTTCCTAATAATTTTATTATTTTATGGTTGGGGGTCACCACAACATGAGGAACTGTATTAAAGGGTCGCGGCATTAGGAAGGTTGAGAACCACTGTACCAGAACAACATTAAGTTGCCAAAACTGCAACATTTCCAAGATTAGTCTTATTTCATCATCAGGCTTTAGAACAGTGAAATAACAAGGAAAAAAGTGAACCTGTTGGAGTGGAGCCAGTTTAATTGTGCCTTTGTGCAAGAGAGCTGCAGACTTTTATAACAGCAATGGCACTAAATGGGAAATGCAATATAAATGCAATACAGTCAACAAAGGGAACAGAATCAGCACCTAATAATTGATGGTTAGAATTTCCTCCTGCACTGAGAAAATGAGCCATCTTTGCATGGATATGGAAAGAAAAGATATGAAGTTTCCAAAGACTCATTATCACTCTAAGGTCTAATTTTCAGGATGACTGGCATATTGACTGATTAGTTACACATGTTTTTGTCAGGATAGTCAAGGATAGCCCAGATTATACTTTCAAATTCTATCTTACTATAGCAGGGATTCCTGAAGAGAAGGTTCGGAAACATTCCCTGCAGGCAATAATCATATCACTAAGAGTTCAACTTTCAGGGTGTGTGTAATTGCTGTAAATGGTGCTTTGGTGGCTTTGAGATACTACAGGAGATCTTCTCTTACCCATTTTAAAAAGTACAAATGGTAGGGGAATTTTGACAAATAGTGGAAATTATATACTTCTTGATATTCTTGATACAGAACATATGGTGGACATGACTAGACAATACAGGTAGTCTTCAATTTACAACCATTTATTTAGTGACATTTTGAAGTTATAATGGCACTGAAAGAAGCGTCTCATGATTGTTTTTCACACATATGACCATTGCAGGATCCCCATGATCACGTGATCAAAATTTGGATGCTTGGCAACTGGCATGTATTTAAGATGGTTGCAGTATCCTGGGGTCATGTGATCACCTTTGCAAATTTATGACAAGCAAAGTCAATGGGGAAGCCAGATTCACTTAACAACCATGTTACTAACTTAACAACCGCAGAGTTTTACTTAACAACTGTAGCAAGAATGGTCATAAAATGGGGCAAAACTCACTTAACAACTGTCTTGCTTAGCAATGGAAATGTTGGACTCGATAGTGGTCATAACTCAAGGACTATCTATATTATTACTGACAATATAAAGTATACAGTTATACTGACAGTACTCATGAAGTGGTGGAAGGAGCAATAGCCATGTCATCTGCCAATCTTGATCTTATGTAATGCAAATTTTCTTGTTATTGGTAAAGAGATCTACCTAATCTCAGCCACAAAAAGAGTCAATGTTAGAAAGAAAATTAGAGTGTTTTATGTAATGTAATATATTAGAGAAACATTGATTCTAGATTCTAATTTGTTCAGTTGCTTGAGTTCTTACAATCCATTCCACTATCTCAATATTCTTCCTAAAGAAAAATTTTATGAGAATTGAAAAAAAAAAACAGAAAAAAGAAAGAAAAGAAGAAACATTTCTTTTGATTCAGGAAGCTCCTAAAAAGTGTAAGAGATCTGTCTTTCAAATATTCCACAATTTATTTTGGTTTCCTTTGATAAGATGAAAGGAGTGTAACTGAATTCCTCAGAATTAGAAATATTTACCAACCTTCTAGAGCCCTGGCTGATCCAATTAAACCAAAGGAACTTGGGGTTTTTTGCATTTATTTCAATGGAGTTAGGAACAAGTGCTCTACAAGAGGACTGAAACAGACTGAAATGAGATCAGAGCATATTTTGATAGATCCAGACAGCTAGCAGCCCTAAAACACCACTTCTAGATAGACCTATAAACATTTAGATTGATGTTTTTCTTTCAGAGCTTACTTTATAAAACTTTGACAGGGGATATCTATATGTTCAAACACAGCAAACACAAATGCATTTCAATAGGAAGCAATGTGTATTTTACAGATTTATCTGGGACAAAACCAATGATCCCTGATGTTGGCAGCAAAGCCATAGGCTAAAATAAAATAACTCTGCAGATAATAAGTGTATGCACAGAATCACACATATAAACATAAACAAAGAATGAAAGACATGAACGTCTTGCATTTCTCAACTTAAATTACCACCCTTCCATTGCAAAGCAAAGCAGATTATGGAAAGGTATTTATTCTTAGTGAGATGTCTTCACAATAATTTGACACACAAAAGTCATTCCATAACATGATTTTGGCAATTCATTTTTAGTGTATTACATGACAAAAAAACCCTTGCTAAAATAATTATAAATTAAGGTGACCAGACGTCCCGATTTTGGCGGGACAGACCCGCTTTTTCATCATTTGTCCCGCGTCCCGCCCGTCCTCTAAAAAGTCCCGATTTTTTGAAAGAATGCACGACTAGGGCATTCTTTCAAAAAATCGGCCTGAAAGGGCGGCGTGCGAGATTGGGGGGAGGAGTTAAACTTTCGGCGGACACTGGAGGGCGGTGAAGAGGCGCCTGATGCAGCCCCGCCCTCTCGAAACGGCCGGCGTCGCGGTGGGCGGGGCGGCCCGAGGGAAGGAATTGCATCCAAGATGGCCTTCGGGCTGGCGCTGGCTCAGCCGGCCGGGGCCGCCGCCGCAGCCTTCCCGCTGCCGGGGCAGCCGGGACTGGGGGCCCAGCCGCAGGGGCAGCAGCAGAAGGCCTCTCAGCTCGGGCCGGCCGTGGGCGGCGTTGGCGGCGGGCGGGCATCCCGCGTTGTTGACTCCTCCGGCGGCGGCTGGAAGCTGGGGGGAGGGGGAAGGGAGGCTGCTCCTCCTCTCCTTCCCCTGCCCCATCCCTAGCCCCGTCCTCGGAGGCGCCGCTGCTGTTGGGAGGGGTGAGGGATGAGGAGCCGTCGCCGCTTTGAGCTTACGAGCGGCGCAAACAGCACTTCCTCGTCCCCCTCCCCTTTCTTCCCCGTTGCCTCGCTGCCGCCGTTGCCCTGGGGCCGGGCGGGCGACCGGGAGACCGCGGCGCTTGGATGCTTGGAGCAGGTAAGCTGCCGGCTGCCTCCTTTCCCCGTCTCCCGCCTCCCGTTCGGCCGGGCTGGCAAGCAACGAACGGGAGGCGGGAGACGGGGAAAGGAGGCAGCCGGCAGCTTACCTGTCGCGAGCTCCAGGCATCCAAGCGCCCTCCCGCCTCCCCCCCTCTCCCCCCCACCTCACCTGGACGCTGACATTTGCTGTTTTCCCCTCTGCGCATGCGCAGCGTTCTGCGCATGCGCAGAGGGCAAAACAAATGGCGGCGCCCAGGCGCCCCCCGTCCCGCTTAAAAATAAAAAAATCTGATCACTTTGTTATAAATAACTCATATGCAATTAAAACAGCCCAGTAGTTCCGTGTTACTTGTGCTGTGCATTTTAAAAGGACAGAAAAGTATGCAATATTATTTTCAGTGTCCCCTCTCAGTCTCATATGCATCACAGTTGGTTTCTTTGATCTCTGTGCTGGCAGTGAGATCTTGGAACCCCACACCTGTTTTCTCAGTACTCAACCTGGCAACTATCTGAGCATAGGGAAACAAACGGTGCCAACACCGTCCCAATTACCAAGCAGGATTGTTGGAGCAGAAAACTAGCCTCTGTTTTAGAGTTGCCTAAAATGGCCCAGAAGCCAAAATGGCTTCTGGGCCCTTTCTCCATTATAATCCTGAACTTAATCTCAATAGATGGAAGGGCGAGGTTGCAGACAAGATTGCAGTTCCTATCTATGGCCATAGGATAAGGTAATAGTCTTGTTTGCTTGTTTCTTTGGTTTCACTGTGTTTGTGTGTGTGTGTGAGAGAGAGGGGGGGAGGTCACGTGGTAGCAAAATGGAGATAAATTTGTGTATTGTGGTTCCACCTATCGGGGGAACCAATATGCATTCTCACTTTAAAAGAAGTACATCAGAATTTCTATGGGTCTTCTAGGTAGGGTTTTTTTTAGCAAGAGGAGTATCAGCCTCACTCTGAGTTTCCTCAACATACAAGAATATAGCAGTGGTGAAATCCAATTTTTTTTACTATTGATTCTGTGGGCGTGGCTTGGTGGGCGTGGTGTGGTTCAATGGGCGTGGCTCGGTGGGCGTGGCAGGAGAAGGATATTGCAAAATCCCACCCCACTCTGGGGCCAGCCAGAGGTGGTATTTGCCGGTTCTCCGAACTACTCAAAATTTCCGCTACCTGTTCTCCAGAACTGTCAGAACCTGCTGGATTTCACCCCTGAATATAGCCAGAGCATTCTTTTTCTCACTTCCTAAAGATATAGTTTCCATTGAACAGAATTTTGTTAAATGAGTCAAAGGGCAGTACATTAAAACAGATAAACAAACCTAACATACTTCCAAGAGAAAATATACTTTAGTCTTCAAAGTTGGCCTCAAAATTGCAGTTGAGCTTGGGTCAAATGCAGATAGATTAAAATTAATTAAAATGTATGTGAGAATTCTAGCAAGATTTCTAGAATTTTTGAGGGACTGCCTTTTTTCGATTACAGCTACTCAGGTCCAGCAGGAAGGACATGTTATCTGTCTTGACTGCTATAGAGGTCCATCTGATAGGACCAGGAGGAGAGTCTTTCCTGCCATAGCACCTGCTCTTTGGAACACCATCTCCTTGAGGTCAGATTGGCCGTGATTCTATGGCCTTCTAGGCCTAGGGATCATTTGCAAACAGGGAGCCTGCAACATGGCTTTATTAGATATGAGTTTTTAGATACACATATTATACATAAATTATACAAACTTATGACCACAACTGGAGTCTCAGTGAAGAGGTTAAGCAAAATATCATGTGACTGCTTCAATCAATGACCACAATCCCTGCATTACCAGTTGTGATTGTTAAGTGATCTCGCAGGTTGTTAAGCAGAGTCCCAGGTAAAGTGTGAAGTGCTTCAGGGGGTTTGTGGGAAACCCCGGGAGACCTGACATAGCACATGTGTGGGCTTTACTACATTGAGTGGACAACCTTTAGAGTTGAGCTAAGCATTTTGACTTCTCTCTTGTGAAAACAAACAAATGAAGCTTATCTTTCATATTTAGGAGCTGAAGTGGTGCAGCAGTTAGAGTGCAGTACTACAGGCTACTTTAGCTGACTGTGATCAGCAGTTCAGCTGTTCAAATCTCACCGGCTCAAGGTTGACTCAGCCTTCCATCCTTTCGAGGTAGGTAAAATGAGGACCCAGATTGTGGGGGCAATATTGCTTAATGGTGTACATTGCTTAATGGTGTAAACTGCTTAGAGAGTGCTTGCACTACGAGGCGGTATATAAATCTCACTAATAAATAAATAAATAAAATATTTAAAATGAGATTATTCTATCAGGCTTGGATCTCGACACAAAATAATAGCAGGAAATCATGCTTTATGAAACACATTTGTTGGCCTAGAGCCCTAGACATTATCTTAAAAATGATTGTGTAGCTTGTCATTAGGAAGTGCATAATAGCAAAATCTTCTAACAAATATTTAAATTAAAATTTTAAAATGCAAACTTTAGTTCTACCTTGTTATGTAACAGCTTTTGATGATAATAATCTTTGCTGCATATTTACCTCACAGATGCACAGAAAAAGGGATGTTGTCATCTAGAATTATTTTTTCTCCTAGATTTATTGCATGGTCAGTCATAGTTTAAGAAGCCTCAAGACAGAAGCTGCTGTAGAACTAATACTATTTGACAGACAGAACTACACCATTAAATTCATAAAGAAACTGCAGGGTTGCAACAACAATTACAAAACAACACCATAATAATCTAAGCCAGTGGTTCCCAACCTTTCTAATGCCGCGACCCCTTAATATAGTTCCTCATGTTGTCGTGACCCCCAATCATAAAATTATTTTCGTTGCTACTTCATAACTGTAATTTTGCTTCTGTTATGAATCGTAATGTAAATAATATGCAGGATGTATTTTCATTGTTACAAATTGAACATAATTAAAGCATAGCGATTAATCACAAAAACAATATGTAATTATGCCAGATCAGAAATTCTCGGGCCAGTCTTTGCAAGAGCACAAGGAATATCATCTTCCACTGGATCCGACCCAGCTGTCCTCTTTCCTGCTGTCGTGCGCTGTGAAACTTAAGTGGTCGTTGGCTGGCCATTCCCTCCCGTGATTCCCTTTCCCTTCGACACCAGCGGGAAGAAACTGCCGCTGTGAGCAGGAGACAGGGGCGGCCACAGATGTCTTAAGCACCGCTTTGTTCTCTCCAGCGCGCAATCTTGCGACGCTCCACCCCTTAGCTCGGCCGCCAGGCATCACAAACGCCTCTCACCGAATGGCACCTCTCCCGACCAATCGGAGGGCTCGGGCAAGTTGAGCCGATATGGCCAGTGGGGGGTGGCTGAGGATGCCAGGGCGACCCCTGGGAAATGATCGTTCGACCCCCAAAGGGGTCCCGACCCCCAGGTTGGGAACCACTGATCTAAGCAATAAATTAATCAGGAATAATAATTCCACCAATACATGCAACAGCAAAGGACAGAAACTGTTGAAATGCATAATTTTCCATTTTAAAATCTCAGATTAGATCCTGGCCACCAGAAGGCTAATTCCTCCAATGAGAATATTCCTGTCCTGTTCAGTCAAATTGGGAAGGAATATTATGGGTCCCTTGGGGGAACAGCCTGTCTTAGTAATAGCCCATCTTTCTAGATCTAGAACAATATTGCCACAGAAATTCTGCTAGCTTGTATAACTGTAACATTCCAGAAAGTGGTAAAAATTGAGTCTGAGCTGGAATTGTTATTTTTTTAATTAGGGCAATTAAATTTATCATTTCAGTTTTTAATGATTGGTTTAAAATATTTATACAGTACCAAAAATGTCACTAAAAACAATGCCTTCACCCTTATCTTCCTACTCCTTGTGAACATAAAATAAAATAAAATTCCTAATCCATATTCCTAGAACATATGGTATGTCTTTATCTGCTTATTTATTAAAGCAAATCTAAATGATTATTTGGCAAAACATGAAGCCTTTCAGTTAAAAGCTTATTGCTAGCCGTAACAGTGAAAACATTCAGAACTTAGATGTAACATAAAAGCAGATTTGTGTAAAGAATTTTCTTATGATATGCCATACACAAAATAATTGAGTAAGTTATGTTTTATAGGTTTCTAAACCAGATGCTTTAATTGCATAAGAAAGGCAAGTTCACAAGTTCAGTATTCAAAATGAGGCTTTCAAGAAAAGGATTGGACTGAAAGGTAAGGGATCATAATTTGACCATAGCTTTTAAGGCCCAGTACAAAAATGAAGATGAGACAAGAATGTACCTAAGGCACTTTGATGTGCTCCAGTTAAGGCAGGAGTGAGCAATGATAATCCCTTTCAGTTTTGTTAAATTAACATACACCATTCTTCATCATTGGCTAAGGGCTGATAAGAATAGGACTTCAACATCTAGAGGAGTCTATGTTGCTTTTTCTTGTCTTAAGGGATGGAAAAACATGGAAATCTTGGCTGTATAAAACCAAGATGTTTGTCTACTTAAGGCTAAGCCTGGAGAACAAAATTCCGTAAAGTAGAAGATCCATTGGTGGCTGATAAATAGTGTTGACAGTCATTATTTCCAATAAGTGTCTATACAAAAGAACTGAGCCTAATTCAAGGAGAATTTATTTTTCTAAAGAAGAAAAAACAGTTAAAGTTTTCTTCAGCACATATACTAAAATTTTGCTCCTCAAAGAATGAAATGGTTCTTGGTCGCCACTAATCTAGTTACAATGTTTTTTTGAAAAACATTTCTTTCAATAGTTTTAAATATTACTCTGGAACTACAGACCAAACATTAGAATACTTAGGCTCATTCAAGTCCAGTTTATTTATTTATTTTGTTTCTTTATAGGGTTATAGTTAATTGTATATGACAAACTATTCCTGTAGAAAATTTCAAAGGAGCTTGCTAAGAAAAATTGAAAAATCAAGTGTCAGACAAAATCTTGTTGGCTCACAGAGTTATCTAGGTCGAAACTAGTTTAATGTTTTTTTCTGTGCAATATGAGTTTTATCTTCTTGAATAATATTTTAATTATTTATTTAATTATGAGTAAGAGGCAAATATTAGATACTACAAAACATTTTCAAGCAACACAGCTGTGTATCATAGACAAGTAATCTTCCACAAATTACTTAAACAATGGAGTGCAGTGTAAAATTTATCATCATTCACACCATGTTACAAAGGAATTTGACAGCTTTTATACAGGATAAAATTAAAGTGAAAAGTGATAACATGGCTTTCTTAGTTAAATGCTTTACTGAATATTAATACGTTGCTGAATAGAAACACCAAAAACCTGAAAAGCTGGCAAAGTGGCAAAAACTGCACTTCTAAATTTAAACTTGTTCCAAATGTCATAAATAGACATTAGAAGTAAAAACTTCAGCAAAACATTGAAGCTCAAGTATGCAACATTTCATTGCCCTCCTTTTTTTTCAGCTTTGAATTGTCTCTCTCCACTCCAACACTTAATGATCTATTGCGACTAAGCATATTTCAAAAACAAAAAACAAGATGGCGGCGCCCAAGGACCGACACCGACAGAACCAACTCTGTGATGTCACCACCGGTATACTAACGGTTCTAAAGAACCGGTTAGAACCAGTAGGAACCCACCTCTAATACCTATCCTTAGGATTTTTTCTCAATATTTTGTTTTGTGGGTAGCACAGTCATCAATCAATGACTTGCTGAATTGGACTAAATTGATCACAGTACTCTCAAATAGTGAAAAGTTAATTTTAACACAAGTTCCAATCAATAAATATATATTTTTACCAAAGTATCATACAGTATAATGCTAAGAAGTATATCAATATTTGTTTCAAAAGAAATGCAATATCTATGATAACTATTCCAGCCCACAATAAGATTGCTGGGATTTCTATAACCTGATGATGTAGTTATCCTTTCACCAATGCCTATAAATGCAATTGAAACCTTCTCTCTCAAAAACGTCAACCCATTTCTGCCAAGAGCACTTATTGATAATTAATATCAACCAGACAAAATTGTGGTTTTGGGGGGAGGAATGGAAGATTTAAATGGGCTCTTGAAGGGAAGGAAACTGAACAGCCTAAAAGGTTCAAGCATTTGGTGGTAGAGTTCCAGCCTACAGGTCCCTGGAAGATGCAGACTGCTGCTGCTTCAAAAGCAGAAATGAGCAGAAACTATTATGAATTTTATTTGGACAAAGGGTAATGAATGCATATAAGCAGCTACAAAATGTTTTATAGCAAAACCCTTGGCTCAACTGTGCTTTGATATTCAGTTGGGATCATTCCCTCAGTATAAATCACTTGAAGCCACACAAAATTTTGTGAGCCATTTTTGAAGGCCTACAAGTATCGTATTTTTCAGTCTATAAGACACACTTCCCCCCCCCAAAAGGTCCCCGCCGTCTAGAACGGGCCAAAAACAAGACACACGGAGGCTGAAAACAGGGCGCATGGAGGTCCAAAATGGGGTGCATGGAGGCCGAAAACGGGACATGCAGAAGCCAAAAATGGGGCACGCGGAGGCTGCGATAGGCGGTGATGGCGATGGGCAGCGGCGATCTTTGCAGCCTGGAACAGCTGATCAGTGGTATTCCGGGAGGCCGAACCAACTGCCAATCAGCTGCTCATGCTAAATCAGGCTGTGCTGAAGCTGACCAGGCTGTTTACTGTTTGCTGCAAGGAGGCAAATTGCTGGGAGGCAGAGGCAGATTTTTTTTCTTGTTTTCCTCCCCAAAAGCTAGGTGCGTCTTATGGTCCGGAGCGTCTTATAGTGCAAAAAATACTGTATATCCAATGTAATACTGTACTGCTCAGAAAGGAATTAAAGCTACAAAAAGGAAAGGTGAGGGCATGTCTGCTAAAACTGACCTATTGGCTCAAAGGCCACTTCTTCCTGTCAAGACTGATTTCATTAGTCCTGTCAGAACATTTCCAATCCTTGTTGAAACACACAATTCTAGGGAAAGTTACTCCTTATGACTCACCACCTAAGCACATTTTGGAATACCCTCAGAGCAAAAGAATGATTAAAGAAAAGATCCTAGGTACAGATACAGAATTCCAGAATGAAGTTAGCTATAGTCCAGCCCACACTACATCCAGCACTATTATTCTAGATGGGAATCCAGCCCAACAAAGATCCTTTCTCAAAGCTAGGCTTCCTCAGTTCTGGATCAGAAATTCACCCAAATCTCCACATTTATGAGAACTTATCCATACAACATAAACACTTTGGCAACCATCACACAAGCTCTTTTACATTGCCCATATGACTAATGTAGTTGAGAAACTGTCATTCTTCTTGTATTGACATATGTTAGAGGTTGGAATGAAAGTATCCTTGTTATCACTAGATTTTGTTCAGCAACAATTAAAAGTTATAAACAGATAAATAGGGATAGTGAGCATGGATAAATTAACTGAGAATCCGTTTAATTTTTTAAAATCATTATTTGTGTTTACATATTTCCATCTTAGCCTATAGTTTTAGTGTTAACATGAAGAATATTTATAGAGATATCTTAGTATTTTAATATTACAGTATTGTGTTAATTATTATTGAAATGGGTGTAATTTTTCCAACAGGTGTTTTATGCTGGTCTACTAAATATTTGATTGATTTATGACAACTAATATTCTCCAGGGAAATTCATCTCTTTTTTTCTAGCAGAACAAAAATACCCCATAATTACAGTTTCTGTACTTCTTTGCCAAAATAACCAGTGGGGGTGCCACTTTTTCCACTATCCCATGCTTCTATTTGACATTGCAATGCCTAGCTGAGGAAGAGGAAGAAGGAAGAAGGAAGATGGAGGAGGAGGAGGAGGAGGAGGAGGAGGAGGAGGAAGAAGAAGAAGAAGAAGAAGAAGAAGAAGAAGAAGAAGAAGAAGAAGAAGAAGAAGAAGAAGAAGAAGAAGAAGAAGAAGAAGAAGAAGAAGAAGAAGAAGGACTGATTATAAGTGTCAGAACATTTTGGGAAGAAGGTGAAATGCAATGCTCTAATAATTCAGGTTTCCCAATTCTCTAATAATTCAGGTTTCCCAAGTTGGCTGGAAGATGATCAGAATCATAACTGACTTCTAAGTAGAAAAGCAATACTTCCTTTTCAGTTTTTCCCCTTCTATGTCTGTTGCTTGATCCTTGTTACTTAGGCAGCATCACATGTAGAAATCTATCTTCTGTGTTATAAATAGAGGGAAATGCCTTATAATGGACAAAATTGTTTGTTTAGCTCTGTACTGCATTATCTGCACTAGTGATGTCCCTTCATTTCAGATATCACTTGGTTGATGGGATCTGGAACTTTCTGCATGGAAGTTCTCTACCATTAAGAGATGTAGTTTCTCCCTTTAGTAACCAAGACAGATGAAGAAAACATGTCTTAGGTAAACTGATTTAATGACTTAACAGTAAATACATTTTGCCCTTAATGCATTTGTTACAGTAAACATAAGGTCACTATGTTAATTTTTGTCTTGTTAAAATACATCAACACCTACATGATATAAATAGAACCTCTCTTTTGGATGTATTGCAGCTGGCTTACAAGTTTTCCTGAATGATATGCTAGAAATTATGTACATGTGTTGCTTTTACTTCATTAGAATTGCTTCTCGTAGGGAAGAAATGGGATCAGAAATAATAGTTATAAATGGATAGTTAATCACAGCAAATATGACTTGGCTTTTCAAATAACATATACAAGTGACATATTCAAAGACCCAGCAGAGAAAAGAGGAACAGAGGGTCTGATTTCAACAGATGTTCCTGATCAAGGATAGTGAAGAAACTGAGATTAGTGACATCCTGCAGAAACAAACATAGCCGCAGCCTGCCTAAAGTGCTATGATCATCTCATTAGAAAAGTGTTAACAGCATAGCAGAGAAACATAAACATTCTAGCCATTAATTAAACACCTTGGCCATCAATTAATGCAAAAAATCATGCTAACAGCAAAACTGCCAGCAATCTAAATTAATCTACTACCTACAATAAAACTTATTTTTCCTTCAGATTTTAAGTGATAAAAAGAACTGTTAAAAGTAATTGTTGTAATGTCCCAGGTGTACAGTATATATGTTTTTAAAAGTCCATACATTCACAGTCCAGAAAGTAAACTGAAAGATCCCTAGAGTCTTCAAATTCAACAGCAAGTGAAGTTGGCAGAAAACAGATTTCCGTTCCTTCCTTCAAAATAATGAAAGAAACAGAGAGGACATATATGTAGGATTCACTAACTCAAGCAAAATAATGCAGTGACAAAGGAAAGCAATCACTGCTTATCAAGCGCATTGAAATGCCACATTGAATACTACACAACACAAGTACAATGTCTGCAAAACACCTAATCAAAATCTCCTCTCGCTTTCAGCAACTGATGCATGCAGAATAGTTCACTAGCTATGCTCAGTGTATGCAATTAAACCTTGATTATATCCATCATGCACAATAATTATTAGTTCCTCTTATATAATTTAGTTTACATATTGAATTTTTTAAAAGTAGTATGTGAGTATGCATGTACTCATACACCCTTGCTACTTAAAATAGAGCAGAGGCACACCTGGGGACCTTCTCCCAGATAAAAAGAATCTTTTTTCTCCCCACCCCTGCAAGAATTATTTTTTCTCGCTTTCAACTTCCAAACAAATGCTGAAGAAATAGTTGAGCTGATGAGGTGCATTGGTAAAATTGATGGTAGAATTAGTGCATGGTGATTAAATTACATCAGAATAAGAACTATTACTCCATCCATACACCGAGACACAGAATGTAGGCAGAACTGAGGTCAAAGTGGTGTGAATGAAAATTAAATGATTTTTTGCAAACACTCTTCGAGGAAATAAGTGATTGCTCCATGATCGCTTAATACTATATCTATTTGTGGAAAATATTGAAATAGTGGGTTAAAATGATAGAATAAAGGTAATGTGCTGGAAGATGCTCCTGCTGGAAAGGGAGCATTCTACATCGCATTGTTTATTGTGCATTGTCTTTGTATCCCCATACAAGCACCTTTAACACACACCCAAAAAAAGCTCAGAAACAACATTCAGCTGACCTCTTAAGCTTTTTTCTTTCAGTACATTCTGCATATATTTTCTATTCTTGCCCACTGAAATCAATCATCCAGTAATAGAACAGTGAAGTTTTTAGTGCTCTCCTGTAAATGACAGGACTCATCTACAATAAAGAAAACAAGGACTGTAACAGCCACTATGTAGGACAGACAAGCAGAAGACTAAAAGAGCGCATCCATGAACACCAACTAGCAGTCACAAGACATAATAAAAACCCTTAAACTCAGAACACATGGACAGATTCAACAACAGTTTTAATTGGAAAACTATTAGCATCTTAGACCAACCCAAATTCAAAAATACTAGAGACTTCCTTGCCATTCAGAAAAATAAGCCATCAATAGGCATACAGAGATAAATCACAATATGCATTATTATATTATTCAAAAGACAAAAAAAATCCATGAAGGAAGCAAAACGACATATCTTCTCTAGCAGCCATCACTCAGATAAACAAGGATCGGTCAGGGGTAAGTTCTAACTTACCTCACCGCCAGTTTACTTCCTCCCGTGCTGCATGGGCGTGCCGCGTGAGCATGCACAGTGCCGAAAACCAAGCTTCTGCACATGCTCAGAAGCCAAAAACAAGATGGTGGTGCCTATGGCGCCGCCATTAGAGCCGGTTCAGACACATGGCCAACTGGCGATCGCTCCCGGTTCGGCGACTGGGGGGGGGGGAATTCCCGCTACGGGTTCTATAGAACCGGTCCGAACCAGGAGCAACCCACCTCTGGGATCGGTGCCACACAAACAGGCAGAAACAATACTAATGGAAGAACCAGCAAGGAGGAAACAACAGCCCTACCAAAACTGGTATGGCAAGCTACTATATATAAATAGGCAACAAACCTCACATTCACTCCACTGATGTTACCTAGTTGGATAATGAAATATTCACAAACAAACCATCAAGCTCAGAGAGCACCAATAATTTTACAGTTCAACCCTGAACTACACGGGGAAAGGTCAAAATAATCCAGACAGTAGTATTTTCATAGCACCCTCAAGATTATTAAATTGCCCTATATAAGCGTAAATGTCAATGACCCTTTGAAAGACTATAGAAAGTGTATGTATTATAAATTAATGCAAACTTCTAGTTAGACTGGTAACTTACTATAGCTCTCTCCATATCCTTTAATTACCCAATTTTGCCAACAGTTCTGTATACCAAATGAAAAAGATGTGTTAAAATATTTATTAACCTTTTAAGATACCATTAGGGTATATGAATTAGATAGGCATCTAAAACTTTATAAAATTAAAAATATTGATGCTTTCTAAATGGATTCTTAAAGACTAATATCAACCTTACATTACATACCTACTCTTGATCCATACTCAACTTACATGTATCGTACACGTCTACATAATTAGAAATGAAGAATATTCTAGGGCAGTGATGGCGAACCTTTTTTTCCTCGGGTGCCAAAAACGTGTGCGCATGCGCTATCACGCATGCACGAGTGCCCACACCCATAATTCAATGCCTGGGGAGGGCAAAAATGGCCTGTTTCTCAACTTCTGGTGGGCCTGGTAGGCCTGTTTTCGCCCTCCCCAGGCTCCAGAGGCTTCCCTGGAGCCTGGGGAGGGCAAAAACGCCCTCCCTCGTCCTCCCAGAAGCCCTCTGGAAGCCTAAAATGCCCCCCCCCGAGGCTCCGTGCAAGCCGAAAATCAGCTGGCTGGGGCGCACATGTGCGCTGGAGCTGAGCTAGGGCAACGGCTCGTGTGCCGGCAGATATGGCTCCGTGTGCCACCTGTGGCACGCGTGCCATAGGTTCGCCATCACTGTTCTAGGGCATGAATAAAGTTCTGTATACACAAGTTTTTGTATGTACGATCTGTGCATAAATTATGTTGTCTTGTCATGTTTATGAGAGGGATATTACAGAACATGACACAGGTAAAAAAAATTGGGTTGGAACTTTTGATCTTTACTTGCAAATTGTAAGTAGCCAACACTCTAGATTTTTAGTACTATTGAAACAATACTTCAGAGGCTCAGGAACCTTTTAAAAAGGATGGGTGGGACAATGAAGTAAGCTTTTATTACAGTACTTGTCTTTGAAGAGACATACAATATTAAAAGAAGGAAATGATCAGAAAAGTATGATTGGAAATACAGTTATAGAAATTGATACCAGTCTTTTTAAGACTTTTAAATCCAACATGGCACCAATCTATGCAATCATAGATTACAGAATGTTCTAACATGATAAATCTATATTGCTGTGAAGTTAGGGAAAATAACATAGGTTTTTTATATTTGTGCCTACACAGAGCTCTCCATTACAACCTATAGAGAAATCAAAGAATACTAGACAACCCATGACCCCTTGGGTCATCGTTTCAGAGATAGATCCTGATCAGATTCCCCAATGCCTTCAAAAATGGCAGAGTTTTAATGTACTTGAAAAATTCTTAAAAAGTCAAGGAGGTATTCAAACACATATCTGAGTTGAAAGTAGCCCATCTTGAACTATAGAGCCTATTCAAACATTAGCAGTTGACCACAGCAGTTGACATTTTGTATAATGTCATTACATGCTTTATGATAATTTTTATGTCATAAAATGTTTTATAAAATATATCAAATTTCAACTCCACAGGAGTAATGGGTCCTGGATTTTGGGTACTTTCTGTAAGTTAGTCCATTTGGGATACCTGGGTTGAAAAGGTTTTGTCCTATGATGCATCATTTCATCCAGTTAAAGGTTACAGACACAACAGTTTTAGTAATAGATAGATATTTTAAAATAAATAAACTGTTAAGGAGTTATTGTGCTGTTGAGCACGTGCATAGCGAAATGTGTTGTTGCAGTTTGATATGAGTTGCTATGATTCAGTCAATAAACAGATACCTTTTAGTATATACAAATAGTTTACTTAAAGAAGTAGCAAAGTTCAAATAGGAAGTCCAAGTCATACACGGTAAGTCAGTCCATACGAAGAATCTTCTTGTTGCCTATCTTTGTTTTAACTAGCAAACAAAGATTACAGCTAACAAACAAATCTATACTATTACAGATAGTTACGTTTTACACAGCAGCTCTTCACAGTACTTTCACACAGACACTAAGTCAATTACTCAACAGTGAAGCAGCAAAGACAATCAGCAGAGAGAGTCAGTATCAGCAGGAAATCAACAGAGCATTCCAGAACACTCTGAGCGAGCAGGCTCTCTTGCTCCCTTTTTATAGTAATCAGCCTACAATGCATTTAAAGCAATATACACATAAACATTGATTTGTGGCTTGTTCATATATTAGCAAACCCAATTGTTTGAACAGAGTCCTAACATAAACATTACAATGTATCATTGCCAAAATGTATGAAACTGTATGCTTTTCTAATTTTCTAAAAAGCTCAAGTGGCATAAATCACAGAACACTATCTGCACTTTCTCATTATCATTTTTAATTTACACCAACTTTTTACACTTTCAATGTGACTTCTATTCACATAACTGCGAGACTGTCAAAGCATGAAAATGAAATTGGGATTTAAACAGCAACACCAAAAGTTTACTATTAACAAAGCAAAGGTTTGAGATGAGTAGATGATAATAACAATTTTAACCATTAAAACTATAGCAATGATATTTTGGTAGTAATCAAATATCATTCATTCATTCAATTAGCTGTGTGGTTTCCATTTCTAATAGCAAATGGGAGTGCCATAGAAAATCAAAATCTATATTTAAAAATTACCATTCTGAGAAAATAGTAGCTTGGTTCAAGTCTGTTTATTTTTGCTTGTGTGATCCTCTCATACCCTATTCTGCTATCTTTTATAAATTTGTCTGATTGCTAGCATCACTAATGTTTGTCAGTCAATTGCATTTCTTCTGTACTTAAATCTTTCATTCTCCTTGCCCCAATTCCTCAGTTTTTTTCATTGCTATCAAGATGATTTTGGAGGTTACTTTGTCTTCTAGAACAAGGGTCTCCAACCCCGGGGCCACAGCTCACTAGTGGGCTGTGGCCTATTCGGAACCGGACTGTACAAGTGGCAGGCAAGCACATGTGCAAGCACAGCTCCATTTGCATGAGTAGCAGGCACTCGCACTCATGCACAAAGCTCCATTTGTGCGGATGCATGTGCCTGCCACTTGCACAAATGGAGCTGTGTGTGCTTACACATGTAGAATAGAATAGAGCTGGAAGGGCCTTGGAGGTCTTCTAGTTCAGCCCCCTGCTCAAGCAGGAGAAGCTATACCCGTGATGATGAACCTATGGCACACGTAAGCCGTTGCCCTAGCTCAGATCCAGCGTGTATGTGCGCACTAGCCAGCTGATTTTTAGCTTGCATGGAGGCTCTGGGAGGGAGTTTTCGGCCTCCAGAGTGCCTCCGGGGGGCGGGGGAGGGCATTTTTGCCCTCCCCAGGCTCCAGGGAAGCCTCTGGAGCCTGGGGAGGGTGAAAAATGGGGCTACCAGGCCAACCGGAAGTTGGGAAATGGGGCAGCGGGGGAGGGGGGTCGTGCACGCTTGCACGGGGAGGTAAGTGTGCACATGCTCAGGGGGCGGGGCACATGGGGGGCATTGAATTATGGGTGTGGGCACACGCACGCGTGCAATAGCATGCACGTGCGTGCTTTCAGCACCCGAGGGAAAAAGGTTCGCCATCACTGACCTATACCATCTCAGACAAGTGACTGTCCAGTCTCTTCTTAAAAACCTCCAGAGATGGAGCGCCCATGATTTCTGAAGGCAAGCTGTTCAACTGGTTAATTGTCCTCACTGTTAGGAAGTTTCTCCTTAATTCCAGGTTGCTTCTCTCTTTGTTTAGTTTCCAACAATTATTTCTTGTCCTGCTCTCTGGTGCTTTGGAGAATAATTTGACCTTTGAATAATTTGAATCTTTGTGGCAGCTTCTCAAATACTGAAATACTGCTATCATGTCACCCGATTTTTTTCTTTAGACTAGCCAGACCCAAAACCTGCAGCCATTCTTCATATGGTTTAGTCTTCAGGCCTTTGATCATCTTAGTTACTCTTCTCTGAACTTTTTCCAAAGTCTCAACATCTTTTAAGTAGTATGGTGACCAAAATTGGTTGCAGTATTCCAGGTGTGGTCTTATTAGGGTTTTGTAAAGTGGCACTAATACTTCAACGTGATCTTGATTCTATGCCTCTGTTTATACAACCCAGGATTGTATTAGCTTTTTTAGTTTGGAAGGGATGCGTTTTGCCTGCGATGAAGGGAACCAATGTTCCCCGAAGAACAGGAGGCAAGCATCGGTTCCCTTCATCGCAGGCAAAACACATCCCTTCAAAACGCTTCAAAGGACTTTAAGGGTTTCAGGCGGGGGATGGGGTGTGGCGCAGAGCGAGTGAGGAAGGCAGCGGCGACAGGGACGCCACGCCCTATCCCCCGTCCCAAACCCCCAAAGTCCTTCGAAGCGTTTTGAAGGGATGCGTTTTGCCTGCGATGAAGGGAACCAATGTTCCCCGAAGAACAGGAGGCAAGCATCGGTTCCCTTCATCGCAGTCAAAACACATCCCTTCAAAACGCTTCGAAGGACTTGGGGGGGATGGGGCGGGGTGTCCCTGTCGCCGCTGCCTTCCTCACTCGCGCTGCACCACACCCCACCCCATGCCCGAAACCCTCAAAGTCCTTCGAAGCGTTTTGAAGGGATGCGTTTTGCCTGCGATGAAGGGAACCAATGCTTGCCTCCTGTTCTTCGCAGGCAGAAGCATGTTTTAAAATGCTACCGAAGCCAAAAGGGAGGGCTAAAAGGAAGTTTGCTTTTCAAGTCCTGCGCTCATCTGGCCTCTGCCTACGTCAGTTTGAAACGCCCAGATGAGCGCAGGGCTTGAGAAGCAAAACTTCCTTTTAGCCCTCCCTTTCGGCTCCGCCTCTTGCCAACGCCTCCCTCACTTGCTGGACTGGTTCGCTGGCTCTGGGTTGCCTTTGGCAGTGTTTTGAAATGCGCTCCTGCCTGCGCAGAGACAGGGATCGATACTCGCCCCCTCTTCCTCGCAGGCAGAAGCGCGTTTTAAATTGCCGTAGGCAGAGCCCAGAGGAGCCGAGCTAGTCCGCCGCAAAAATAGCGGCTCCCGGCATATCCCCCCCTTTCCCCCGGAAGTTGTTGGGGGGTTTATTTTCAGGGGGGCTTATTTCAGCGCATGTCCCGAAAAGCCTTGTGGGGCTTATTTTCGGGACATGTCTTATTTTCGGGGAAACACGGTATTATCTCATTTAAGTCATTTATAAAGATATTGAAGAGTACTGGGCCTAAGACTGAGCCTTGTGGTACCCCACTGCTTACTTCTCTCCATGTGGATATAGTACCATTAAGGACTACTCCTTGAGTATGGTTTGTCAGCCAGTTACAAATCCATCTGGTGGTGAGGTTGTCTATACCACATTTTTCAAGCTTACCAAGAAGTAGATTGTCTAGGTCTACTTTGTCAAATACCTTACTGAAATCTAAATATACTATGTCCACAGCATTTCGCTGGTCTACTAATTTAGTGACTTTATTAAAGAATGAAATAAGATTGGTTTCGCATGATCTGTTTTTAACAAACCCGTGCTGGCTACTAGTTATGACTTTACTTGCTTCCAGTTGTTCGCAGATCTGTTTTCTGATTATCTGTGCATGCTTACCACTCACATGCAACCATCCCCTCCCCTCCTCTGCTGGGCCACCAAGCTGGAAAGGTTTTTGGACCATTGTTCTAGAATATGAGCTATTCCATTCAATTTTTGCAACATGAGAAAACTATATAAGAATTCCTTTAATTTCTTTATCCAAACATTAATGAAAATACTGAAGATTAGAATGCATATGATTGTATATTCACTACACTCAATATCTTTTTCATTCTGATCAAGCATTATGAACCCTAAGTATGATGTTTCAGGCCAGCCAGTTTTTTATGTCCTTAACTAACATACTACTAGTCCATGTTTGACAAATAATTCATTGTCTGACTTGTTTTGTGAACAATTCCTAAGAGAATAATTAGGTCTGAAATAGTGTGCTTGTTCTATAGTATTTTTGCAATAGTCTTTTTTTCTCAGAGTGCATCATGAATTCAAATATTCAAGCAAATGCTCACTTTTCTTTTTTCAAAAAAATCTGTTATGGGAATACATCAAAAATGCTAAAATTTCCAGAGGGTATTTCCATTAAACTATAGTTAAAATATTGAATAGTCAAATGATGGTAGACTTACTGAACTTTCATAAGAATTTACTCTTTAAACAATTTTTGAATATTATGTTGGAATTTAGTATGAATTATAGGAGCTCTTTCAAGAAGTAATGTCCTGCTCTTTCATCCCATTCTGTAAAAAATGCTGCAGCTGTAAGTGTTTTGATATTTCTTGGTTATAACCTATCATCCAACCTTTTGTGTAGAGCCAGTTGGTCTAATGGTTAAGGCACCAGGTTACAAACCAAGAAACTGTGAGTTATAGTTCTGTCTTGGGCATGAAGCCAACTTGGTTATCTTGGGCGAGACAATTTCTTTCAGCATTAGGAAGGAGGCAATGGCAAACTAATTCTAAAAAATCTTGCCAAGAAAACTACTGTAGTCCAGACAGTCTCTGAGAATCGGACACAATGGAAGAAAAAATATGGAAACGTCTGTGCAGATGCCTATGGTAGGATAAAATGCATAAAACTATTCATTTTAAACAATTAATAAATATGGATGGAACAGTTTAATGCTTGAATGTCAAAGACTAGTCTCTATCCTCATATCCCATAGAGTAGGAGTGTCAAACCTCCGGCCCACGGGTCGGATGCGTCATGTGCTGGCCATGCCCACGCCAAGTTTAGCGAAGGGGGAAAAGAGCCAATACATCATGTGACACCACTGTGACGCCACGAGTTTGACACCCCTGTCATAGAGGAACATTATAACAAATTACATAATCTGATGAAGAATTTTACTATAGATATATACAGTAAGAGCAAATGCACAACTGTATCAGTAATATTCAATAACGTCCCTGTCCTACTGTCTCCATTTCCCCCCATACCCATTTACTATGTTCATATCTATTTTTATACTATACCTGTATCTTGTACATGTTTGACAAATATCTATCTATCTATCTATCATCTATCTATCTATCTATCTATCTATCTATCTATCTATCTATCTATCTATCTATCTATCTATCTATCATCTATCTATCTATCTATCTATCTATCTATCTATCTATCTATCTATCTATCTACCTATCTACCTACCTACCTACCTACCTACCTACCATCTATTTATCAGTGTAACCATACAAATTGCTTGATAGGTAAATTTTAGCCATTTTCAGTATCTTTATTTTTAAAATGTTATATTGGTATGATAGACATCAGTATTTTCATTAGATCAATCAGTATTCCTGTGCCTTTTCATCATCATGCTACCAGTATTTTATTTCAGATCTCAGAATCACTTATGCTATATTCTTGTATCAATTTATATGAGCATGAACTCTATCTAACCCAACTGAACTGATTTCCATGCTGACCCAAATAAATTTGTATTGTTAATTAAGACAATACAGCTGCACAGTTAGGTGAAGCATGTATGGCTGTCTCGAAACATTTTTAAAACAACTGCCTTATACATATATAGTTTGTGAGGAGTATATGGCTACATTTTGTTCTTTTGTTCTTTTTAATTTACTTTCCAGATTTGACCAATTTCTAATTCTTGTTGCAAAGTGTAAATGTAAGTGTAGGAGAATGTTTCTTGAGTAGTAGTGAACTGTGGGGGAGATATATTGTACTACAAGCATATGATTCAGGGTTAATAACATTAGCCCTTTGAATAATCTGGCCCAATAGGATAGGTAAACCACTATTTGAAATAACACAGAACTGGGAGAAAGCAACTTAGAACTATGGTGTGTAACCAGAGACTCTTCTTGTAAGCCATAATGAAACCTTACTTGTAGTAAAATATGTAACATATGTTGGAAATGAATATAATGTGGTGACAACAGCAAATTCACATAAATGAAATTTTGCATTAAAAGAAGACAAGAATCCAAGATATGCAAAACATACATTAGGGCAGGATATGGTCCTTTGAATGTTATTCTCAATGCTCGTACCAGCCGCAACCGTCATCTGAAAAAGTGTGCAACAAAGAGTATACTGAATTCAAAAGTTTTGTTTGTAAAATAATACATATATTCAAATATTTAATGTCTTTGATTTCACACAGTTGTAACTCTTAACTTATTAGATGTCACAGCTTAGAATATCTCTAATCTTAAGCATAATTCTAGAAGGTAAAATAATTATTGAACATTGGTTAAAATACAGTGAATAATTAGCCAACTATATATAAAAATAAAAATAAAAGTCATGCATACAATTTGAATAACCTCAGGTTATAGGCAGCAAATTTTTCTGTTGAATGGTATGAATTTACGGAGCAGATCTGTTTTAGGTCTATTGAAATGAAATGATAAGCAGTACAGTATTGTGCTTATACAGAGATTCTGTTTAATTCAATGAAGTTTCCACAAGAGAAAACCTGTCTCGCTTGTGTCTCACATTTTTATCACAATATCTTGCTATTTACACTTAGAAAGTTCAGAAAGTGCTACTTGTTTCACATTTTTATAAATATTATGAATGTACAGCCTTACAAATAGATTTTACCCAAACTTGTTACACAATTGTTTTATTAGGTAAGCTATGTCTTTTAGTCATCTGTTACACACAGGCACACACAGGGAGTGAGTGAGTGAGTGAGTGAGTGAGTGAGTGAGTGAGTGAGTGAGGGAGGGAGGGAGGGAGGGAGGGAGAGAGAGAGAGAGAGAGAGAGAGAGAGAGAGAGAGAGAGAGAGAGAGAGAGAGAGAGAGAGAGAGAGAGAGAGAGAGAGAGAGTATTAGAGAGTGAAGATTTTCATCACTTCTTGCCAATACCATGTAAGGCAATGAATATATGTTGACATTTTGCTAGTCATGCAACTAGCTTCTTCCAAATAGGTCTAAAACTGAACTTGGCAAAACGTCATATTTTGTCTATATTTAGTGGTGTAGAATACCCACAACCAGTCTTTAACTAATCGCTGTAATTCTGTCATCTATATAGTGGGCAGCAATTGGTTGAGGGCATTCTATTCCATTGAACAAAAGGACATGGCATCTTTTACCAAGTTCATTTTTAGTTGTGCTCTGAAGAAACTAGGAGTATGACTGGAAAAACATCAACATATACATATTGTTTCACCTGAAAGTCATTTCACCAATTGATAAATTATTTCAACATTCTAAACACCGTATAAAAGTAATAGTCTCTCGATTATGCTACTTTCTCGATTATGCATTCTCTGGTCTGTAAGATATATTTTGGCAAATCACAACCATTGTTTTTATTTGATATGAGTAGGGCATTTCTGTTACCTTATAGCTTTTGTTCTCACATATTTTTAAATGTTCTGTAGTTTCTTTTTCTGTCAAAGTTAAATTGTGTGTGGCATTAAATTAAAATATTTTGGTACAGCTATTTTCAACTGTTTGCAAATGTTTATAAACACAGGCAGGGAACTAGATGAATTTACTCTATTTTGATCCCTTGTATCCCCAGGAAAGTTTCCATCACAAAAAGTGTCTCTGTAGAGCATTCAAAATGTTTCTAAACTCTTAGGTTCAAAGAAAATATTCAGGATTACACAAAAGATCTTATTACAGGGGAAATAACAAAAGAAAAGAGCAGCATTTGCATTTTTTTCTTTTAAAACTGCAGGACTAAACAAAGGTATTTCCAGTTAAAACAGGAGACGGCAACTGATGGGATGGAGGCTGAAAGTTAAGAGTTGGTTACAGCCATTACACACATGTTGGTGGAAACTGCTTACTCTGAATTTATAGGAAGAGTTTAAAAACTTCTCTCTTGTTTTCATTTATGTCTAAAGCAAATCTATTTTATGTGTTACTTTAATTTTTTTTCCTTTTGTGTTCTATGCTTAAAAATTGTGAGATATTAAAAGTACAAATTTTAGGCAGCTAGATCAGGAGGAACTTTGGGGGCTATAAAAATGGATTTAAGGGCTTCATTAAGTCCTGGAATTTCAGGTTGAGAACTTTGAGTTTAAAGGAACTTTGGGACCAGAGGAGGAAGAAATACTAATGCCAAAGATTTTGACATTGGTGTCAGATGGTTTGAGGCACTATAATCTATATTCATGATTTTAGAGGGCAAGGCTCAAATCAGTATCAGTGACTTACCACATTATGTGTAGAACAACATCCAGAGTTCCAAATTCTGAATCTCTGTATCCGAGCAACTAGACACAGTGAACATATTTGACTTGCCATGTGTCATGCAGTCATTTCTCTGCTCCAGCCTTGGCACTCAACTTTATCCAGGCTTCCATTAATAGTGCTTAAAATAAAACAGTGGCACGGATGATAACCCAGAGCCCTAAAGGCTCTTCAAGGCACAGAGCCACAGCTATCAACCCCTCCCTTCCACCATCCAGGGAGCAAAGACAGCTTGACAGCTTCAATTAAAGGCAGATATGGCACCAGTGCTGCAGCTTCAGTGAGATCACAAAGTGATTGCAAGGAGACCATTTGACAACATAGTGATCATGTACCTGATTCTGTGAAGGTCTATCTCAGCAAAATGGCTACATTTATACTGTCATTGCTTCATTTTTTTTGGTATTGCTTCTTTTCAAGAGAAGCCCTTTATGATTACTGGAAGCTGAACAGATTTTATTCACACCATAATTTAAAGTGGGTGTTTTCCCTAAATCAAATTAGCCTGTGAATTCACTGGTACTATTATTGGAAGCACTGATTCCTTTATAACACACAATCTTTATTTATTATTATTTATTATTTAATGGTGCTATTTGGTTAAAATCACAATTGGTATTTTAATTGTTGATCTAATAGTTCATGTCCAAGCACCATTTCAGACATATGTAAAAAACAATAGTGATTCTGTGATCAAGAAAGCAGAAAACAACTGATTGGTGCCCACAATTGATACTATGTTCTCCATCGTGGGTGGAGCCAGCAGTCAGGATGGGTTGTCCTCATCCAGGACAACCCATCCTGACTGCTGGCTCCACCCTATGAGAAGAGGCGTATCAGGTAAGGCTAACGCCCCTTTTAGAATAATTTAAATTGGCCTGTTTTTTTAAAGTAATGATGCCAAAAATTTCCAGATCTCAACTAAGTACAAAGCTATTTTCAATACTTGTAATACAATACAATACTCTATGTCCGTGATGGCGAACCTATGGCACGGGTGCCAGAAGTGGCACGCGGAGCCATATCGGTGGGCACGCGAGCTCAGGTCCGGCGTGCATGTGTACACCAGCCGGCTGATTTTCGGGCCTTCTGGGCCCACTGGGAGTCAGGAAACAGGCTGTTTCCAGCCTCCAGAGGTGGTGGGGAAGGCCGTTTTTGCCCTCCCCAGGCTCCTAGAAAGGCTCTGGAGCCTGGGGAGAGCGAAAAATGGGCGTGCCATTGCATGCTGGGAGCAGGGGGGTCATGCGTGCATGTGCGGGGGTGCATGGAATTATGAGTGTGGGCACGCACACACATGATCCCCCACATTCCCCCCCCTTTTGGCACGCGAACCAAAAAAGGTTCGCCATCACTGCTCTATGTAATACTAGTATGCCTCTTTCCTCAGTGCAACTTTAGGAAAGAACAACTTTAAGAAAGAGACTATATTTTCAGCAGAAAATCCAGTCTCCTTAAATTGTCTATTCATTACATCTACTCTTTCCAGTAAACTAAATAAGCAAGGTGACTATCAGAAGTAAAAGAAAACTAATCAAACAATTTATAGTACATAAAAATATTAAACATCACAATACAAGTCAAAAGATTTGTTTGAAGAGGTAGTATAGTTCAAAAGCCATCCTTCACATTTAACTTACAAGACTCAACGGCTGCTGCCCTTTCCAGGGGCCTCCAACCTTGGCAACTTTATGACTTGTGGACTTCAACTCCCAGAATTCCTCAGCCAGCATGTGCTGGCTGAGGAATTCTGGGAGTGGAAGTCCACATGTCGTAAAGTTGCCAAGGTTGGAGACTCCTGCTACTATCTAGTTTACTTATTTACTAGGCTTATATGCTATTCTGATCACTGACAACCCTGTAAATCAGATTAAATAAGACAAAGTTACAACATGAAAACCAACATACACACACACAACAGGAATATTAATTATATAAGATTTACAGAATATTCCAATGGCAGAAATAACACTATAAAAGATCCCAAGATCCAAAAGCTTCTTGAAATATCCAAGTTCTAATGGACTTCCTAAAAACACAAAAGGCCTTTCAGATTTCTGGTAAATGCTGGTCCATAGAAGGAATGGGAGAAGAATTGAGAAGATTTATTCCTAAGATCTAAGTTAGTGACATCCATAAAGATAAGGGATATGGAAAAAAGCTTACATTAGCAGAATTTACTGTGCAGGCACATACATTTGGGATTAGGCAATCTCAAAGGTATCCAGGTATTGGGAGATGTAAGGCTTTTAAGTCAGCAGCCTAAAGTCAACTAGAAATAAATGCACCTCAGAGTAGATAGGCAAATCAAAATCTGACTATGATTACTTGAACTGTTACATCTAGGATTAGTTGTAGCTTCAAATGTTCCCTGCACCATAAAATTAAGCTATTTTCTTTATTTGGCTCCTATCAGCAAGTGAAGGCTATTCTTTTTAAACCACCATTTTTTCTCTTAAGCCTAAGTGAATTTATTGATTGCTAATATGGCATCTGCCTTGCTTTTCAGATGTTGCTTTTAATTTGAAAAACAGTTTATGGATTCTTGTTGAGTTTATGCTTATTTTTACATTTTAAAAATACCTCCTTTTTGGTGGGGGAAAAGGAATTATAATTTTACAGAAATAAAAAATAAACAACTATTAGTGTATGAAGACTACACAGATGACTTCCAAATGCACATGACTCATTATGTATTCTATTCTCTTAATTAATATCTTAAAAATCTGAGCACTTGAAGTTGCATTTATATGTTCTTTATATAATGTTCAGAACTGCCCTTCATCTGGTGAATTATACCACCCATTTTTTTTAGTTCCATCAAAGTTGTTTTGATGATGTCATCTTATCTATAACATTCACCTTGTTCTACTGGCATTGATCTTTTGTTATTAAGGGTATTAAATCAAACATACTGTTTTTGTGGACTCCACAAAAATAAATCACTAATTGATTCAGCTTTTGGGTTTGTTCCTATCACACTTAGCCAGCTAATTTCACTTTATAATCAATATCCTGAAACCATTTTCTAGGGAGGAATGCCACCAGATTATTCACAAAGAGGCTGTGGCCATATTCCTGTGCACATAACTTTATAATGATTTCACTATCATACTATTACTATCCATAATCTTTGCTCCTTCACTTCTATCATATTCTACCCTTTTTTTCCCTTGATGATAATTTTCACATGAAGATTAATAGTTAAAATTAATAGTTTGTATTTTGAATTGATTATTCTGAAGAATACTGACTCATAATGTATACACACACACACACACACACACGCACACACACACACACACACACACATACTGATGTCAGTGGCAATTAAACTCATGGTTAACTTAAATAAATAGTTCAGAAGAAAGTCTTTTTTAAAAAAAACAGTTCATCTATCACATGGGTGTCAAACTTGCAGCGTCACATTGCTGTCACATGACGTTTCGTGACATTTTCCCCATTCGCTGAGCTAGGGTGGGCATGGCCTGCATGTGATGCATTTGGACCGCGCCTGCCAGATTGACACCCTGACTATCATATTTTAAGGCTAATTACCTCACAAAAGTATTTTTGAAAGCTTCACTGTCAATGGAGGTTTTTCTAAGTTCCATTCTCCTTGGCCAGCAAGAGTGTAATAAAATCCAGAAAGGGTAAATATTAAACCTCAATTAAAAAAAGGAGTCCTTTTATCCTACAGCAGGCAATTCAGCTACTAGCAGTATCTTATTTAATTTTCAGAATTTTGTTCTTATACTTGATATCACCCAATAGACATTTTGGACTATAGAGAACAATACAAAGAATGCTTATTCTAATTATTGTAAAACACTACTAACCTCTTACTGCCTAATATTCACAGTAAACATATTTATGAAATTCACATCAATATTGTAATAGTATGTTCTGAGTCTGAGAGAAATTCACAAATTGATCACTTGGATATTCCTTATTTACTGGTTAAAAGAATAGCTACCTTATCATCTCACAAAGAAATAATGAGTCAAAGACTGAAAAAAATATGTTATCAATCCAGTGATGAATTAGATTGTAAACTGCCAACAATCGTATTGCTGAGATTTCTGTAATTTAGTCCTGTTCTTCCTCAGTAAGTCTTGTTCTGAAAGAATCTTGTTTTTTGTTGAGGTAAACTGCCAAAAGTTTGACATATGTTCTTCCAGCTACATTTAGTGGATTGGGGATTGGTCTACAGTACGTTCATTTCTGAAGACAAATGGCTATCAGAGGCAATGGTTCAGAACCTCAATTACTCTGAGGTTATGGAATGACTCAAAAAAGCATCTCTCTCTCTCTCTCTCTCTCTCTCTCTCTCTCTCTCTCTCTCTCTCTCTCTCTCTCTCTCTCTCTCTCTCTCTCTCTCTCCTCCCTCCCTCCCTCCCTCCCTCCCCTCTCCTCCTTGTGCTTTTGGGACATTGTTTCAGATCGTGACATGTCTTAGTATTTTCATTTTGCTTTATGATTATCTCTATATAAGGAAAACGTAGCATACAACTAGTCTGAATAATATACCCACTGTCAGATAGGAATTTTCCTATCAAGAGGCGATTTAGGATCTTGCTTCCCTGAAGTCGTTCGTACTTAGAAAATAAAACCGAGATTCAATTCTAATTAACAAAATATTTATTTCAGTACAAAAGTAACAAAAGAATAAACCTTTAATAAGCTACATTTTTCTCAGTTAAGTATTCACGTCTGCCTCGGGCGAGGCTTTGAAGAGAAGGGAAGTAGGAGGAGACATAACTCCTGGAATGCACGCATGCGTAGTAGAACATATCACGTCTGCTTGATTAGGAAATACAGTAAATCTAGAAAACAGTAGAGATGCACAACTGGCAATTATTCACATCGTGACACCCACGGTTTCCAGTGCCCTTGAAAGTTTCTGTAATGCATTTGGTGAAGGAATTTTCACAAGAGGACAAATCAAACTACCAAATCTCAGAGAGACAGCTGTTTTCAAGAACCTCTGAAAGGAGCTAGGTTCATGGGCCTTTAGGTCTAGGGGTAAGATCTGTAAATAGGCAACATTGTCATGCTTGATTCTAAGAATTAGATTAGAGCAGGACTCTGCTCTAGAGAATCCAGGCACCTGAAAATTCAAGGACTGGTCACAGGAATGCTTGAGGTCACCAAGTTACTTTTCTTGCAAGTAATGAGTCCATTCAGAAATAATATTTTATTCCTAAATGCTCACTATTGTCTTATAGTTGGGGCAGAGTGACCCTTTGTAGAGAAAAACTATACAAGCATTCAGCTGAGAACTGACCAATGTTGGAAAATCTGATATCCTGCTGCTCAGTAAATGCCTCCCAGTAACCAGCTCACTGATGTGTGGGGTTACAGTCCTTTACCCACAGTGCGGCATCATATGCCTAGTTTTAGTCCTTTGATTCCAGACCTTTTAGACGTTCTCCTGGTGTTGGCTTTGTTCTTTTGGCTCTGGCATTGGATGATTACTGCCTGTGAGAAATGACTCATAGACTATTTTGTCTCTGATTGCTGCCCTCAACAACCCTCAAACATGATAGTAACCCCCTCTTCTTCACACACACACACACACACACACACACATATATTACAAATTCACTCATTTAAAATCAAAACGCTTCAAAAAAGAATTTTGTCAGAAATAAGAATGTATTTATTGGAATCCTCAACATCACCCCTTAAAGAAACAGGTTATTTTGGAGAGCTTCCAGGAAACCATCAGCACTCATGCCAACATAGAAATTGATTTGTGAAAGGATATTCTGCATTAAATAGGAAATGTTATCATACTTTTTTTTAAAAAAATGGAATTTTTACTTCTGAGTTTCTGAAGAAATCTCTTTTGAAAAAGGTAAAGAAAACTATAACATGGAACTTGAACACAGAGGCGTTTTCAAATCATTAGCTTAGTGCTCTGTGCAGGGAACTTATGATGGTAACAATCTACATTATTACACAGTCTACAAAAGCAGAATACCCCTTCTCAAGAGGCCAGTTCAGAGGTGGGTTCCTCCCGGTTAGGACCAGTTCTATGGAACTGGTAGTAACTTGGTGGCCTGGGTCGCTGGAACCGGCAGCGACCCAGGCCTGCCACGCCCCCCAACTGGCTTGGTGGCGCCTATGTTTTTTGCTTCTGCGCATGCGCAAAGCTGGGTTTTTAGCACTGCGCCCGCACGTTGCATCAGGAAGCGAACCGGCAGCAAGGAAAATGCCATAGGCCCTTTTTGGGGATATGGCCAAATAAAAACCACTTCTGTATCTGTACACAGATTAAAAAGAAAATATTTTGAAAAAGAAGTAAGGCAGCTTTGGTGACTTTGGTCTAATTGCTTTCACTCAGTCTTAGGAAAAAAGCAATGGCAAACCAGTTCTGAAAATCTTGCCAAGAACTAATCCAGGCAGTTGCCAGGAATCATCACTACTATAAAAGAAAAAAGATTTTTCCTGTCAGGAGCTGGAAGGGAAACTGACATAGGTCTTATGAATTTCAGCTGCTTAAAAATAAAATAGATTTACAATGCCATTCTTCCATTAGTAAATTGGAGAAGGAGCCCTGGAGGAGGGAGACAGGAAAGAAGGAAACTCAGCCTTTCACTTAGAAAATAAATGTATAAGGTAGAGTTATTTTCTATAGGTGATGGGATAACAATTCACAATCCAGCCTCTTTGTGCTTTCTTCTCAGTTCTTGGCTATAGACATATTTAAACAGAGAAAAAGAAAAATCAGAATATTTGTATCTTATTGTAATCATACTGTGAGACTTTCCCTCTAAATGGAGTCCTCAGCATTTGTTCTCCATTTGCAAAGGGAGGATGCTTAATATTTTTTTCACAGAGATATCTACACAACTGGCACGGGGGTGGGTTCTGATTCTCAATGACTGCTTCAATGATTCGGATCCTAAAAATTGTGAATGTTCAAGAAGCCAGTCAAAGTTAACGAACTTTGATCCAAAGAAACACACAACTAGATCCATAATGTCAGAAGCATTCTTGCTCTTTTTCTCCTCTTCCCAGTACCAGTTCTTTCACAAAGCATAAACTTCTCACAAATTTGGGAGAAGCTTCCAAAGTCATTGCAGTTTGTCACTGGAGGATGGTAGATGACAACTAATGCTTTCTAAACAAAGAAGAAAAAACAGTGTGATGATTCTGAGAAAAAAACTAACTGTCCACAAGGCACAATATAATTGCTAAATTAATAGTTTTCTTGGATAGCAAAGAACAAAATGTGAGCTTAGTGGATATTTAAAAGCAACACCACCACAAGATTTGGGTGCAAACACATACACACTTGCATTTTCAATTAATTAAAATATTTATGAATTCTTTCCTGCTCCTATTTTTTTCCTTTCATTATATAAAGCAATAAATGCCAATTCACAGATTTCAAGTTCTGTTTGAGCAATAATACAAGGAGAAGGGAGTGTTATTCCCATCATTCAGCTGCCATACAATTTCAGCAGTAAACTGGTAAGAGTCACAGAATGAAACCACTTCCAGTAATGTTGACTGAGTAATAATCTAGGGCTGTTACCTCAACTCTGAAATATTATTGGCTGTGTGCTGTTCTGTCATGCTCCTTAGGGAAGCAACAGCAGAATGGTGACAAAGAAGGCTCACCATGGACAGTTTCCATCTGCTGCTTCAGCAGGAGCTGGGCATCCAAAAAGATCCCCATGTCACAAACCTTTCTTTTTTTTGTGGGTGTACAATCTCATCCCCATCTAGGAGACCCATGTATAAAATCATCTAGATGTTTATGGATAACTAGAACCTCTTTTCTACAAGAATTTAATCTGGGCTGTTTTCATCCCATCCAGATTCTCACAATCTCCAGGCATCATTTTAGGGCTACCATCGCCATTTTGGCTCAATTTAAGATTGGTAAATCTTAGCCTCAGACTGGACTAACCTCAACCAAAGTGATTGATGGCCCCTTTCAACTACTTGCATTACTTTAAGGGCATTTTTAAAAGTTCTCCTTTGCACTAAACTTATTCTAACTTTTTGTTTATGTTCTCATCATTTTATATACAGACAGTCTGATCAAATAAACGGTCCCAAACTGAAATGTTTTCTCAAAGACAGTGGAATGGATTATGATATTACCTTTATAATTATCTTGTTTTCCCCCCCAGAAAAAAATAGTTAGATGATACCCAGTGGTGCTACCCAGTGAATTTAACTGAACTAAAATAACTAAATCCTCTATTCGACTTAATTATTTTAAACCAGGACTGAGTATACTGATCCACATACTGAGCTCACTTTAATTATTTATATAAGAAGTGCAGAATCAGACACAAAATAACCTTAATCGTATTCCAGTTCAAGCTATTTTGCAGTATCACTGCATCTTGTTAACCAAGAATACATCTCGTGCAGAAGTAACTGTTTCCTATAGCTGGCAATATTAAAGCATGACACAGAGGAGTTACTATTTCTTAGAAAAAACTATGCACAATTAAAAAGCTGAACTGAACTGTGGCTGCTTTATATACACCCCCATACAGCTGGCATACAGAGCCCACTCTCCCATCTGTACTAAGTCATATATTTAGCACACTGGTGTTGTCATGATAGTTATTAGCTACGCCTGTTTAATCAGATCCTTGTGTTGATTTTATCAGAGGCCTTTTTGTGTCTCAACCAGATTTTTCTTTAAACTAAAATGCTTTATTTTTAGGTAAGAAATTGAATAGCTGGCAAGTCTGTGACAAGTTGCAATGCTTTGTAGCAATAACATTTTCAGTGACTTTCACATTACATAAACACATAGAATATACACTATTTTTATAATAGAAAGTCACATGCAGCATTCACGGAATTTCAAAATTTTCTGGGTATATCTACGGTATATGTTTAACCACACCATACAATGTCACAGATTACAGCCCAAATTTTTATGACTTTGCTAGTTAGGGTATTGACTAACAAAGTCATAAAAATTTGGGCTGTAATCTTTCTATCTCAATGTTGACTCAACAAAATATATATTTTCGCATTGCCTGGAAAGTTGAAGTTAGTCTCAGACACAGCCTAACTGAGATAGTAGAGAGGAAGGACTATTTGACCATCTCCCCGTTAAAAGGCAAACATAGCCTATCACCAAAACCTCTGAACACAGAGCAGTGTTTTTCAGTCTTGGCAAGTTTATGATATACGGACTTCAGTCCTCAGAATTTCTCAGCCAGGATGCTGGTTGATGAATTCAGGGAGTTTACTTATTTATTCAATGTTTATACCTACCCATCTCAATCAATGACTCTGGGCAGCTTACAACTCAGAAAAAAAGATACTACAATTAAAACAATAAAAACTATAAAAAGCACCCAAGTTAAATATATACAGCCTGGATACAGCGTTAATTGGTCAGTTAACAATGAAGCCAGAAAGTGGGGCCCTCAGTAAGTTTAGCACCTCAGGCTTGGCTACACAGCCAGGTTTTTAGAGCCATATGAAAGGCTAACAGCTTTGCTGGCTGAGGAACTCTGGGAGTTGAAGTCCACAAGTCTTAAAGTTGCCAAGGTTGGAGACCCCTGTAATCTAGTCCCTGTCAGCCGACACTTTTGTTTTAATTTTTTTAAAAATTTGAATACAAATAATACAAACATAATACATATAAATACAAAAAGAAAAAAAATACAAATATTACAGTGCACCCACCTCCCCTGGAGACCATTTTTATTACTTATATTTCTTCTTCTATAACAACTAAAAGATATACAATATATTCCAATTGTGCCCTTATCCCCTCCAAAACAACATACATTCTTGAGTAGGTTTATTCCCTTTGCCTTCCACTAATACTGTTTTTATAAAATCCCCCCATATTTCATTATAATTGTTTACTTTAATCATCCCTTTTAAAATTTAATTTCTGATGTTAATTTATCATTTGTTGCCATACTCCAGATTTCATTGTACCATTCATTTCTTTGAATATTCCAATTTCATCTCTAATATTTAGCCATCACTAATCTAGCTGCCATTATCAAATTTACAATCAATTCCTTTTTTGTTTCATTTATATCCTGTTTTTCCACCAGCAACAATAATGCAATCCTCATTAACAAATCTAAATTTACATTCAAAAGTGCTCTGATTTCCCTAAACACCATCTCCCATATTTTTTGTGCACTATCACAATTCCACCACATATGTTTAAATGTTCCAACCCCTTTCTTGCACCTCCAACAAATATAAATATAAATCTATTTGATTTAATTTACGTGGTGTTCAGTAGTGGGTTCTAAAACCCGTTGCTACTGGTTCACGCGTGCGCTTGCAGGTGATGTTTCTGTGCATGCACAGAAGCATCCCGGGTGGGTGGGCGAAGCATCCCGGGTGGGTGGGTGGAGCCTCCCGCCGCTGGTGCTACCAGTTCGCAGAACCGGGCCGAACCAGGAGTAACCCACCGCTGGTAGTGTTAGGTATCACCTCCATATCACTTTATATCCATTTTCCTTAACTCTAACTGACATATTCTTATATACTCTTCTAATCCAACACTCTTTGGCTGCCAATCTGCTACATTGAAATGAGTGGGTAGAGAAACTTGGGAAAAGGCGGTCCTTAGCGTAACCTGTTGAAATCCACATACCTTAAACTTGCCAAGGCTGAGAAACACTGGCATAGAGAATGACAAACTACTTTTAACAACCCATTCAATGCTATGCCAGGCAACAAGTCTATGATTTGAAAAGGATAGACGATAGGTAGAGTGGACTAATAGCACTGCCAGAAAACCTGGTCTTAATTGTGGGAGAGGCTGTTAGTTTACATAGTTTAGCATTTCAAGAATATGTTTCATTTATACCTTACATCTGTTTCTGGGATTAGCCCAGGTTTATTGGGATGGGGTGGAAGCTTTCTGTGCATTCCAACATTCATGGTTGCTACTCATTGCTTTATTTAGTTTAGGTCTTTTTCCAAAGGCAGTTCTACTTCATTTATTTCTTCCACTGTTGCCTCAATTCTGCAGTATTATTTCTACTGGAATTAGAAGATTCCACTGACTTATTCAATTTCAACATTTTCCATACAAAAGGTTTATTCCATCTCATTTTTTTTTAAATGAACAAACGTTCAGGAACACAGATTGCATACATTTTTGTGAATATATGCATTTTGCACACTTTTCTTTGCACATGGATTTGCAAGCTATTGACCCTAACAAATATATTTTTAACTCAATTTTTATAATTATAAATTTTAGTACAACATTTAGAAAAGGGCAGAAAATAGCATATAGATATGTTCAAAGAGATATAACAGACTATCCAAGGTATTGCCAATTGTACTTTATTACTACTACTACAATACATCAAGGTAATATGTTTATTTAAAGGAACATATTCTACTTTTTCTGTATGTTTTTGGTATTGAGATAAAATCCAATAGTAGGTTATTATATTAACATTTAATAATTATAAATCAAGCAGAAAGATTTAATTATAGTATCAAGTGATGCTTAATAGAGTACTCTTCTTTTTTCTTGAATCACATTGCTTTGGGAGCTATTTTATAATCTAAAAATTCTATTTGAAGGTTATTTTAAAATATTGTGACTGAAACATGCACTGATTAAATTAATTTTAATTAATTATATAAAGGGCAGTAATTAATGTAAACATTCTGGTTCAACAATAATGTGAGCTAATGATACAGTAGATTTGATATAAAAGAACACAACAAAGCAAAAATATTAGTTACAGAATGTTGTAACTAAGCCAGTTTATTTCTTGATCAAGCAATTGCTTACAGGTCTACTATTCATCTTTGATGCTATAAAATACTTAACATTTCTAATGTGAAACATGGTAAAAATGTGGATCTTTTATAGAAGTGTACACTCTGTGCTTGGGATCAATGTATGCAATCCCTAGATGTAACTGACAAATTGGAGGATTATTAAACACAAAATAAATAATTGTATTTATTTATTTTAAACTAAATTAATTATTTATTTTCATTTAATTAATTTAGTTTAATTTAGTCTTCACTCTGACCCTATCTATTTTTTGCAATGTTGTACTAGTGTACCATTCATTGGCAAAAAGTTGTTTTGAACTAAAAACATTACACATCTGTTTCAATCATTTTAAATAAAATTTTCTGTTTCATGGCCCTTGATCAAACTGTTGAAGAAATCTATACACAATAATTAACTAAATTTGCATAACATGAATACTTATCATCTTCACCCATAATAGCATTTCATAAATTCCAAGGAAAGTTGAAATGTTATGAATTTCATTTCCCTATTTTTCAATATGTGGTCCAAACTTAATTCAGAATGAATTAAGAATAAATATATAAAATGAATAAAATTTAAGACAGAATTCAATTACATTTGTAAAATAATCTAACTAGGATCTAATTAGTAAAATTCAGGATATAGCCTATATGAAATTATAATTTTAATACTAAAATTATATTGATACCTAAAATTACCACAAAGTAAAGGTAACTGAAACTATTAGTACTAGCGAAGTGACAATATTTAAAATTTAAATGAATTAGGGCTACAGGGCATGCATTGAGAGATATTGGCCTATTCATTGGATATTTTGTGCAGCTGTATAAAACCTAGCTAAATGTGCTATAACAAGGAGTACTTCGTATAAGCAGCATCTGGGCATAGGCTGAATCTGAGTGACCAGGATATCTACTAATCAGAAGAAGCATAAATATAGTTCAGATGTCTCCATGAACAGAAATACAAAGAAGGTTGTGTTCTGTAATTTTTACCTCTCCAGAATCATAGGCACAAAGCCTTTCAGCCAATGGGTTTTTAAAATATTTAATATCCAATACTACAGAGGGGAGAGCGTGGCATCAGGCAAGAGAGAAAGCTTTGTGATGACTAGATGTTTCTAGCTGTGTAAGGTAGTTGGCAGCAGGGGTGGGTTCCACTTACCTTCACCACCGTTTCGCATCGTGATGTTTCACGCATGTCCCCTCATGCGATTTGGCTTCTGTGCATGCTCAGAAGCAAGAATGAGCCCGAAACACAGCTGAGGAGCTGATCAGCTATGCTTCAGGTGAAGAAATAAAGGTCAGAATTCGGGCCCTTTTTCAAGCCGCGGAAGGGGAAAAATTCGCACAAAATCAAAAAAAAGATGGCGGCGCGCACGGACTGGCACTGACAGTGACATCACCAGCGGGTTCGGGTGATCCGGTCCGAACTGGGAGGAACCCACCCCTGGTTGGCAGCAATGACAATATGTCTGTTGTGTACTGGTGACAGGAAGGTTGGAGGTTCCCCTAGATCTGCTTGCCTCTCTGAATGCTTTATCCTTTGCTTCAGAGTTTGTTTCACCTGATCATATTCCATCTTAAAAATTGTGGAGGAAGAATAGCCTAAATTTGAAAGATTAGATTCAAAAGCCATGATCTATGTAAACTAAAAACTGTCATGAAGGATCAATATTGCTAAGCCTTGGGGAAAGAAGTTGAGCTTTAACCAAAGGTTTATAGAAGCTAGATGCGCACTGGACCCAACTTTTTATCATACCTCTCTCCAGTTGTACATGTGTGTTTGAGAATGAGTGTGGTATTTCGAGAGCTGCTCTGATGAACGATAGTTTATTAACAAGAACACAACTCTGAACTTCTATAATAAGGTATATGTTACGTACGGCCGCACGTAGCAAGGATTTGCATAGCTGCCGCTGATTGGCTAATCAAGTGGCAGGATAAATAAACTGCTGTCAGTGGCCGACTTGGTTACAGGCAAGCCCTTAAAAGCGGCTTCCCTGCAGCCAACCGGCAGTTCGTGTTGCAATCCAGCTAAGATCAACAAAGGTGCTGAACTGCTCCTACGTCTTGTCTCTTCATTCCCGCGCAATCTAACAGTATAATCTATATATCTTCCTCAGATATCTCCCCTCACCAATTTTGGGAAGTATAATTTCAATTCTTACAGAATGAGAAGCTGTAACAAAGTAACTAAATGGAAACTAATTAAGGAGAGAAGCAACTGGAATTAAAGAGTAACGAGAATTCTATTATTGGCAAAAACTGCTAAAAATTATCAAGTAATATCAATGAGTGATATTTGCTATCTGCAGTTGATTTGGTGCGAAATACAGGTAGTCCTCAACTTACAACCACAATGGAGCCCCAGATGTTGCTAAGTGAGAAATTTGTTAAGTGAGTTTTGCCCCATTTTAGGACTTTTCTTGCCATAGTTATTAAGTGAATCACTGCAGTTGCTAAGTTAGTAACATGGTTGTTAAATGAATCTGGCTTCCCCATTGACTTTGCTCATCAGAAGGTTGCAAACTCACATGACTCTAGGACACTGCATCTGTCATAAATGTGAGTCAGTTGCCAAACATCAGAATTTTGATCATGTGATCATGGGGATACTGCAATGGTCATAAGTCACTGCCATTGTAACTTTGAATGGTCACTAAATCCAACAGTTTCCTAACAAACCTAGCAGACAACTTTGTTCCCCAAAAAGTAGAGAAGGGAAGAAGGGGATCAGCCATATTGGACTTAATTCTCACTAACAGAGATGAAATGATAGAAAGTGTTGAAGCTACAGGAACCTTGGGGGAAAGTGATCATGCAATATTGGAATTCAACATTATGCAAACAGAAAGCAGTAGAACAAAGTCAGACTAGAGTCTTGGACTTTAAGAGAGCTAATTTCAATAAACTTAGAGAGAGCTTGGGAAGGATTCCATGGATGAGAATCTTCAAGAGGAAAACAACTCAAGAAGCTTGGGAAATTTTGAAAAGTGAGATTATAAAAGCCCAGTCTAGCACATTACCAATGAAGAAGAAAAATAATAGCTTCAAAAGAAACCAGCATGGCTGCATAACAAACTCTGACAAATTGAAAGACAAAAAGGACAAGTATAAAAAGTGGAAAGAGGGGTAAATAACTAAGGCAGAATATCAGCAAATAGCCTGAGCCTGTAATGATAAAGTGAGGAAAGCTAAGGCTCACAGTGAACAAAGGCTTGTGACAAAAGTAAAAAATAACCCAAAAAAAGCTTCTTCCAACATATTAAAAACAAGAAAAAGTCAAGGAAACAATTGGTCCATTGCTGGGAGAAAGTGGCAAGAAGGTGACAAGCAACAGGGAGAACTAAGGAGAAATTTCCTGACAGTTAGAACAATTAATCAGTGGAACAGCTTGCCTCCAGAAGTTGTGAATGCTCCAACACTGGAAGTTTTTAAGATGATGTTGGATAACCATTTGACTGCAGTGGTGTAGGGTTTCCTGCCTAAGCAGGGGGTTGGACTAGAAGACCTCGAAGGTCCCTTCCAACTCTGTTATTCTATTCTAAATGAACTGTTGTAAGCTGAGGACTACCTGTACTTTGCCCCTACTCTAACGTGACCATTTTCTTTTGGTTCTTGGTTGGATCTCAGCAGCCTCAACAGGCAAGAGTTGTTTAGCACTGTCAAGTTGGCCCTGGCTGTATTTCTCCATGTGTTGCCTGCCACCACAAAATCAAATCACTAACCATTTTTTGCACCTGCATCTCAATAATGTAAGTTATGTGATACAAAAAAATTAAAAAGAAAATTGCCTTGCTAATTTGAACCAGAACTTAATATAAATCTAATTAGTAAAATACTGGTAGTCCTTGACTTATAACAGTTCATTTAGTGACCATTTGAAGTTACAACGGAACTGAAAAACATGACTTATGACCACTTTTCACACTTACAACCATTGCAGCATCCGCATGATCACGTGATCAAAATTCAGATGCATGGCAACTGACTCACATTTATAACCGTTGCAATGTTCTGGGGTCATGTGATTTTCTTTTGTGACCTTCTGACAAGCAAAGTCAATGGGGAAGTCAGATTCATTTAACAACCGTGTTATTAATTTAACAATTGCAGTGATTCACTTAACAACTGTGGCAAGAAAGATTGTAAAATGGAGAAAAATTCTTGACAAATGTCTCACTAAGCAACAAAAACTTTGGGCTCAATTGTAACTTGAGGACTACCTGTACTAAAAACACACAAAAACACAATGCTAGAAATCTAAATTACTATTCCTACTAACAAAATTATGTAGCATTATGGATCTATTAGCTGAGCTACCAAGCAGACACCTCATAAAAGAATCCTGAATAAGTCTCTTTTGCACATTGACTTCATATATGATGCTGAATGTGCATAAACCATAAAGCCATAAATTTATTTTGCATCTCTCAAAGATGAAATTTTCTCTTAGCTTATTATGGTCAGTACCCACCATTGTTACAGATAAAATAACTAGCACAGTTCTCTTTACTAATCCCACCTATTAAAGAATAATTTAACATGAGAAAAAGCTCCTAAATTTCCAATGAGCTTATTTGTGCCATCAGAGATCACCTCCAAAGAGCAGAAAATACATTTGGATAGTTTATCTCCAAATTCATCTACGGTAGAAAGACATCATATAGCATTAAAATGTGATGAATTTCCCCTAGAGTATTTTCATCCAAGCTAGACATTAAAAAGTTTGAGCAAGCAATTACTTTTAGCATACACATCAGGGGTGGGTTTTAACTTACCTCGCTGCCGGTTCGTTTCTTCCCATGCCGCGTAGCCACACTGTGTGGCTGCACGCGTGCTTCGCGCACGTATGCACAGTGCCGGGGGGAAAAAAGCTGAAAACAAGATGGCAACGCATGCTCAGAAGAAAACAAAATTTAAAAAAAATATTCAAAAAAAGATGGCGGCACCCCGGACTGGCACTGACCGAACCGGATCCGTGATGTCATTGTGACATCACCAGCGGGTCGCTACCGGTTCGGGCGAACTGGTCTGAACCGGGAGGAACCCACCTCTGATACACATCTATTCAAAACTTCTTTCTAATGATAGTTCAAAGTTCAGATATATTAGAAAACTACAGTAAGTACGCACATATATAAAAAGTAAGGGAAAAAAATAGTAATAAACATGTTTGGTTTTGAAGGAAAAATGCTAAAATTTACCTAAACATATAATGGAAAAAATTGCTAGAGTCTGATATAATTCAAACAATGAGAACCTTTTACAAAAGCCGCAATTATTTTAAATTATTATTTCAATGTAAGTTCAAGCCATATGGTTATTTTCATGCAATGGTTATAAATCTGATTTTTTTTCCTGATTGCTTTGGACAGATTTAGTTTTTCTCTTTCAACAATATTGATATTTCCGTATCAAATTATTCCCTGCACTCACTACTAAGCTACTTGTGCTGAATAATTTTTAATTCTATATTAGGTCTAATTACCCATTTGCATTTGTTGCACAGAATAAAGCAATAATTCACAACTCTTCTTATGAAAACAGAAACAAACAAACAAACTCCTATTTCTCTGTCTTTATTTGTTTTAAGGCATTAAATTTAAGAAAATCTGGGTGGTGGTGGAGAGAAGGAGAGAAAAAGAATACTTAGATGCCAAATACAAGACAAAATTACACTTCATAAAATGGCTTTACAGACTCAAAGGATTGAGAATCCTCCTTTTACAGTGTTAATTAATCCAGATTATTTATATCCTCTATGTTATAAGCAGTCAATTTATGACAATTGGAACACTGTGAAAAAAGATCTCAGCATGCATTTGTTGAGGTTTAACCTAGTTCTACTTTAATTATTATTTCCATCATTCATTTTCTTCATGCGCTTAATCCTTTTCTGATTCAGAACAAAAATGCTTGACATTAATTTTGGGGGAGACACCGAGCTGCAGCTTTTAAACTTCTTTCTCATTTTCAAAGGCAGAAGACATAAACAAATCTAATTACAGCTGGTTGCGATCAGTTTTCATTGCAAAGGGAATTCTTACTCTTCATTTGACATCTTGCATTCTGACAAGCAGAACTTTCCCTGCAGTGTGGTTTTCAACAAGAAAATAGTCTTGCATTCTGGAGGGATGAAATTCAAGATTGCTCCGGGTCACTAATCTCATCCCCTAGGCATCTGTTCATGGCAAGGGAGAAAGTTTACTTTAGGGCTATAAGTAGCAAAATAATTATATCACTCATCCAAGGCCTCTAGAAGAGTTGTGGGTAGATATGTAAAATGAAAATCAGTATGAATATTGTGTTTTGCAACATTAGATTTCTTGTTGAGTCTGATATATTATACAATTATTCTAAAAAAGTGGTGCTACCAATGATGCTTGGGAGAATTTCTTGAATGTATTTATTTCACATTTCTGTACCATCCATGTATTATAAATTTATTATATAATAAATAGGCTTACTCAGGACTTGGGCAGATCATTCCTTTTCAGTACAAAAACCCTCACAGGTGGTAAAAATATATATGTAAAAAAATCTCAATAGCATACAAAAGCACCACCACCAAGAATTATTCAGATGAAAATGGCAAGTGCCCTGAGAATAAATCTGAATCCCTTTTTGCGGGTGGGGGGGACGGACACCTGAAAATGTGCAAGGCAGATTTCAGAATAAAACTAGCCTGAATGTGTATTTCAATTAAACAGGAGGCAGTACTGTTCATATTTTCTCAGTTTCAGTCATAAAAGAAACGTTGGCTTACCTGAACGTTCTTCAATGTGCGCTGCAGAGAGTCCAAGCATGGGAGTTTAACTTCTGTCGGTTGCTAAGGGACTGAGTTAAAAATAGACGTGGTCACGCCTCTTCTGCTCCACCTGCTTTGATCTGGGTCAGTTCTTTTAACGCAAGCGTAGACCCTGAAGACATGTTCAAACCATTGCAAGATCAGTCCAGTCCAGTCAAAGCCCAACCCTGGACCCTAAAAGTCAGGGCGGGTCTTGGACTCTCCGCAGCGCACATAGAGGAACGTTCAGGTAAGCCAATGTTTCTTTTCCTGTGTGCTGCTTGGAGAGTCCACGCAGGGGAGATATGCCAAAGTTTAATTCCCATGGGTGGGAGCAGATAAGTCCAGGGTACTGGAGGTGGAGCAGACTCTTTGGAGAACTCGTCTGCCAAAGGATGCCTCAGTGGAGGCAAATGAGTCCAGTTTATAGTGTTTCACAAATGGCGATGGCAAAGACCACATTGCTGCTCTGCAAATTTCTTCAACGGACACTTGCGTAGCCCACGCAGCCGAGGTGGCCGCACTTCTGGTGGAGTGAGCTGTCAAGCTACCAGGTACTGGTTTGGCCTGACATTCATAAGACGTGGCGATGCATGTCTTAAGCCATCTACCTATTGTCGAGGGGGAGACTTTCTGCCCCATAGAGGTCGGCTGAAATGAGACAAACAACGCCTCAGTCTTTCTAAATGAGAAAGTCCTCTTTAAATATATCCAGAGAGCCCTCCTAACATCTAATTTATGCCACTGATGTTCCAATCGATGTTGTGGATTGGGGCAAAAATCTGGCAAAATAACCTTCTGGGCCCGATGGAACCAGGAGTTCACCTTCTGAAGGAAGGAGGGATCCAGACGGAGGACAACCCTATTGGTGTAGAAGATAACAAATCCTGGCGGACAGAAAGAGCCGTCAATTCCGATATCCTCCTGGGTGAGGTGATAGTGACCAGGAAGGCAGTTTTGAATGACAGTTACCAGAGATTAATAGATCTCAACGGCTCAAATGAAGATGAGATTAGGCCTGAAGTACCAAGGTGAGATCCCAGGAGGGATAGCGATGGACTACCTGAGATCTCAAATTAGTAGCCCCCTTTCAGAACCCACAGACCCTCAGGTGATGGGACAGGGACTGTAGATTGTCAATATGAATGACGGTCGACTGCCTGCATAGAGTATTGGGCGCTAAACCTTGAGCAAACCCTTCCTGCGCAGGGGGGTCCGATCCTCCCATATTTGCTGGATTAAAAAGGTCTTTAAAGACAGGCTGATCTGGTATCAAACCCTCATCTTCTGACAGATCCATATCATTGAAAGATCCTTCAGCCGCCACCGACCCTAACCCTAACCCTAACCCTAACCCTAACCCTAACCCTAACCAATGAACGTGGCGGATACTCAGGTCTAAGATCGGCCCAAGTTTCCTGAGTTGGGACCTGACTGATTGGGGGAACCCATCTCTGTTGAAGTCCTAAGGTTATATCCTGTATTGCCGATGAAATCATAGCCCTGATGTCCTGAGGGAGTTCCCTGGGTTGACCCTCCCCTGTGCGGAGCCCCGCTGCGATAGGGGTAAAGGTAGCAAAAGGGGTTGCCTTCTGGGTAGGATCAGGTGGACAAATAATGGCTCCCTGGTCAATCTCTCCCTGAGGCACTATGGAGATATCAGCAACCCCCGTGTCCTGGGGACAGATAATGTGGTCTGGGGACCAATCCTGGACAGCCTTGGGGGAGGAGACCGGTAGATTCTGGACACCCTCTTGCCAGGTAACTACAGGTGTCTTGGCCAGGTCCACTTGATGCTGGGCTTTGGCAAATTCCATTTTGAGAGCCCAGAGGCAGCGCTCAGCATCCTTAAGGGCAGCTGAGGAGGCCATACTGGTAGCAGATTTCTTAGTTTTAGATTGTTTGGGGGCACTCTTAGAAGAAAGCCCTTTGGTTGTCACCCCTCCTGTCTTACCACCAGCAGAGGTAGAGGCCATCTCTCCTGCAGATGCAGATGGTCTAGAAGCCATGAGGACATTCGCTATGGACCGTGGGAGGATAAGTCCCAATATGGAGAGGCTTCTGGTTCTGGCCCACACCGCTGATGACACCTGAGCCCAGGTGTTCTACTGTGACTCTCCAATGGAGTATTACCCCTAAGGATAGTGACCCCTGTATCTCAGTTCGAAAAACTGGAGAGATAGTCAGCCAGATGGGCATATCACCCCCTGAGGGCAGGGACTCCTGAAGCGCCTGGTAGAGGCTGTTTTTGAAATGCAAAAGGTGGTGGCAGTCACTCAGAGCCCCGGGGACCCGCACAATCACCATGACAAATAACACCTTTTAAATAGAAGCAGTAGCTGCTGCTGCTGCTCGAAGAACCACCGCTCTGAGGGGAGCAAAATGGCGCCCACAACAGCATAACTCCTCCCCTCGCTCTACCAGACAGATCACGCACTTAAGAAGCTGCAGCTTGCAAGTTATGAGCCCTCTGAGCTGTTGTATTTTGGCGCTAAAGTTCAGCGCACAAAATGGCGGCCATCAAGCGAGCCGATGCACCAAGTGGCTCCGCGAGTGAAATTGTGGCCAGGAACTCCCTGCTGTCAGCGTTAAACAGCTGATCGATCAATGAGTTTTACCCCTGAGGGCAGGGACTCCGGCTGCCTGTTCAAATCAGGGAGTATAGCCCATGGAGGGCAGTGACTCCGAACTCACAAGATCGCCAGACTGGCCCTCTTGTCACCTCCATGAGCGAAAGTGGCAGGGAAGCAATCCGCACCCAGCGCCACACAACTGATCGTAAATCCGAAGTATAGCCTGCTCAGGGCAGGGATTCTGGCTGCTCTCTTTATCTCTCACACCGTCTACCTATAACGGGAGTCCAAGCACTTTTCTCTGTTGTTAAGTAACTGCGGTAAAAGGAGAAGGAAATTACACGTCCTGTTAACTCAACTGAGTTAAAGGAACTGACCCAGATCGAAGCAGGTGGAGCAGAAGAAGTGTGACCACATCTATTTTTAACTCAGTCCCTTAGCAACCGACAGAAGTTAATCTCCCATGCTTGGACTCTCCAAGCAGAGCACAGGAGAAATTGAGTTCTTAGTTTCAATGTGAAACAATCTTAAACTTTGACTGACAATGTGAAAATCATCAGGGATAGGAAAATACGCCAAAAATAAGTCCAACAAAAGGTAAAGTCAAATACCTATTTTCAGTGATGCCAATAAAATTATGCCGTATTAAACAGATGCAGTTTCATCTTTTTTTGCATATGTGGTTCTACTGTAGCTTACTAACCTACTTCCAAAGCTGTTACTGAATTCTGAGTCATAAAGTTGTATTCAAAAGCATTTCAGTGCACTGACTTTTCAAACACATTGTAATTATATTCAGAGAGAAATAATTTGAACAGTCTCCTACACTGGAAAATATGCAGAGTTTATTGTGTCTTATAGTAATAATAATACTGATAACTGATATCTCAAACATAAAGGATTTGTAGCCAATTTAAAATATATTTGTACACATGCAGAGATAGTTGCTGACCTAAACAATGGGTCCTGCTTATCAGTTATCTGTTGCTGTGCATGTAATGAAAAACTGAAATGACACCTATTGTACTTCTTTTCTTCGGGTATGGGAACAAAGGAAAATAAAGCAATCTAGCAATAACAAAAGGGAGGAGGTTCACCATAAACATTGGGTATCCTTTATCTGCTGGGATTATAGGGAAAAGAGGAACAGAAATGAAGGGCTGATGGAAACACCATTGATTGGGCAGCTGTTTGAGTGACAAGAGAAAACAAGAGGAGGAGGTAGAAGGCAGTTTGAGGAGAAAGAAGATGCAATTATAGATCCTCACATTTTAAGGTGGTTACTGTAAATGCTACTCATTTCCCACTCAGGAATGAAACTGAGAAAATTGAGGGAATAAAGATGATGTCCAAAGCAGTAGTTATATGCAACTGTGAACCATCATTTTGTTTCTCTGTCAGTTCAGTTATAGAGTCTCTGTTTTGGTATACAGCAACTTGAGCATTTTGCATACAGGGCTTCTTGCTTTGGCAATTTTTTGGGTAGAAAGATCATCAAGTAAATGCATCAAGGGATTCTTTCAGTAAATCCAGTTTTGCTTTTCTTTCTGCTAAATAATCAAAAATTGATAATATGGTCCATGCAGCCTACGGTAGATACAAATTCTGTGGTCTAATTTTTAGAAATCTCTTCCTGGAAGCTTTTTGGAGTGTTATAAGGAATATCCTTCTGGTTCAGTTCCAAGTGGGAAAAAGACACTGGATTCATGGAAGTTGCTTGGAAAGAAGGTTTAATGGTGGACAGGAGCACATGGCATGAGTTCCTGAACAGAAAAGGTGGATCACGTTCTTCCAGATGTTGGGTGAAGAGAAAAAGGGCGTTGCTGAGAGTCCCTGAGTTTTTTATACCCTCTGTTGGGCCCCACCTCAGAGTTTCCTGTTCCTGTATATGTAATGCACTCCGATTGGTGGTCTGACCCCCCTAGGGGCGGTGGTCTTAGCTAACCTTTTAGGCTGTCTCCCAGGCTTGTTTGAGTGCTGGTAATTTTCCAGGTGCCGTGTGGTAAAGGTCTAATCCTATCATGTCCTTCTTCTCTTCTCTCTATATATCAATGACTGCATCTCAAATGATCCATCTGTTAAACTACTGAAGTTTGCAGATGACACAACAGTGATTGGCCTCATTCAAGACAACGATGAAACCGCATACAGATGGGAGGTTGAACAACTAGCCTCGTGGTGCGACCGGAACAATCTGGAACTGAACACACTCAAAACCGTAGAAATGGTGGTAGACTTTAGGAGAAACCCGCCCATACTTCCACCTCTTACAATACTAGACAACACAGTATCAAGAGTAGAGACCTTCAAATTTCTAGGTTCTATCATATCTCATGACCTAAAATGGTCACCTAACATCAAAAACGTCATCAAAAAAGCACAACAAAGAATGTTCTTTCTGCGCCAACTCAGGAAGCTCAAACTGCCCAAGGAGCTGTTGATACAGTTCTACAGAGGAATCATTGAGTCTGTCATCTGCACCTCTGTAACTGTCTGGTTTGGTTCTGCAACCCAACAAGACAGACACAGACTTCAGAGGATAATCAGAACTGCAGAAAAAACAATTACTGCCAACCTGCCTTCCATTGAGGACCTGTATACTGCACAAGTCAAAAAGAGGGCTGTGAAAATATTTACTGACCCTTTGCATCCTGGACATAAATTGTTTCAACTCCTACCCTCAAAACGAGGCTATAGCACTGCACACCAAGACAACTAGACACAAGAACAGTTTTTTTCCGAACGCCATCACTCTGCTAAACAAATAATTCCCTCCCACTGTCAAACTATTCACTAAGGCTGCATTGCTATTACTATTAGTCTTCTCATCGTTCCTATCACTTATCTCCTCCCACTTATGACTGTATGACTGTAACTTGTTGCTTGTATCCTTACGATTTATATTAATATGCTTCCTGATTGCTTATTTGAACCCTATGGCAATCATTAAGTGTTGTACCTCATGATTCTTGACAAATGTATATTTTCTTTTATGTACACTGACAGCATATGCACCAAAGACAAATTCCTTGTGTGTCCAATCACACTTGGCCAATAAAGAATAAAGAATAAAGAATTATAAGGGTGAAGGTCTTAATCCCATCACTCTGGAGCTGAAGGGGAGGCAGGGAGCTGCAGGAAGCTCCTTTGTCTTTAGGACATGTTTCTCCTTTCCTCATCCAGGGAAATATATTCTTCCTTTTCAATATTTCCTAGGATATTTCATTTTTCTAGGAGAGGGGTGGGTGCTAACTTCCTTCAGGAGTAAATAATAAAGTTGAGTATGTAGCTGCCCCAGGGATGGGGGTGGATGGGATGGGGTGGGATTAGCATATATAAGATATCTAAAGAATTGCTATTCTTATAAGTGGCATGCTCCTCTGTACTATCCTCTTCTAAGATCCAATTCAACATATGCCCGGGGTTTGGTATAGTAATAATGCAAATGTTAGTGCTGTCATTACTTATATTTTTGTTTTCAGACACCTTTTTTTTAAAAAAAGTCCAGTAGGTCATCTATTTTGGTTGCTTGGGCAGTTTGCCAGGATTCATTCTTCCTCTTTCTCATGCGATAATCTTCTCTTGCTGGTAGCATTTAAACGGTTCTTAATTCTTGACCAGTTGCTTGGGAGCTAGTCAAATACAGTTATGCACAGGGTCCAATAATTAAAAAGGGGATTAGTCTGGTAATATTAGGTAAAATTGATTATTTACTAGAGCCGTCTGATTGCTACATGCTTTCATATCATCATTATGGTAGAAGAGAACTTGTTTTTCTGTTTCAAATTTTAATAAAAGTTTATGTGTTTTAGCAATCACATGTTCATTATGTGTACACAACTATTTCAAAATCACTTCTAATAATGTTCAATACCATAAATTCTTTTATCCACTTTAAATATTTCTGATAACTATAAATAAAAAACCATTGACAAGTATGTTCCTCTTCCATCAAATCTTACCTTGATTTTATTTATTATGACCCTTGACAAAAAGTTACATCTCATTGTATGTTAACCATTTGTGTTTGTATAATCTTAGAATACCTCTTGTACTGAGAGCCACATAGGGTTTTTGTGGACAGCCTGGATTCGTATCTGTTCCATATTTTCAATATGGCCTGAAAGACATACATTCTTGAAGTAGAAAACATAATAAACACTGGAGGAGCTGGATCATCAATGCTTGTTTACCTTTCTTAGGGTTGCCAGATGTTCTATTTCATATAATCTGCCAATCAATTGCAAAGAAGTGGTTTAAAACTAAATGGGACAAGCACTGTCTGGAATTTAATAGTACTTATAGGTTACTCATAAACCTTTGACGCAGTAGTCAGGAAAAGAACATGAACTTGCATTTGATTGTTACCAGAGGTGGGTTCCTGCCTGTTTTTGCTGGTGCGGTTAATAGCTGTTGTTCAGCGCAGAGCCAAAGACGCTGCTACCGTTCGCGGCACGGGAGCTTTCCCCGGGCGCTTTCCCCGCCCGCATGGACGCTGCCAATTGTGTTCTTTTGCCCTCTGCGCATACAGAATGCTTTGCGCATGCGCAGAGAGCAAAAGAACGCAAATAGCGGCGTCCATGCGGGCGGCGGCAGCGCCAGGGGAAAGCCCCCGCGCCACGAACGGCAGCAGCGTCTTTGGCTCTGCGCCGAACACCAGCTATTAACCGCACGGGCAGGAACCCACCTCTGATTGTTACGGTAAATGTGTTGTGTTGAATTTGTTTCTTTAGATTAGTTGGCTAAAATAAAAATAGAAACGTACAGTCATATAGATCTCTTTTCTCTATTAATGTAAAGTCTTTCATCAGAATGCCTGCAGAGAGGAAGAAAAAGTGATGCTTACTGTCAGCCAAAACCTTTAAGTGATTTTCTCTGGCTCTCTCTATTTCTAGTTATAGAATGTGAGATAGAAGAGCATACAGTAGTTGTCATTCCTGCTCCCTGATATGACCATTCAGTCTGTTTCTTTTAGCTTCAACTTAAAATCCAGATATTACTAAGTCATACATATTTCTCAGACATACTTTAAGGAAAAAATAATTGGTATTTGAGCAGTTACGTGGCATCTATAAAAAATATTTGGCATCTATAAAAAATACATATAAAGGGGTACAGAAATTGATTAATAGAATGTTGTAGCCCTGATTCCTGGTGTGAGTACAGTACATACATAATACATTACTACAAGTCTTTAATTGTACAAAGCATACAAACACTAAAGGAAGCTATATCAGGGCTTCTTACCCCATCTTATAACTCTTTATGAATAAATAAATGCATATGCATTTGTGCATTTGCAGATAATGATTCCTCTGTTTTTCTTTTTATTAATATCCGGGTCCTCATTTATTCCAGGCTATTTAAGTTCCTTAAAAGGAAACACTCAAATAGCTCAAACTGGTAGTTCTAAAGAATGTACCATTCAAGGGGTGCTTGGTGCTCTCTGTATCATTTGTACACTCAGATAATTTTCCATTATAAAATCAGAACATAGGAAAAAGAAAAGAAACATTACAGATTTTTTTCCTTGTCTAATAACAAGAAATGAAACAAAACAATATAATCATACTATGCTACTTGCATAACATTTTAGCCAGTTTCTTAAAATCGTAAGTTATGCAAAATATATTATTTCAGCTCTCAAACTACTTTCATTGGGGTCTCAGTCTTTTTAGCTCAAATTAAAAAAAAAGATCTTTACAACACTTCTAAGTAATCGTGATCATCTAGAGCAGATCAACTTATTTTAAAACGCCTACTTGGAAACTGTTCTGACTCTCTCTAGAGCGAGCCAGAGAGTAACTAACTCTCTCTCTCTCTGGACTACAGAGGTGGTCACGAAAGCCAGAGCTTTTCTCAAATAATGCCAATGGTGTTAAACTTATTTCCATACCTCGTCCATTTTCATCTTATTTTAAGGTAAAGTGTGAAAAAATGTGATTCCAAGTTGCAGATGGATTGCAAACAGACGTGTCTTTAATTTTTTTCTTGGATCTCTTTATTCTGATGTACCTGGTTGGTGCCTTTATCTTTGTTTTTAATCATTACAAAATTTGGGGCAAACATTTCTAAAATCATTGAATTATGTGAAAGGGGTAAAGCAAAACACTCTGATGGATTTTGATGATCAATCTGCTGGCAAGCAGTTAGTTAATAAGGTAATCAAAAAAGTGGAAGGCAGAAAAGGAGACAAGGAAGTAAGTCAAGGAAAGGTTGTTTTTACTGAAGACAAATTATTTTTAGACTAAGGCTCCAGAAAAGAATTTTGACAGCTTTAGGGTAGCATCCTGCTGATCTTTCGTCACTTGGGTTAAACTAGTAGCTACCCTAATCTTTTCTGCAGTGGATACCAAGCCAATAATGGCCTCTTCTGGCATGCTGCACAGAAAAGGAAGCCCAGCAGACAGACCAGTTAATCAATAGGAAATAACATTGATGATGACAAGTCTGGAAGTTCAAGGCATAAAGTGTGGTCTTCCTAGAAATGTTAGTTGTTGGGGTGGTGGCCTTGAACTATACTCATTCCTTAAATATTCCTTGACTAGATGCCGGTTTGACCATTTATTTGCCACTTGGATGGATAACTCAACACACAGTTTTCCATGCTGAATATATTTTAATGATTTAAACCCATTATCCTTTTATCATTCTATATCATTTACTTAGCAAACACAAAGTCCTTATAGTGTTGTTTAATAAAACATGCACTGAATGCAAGTTTGCAAACCTTCCTAATTTGTGAGCACTAGAAAGGCTACTGTTCATTAGCATCATTTGGTTTAGATATTTTTAGTTGCCAGAACTCTGTGAGAAACTTTTCTCAAATTATGGAGAAAAAGCTTTGTTTCTTTAGCTACATCCCATGATGACATTTCTCAATATTAGTCATCCTAACCCTGAATTCTCTTGAAATACTGACACTACATGCTGGATTTAAGAAACAACTTATTTTTGTTTGTTTTACAAATTCTAATGAATTATATTGGGAGTGTTGTGTGTGGTTGCTGCCTTGAATAATATATAAAATAATTAATGCGGTAGGTAGGTAGGAGAGAAAGAGAGAGAGAGAGAGAGAGAGAGAGAGAGAGAGAGAGAGAGAGAGAGAGAGAGAGAGAGAGAGAGAGAGAGAGAGAGAGATCTTATATATCCTCAAAATAAAGGACATATTTAGGACAAAAAAGTATTCTGTCCTCACTTTGTATTCATACATTATTTCTAATATGCAAACATATAGATTCTGGCTCTGGTTCATTTAGTGGCATTATTCTATTAAAGATTTTAGAAAATGTCAATATCTTTTCAGTTTTGTCCGAGTTCAGAAACTGAGTAGAGTTGGGTAATTTTGTTCAAAATTTTGAGTACACCTTATGGACAAAAAGTATCTCTTAGTTTTCTAAGAGGTTACCTTGCATCAATTATGTAAGCTCAGCATTTGTATTAAAGCAAAGTATTCAGATAAATGTGTATATATCGATATATACGTTTAATCTAGCAAAATATTATTTGCTTTAATGCCAACAAAGAGAGGGAAAATTACATATGTGCAAAACTTACTGTTCTGGGGACACATTTTTGCTCCTGATTATATTGATCCAGCCATTCTGAGAGTACTCTGACTGTTTTCTGCAAGTCAGTTTTCCAAAACTGAAGCAGTTTCTGGCATTCTGAACATAGTCTATTTTCAAAACAGGCCTGTTGAGTCCAGAACACTGCATCAGAGCATCATAACCATTTCCATACTATTCCTCAATCAGATTCCCCCAAAGCTGATATTTCCTCCCTTCACCCAAAGCAGAAAATAGCTGCTGGATTAGTTGCTGCAACAGAAATGAGCACCAAGGAACGAAGCACATCAGCTACTTGGTGGGTGGGTGAGGAATGGAAAGTCCTGCAAAGGGGCAACTGGAACCTCACAGGTTGCCAACCTCCCAAAAATTCTTCCTGCAACCCAATAGGAACTTTGTCCAGGACAGTTCCAACGTTTTTTCCACAGAAAACACCACTTCCCTGCCAGATCACTATGATCTGATTTCATCTGGCTGGGAATGAAATGGAGATTCAATTGTGAGGATATGTCCTCTACAAAAGGTAAACAGGACACCTTTGAGCTGAGGAAAGGAGAGGATGTGGATGTGTTCTATATCTGTTATTATTTATTTATGCATTTATTTACCAATGGAAAGAATAATTACTGCTTAGGAATTACTGTTTTTGTCTACTGTTTTTCCATCCTTGGCATTTTTCATATTTTTTGAAGTGGAAGAAAAAGCTACAACTGTTTACTTGATGGCTCAGTTCACAAAGACAAAACTGAGAGGACTTGCACGCCATTATTTCCATTCCCCAATTCCTCATAAATCAGTTCGACTTGCTGTTTTTCCTCAGTTCTGCCAGCCTCAACCTCAAAATGCTGGGAACAATAAGCACATGCTAACAGCCAATCAATGCTTGCCCTCCAGCTGACTAATAGCACATTGCAAAACACTTTATCGAGACCAATGAGTGGCTGCAGATCCTGGAGCAACACAATTCTCCTTACAAAATAAATTGCTACTTCCCAACCAGATTTTCAATTCAAGATGCATGTATTTGCTTGGCCATTTGCAAAAAGAAAGAAAATTCTCAGTGTTTGTATACAAAGAAGCTGGCTGCAAACATGACATATTTTGTGTGTGTGTGTGTGTGTGTGTGTGTGTGTGTGTGTGTGTGTGTGTGTGTTAAATTTAAGCCTCTTCAACTGTGAAAGTAAAAGGATAGCAAGAGACCATTTTTGCAGCCAGGTGTTTTTTCCAATAACTGTAACCATGGTTGCATATGACTGGAGTGTGGGAGGTATTTTCTAAACAATGTCTACAGAGAGAACAATGAAACCCAGACGGGGAGATGGTCATGTCTGCCTTGGATACAGGACCTGGAGCAAGGCAAGCATTCCCAAAGGTTCTTCAGAGCTGCAGCATTATAAAAAGAAATAGCACTGTTTTAGTTTCAATTAAGTTAGCAAAGAATCAGAAACAAACTCACTCAGCTTCCCAAACCAGCCATGTGTGAAGCTGAAGATATCTCAAACAGTTTCAAAAACTGCAATTAAGCCATTATATAGAGCAGTGGTGGCCAACCTTAAGCATACCATGCGCCAATTTTTTCACAGACGAGTTCAGATGCGCCATACAACTCAAGCACGTTTTTTACCTTCACGTTTGGGGTTGTAAAATAGGGATAGGGGTAGGATCTGCTTTGCTTAAGGGAGGAATAGGAATAACTCAATCATGCAATTCAGGGGCGGGTTCCTAATTTTTTAGTACCACTCTGTGGGCATGGCTTATTTTGTGGGTGTGGCTTGCCAGCCATGTGACTGGGTGGGCGTGGGCCTCAGGAGCTTGGCAGTGACCGGAGAAGTGGGGGGCATTGCCCCCCCGCAACACAGCCCCCCGCAGTGGGAGCAGCAAAACCGCGGCAGTGGTTCTTCTAGGAGGCTCCATCCGGCCTGAATGCTTCTCCCCATTCGATGATCCTAGACTCCTGCCGCCCGTTCCCCCTCCCCTCAGCAGCTCGAGAAGCCTCAAACGTGCGAAAATGCCTGGGATCATCACCATGCGTTCGTGGCTTCTCGGACTGCTGAAGGGAGGGGAACTGAGATAGGTCCTGCCGCCCATTCCCTCTCCCCTCAGCAGCTTGAGAAGCCTCAAACGTGTGAAAATGCCTAGGATCATCACCGCGTGTTCGTGGCTTCTCGGACTGCTGAAGGGAGGGGAATGGAGATAGCTCCTGCCGCCCGTTCTTTCAGCGTCTCACATGCTCCCTCAGCCATCCTCCCCTGCTTGGACTCACTGTGGGGTAGGAAGGCAGCGCATGCGCAGTGCTGGAAGCTCGGCTTCTGGGCATGCGCAGAATAATTTTTTAATTGTTTTTTTACATTTTTAAAAAAAATGGCGGCACCCAGGCATCAGCAACCGACCGCACCGGTACTGTGACGTCACCAGCGGGCCGCTACCAGTGCTATAGAGTGGACTACACTGGTAGGAACCCACCACTGATGCAATTCAATTAATTAATTTACACCATTTCAAAAGACACATGTTTATTGGAGCACCAATCTACAATAGTTAGAAATAATCTCTTGGACGAGAGGGTGATTGCTGTCGTGGACCCCACTGGTGGTGCTACAGCTGCCGGAGAGTCTCGTTTGGTGAAGATAACTCTGGACCACAGTTGTTGGATGTGATGACAGAGAGAGAAAGCTCTGAGCGAGATGAAGCATTGAGAGCGAGATCAGCTTGGAACTTCGTAATATATATTTAATCTTGAATCTGTCTTTCAATCACTCTCAATACAAAAACCACGCTAGTACACTCAATAAAACACTGCTTCAAACTCCACGCCACGATGGCTCACTCAGAACTGACTGACCATATCGAACGCTCACCGTTCATTCGCACGTGACTTCAAACACATGATGTGTTGCTAGTGCGCAGTGTTTGCGATCATTTGAGCAGGAATGCTCAATGGCAACACCGATAAAAATATTCGTACGTTTGTAAACCTGCTTAAAGTAACATCTCACAAGTTCCATTCTAAGTTTCAGACACCGAGAAGTTGAACATTACCGAAGGCTGTACGAATTGAACTGAGATCACTTTGGTGTTGAAAATATTAAGATGGATTCAGTTATGACACCTATTAAAAAAAAAAGTAGGTGCAAGGATGCAATGCGCCACTTGTAATCATCCAATGTGCCACGTTTGGCGCATGCGCCACGGTTTGGCCACCCCTGATATAGAGGCTCTCTAAAGTTGACAAAGGAGGTGACTGACAGCCTGGAGAACTAATGATTAATCAGGAAACTGACCAAGAATCTGGAGAAGCCCGTGGTTATGCTGGGTGGTGCTTCCTCTGTCATTCTCACACCTAGCCGTGGAAGGAGGAGTGAGGTACCAGGCAACCAGACAGCATCTTGATTGGACCATGTGACCGATTGTTTGGGGTTGAGGGGAAGCTTTCTCTTTTAATTAGGTGAAAACCACGGGAACCTTCAAAGTCGGTTTTCATCAGATCTGTGTCAATATGATGTCTCCAATAAAGCTATTCTTTAAAGAATTCATCTGCCTCAGAGTTTTGCTTGATATGGGTTTATTACTTGGAACCTTGGCATGGGGTTGAAAACTAAATGGAAGGGTACTGTAAGAGTTGTGTAGAACAACAAAAAGATGTACAATATTCAGTGTCTTGAAAACATGAATCACATTTTGTGTGTGTATGTATACCCGTGTGTGTGTGTGTGTGTGTGTGTGTGTGTGTAACTTTTTTTGCTGATAAATGAAAATAAAGGGAGACTATATACATACACATACACATACACATACACATACACATATACAGTACATACATACACACACACACACACACACACACACACACACACACACACACACACACACATTCAGTAGACATATTTATTGATTTTCTATCACCTCTGTACTCAAATGGCCCATTTCCCCTTTGGACTAAAAGGAAACAAACCTGCTCAATTTATCAGAATATAGCATGAACCCCCAAACTCACTCCTAATCAATTTTTTGTCTAATCATAATTCTAACCAATCTCTACATTTGCTCTCTTCATATTTCTCACATGAACAGAAGAGGATGTGTGCATTTCTGTTACTAAAGTCATGTGATTCTTCCCAATATATTGTGGGGGCAGATTTTGCAGTGGAAAGAATTAACCAAGCATTTCCAGGTTTTAATCTATGCAGCTGAGTGGAGATTCCATTATTTGATAAGGATATGTTCTGTTCTCCTTTTAGCACTTGCAAGGTTAGTTACTAAATTCATTAACAATGACTTAATTTAAAACCATTAAAATCAGGTTAAGCAGGTACCAACTTTTTTTGGTAGGCTGAATTAAGATTCCTTGAAGATAATGCAGCATAAAGCTGTACTGTAACACAAAAATGCAGAACTTTTCTAATTTTGAGGTGTCATTTCATTTCCTGACAATTGCATGTTCTTCATCAGGAAGTCTCCTCTTAGATAGTCCCTTTTGAAAACAACTGCAAATTTCATTTTGCTTTGTTTTGCATTCTTTGCAGATCAACTCTAATTTCTTCTACTATGTTGACAGTTTTTACCTTTAAGAACCCCCGCCTGCATAAGATAATCCTGTTTCTTATTCAAGAATATTGAATATTGAAGTGACTCTTTACTATAAATATCAGTTGGTATAATATGTTCAAGAGAGGCAACCAAATTGTCCTTGTTTTTAATTGGCTTCTTTCTTTTTTTCCTAATTCTGTTGCTAGCATAAATCCTTTTATATTATCAAACCACCCACACACAGACTAACATGTTCTTCATAATAACTGAAGCCATTACTGGGATTAAAAAAAAAGTATTATTGCAGAAAATAGGCATGAATCAAAGGACTATAGGCAAGGACAGATCCTTGGGAGCTGCATTTTAAAAATAGCATCTTATATTATGGAGAAACCTGGACGCTCATCACACAAGATTAGAGGAATTATCTCAGAATGCAAGGACATCTTGAACTATGATGAATTTAAATTACTTTAATTTTATCTCAACTGATTGAGAGGAGATAAATTAGCAATATCTGGAAATTCTGAACCACATTGAGTTTAGACTGATGGTTAAAATCCTGAAAAATCTGAACCAAAAACCATCAGAATAGCTTTACAGATCCTTGGATCATCTGAGAGGTTTAGCAATTCCCACTTTACTGTCCCTGGCCAGAATCACAGGGTGAATGACCTTTACGAGTCTATTAAAAGAAGAAATGTTTATTTTCAGAACAGGGTGTTAGTGCCTTAAGAATTCACCTTCTTCAAGCAAAGAACCAGAACTTAAGAGTATTAGGCTAAGTGCAAAGACTTTAACCTCATTTTACCTCCAGCCTTCAGCAGAACAATCTGCTATCTGAAAGCTTTCCTTGCTACCTCGGTTTCTAGCACCAGCCACAGATGGATCATAAAATAGAAGTAAAGCACCAGAACACAGCCTGTATTGCAGCATGGAGATGGTTTTGAAGCTCACAGAAAAAAAAAAACATTTCAAAGCATAGATGAATTTCATATCCTGAAGAGAAATATACCAAGATTGCTTCTCGTGTTTAAATGTTTTACACACACATACACAGATATACATGCATGCATGTGTGTGTGTTATATACACACAAGCTTCTTGTGATATAAAATTTACTATATCTGTAGTGTGTTATATGCACACATTACAGATATAGTAAATTTTATATCACAAGAAGCTGGGTTGTGTTCAATAAATCAGTGACGTAAAACATTCCATAATATTACCATACTCTATAAATAAAACTATCAGGAACGAATTGAATCATTGGATGTCAAAAGCCCATTTTAAAATTAAAAAAAAAAATTCAGTGCCTTTCTGAACTTCAAGAACGAAGACACGTCTAAGGCAGCCTATTCCATGATGTGGGACAACAAGAGTGAAGGCTTGTCCTTCTCACTTCTCACAGAAGTGCTATCTTAAGTAGATATTCTGTAGATGTACTAATCTTACTTGGTAAGGCAGTCTCTCATATAATTCACTGCTACACTAATACAGTTTTTAAAAAACTGTATTCTATTAAAAAAAATAGAACTTTGAATTGGGTCTTCAGACCCAATGTTCCCTGTAACATCAGAAAACAGCGCGCGGCAGTTAGAAACTGCCGTGCGGCATTCTCATTTCATGTGTGCGGCCGCGCAGGCGCGCGGCCTGTGCCATTAGAAAATGCTGCGTGGAAGTTAGAAACTTCCGCACGGCGTTCTCTCGTTACATGCGCGGCCGCACAGCTGTGCAGCTTAGAGGGAACAGACCTACTGGTAACTAGTACAGCAACCATAAAATATATATTATTCTTTAGTAGTAGATTTTCCCTACTAACCAGAGCTGGGTTCCTCCCAGTTTGGACCGGTTCTATAGAACCGTTAGTAACTTGGCAGCCTGGGTCGCTGGAACTGGCAGAGACCCAGGCATGCTACGCCCCTGAGCCGGGTCTCTCGGCGGTGCCATAGGCACCGCCATCTTGTTTTTTGCTTCTGCGCATGCACTGAAGCTTTTTTTTAGTACTGCGCATGCACAAAGCGTCATTTCCGGGAGGTGACGCGTTTGCTTCGCTCGCACATGCAAAACATGCACTTCCGTCATGATGCGAACCGGTGGGGAAGATAAGTAGAACCCACCCCTGCTACTAACCCCTCTATTTCTGATCACTTGTACCTTAAATTCATCTTCATAAGAGGCCCAACTTAATCCATTTAGCAAATGTCCAGCTGCAAAACGACCAAGTTTCCTGAATAGTTACTGAAGACTAATCACACATATTTTGAAAATTATTGTCCACTAATAAATGAATAAATGTGAATGATACATTTGCTCATTTATTTACAAGTCTATATTTGTATGTCTACTGTCAAAAGCCAGAAATAGTATGGAAGACCGATTGAGAAAGAGTATCCTCAATGAATATTCTGAGAAAGATTATTCTACTCATAGAAACTTCTACAAAACTCAGAAAGCTCCCACTTTCTTACCATTAAATACATCTCCCAAATATGATTCACTATGTCAATAAAAATTGATACTAAATGCTCTGAAAATATATTGCTAATCTGAGTTAACATCTGTCTGCCCACAAATACATATACTTTTTTTTAACTTGGCTGTTAAATTCTTGCTAATTACAAATATTGAAAATTGTAGATGAGAAAACATTAATTTACAGAATGCTAAATTCCCATTCCTAAAAGTTTAATATATGTATTTGTAATAATGGTTACAAGACCAATGTGAAATGCATAACCATTCATTTATATTACCAAGTTAATTATTCACATGTTAATTATTATTAACAATTCACAATTTACTAACAGTATACTGAAGAACCATATAAAGGCAGGACAAGAAGCAATGGATGGAAACTAATTAAGGAGAGAAGCAACCTAGAACTAAGAACAAACTTCCTAACAGTCAGAACAATTAATCAGTGGAATGACTTGCCTCCAGAAGTTGTGGGTGCTCCAACAGTGGAGTTTTTAAGAAGAGATTGGACAACCATTTGTCTGAAATGATATAGGGTTTCATCTATTATTCTGTTATATATTTCTCCTACCATTTCATTTGTCAATAATTTTTCAGATAAAAGGGTGCTCTTTTCACCCACTGCCATCAACATTTTTTTAGTTCAAATGAGAATTCAATTTCCCTGCTAACTTACTACTTTAATGTGGTTGCATTAGAAACAAAAGCACAAAAGCAAATTGAGCTTCACCACGTTGAAAAGCTACTTTAATTAAGAGAATTGACACATTTACAATTTCTCAATATTAACATTCTTTTTATATGGATTTACTGATCTGTGAATGAAACTATAACTTACCTGTTTTAATACTTATTTCATTAAGTTACAAAACAAAATATTGTATTCTCTTGTGGCTTTAACATTTCCTTTTCCTAGGCCAGCTTCATTGTATGGAAATTGTTAACATTTTCTAGTATCTTTCTGAACACCAATTTACCTGTGTGTCAGTTGAATGATTGTTCTGGAAACAGAAAACAACCACAAATGCAGTGAAAACCCGAAACAAAATCAATATCTTTCTAAAAATCTAAATCAGCTTTTTTCTGTCATATTTAAAGTTACTGGTACTTAATTCTGCTTGTATTCTTTTGATGAATCCAGCACTGATTCTATTTATTTATCTATTCCTTTGTCTGCCTATCTGTCTCAGCACAGACTGTGTTATGTACCAAATATTAAAACCTGTCAATTATTCAAAACTAGGACTCTGATTCCTTCACAATTATTGTTGTGAATTTAAGGGGTTATACTCAGTGTACACAAAAGACAAAGTACATCAGATCATTATTTTCCCAGAAAAAGAAAAAGAATCATTTTTTGTTTTTCAGAGGTAGATGGAAATCATATTGTATGTACTTAGAAAGAACATGTATAGTCCATTGGCCCAATTTAATTGGCTTATACTGAAAATCTCCAAGCTTTGAATTGTTAATTTCATTTCTCCGAGGATTTCATGGTTGCCTTTGTCAATTAATTATGGCTTATAGATTATTTTAATTTCTGAATATCGTACCATTAAATTGATGCTAATTTGTCTTAATTCTTGTGGATTTCTGATTTTATTTATTTTGTTACTGAACCTTGAAAATAGAGACAATCATGTTGGATTAATGCATGTTACACTCCAGCAAATGGTTCAGTAAGCACTGCCTCATAATCTGAGTTTTTCTGGGATGAATCCAGACTGATTCTGAGACTTAATAAATCACCATTCTTCTACTATTAATACAAATGCATTTGAATTCCTGCAGTATTGGGAGATATGGTGTTTTCTGAATAACAGGGCAAGCACTGTGTCTCCTTTTAATATTTTAATAACTAATTTTATATCATATGATATCCAATGAAGAATATTCATACGTTTCTATTATGTGCTATGAATATACTGGATCTCATTTGCTCTATATATTTCAAATTGTAGCAATTATATTACTAGCATTCAATTTCAAAAGCAATACATAGCTAATCATTTTAACCTAGTTTTATCTACACAGCTTAACTTAGTTTATAGTATGAAATTTAAAACGAAATAATGAATTTTTAAATCACAAATTAACATTTAAAGACCTGGCTTTTTCCCAGGCCTAGACTGGGGACGTGTTTATATGTGTTTTGAATGTTGTTGGTCAGATTCTCCATCTTGCTCTTTATTTATATTTTTTCTTCCTTATCTTGTCTTTTTCTTATTCATATTGTATTTTAATTTGTCTGTTATTATATGAGCTTCCCAGAGTTGTTCTGAGGTAGGGTAATGCCTAAATCAATTAAATTAATTCTATTTTAATTACCATATAATAGTTAGAATATAGAATAGGTAACAACGTTCCATGTGCCTGGGCATATAGTCATGCTGTGCATATGGCTACAGAAATGTGTTCAGACAACACTAGCACCCTCGGCTAAAAAAATTGAGGTGATCCCCCCCCCCCCCAAGTTGAAAATGACTGGACCAGGGAAACCTTTAAGTTTTACTTGCAGATAAATGGATACTTTTATGTGCCAAAATATCCCCCAAAATTGGTTTTGGCTTATCTGTGGGTGGGTTTATTCACAAGTATACAGTACCCATATACTCCTTTTATACTGATGTATAAGCTCATTCATGGATAAGCAGAGCACTTAATTTTTAATTCAATTCCATGCCACCCGCGGATAAGCCAATTGTGAAAATTAAAACTTTTTAAAAATTTGTGGGTTGGATTATTCCCAGGTGGTACAATTTTCAAGGTATTAGGGTTAGAAATTTGACAGTTGACTTATCTGCAATGTACTTATATATGAGTATACTGTATACGGCAGTTTAAATTAGAAGCCAACTCTTTTCAAAGGAGAATGTGATTTGTGAATCTTTTTCATCTGCCCCTGGAAGGTAAACATAATGTTATTTATACTATTTTGTTCTTTAGGTCAAGTGCACAAAATGTTAAAATGGCACACTCAGGTTGTCCTTCCATAGCGTCAAAATATGTCTATAATGTTTATATATCCAATGAGAATTTTCCATACAACTTAACCTTCCAAGTATATACAGAAATCCCTGGAGGAATTGTTTCCTGCAAAGGCCAACAAAGATGCATTTATTTTAGTTGTATGGCAAATCTTGCCTTTAAATTATGGCAGAACAGTCATGTAGAGGCCTTGCTATATTGTGGAGTCCCAGCAAGCTTTTGTTAAGGCATCCTGAAATTTCTAGGTTACTGATACATTTCATAGGTTTTGTCACTTTAATTTTAAAAGTAGTTTCCCCAAAAATAAGACCTATCCAAAAATAAGACCTAGCGTGTTTTATGTGTGTGCCTAATATAAGCCCTAACACCCCCCCCCCCAAATAAGCCCTACTTAAGAGCCTGCGTAGCTGTCTGCCCGCCCATTCCCTCTGGTTGCTCATGGTGGCACAGCCATGAGGTGGTGCAGCTGCCCTACGTATCCCGCACCAGATTACCTCAGGGCCCCCACAGCCAGGTCATCCACACCCTGACACCAGCCTCACAGCAACAGCAACAGCAGCCATGTGCAGTAGGAGCCCATGTGGCTGCCGGCCCACTTCTGCTTCCTTGCAGCCACAACGGAGCAGGAGGCTGAGAGGTGTGTTGGTGCCATGATCATGAGGTGAGGCAGGTGTCGGGGCATGGATGGCCTGGCTGTGGGGACCTTGAGGTAAGCTGCTGTAGGGCACATGGGGCAACTCCACCCTCCCCTGTCTTGCAGTGCTGGCACTGGCACTGGCACATCATGCAGCCTCCTACTCCTCCTTGAGCAAGGAGAAGAAGTGGGCCTCCTGTAATGAAAAAAAAGACACCCACCCAAATAAGTCCTAATGCTTATTTTGGGGCCCAAAAGAAAATAAGACGTGGTTTTATTTTCGGGGAAACACGGGTACTTTTAATTTTAAAAGTAACTAACTGAAGCACATTAGAATTACACATAATTATGTATGGCCTCCCAGAGAAAGGGTATGTCTAAATGAAGACTGAAGACAACTGAAGACAGTGCTAGTAAAATACTTTACTAAGTTGTTACTGAGGTGCCATTACCATCCTCTTTGGGGGGGTGGGTAATGGGATTTGTAAATCAGAGGACAGTTGTGTAATCCCAGGAAAATTCCTAACTTCTTTAAAAAGTATACAGAAGTTACATTTATGTCCTCCGTGCATTCTTTTTTCTTTGAAATCTGACATTCTACACAGAGTTAGTATTTAGTTAAAAGCTGGAATATAGCTTACACCTTGATTGGGAGCTACTGATTATTTTGGAGTAAGCTGCCATTCAAGAATGAGAAATAATTACCAGGCTGAGCATGGGCTGTGCTTTCTTTCCTCCATATTCACAAATTTGTATGTGGTTTTAGATGACAAGCTTAAGGATTCTATTGAAAACATGAATTTTATTAAAAGTACTGTATTTTTCGGAGCATAAGATGCACCGGAGTCAGGGGTGAAATGCTCCCGGTTCGCTTGTGCCTGTCGGTCGTCGGAGAGCTGATCGCGAAGGCAGTGCGACTCTCTGCCCACCCGCCGGGACACCGCCATTTGAGTTCTTTTACCCTCTGTGCCTGCACAGAATGCTTTGCACATGCACAGGGGGTAAAAGAACTCAAATGGCGGTGTCCCAGCGGGTGGGTGGAGTGTCGTGCTGCCTTCGCGATCTGCTCTCCAACAACCGACAGGCACAAGCGAACCGGGAGCATTTCACTGCTGACCAGAGTATAAGACGCACCTTAGTTTTGGGGGAGGAAAACAAGGGGAAAAAATCTGCCTCTGCCTCCCAGCAATTTGCCTCCCAGCAAACAGCACAGGTGATATACACTGTTTGCTGTGTATTTCTGTGCATGTGTGCCTGACCCATAGAAATAGCAAAGAATTGAAGAAATGTACATTATGGCACTATATTAATGCCAGAAAGTTTTCTTAAATGTAGTCACACTATCTTTTCCCAATTATTTAAATAGATCTACTCCAAACATGACTAAGTCAGGGTTTAACTCAGCTGCCTTATCTTAATACTAAACAGGCCACTGTTACATTTCAGATTATACTTGTACAGATGCTGTTAAAATTGATGTGGCTTTATTGAAGTATACATTATTCTCTGCTATTTAAAATGCTTGATCTGAAGAGGCACTGGGCCTCTTCAGATCAAGCATTTATTTTAAATAGCTTCTTCATTTTCTTAAATTGTCTAGAACAATAATAAAGCAGTCTTTAAAAAAATCAGTCTAATAATTTGAACATTCTATAGATATTTATAGTTATTGACTTACCTCCTTGCATCCAGTTTCAGCAACTGATTAGCACAAGAAAATAAAATTCTGCCTCTGTCTCTCCCTCCCAGCAATTTTGCCTCCTTGCAGTTTTAGTTTCACTTTCATTTTAGTACATGGGCCGGCCTGCAGCCTCAATCAGCTGCTAGTCGGGAGGCCGATAATCAGTTGCTTGTGCTAATCAGGCTCTGCGCTGTTTGCTGCAAGGAGGTAAATTGCTGGGAGGCAGAGGCCAAAGGGTGGGGGTGGCTGGGTGGGGCTACATTCGGTGTATAAGACGCACCCAAGTTTTCACCCTCTTTTGGGGGGTAAAAAGGTGCGTCTTGTACTCCGAAAAATACGGTAATAAAATTTATTTGTAATGAAATTGAACTGACAGAACACTAGAAAGAGTATTTTAGGAAACTCTATGAGAATGAAAATTAAATGCTGACGATTGGAACTCAAATAAATGCTCCCCAACATTAGTGAAAATAAATCATCAAAAAAGAAAAGTGATTCTAGGTAACGGTAGTGATAATAACAAATCCTGATTGTAAGAACACAAAACTGTACTAATTAACAACCAGTAGTTATAGCAATCTGTACAATTAAAAAAAACTAAGAAATTAGCATTACTATCATCAAACACATATGGTGGAACTTGAGAAATCTTAAAACATGAATGTGGAATTGTTTAAAATGACGTCTGCAACTATCTCTGAAAATTGAAAGAATGCTGATGGAAGTATTCATCTACAGAGGGGAGATAGTTTGAATAATTGCAAAACTATACGGATTAACTTGTTAAGTGTGTCTGGCGAGATATTTGGTGATTTTAAGCAGATCACTGGAATATATAAAGTGAGGAAGCTACTTTACTGTATATTTACTGATGTAGAGAAATGTATGGTAAAGTGAATAAATAGGCTTCAATTATGGAATATTTCCACAAATTTGGAGTTGAGCATTTTTATTTTTATTTTTGCTGAATGCAGTAAGCACTGGAGAAATAAAGAATCCATGAAAATAAATGGGATGATCTGGAAATAGTTCAGCACTGAAGAGTGAAAAAGATGGCTGGTGTCACCTTGTTTAATGTATTTATGGATAAATGTGAAATAAATGCTTGGGATGACAGTAGAGGTATGTGGCTTGAGGATGTGAATGTCTATTTTCTATGCAAGCTTATTAGCTGAGAATCCAAAGGACTTGCAGTAAATGTTAGAAGAAATGGATTGAACAAGTTATACATAAATGGTGAAAACTCAAGGGAGTAAATGAATTTGTGTAACTTGAGAGAATGTTTTCTGAAGATGGAAACATGATTGAACAAACTTTAAGATCTATGTATGCTGATAAAAAGAGAATATACTATGTGGTTTGTTTTGAGTAATGACGGCATAAGAGGGCATGTCTCAGCTCACTTTAGCACGAAGAAGTGAGAGTTACAGTAGGTATGTCAGGATAAATTTATAATTAAATACTGGGGAATGTGCCAAATTTTCAAAATTAGACTTAAGTTTTACATGTGAAAAATTAACTCTGCTTGCAAGTCCCACAATTCTATTCTCTTCTGAGAAGAAAATACTCATAAAAGGAAATAATTTGGGCCTCACAGTAACACACTTTAACTATGTTTCATTATCTATGCTGTGTTTGCCTGGGTATCCACCCTTTGCTATGTTATAAACCACAAGTCACCGTGGTTGATTTTACATCACACACTGCCAAACCCAAACAAATTGCAAAAAGGTTTAACAGCACATATAAACCACCAGACGAGAAATGCTTCCTTTGACGTACTTGTTAAGGACATATTTGGAATACAGATATTCTGGGGGTGGGGAAGAGGTGAGTAAATGCCTGGAACACTTTACCTGACTCAGTAGTTTCTTCCCCTAACCCCAAAAACTTCAACCTCAGATTATCTATCATCGACCTCACCCCATTCCTAAGAGGTCGGTAAGGGGCGTGCATAAGCGCACAATTGTGCCTATCATTCCTGTCCTAATGTACCCATATATTCATATCTCTTTTACTCTTATTCATGCTTGTACTATTACATAGATATTCAATCATGTTTTACTGTTTATACTTTGCTTATAATCATATATGCTTGACAAATAAACAAATACAAATACAAATAGTATATTGTATAGGGAACATATTGTGCATGGAAATAAATGGGAATCTAATTGGAAGACTGCAAGAAGAGTTTAATGCTGTTCCTGCGCAGGTAGGAAGAAATAAGCTGTAAATAACCAGTCCTGGAATATTCATGTCTCTGAATCACTGCCAACATCAGCAGAATATTACTGTGAGAAAGATAACACATTGTTTCAGCACAGCCTGCAGCTATTGGTAGAAAGGGACAGGATGGCAGGATTAAAAATAGAATCCTAACGAGGGGGGGGGATATAACCTGAAACCAATAAAAGAATCAATTGATGAAGTAGATTATTCTGAAGTTCATAGGTTTTGTATATCATTTTTTTAATTTGGGAGAATATACTCATATTCTATGGAACACATTCTATTATGACAGATATACTGTGAATCATTACTTTGTAACTGCCACAACAGAAATGGATTAAAAAAAGAAACAAGGAAGGTTTATTTTTGTGCCAAAAAGGTGATGAAATTACAAGGCTATTGTTATTTTAAGTAAAGATAAAAGTAGATTGGTGTGCAGGGATAGATAGCTGCAGAGTTTACTCATGACTATTTCCTGCTGGATAATCAAGAAGCTGGTGAAAAACTATTGTTTATGCATCTGTGTGTGTATGTGTCAGTGCACTGAGGCAAAATCATATATTTCTCTTAAAACAATCATTAAGGGAACTGTTTATTCAGACAGTGGAAGAGAGTTGAGAAAATGACACATTGGCATCTCAGTAAGAAAATACAATTTTTTTGTTATCCTTCCCATAGCTCAGACGCACCTTTATTTGAGCTGAACTTAGCTGTAGGTTAGAAAGCAAGATCTTCATGGGTGGAGATGGGGTTGCATATTACACTTTTGCAGATTTGTTCCTGCCTTCCAAATCCCTCCCAATAAAAAAATCAGGCATAATTAACTGAGAAAGGAGGGAAGTAAAGATTGCAATAATCTTACTTTCTTTTCTTAGTACGTGACATGAAAACTTTCAATGAAGATAGTTTGCTTTATTAGAACACTATTCCTATTTCCTAAATATTCTTACCACTCAACATAAAAAATGCACTTTTTCATAAAACTAACACCAAATTATATCAGTAACATCAAGTGGTCCAATGCAGCCTGCAAACTGAATCTGATTTCTCACTATTTATTGCTGAGTCTTTTAAAAAACCTGATTTAATTTATACCCTCTTCTGAACTTTTTAGCAGCAGTTAACTTCCTTACGTTAGTAATAAAAATGTTACTACTTACCTGGAAAGTATAAAACCGAGTTCCATTAGGAGGATGCAACTTAGGAGACCCAGAAAGTGTGCTCATCTCAGAGAATATCATTTCTGGTTCTAGACACAATATAATCCACAAGAAGCTATAGGAAAAGACAGAAAACAGCGGCACCCTGCTTGCAAGAGGAAGCCTTCCATAGGTTTCAGGGAGGTACTGTAAAATATGACATCTGCTCCATCCGTTCAGAGAGACGAGTGACAGCATGCAAACACACCATGTCTACATTTGTAAGCTTAGCTTAGCAGACTCATCAGTCAAAAACCTTTAGTTCAATCAGCTTTTAAAGCATCATAAGAAATAACACCAAGACTTTGTTTTAAAAAGAAAGAAATGCTAGAGCAAAACCTACAGTAAAACGTAGCTGGCGCAGGATCTGGCAATGCTTCGAACTCTGCCCATCTGTTCGTAGTGATAATCACCTCCCTCATCTACAGGCTTGCAGAATGATTATGCTAACATCCCTGTTAACCATTACCACACAGTTTGGTTTCAAGCAAGCATGCAAAGCTGAATACAGAGGACCTCTTCTGACTAAACCAATCCATTGTATTATATATGATGCTCAGTAATGTGGATTATGTGCACAGGTACATAAAAATTGTCTTCGTTCCACTGTTGATTGCTGAAATGTAATACTTTAAAATTAGGATGCAGACAGTTTGTGCCCCACTAATTGCAAAAATCTATTAAAATTGTGTCTGATAAACTCTGTGATCTACAAATAAAAATGAGGTGAAGTTTGACAGCAATGCAGCCAGGTTTTCAGACTTCAAAATGAGTTGTTGCTTGTTAAATAAAATGAGGAGAAACATTATGACTGGAGAAACATTATGAGTTTGTTATATATTTGCAACTTTAGCTTTGTTTTCTTTCCCCAGAGAAACATTCAGATGAAAAGCAACATGTTGGTGATAACATCATTGGATAATTTTGGTTACTGAAATGTTTATAACCATTCTTGTTTTAAAAGAACTCATCCAAGCATTTAACTGAACAAGCAGAAAAGATTTTTATGCTGAAATGCATCTGACTTTCACACACTTTCAGTTTGTTCTGAGAACAGGAAAAAATTATCACTACCTTGACACCTTATAGGCAGCAAAAATAAATGGTTTCATCTGGATTTCAGGAGAAGTTGTTATTTCTAGATATACAAAACATCAAGCTTAAATGATGCTTGAATGTTAGAAGCAGTTTTGGAGATGGTTAGAGGTGTATTTTGACATTTACAAAGACTATTGTTTTCACAGAGCATCCACAGTTCTCAAACTATGCACTGTGGTGCCCTGGGATACACAGCAAACTCAGAAGCATGCATAAACTGGGGTGGGGGGGGGTGGAGTCACAAATCCTGATCAGATGACAGCAGAATGCTGCACCTTGCTGTATAGATCACCTAGTTGCCAAGTGCTCAAAACGAGATCATGTGACCATAGGGGTGTGTGTGTGTGTGTGTGTGTGTGTGTGTGTGTGTGTGTGTCCATCTTAGCTTCATTAAGAAACTGGTAGTAAGTTGAGGAGTACCTGTATCAATGAGATCTCTGCAGCATACAGTTTGGGAATTCCTGAGGATGTGTGAAAAAAGTATTTGACACTAAGGGTGCTGGACCCAGAAAAATTTGGGAAATTCTGTAGAATATAAATTATTGGGGGGGGGGGACCACTGTATTACCAAGAGAAATTTGAAAAGAAAAAATCGTAAGCATTCTGACAATAAGTCAGTAAACAGAAATCTCTTTCACTGGAAAATAAAACTCCTAAAAAACTGGAAGCAAATTCTAGTACTGCATTCATTCTAGAAATATTTGTTTGCTGGCATTAAGTATAACACACACACACACACACACACACACACACACACACACACACACACAAAATAGAATCTATCAAGGAAATTATTTTAAGTCAGATTTTGACATCAGTTTTCAGATGAAATGTAACGATACTTCATGCAAAAGTCTTCCACAGCATATTCCTACCTGAACAGGTGAATACATTCTCCACATATTCTATGGTTTAATAATTTATATGATGGATTTCCAGTATTTCAGAATATAAATAGGTGATCAGATGATAGAGTACTGATAAGAGTCAAAGCCTACTTTAGTATTTCAATTTCCAACAGAGCATCAAAATTTATCCTAGACAAGAAAAAAAGCACAGAACCAGGAATCCCTGTTTAAAAGTACTGTACTTCCAGGACTTTTAAGACTATACAGTACCAGACTGTATTCTTTCTTCTGCAAGCAGAATAGTCTCCAACCATAGATCATTCTTTCTTTGCTCCTGAAGCCAAATTCCCACAAATACAGCTAAAAATTGCTTCAGATCAGAGGGAGTATAATGGCTTTCCACAATTATGGAAACTCTTGTTGCACAAGAATCTCAATAAACAAGGCAGCCTATTTCCCATCTCCAGAATAGAGAGAACAAATAAGAAACTAAAAATATAATCTACGAAAGAAATCTTGCACATATCAGATAACAATGTCCAGAAGTGTATGATAACCTCTGTTTGGAAGCCTCATAGCTAACTGCTTATCGCTTGACTTGAAATGCCATTACTTGTTATACTACAATACGTTAGACTTGAACACCGAAAAACAGCATATAAAGGAGAGAGTATTGCCTAGCTAAGACTATTGTGCCATCAGCCTTTCTCAAGCAACATGGATTTGATCTTTGTAACACCTACCTTGGTTGTATCAGAACCGGATTACTGCAATTATCTCTACATAGGGTGCAATTTGAAGAAGACTCAGAAAGTTGGCCAGAAAGATATAACATGAGATCATGTGCAGCAAATAGATGGTGCCTCTATTAAAACAGGTGCAGTTCCCAGATATTCCCATGCTGCACTAGATTACTAGTGAAGACTTTAGAACTCTGATACATTTGAGAGAAGGATGTCTGAAAAACTGCCTTCTCTTTTATTATGTTCTTTGCCTTCTAAAAGAATTCTTAAATCACCAGGAATAAAATAGAATTGAAACTGCAGAATGAGAGTTGTTTAGGCCCTAGTATTTCCTTCCAAAAGAGTAATTTTAGAATAGAATAGAATAAACAGAGTTGGAAGGGACCTTGGAGGTCTTCTAATCCAACCCCCTGCTTAGGCAGGAAACCCTACACCACAGACAAATAGTTATCCAACATCTTCTTACAAACTTCCAGTGTTGGAGCATTCACAACTTCTGGGGGCAAGCTGTTCCACTGATTAATTGTTCTAACTGCCAGGAAATTTCTCCTTAGTTCTAAGTTGCTTCTCTCCTTGATTAGTTCCCACCCATTGCTTCTTGTTCTACCCTCAGGTGCTTTGGAGAATAGTTTGACTCCCTCTTCTTTGTGGCAACCCCTGAGATATTGGAACACTGCTGTCATGTCTCCCCTGGTCCTTCTTTTCATTAAACTAGACATACCCAGTTCCTGCAACCGTTCTTCATATGTTTTAGCCTCCAGTCCCGTAATCATCTTCATTGCTCTTCTCTACACTCTTTCTAGAATCTCAACATCCTTTTTACATCGTGGCGACCAAAACTGAATGCAGTATTCCAAGAGTGGCCTTACCAAGGCATTATAAAGTAGTATTAACACTTCATGTGATCTTGATTCTATCCCTCTGTTAATGCAGCCTAGAACTGTGTTGGCTTTTTTTGGCAGCTGCTGCACATGGCTGGCTCATATTTAAATGGTTGTCTACTAGGACTCCAAGGTCCCTGTCACAGTTACTACTGTTGAGCAAGGTGCCACATATACAGTACCTGTGCATTTTGTTTTTCTTGCCTAAATGTAGAACCTTACTTTTTTCACCATTGAATTTCATTTTGTTAGATAATGCCCAATGTTCAAGTCTGTCAAGATCCTTCTGTATCTTGAGCCTATCTTCTGGAGTGTTGGCTATTCCTGCCAGTTTGGTGTCATCTGCAAATTTTAGGTCAATTAATTAAATTGCCTTCAGAGTGATCTGGATTTTAAAATTTTCTCATTTGTTTCGGTGTTTTATTGGTTGTCCTGTGTTTTCTAAAGAATTTGTTTTTAAGACACAGGTTTTCAACTGTGGCTCACAATCCACTAGATAAACAAATTTGAAAGGAATAACAGCCTGTGCAGGTGGCAGAGGGTAGTTTTACATCCTTAGATTGTTGCTCTGCCAGCGATTCAGCTTTCCAAGAACAAGCCAGGGACTTAATAAGAGCAAAAACGGCCGAAAAGAAGGCTGAAAATCAGCTGTCCAGCGCACGCATGCACATTGGAGCTGACATAGGGCAACGCCTCAATGCCCTCAGATATTCACAGGAGCTCAGGTCCGCCAGCTGACTTTTGGGCTTTCTGGGCACACTGGGAGTTAGGAAACAGGCTGTTTCCAGCCTCCGGAGGGGGTGGGGAAGGCCCATTTTTCATCTCCCCAAGCTCCAGAGCCTTTCTAGGAGCCTGGGGAGGGCGAAAACGGCCTTCCCTACCCACCCAGAGGTCCTCCGAAGGCCGGAAACTGCCCATTTGCTGACTTCCGGTTGGACCGGAAGTCCCATTTTTTCGCTCTCCCCAGGCATCAGAGCCTTTCTAGGAGCCTGAGAAGGGCGAAAACGGACTTCCCCACCCCCCGGAGGCCCTCCGGAGGCCAGAAATGGTCCATTTGAAAGTTGGGAAATGGGCCATTTCTGGCCTCCAGAGTGCCTCCGGTGGGGTGGGAAAGGCCGTTTTCGCCCTCCCCAGGCTCCCAGAAAGGCTCTGAAGCCTGGGGAGAGCAAAAAACGGGTGTGCCATCGCATGCCGGAAGCGGAGGGGAGGGTCACACACACATGCGCAGGGGGGCACATAGAATTATGTGTGTGGGCACGCGCGCACGTGACCCCCCGCGCTCACCCCTCTTTTGGCACGCGAACCAAAAAAGGTTCACCATCACTGATATAAACAAATTGATTATATTCATTTGTTCTATTTATAAATATTTTAGCTCTTTTCTGTGGAAACTTGGTTAAAACAGTTTACTATTTTTAAGATACATACGAATAGAAGATAAGTTTAAAACAATTCTACTGGCCAACAAAATAGAAGCAATGCAGTCAACTATTTTTAAAAGCCTCTAATAACAGTATCTACAGGACCGCTGTAATATAATTCATATTCATATTCAGCATGTTTATAGTAATGGAGTCAGGTGGGCCTTCTTCAAGCCTGCTAATTTTTAAAGCCAGACTGTACAAACCTTGCTGCTCTTATTTATCAACTGTATTGCTGATGTCAAAAGGAGAAACTCACTGGCTATTTTGAGTGTCTTGGCAGAGATTAATCATTTCTAGGTTTTTTTTTATAGTTTTTATTAAACAGTTTTAAAAACAACATTAAATACAAACCACACGTATAAAAACATAACATAAACAAACATAACATAACGTAACATAACACCATATACCCGTGATGGCGAACCTATGGCACGTGTGCCAGAAGTGGCACGCAGAGCCCTCTCTACTGGCACGCACACCATCGCCCCAGGTCAGATCTCCGTGGTGTTTCTTTCGTGAGTTCTGCTTCCCTGCAAACGGTGAAACAGAAGCTCATGAAAGAAAAAGATCTTATCTCTTACCGCGCTGCCAGTGTTGGGATGCCCTGCCTCCCATCGGCCAGCTGGTCTTCGGGTCTCTGCTGTGCATGGGTGAATATCCGTGCATGCGCACATTTGTGCATGTCTGCACATGTGCATGATTGCATGCACGCACCTTTCATTTTGGCCATGCATGTGTGAAGTTTGGGCACTCGGTGTCTAAAAGGTTCACCATCACTGCCATATACCATAAAAAATTCATTTTACAGCATACCGTATCGGTATACATACTATATTTTTATATCTCTTACTCTTTAACTTATATTATTCGTATATTTTCTAAGTTCTACATATAATTTCTTCTTAATATCTAACATCTTGTCTAACTATATCCACCTATCACCTTGTTTTCATGCGTCTATATACATAAATACAAATATCCATACCTTACAATTGTCTATTAAATGTTAAAATGGAGGAGGAAACAGTAAAAGAAGTAATGGTGATTTGGGCTCAAAATTTTGGTTACACAATTGAATTGGAGTATTAGGAGAAAATTTGGGATTAAAATTATAAACTCGCAAAGGCAGCATCCTATAAAGAAAACATCTATAAAATGTTCTATAGATGGCACCTACCTCCAGCAAGATTGGCGAAGATGTCTCCAAATGTAACAGCTAAATGCTGGAAATGTAAACACGATCAGGGGACGTACTACATGTGGTGGACGTGCCCAGAGCCCAAAAAACATTGGAGAAAGATTCAAAGGTGGATAGAGGAAATTATAGAACACAAGTAGAACTAAAACAGGAATTGTTTTTGTTAGGGATTATAAAAGGAAAGATAAATAAAAATAACCAATATCTTATACTGCATATATAACGATAGCAGCTAGAATTATTTATGCCCAACATTGGAAATCAGAAACAGCCCCTTCAAGCACAATGGTAATTAAAAAGATATTAGAATGTGCTGAAATGAATAAATTAACTATGGAAATACACGACAGAGAGGAAACAGAATTTTACAAAATATGGAACAAATGGTATAATTGGCTGGAACATAAAAGTAAAATTAATAGATAATGGTATGACAATAAATAAATCTAGTTTTTTTTTCTATAGTCATTTTTTCAACCGGACTGAAGGAGAGCTTCTCTCAACCAATACCAATAATTGAATTTTGTTATCTCTCACAGAAAATCGAACTTTCAAAGGAATACAGAAACTGGGAAAGACAGAGGCCTTTATCCCAAACTCACTCTTCTATTATTCCTTTCTGCTCACCTCTCTGCAAACTTTACAGCAATTATTAAAAGCACAGATCAAACTGCCCCAAAACACAGCACAAATATTTACCATTTCAAGTAAATTCATATTAGGTTAATTTCTTAAAATTGCATTTTTTTTCTCTTGAGCTATTAAATAAATAAATCTTAAATGATCACACAACCATACTGTGAAAATACCCAACAGACAGAAGGAAAAATGTCACTAATGACTCAGCAATTTAAATAAAATCTGTGATGCTAATATAAGGCTGTAGTGACTCACCAATTTATCTGTGACAGAGTCACTTGCTTTACTCAGAATATATACAGAAGAAATGAATTTTGGTTCAAATTAATTAGCAGCTTCTTTAGTTAACTTAAAGTAACCAGTTAAACTTTTTTTCTTCCACCACTCAGTTGGTACAATACTGATATAACTGGCATAGTTGCCATACATCTTAATGCTTAATATATAATAAGTTTGAATGGAATGGTTTTATCTTTGCATATTTACAGATGTATAATAAATAGCTGATATTATTCGTGATGAGAATATAAAATGTACGCAATAAAAGAAAGCATATCCCCAATTATAACAGATATGATCTGCAGTTGTCAGCCCTTCAAGGTAATCCAGACAGGGAAACCAAAACTACAGTACTATCTTGTAAGTTTATAATAACACTCTTGCAAGGCTAGAAGCTCCTCACCCTTTCCCTGCCTTTAATTTTCCAATCTTGGTCCATTAGTTTTAATATGACTTTAATAATTCTGGATAACTAAAATTATAATAACATTTAATGAAGCATTATTCTATTCAATCATGTCTAATTCTCAGAAACTGCCTTGGCAAGTCCCTGAAGTTTTCTTGGCAAAGTTTTTCAGAAGTGGTGTGTGTGTGTGTGTTTGTTTGTGTTTGTGTGTGTATATACACACACTCAGTTTCCCTGAAATTAAGACTTATCCCAAAAATAAGCCCTAGCATGTTTTTACGCAGGCACCTAATATAAGCCATACCCTCAAAATAAGCCCTACTGCACAGCCTGCCCATTCCGTGTGGTTGGTTGTGGTGCCGCGGCTACAAGGTGAGGTGGGGTGGTGGTGGAGGTGCCTCATGCACCCCGCAACAGCTTACCTAAGGGCCCCTGCACCTAGGCCATCCAGGCCCCAACACTTGCCTCATGGTGGCAGCACCAGCAGCTATGTGCAGCAGGAGCCCACGTGGCCACTGGCCCACTTCTTCTGCTGCAATGGAGCAGGAGGTGTGCTTATTTTGGGACCCATGCGCGCATAGGCAGGGCGCACGGGGGTGGTGGTCGTGGGGGTATTGCATTATCTTTCAGCACGGGGCAACAAAAAGGTTAGCCATCACTGACATAGGTCATTGCTTATGTTCATGTGTGTACCAATATCAAGTTTATTTAAATATCTGCAATCAATCCATATCTGGAATTCTTCCTTCCAGCCATCTTCTTGCAAGCCTTCTGCCTTCTCTTTTGACCCCTGAGCAGTCTGAATATACACTAACATCCACAGGATATTTAATCAGTTTTAACAGACAGCACAATGCCAAAAAAAAAAAGACAAAGGACTATAAAGTGATTCAACAAATGTTATCATAACTTTAGTTATTAAGAAATTGCTTTGCAGTGCCAAAAAGGTTCCCATTATTCTTCAGTGAAATAACAAAGCAAATATACTTAAAACAATAAACAATGTCAAGTATTTATAGATTCAGCCTTCCCCTTTCATTATGACCCCTTCTTAAACAAAATTATGCCCTACTGGACTTGCAGTCAAATGTACAAAAGGACTGAATCGAGATCCTGTAATTCATGCACAAGTAATCTATGATTCATCCCACAGAAGGTCAATTAAATGCACGCCTCTTGGACACACACACACAGAGAGAGGCACACAAACACACAATATTTAAAGCTAATGAACCAAGCCACTACACTGGCTTGGAAGATTACAGTGAAATAAAATATATTTGTAAAGTGAGAAATATTGCTTTTTCCTTAAGCACTGACTGCTCTTCCCAAATCAGTATATTTTTAACTGTATGCAGGTTATACTGAAACAATTCACTCACTATCCAGTTATTAACGTGCGCATACATATTTACGTATGTGTATGTGCGTGTATATTTTATATTTGAAAGGACTTTCACCCAGTTGTGTGATCTAAAATATTTTCAACTAATGATCCCGTCACATAAGTTCCCTGTTGACTTATATCCCAGAAGAATATTCTTCCTCTTGGTAACGTTGCTATGGCTGGACCACTGGACACCAGTTCAGAATGCACATCCCAAGTGACTCCCCCTCTCCATGCAGTTGTTCATGTTTCTGTCATCCCAGATCTCAGTTTCCTTCTCCCCAATTTGTTTTCTTATCAGCCAAGATCCTGAGAAGATGGGAGAATAAGAAAGGAGAAGGAAAGGAGAAGAGGTGAGAAAGAAAAGTGCCGGGGAATAGGACAGTTGATTAGAAGAGCATGGTGGAACTGCAGAGACAGAGAAGGCGGAATTTATCCAGAAATAACATGGGTCATGAAATTCTAAACAGCAATAGAAACAGTTCTCTCCACATCAGAGTCCTTATACATCATCCAATTCTTGTTCACAGAGACAATACATCAGACAGTAACTGAATGATAAATGAACAGTAAGTTCTATTAAGAATGATATCTCTGTTAAGGAAGAGAAAAAACTAGGAAGAATAACTGAATAGCTTTCCCTCCAGTATTGACTTCCAGCATTCTTCACATTTGGTAGAGAAGTCTGGGAATGGAGATTCATATTTCTGGGTAATACTTGGATATGTCAGTAATTTTCTGTTTTCATGTTTTCATAACATACTGGCATGTTCTATATGTGGTTGAGTGCTGGAGGGATAATAGTAATGTTATGTTCTCTTCCATATTATATTGTTACATTATCCTTCCCAATGTCATTTGCTTCCCAAATGCCATTGTGTAAATCTAACATTTTTTCAAATCAAGGATTCTAAATCTTCCAGATATTATTCTGACTTTGACTGATAGTAGTTGAGCAGGGGCGGGTTGCTCACTTACCCATGCCAGTGCACTGCACGTGCATCTCCACATTTCGGGGGGGCGCCCCCCTCGCTACGCATGCGTGCCCCTTCACATGATTTTGCTTCTGCACATGCGCGGAAGCAAAATTGTGCTGAAATCTTGCAAGGGGACGTGCGCCCGCGTGAGATTTTGGCGCAATATTGCTTCCGCACATGCGCAGAAGCAAAATCGGCCAAAAATTGTCAGAAAAAGATGGCGACATGCGCGACGGACCGGCAAAAATGGCTCTGGTGCGGGCACGCGCAAATTACGCAATCGGCCACTCCCTACCGGAGCTACGCACGGGAAAGCTCCGGCAGGAACCCACCACTGTAGTTGAGTCTCCAACAATATTACTGTATCCCCAATGTTCTCTCTCTCTCTCTCCTCTCTCTCTCTCTCTCTCTCTCTCTCTCTCTCTCTCTCATTATAATTAGAAGAACTAAGAACCTAAATTAACAGCTTAGTTATTGACTATAGTATATACAAATATAGGAAGTTACATGATCATATTCATCACAGCCTCCCTGATTCCAAGACACCTTACAATTATGGTACATAATTGCACCAAATGAAGATTTGCAGTTTCATCACTGAAAGAAATTGAATTCCTCAGTGGATTTTCTCTGCATATGTCTAATTTTAACAAGCAACATGATGCTAATGCTTTGGGTTATCAGAATATTCTGCATATACGAGGGCATATTTTCCTCTTATAATCACATATATTTTAGTATAATTGATACAGCTCTCAAATGTCTTTAAAAATGTTTCCATTTGAATTAGACTTTCTAGTGACTGCCATCTTGTGGCGGATGTGAAAGTAGCATTCTTTTTCATTTCCTCAACTTTATATAAATAATCTATTATCTCTGACATTGGCCTCTAATAAAATGCAAACTGTAAATTTCACCTATTCCCAGTCATTTCCAAATCTTACTTTAACTAGATTTAGCAAAACTGCAGATTGTACTTCTTCATGTATTATATTGTTATGATGTAATCACTGATTTTTGTCCACTTTGATTATTTGGAGGGAGATTAAAAAACACAATAGGCATTTTAGGGTTTATAAGACATCTATTTTATCCCTTAACATCCCCAAGAGAAAAATGGGAAGAGGTATTTGCCCTTTAACACCCCCTCCCCATAATAAATACAATTTTTGCTTTTGTCCATTCTGGAAATCTCTGGGAGTTTCAAGAGTTGAAGGATTGCCAAGCAATATGAAAATCAGCAGGTACATAATGGAAGTGTGAACTTTTCTTTTTTTGAAGGAATTAAAACGGAAGCACAAGTAGTGTATGTGTCAAAAAAATAACTCCCAACTGTCATAGATGTTTAGTGGTTATCCAGTGTCAGAGAGGAATTTAGGCTAATGAGGGAAAGTCAATTCAACAAACCTCATATGGTGGCTTTTGTAGAGGTAAAATGAAAATATATCTCCAAGCAAGCTACCTGGAGCTCCTGAAAGAAAGGCAGGATAGAAATGTAACAGATTCATTTTTAAAATTAGGAAGACTGTAAGCTATAGAACTGCTTCTTAAAGGAAACGTCAGAGCATACAAAAAAAGCATATTTTAAAGGCTTTAGAAAATACATTTCTTCTAAGACTTCCTGGAACTAAAATGCCATTATCTTCATCACCGCCTGGATTGAATATGGAATATTGGACATCAGAATAGTTCAAAGGGGAGAGGGGGGGGAAGCTGGGTCCAGCATATCTTCTTAAGCAAGAGCATCTCTACCTCTTCCTTTAAACTGATTGAAAATTCCTCCTATTTCAAAGGAAGAATTTAATCATCTCATAAATCACTGTCAAGATAGAGCCATTATAAGTCAAGCTGTTGACAGCTCTAGTAAACATGGATTTGCATGAACTGTCCAAAAACCTCTCCAGTTTTTTGAGAGACAAGCAACATAACAAAAGAAGGACCCAAGTTGTTACAGACTAGTTAAATTAATGTCAAAACCAGGCAATCTTTTTGGAACAAATTCTTAACCAGTCACACCTGTGAGGACTTAGAAAAGAAGATATTGCTTGCCAAAAGCCAGCATGAGTTTATGAAGAATAAACTATGCCAAACCAGCACAATTTCCTTTTTTGATTGAGTGACCAGTTTAGTGGACTATGGCAATGCAGTGGACATAGTCCAGCTCAATTCTTTCTGAAAGAGAATAAGGGAAAATTAAGTTTGAGCAATGCTACCATTATAAGATTATATAGCTGCTTGAATACATAGTAAGTGTACATCAATAGCTCTATGTCAATCTAGAAACAAGTGCCAAGGGGGAAACCTTTGGGCTCCATTTTAGGCCCTGTGCTGTCCAACATTCTTGGATAAAAGGTTTGACTATATGGTTACCATATCTGCAGATGATCCAAAGATGGGGGAGACAGCAAATATCTTAGAGGATGATATCAAAATTCAAGATGAACTTGACAAGCTGGAACATTGGGTAAAAAATAGCTACACAAATCTCAGAAAAGATAAACACAGAGTCCTTCATTTAGATATGAAAAACCAAAGATGTAAGTACAGAAGTGGTAAAAAAATGGTAAAAATACACAGCAATTTTTAGCCTGGATTGAAACACAGAACACCACCACTATTTTGCAATGCAGGGTAAGTCTTCTTCCCATCTCAACACACAACCTCCAACTGCGCAATTATTAGCTTGCTTTATATAGTCCATGAAGTCGACCTTATTCTGTCCTGTCCTGTCCTGTCCTGTCCTGTCCTATCCTACCCTACCCTACCCTACCCTAGCCTACCCTTCCCTACCTTACCCTATCCTATCCTATCTTATTCTAAATGAAAGATGGAAATATAGGACAAGTACTATATATTCATTTCATGGTATGCGTATTCTTCATCTTGCACGTGATATAAATGAAAATTGTTTGATGAAAGCAAACTTAAGTGATAACTTGTAAAACTAATATATTAACATTTTACTTCTTAAAATGACATTCTAAATCCAATTCCTTCCTTTAATCAAATGAAGTTACACATTTTGACAGAAATCAAATATACTTAAGATGTAGAAGAATCACATTATGTAAAATGTATATATAAACCGAGTCTTGTAAATATAATCTTGTCTTTCTATAAATGTATTTTATAAATAATGTCAGCTAGGCCACTGATTTTTTTCATTGTTACACTTCATACCCATTAATTCTAGAGGTGTACCACTTTATCTTATTACTTGTGAATATAAAAAGTTCTCCCCACAAGGTGGTGCTAATTCTTTTAAAATAATTTGCAAGATAGGAAGAAATGTAGAAAAGGCAGTATGTTTAATATATCTACAGGCTATTTGCAAGATTAAAGACAACAAAATGTTACATTGTGGCATAAAAACGGTAATAGTGTGAGATATTTTGTAAAAGAAACATTTTAAAAAGGAAAACTTTTTCTGTTTTTTATTTATGGGGATTTGTGTGATTATGTATTCAGTCATACTAAACTGTTATCTATGCAGTGATCATAATCATCATGGGACATTTTTAAGGTGACCAGACGTCCCGATTTTGGCGGGACAGACCCGCTTTTTAATGCTTTGTCCCGCGTCCCGCCCGACCTCTAAAAAGTCCCGATTTTTGAGCCCCAGCTTCTTCCTCCAGCCAGACGCGCGCCCGAGCGACAGGCTTCCGATTCAGTCCCCTCTAGTCTATTCACAGGGTGGCGCGGGGCGGGGCAGAGCGAACCTTGGGGGGGGAGCGCCACTTTGCACTTATCCCATGAGGCCATGCTAAGTGTGCCGCGGCAAAAGGGGCGGGGCAGGGCGGGGCGCGCGTCCTACCTGAGACTTTTCCCGGTAGCAGCTCCAGTCGCGTTCCTTGCTAATAGCGTCCAGAGCAGAGCAGCCCGCCCCAGAAGATCGCGAGACGTTATCTTCTGGGAGGGGCTGCTCTGCTCTGGGCGCTAATTAGCAAGGAACGCGACTGGAGCTACCGGGAAAAGTCCCAGGTAGGACGCGCATCTCGCGCTGGGGGTTGGGCGGGCGGGGCAGGACTGGCGGACGGGACGGGGCGCGCGTCCTACCTGGGACTTTTCCGGGTACCTCCAGTCGCGTTCCTTGCTAATAGCGTCCAGAGCAGAGCAGCCCCTCCCAGAAGACCGCGAGACGTTATCTTTTGGAAGAGGCTGCTCTGCTCTGGGCGCCAATTAGCAAGGAACGCGACTGAAGCTACCGGGAAAAGTCCCAGGTAGGACGCGCGCCCCGCCACACCCGCCCAACCCCCAGCACGAGAGGCGCGTCCTACCTGGGACTTTTCCCGGTAGCTTCAGTCGCGTTCCTTGCTAATTGGCGCCCAGAGCAGAGCAGCCTCTTCCAAAAGATAACGTCTCGCGATCTTCTGGGAGGGGCTGCTCTGCTCTGGGCGCTATTAGCAAGGAACGCGACTGAAGCTACCGGGAAAAGTCCCAGGTAGGTAGGACGTACAGTGGCCTCCCGCGTCCCCCCCACCCACCTGGATGCCGACATTTGCATCCTTTTGCCCTCTGCGGATGCACAGCGTTCTGCGCATGCGCAGAGGGCAAACCTCAAATGACGGCGTCCAGGCGGCCCCGCCCCCCGTCAATGTCCCGCTTAAAAAAAAAAATCTGGTCACTTTAGACATTTTTCTAATCTGGCCTGCAATTCTGGGATTGCAATACCAGAGTTTTCATCTGCTAGCCTGAATAAGCATGCATTAAGCTTTGACTTTTAAGGAACAACTCTGATAACACTGAATGTCCCACATAAATGTGCAACAATCATACCTCAATGTGTAGCACACCTATTTATAAAGCACCAGAACAACACTTCTCCAAATTTTCTGGAATCAACTAAATGATGGCCCTTCTGGAAACTTTTGAAGACTATTTTCATTATCTAGGAAGAAAAACATCCCAGATCTTTGCCTTCTGAAGCTCTTTCAGCTAAGCTTCTCAGCCTGGTTGAGATTTCAAAAGTTTTGACATTTAGATTTGATGGCCAAGGGTGGGAATGAAAGACCTCATTTTATACTGGTTGATTGGAGAAGATGGAAAAACTAGCCTGGAAATATTGTGCATTTCCACTGTGATTAACATGCAACATTTTTATTCCATCCAAACAGCTGGAAGCATTTTCTTTTATCTTGAAAGTAGAACATACTGACCAGAACGTTCTAAGTATTCAATTTCTTTATGGTCAGATGCTCCATTGCTCTGCTTCCCCCCCCCTGATGAAGATTATTTCAATATATAATCTGCCTGATCTCAAGTCACTCAAGGAGATACATAAAGGTTTTTTTTTAAACCCATCAAAAATGGGATGAAAAATACAACAGCAAACCACCACATTAGCGAAATATGAAGAGAATTAACATATAAAGTTGCTTATGAAGATTCCAAAATCACCCTGACCCAGAGCTTAGCTGAAAAAGCCAGTTTTAATAACAACAACAACAACAACAACAACAACAACAACAACAACAACAACTACTACTACTACTACTACTACTACTACTACTACTACTACTACTACTACTACTGAGTTAAAAGGGACCTTCTAGTCCAACCCCCTGCCTAGGCAGGAAACCCCACACCACTCAGACAAATGATTATCCAACATCTTCTTAAAAACTTCCAGTGTTGGAGCAATCACAACTTCTGGAGGCAAGCTGTTCCACTGATTAATTGTTCTAACCGTCAGGAAATTTCTCCTTAGTTCTAAGTTGCTTCTCTCCTTGATTAGTTTCCACCCATTGCTTCTTGTTCTACCCTCAGGTGCTTTGGAGAATAGTTTGACTCCCACTTGTTTGTGGCAACCCCTGAGATATTGGAACACTGCTATCATGTCTCCCTTGGTCCTTCTTTTCGTTAAACTAGACATACCCAGTTCCTGCAACCGTTCTTCATATGTTTTAGCCTCCAGTCCCCTAATCATCTTTGTTGCTCTTCTCTGTACTCTTTCCAGAATCTCAACATCCTTTCTACACCGTGGCTTCCTAAAAGGCAGTAAGATTGGGCCCACACATGCAGAGTTAGAAGAGCAGAATGCTGTCCCAGAAGGTACGAGCACTGCAGCAATGGGTTGCTCCCGGTTCGGATCGGTTCTTAGAACTGGTAGCACAGGCGGCAGGAGGCTCCGCCCACCCGCCCAGGACACTTTTGCGCATGCGCAAGCACGAACTGGCAGCAAAATTATTTAGAACCCACCACTGGAGCAGTGACAAATAAAACATTCTTCTAGGTCCCATGACACTATTTGGTTGAGGGGCCTGAAACATGTTAATCCTGCCAGATCTTATAGGATAAGCATCTACATGCATATTAAAAAGATCCAATATCCAAAAAGGTTTTTTTGTGTGATGAAAGTCTACATCGTAAATAGAATTAGACTCCTTCCTGAACCCCAGTGAGCCATTCTTTTCACAAGAGGTTTCAATCTGAAAAATCTATTTTATGGAGTAACAATAGTGTTTTTTTCTCTTCTAATTAAACTGTATGTAGCTATCTCCTAGAACAGTGATGGCGAACCTATGGCACGAGTGCCACAGGTGGCACGCAGAGCCATATCTGCTGGCACGCGAGCCGTTGCCCTAGCTTAGCTCCAACGCGCATGTGCACGCCGGCCAGCTGATTTTCGGCTCACGCGGAGGCTCTGGGAGGGCGTTTTCAGCTTCCGGAGGGCCTCCAGGGGGGGCAGGAGAGGGCGTTTTTGCCCGCTCCAGGGAAGCCTACAGGGCCCACTGGAAGTTGGGAAATGGGCCACTTCCGGCCTCCAGAGGGCTTCCGGGGGGCGGGGGAGGCCATTTTTGCCCTCCCCAGGCATTGAATTATGGGTGTGGGCACTCGCATGTGTGAGATAGCGCACGCGCACGCGCTTTTGGCACCTGAGGAAAAAAAGGTTCGCCATCACTGTCCTAGAATATATTGAATTTTTATTTGAATTTTCAAGTGTATCATAGTTACTATTTTTAATTAAATAGTATAGATTAGGTTTCATATATGTTTTTATAAATATAATTATAATTTCAGCATTCTTCTATGACTAAATGAACAGTAGCCATGAACAATTACTGAAAACCCTTCCCCATCCTAGGCAGTCCCATATTGCTATGAATATAGAGCAATAACAACACATCCTCTCTTCCTATATGGGAAAATAGTAATACATTTTAAGGCTAAAATGACTGAGTTTTAATATTAGCTATATTCAGTTACTGTTAGCTTGAGCTATCTTGGGATGAAAAAAGATTGCTTAGAGCCATGAACTGAACTAAATATTATTTTAAGTGACCCTAAAATTTGTCTTTTGTGGAATTATGGTCCAAATAGAAGTTTGTTTAATGAAATGCACATTCAATTAAGAAATGAGGTACAGTACAGTTGGATGCAACTATGTTCATGGAAGGTTTTCTGGACAATACATTGGGGATACTCTATTGTGAGAGATTACTCTGAAATTCAGAAAAGTGAAGAATCTGCTATTCATACTTAAATGAGTAATTAAAATAATGAAAACAATACTGTTTATACTATTCCCATCTGACTTACAATACAGAATATGATGGAATCTACATAGCAAATAAACAGAAATAACATTCAGAATAATTTATATTGCAATACCTTAAAATTCATTTACTTGTGTTTAACCCTTTCAGTCTTATTAATATTCTCACATAGCTCTGTTAGTGCTTCAAAACAAAGAAACAATTTATATTTTTAAAAAATAAAAGTGTGATTTGATCTAGCTTCACTAATTTGGTGCATTAACTACAATGAGGTTTGCGATCAGTAACAGGTGATTATATACAACTATGTGTATATGATTTTGAAATGGCTTTCAAAAACTTTTGAAATAGTGTAGATATCAATGTTCATATGTCTGTGTATATGCACAAATATGCCCACTTATTTTTAACTATAAAATTACATACTGTTCTGACTTGCTTAAATATTATAGTAATCTAATCCTCCCACTTAGAAAATATATAATGCATTATATGTAATTTTACAAATCTATTCAAAGGCGTATTTCAATTTTTTCCTGATAGTAGACTAGAACTTCTGTGTATTGGCAGAATATTAAAGTGTTCACACAATGCACTAAGCCAGTGATGGTGAACCTATGGCACGCGTGCCACAGGTGGCATGCAGAGCCATATCGGAGGGCACATGAGGTTTTGCCCTATGCCCTATGCGTGTGCTGGCCAGCTGATTTTCAGCCTTGGGAAAGGCCATTTTGCCCTCCGGAGGCTTCAGGGAAGCTTCCCTAAAGCCCCGGAGTGCGAAAAATGGCCCAACGGGTAAACCGGAAGTTCGGAACAATGGACTTCCGATTTGCCTATTGTGCTGTTTTTTGCACTCCGGAGGCTTCAGGAAGCTTCCCTGAAGGCTCCGGAGTGCGAAAAACAGTACAACAGGCAAACTGGAAGTCAGTTTTTCTGAGCTTCCGGTTTGCCCGTTTGGCCATTTTTTCACTGCCCCAGGCTTCAGTGAGGCCTATGCGTATGCGTGGGGGCGGGGGGGGTTATGCATGTGCGCATGTGCAGTGGGGGTGCGCATGCGTGGGGGGATGGAACGGGTGTGGGTATGTGCACGCACACACACCCTTTTGGCACGCAAATCAAAAAAGGTTTGCCATCACTGCACTAAGCCAATTTACTTACTTCAACTATAAATTTAGTTGCCTTTTACAAAGCTGTTCAAAGTGCACCATGTTTTCATTCTACCTTAATTAGGAATGACAAATTTTACAAACACAAAAAAGTGTTATATAACATGAGTGCCTTAGGGTAAACAACAACCTAAAAATTGTATTTTTGGAAAAATGAAAAATGTATCATATTAGGCATGTTATTTGTATAGAAGACCCACTTTACCAAAAACACCCCCCTAAAATAAATCTACAGGATATGAAATACAGGTATAAAAGATTTAGTAGATTGAAATGTTTCAGAAAGCTTGGAGAGGAAGAAGAATAAATGTAATCCATTCCTGTACTATGAAATTGAACCTTCTTTGAGAACAAGTCTCTGGTTCAAAAGAATTTACTCCCAAGTGAACAAAGCACTTATTGCACTGCAATATATTTTTCAAAGTTATTTTAACTGATTTGATTAGAATCTAAAATCATGTTTCATTTCCTTTGGTTTACATTCAGTGAGAATTAAATCTATACAGCAGCAAATACGATTGTCAATCCAAATTAATATAAATATACGCAACTAATAAATTACTTGTGCATAATATATATGTTGAGATGGTTGGACATAAAGAGAGAATGAATGATGATCAAATTGCAAAAGTATGAAAGAAGAGTGAATGGTTTGAGAGGAAGGGGAAGTCTGAGGAAGTTATGGTTGGATGGAATTATTGAGATCCTGAAAAAGAGGCGAGGAGTTAAAAGATAAAAATGTGATATTTGAATCAATGTACAAACATGGTGGAAGCAAGGATGTTTTGCAAGGATAGAATAGAATGGGGATGTACAGTGTTTTAGTATAAGCTAGTTTTATCTATATTTTTCTCATCTCATGTCCTGAATTTCCCTTCCTTCTATTTCATACACTTTCTTGGCATAGTACAAAAAGGATTATCCGTACCATGATGGATATGTCCATATGTATATACCGTATATTCCGGCGTATAAGACAACTGGGCGTATAAGACGACCCCCAACTTTTCCAGTTCAAATATAGAGTTTGGGATATACTCGCCGTATAAGACTACCCCTCCTACTATCTTTCTTTTTCTTTCTGTCTTTCTTCCTTCCTAACATCTTTCTTTCTGTCTTTCTGTCTTTCTTCCTTCCTAACATCTTTCTTTCTTTCTTTCTTTCTTTTTCTTTCTTTCTTTCTTTCTTTCTTTCTTTCTTTCTTTCTTTCTTTCTTTCTTTCTTTCTTTCTTTCTTTCTTTCTTTCTTTCTTTCTTTCTTTCTTTCTTTCTTTCTTTCTTTCTTTCTTTCTTTCTTTCTTTCTTTCTTTCTTTCTTTCTTTCTTTCTTTCTTTCTTTCTTTCTTTCTTTCTTTCTTTCTTTCTTTCTTTCTTTCTTTCTTTCTTTCTTTCTTTCTTTCTTTCTTTCTTTCTTTCTTTCTTTCTTTCTTTCTTTCTTTCTTTCTTTCTTTCTTTCTTTCTTTCTTTCTTTCTTTCTTTCTTTCTTTCTCCCTCCAAACCAATCCCCACCTTGGCTCCTTTCTCCCTCGCCCAGCCCTCTTCCAAGACGCCAAGTGCGGGGAACCGCACCAAGCGAGGTAGGTGGGTGGGTTGCTCCCCTCCCCTTGGAGGAAGAAGGAGCCTCTGTCACTGTCTCTCGCGGGGTTCCAGCCACCCGACTGAGTCCCCGACCACGGCACCGGCAGGGTTAACGCGCATGGGAGGGAAGGAGAGAGAGCGCTACTGCCGCCACTGCTACTTTCGCTGCTCCAATATTTCTTTGGTGGGTGTGCGCGGGAGGGACCGCTGAGCAGAGGCACCCGGCGAGCGGGGTGAGAGGCGTGGGGATGCCAGAAGTGGCGGCGGCGGCGGCAGGCTCCTGCCCGCGTCTCCCACCCGCCTCTTGCCTTAAGCTGCCGGGCGCCTCTGCTCCATGGTCTCTCCCGCGCGCGCCCACCAAAGAAATATCGGAGTGGTGAAAGCAGCAGTGGCGGCGGTAGCGCGCTCTCTCCTTCCCTCCCATGCGCATTAACCCTGCCGGTGCCGCGGTCAGGGACTCAGTAGGGTGGCTGGAGCCCCGCGAGAGACAGCGACAGAGGCTCCTTCCCAGCAGGAGATGCAGGTTGGCGGCGGGGCTCCGGGGCTTCTTCAGCCGCTTGGCTGGAGAACGGCGGGGATGTGGCCATGGCCGTTTTTGAGCTCCCCCCGGCTCGGAATTTTCAGTACCCGGTGTATAAGACGACCCCCGACTTTTGAGAAGATTTTCAAGGGGTAAAAAGTCATCTTATACGCCGGCACATACGGTACCTACTTTCAGAAGTGAATCCTATGTATGCTTATGATATTCAATTGAGATATCAACAATTTTGAGAAGACCCATTAAAGGAGACTTTGTGATAGTTCAATATCTAATTATATTCAAGCAATATTCTTTAGAATACAGAGTAGCCACCCCATTCTCAGCAAATTATAAATAACTACGAGTATGTTAGCAGTATTATTATGTTATTTATTCCTTTACGTTTTTAAGTACAGTCACATAAGAATATGTTAATTGTTTATTTTAAAAAAAAATTGCCTCACAGAGAAAAAATATTTTATGAATATTTGCAGTGTATTCTTACAACACAGAATGGAATCTTATGCCAACATGAAAGATTCCTTAATGCTGTATGTCAACCATTTAAGCCTCTGCAGTTCATTTTGTCATCAAAGTTACCCGATTAATTTATAGGGTAACCACTGTAGAAAGCAAAATGTTCTGTCAGAACCATTTTTAAATTACTATGATTAGTGTTCTCTGATAATTTAAACAGTATTTCGCCACACTACTGTCATTCGTTGAAGTGAGACTGGGTGGAATGAGCGGTCTGAATTCTAGCATTGGCTATGAATCAAATCATAATATGTGACCAAGAAAGCCATCTTTACCTGTGGATATATTGCATCAGTGAACTGAACAAGAAGTTTGGAGCAATAGTGCTGAAAGAAATGTATCAGCTTTTGCTATTTATGCTTTACAAAAAGCAAGCATAAAATAGAACATTAGCAGTAATCAGAAAAAGGCTATTCAAATTCACAAAAAGATTGATGTGCTCACTGGGTGTAATGGAGGGTGGGGGAGTTGAACAAGTCACAATCCTTCAAATAAGGAACAGTGATGTTCTACTACCTCTGCTTCCTCACTGCTGCTCAATGACTGTGTAGTCATTGCTCAAATGGAATTTTCCTGTACGTATCTATCAAAGGTAAAGCATCAAATCTAGCCATTGAGAAAAAAGCTAACCTGTTAACAGTGAACACACAAGTTAAAAAAAAAAGAACTGTCCACATTAACAAAGAATATTAAGGATAAATTTAAGGATCTAAGATATTTTTGGAATCTGAAATCCCACATTTGCTTCTTTACATTTGTTCCACTGCGACCAAGTGAAATTAAACAATCCAAAAGAAAACCATATAAACAAAGTTTGCCTGACAACTTCTTTTTTGGAGTTGAAACTATCAACCAAAATTAACAGATAATAAATCAGATAGTTGATGTTGTCTACAGGCTAAATAGTAAAGCAAGCTTTAGCTTCTATTAAGGTACTCCAGCTTTTTAACATAATATTCTATTTTGCACGCTACTATATCATAACTGACTAAATAAATTTGCACTGAGAAGCAGTAGACTATAGAGTAAAAGAATATAGATTTGCATATGATACAACTAATCTCATATCTTTTGCAGAATTATTTGAAAGCTGAAGGGATACCATAGCCATCTTCAATCAAAAGAATTATTAATTGTAGCAGCATTTCTCATAGAGTGTAGTTTCCAGCAGTCAAGACTGTCTAAAAAGTGTATGCCCATTCAAGGATTTACTCAGTCCTTAAAATTTTCTAGCCTATGACATGAGACTATTGGGGAAGATGGTCTAAATTGATATTGAAATGTACACTTGTATAATAAATTATAACACTTACTTAAAATGTATATGATGTGTGTATTTTGATATTAATGCTTTATTATAAACAATTTATTTTGATTACATAATCAAGTTTCATTACTAATTATATTTATAGAGCTAAATTTCATCAAGCAAGTTCCAACAGTTAGTAAGACGTATACCTGCCAAAAAAGTGAATGCAATCTTAGGTTGCATTAAGAAAAGCAGTTCCAAACTACTTCTGGAAAGTGGTTCTGGAGTTCTGGAGGTTACATTGACAAGCTGAACTATCTCCATAAAGGGTAAGGAGGATGGTAGATTGACTAAATTTATATCCCACATTTGAATACTTTGTCTGTTTCTGATCAGCACGATATAGAAAGGACACTGAGGAACTTAAAAGAGTGCAGAGAAGAGTGACAAGTATGGCAAAGGATTTGGACATTAAATCCTATGACAAGCCATTAAAGGAACTTGTATGTTTAGCTTAAAGAAGTTATATAAGGGGATATATGATACCAGTCTTCAAGAGATGGCTTAGAGGTGAAGATGCTTGCCTCCCACTCAGAAGGTTGAGAGTTCAATCCTAGCAGCGACAGATGTTTCTCTATCAGGATACAAAGAGAAAATATCTGCTGTGAACTCCACCTAGGCATCAGGAAGGGCATCCGGCGAGTAAACACTCAGCTCCACTCAGTCACCATGACTCCATCCCGATAAAAGGGATTACAGGGTCATAAAAAGAAAAAAAAATGATACCAATCTTCAAATATAGGAAAAGATATCATAGGGCAGAGGATATGGATTTATTCTCCATAGCACTGAACTAAGACAAAAGTCAATGGGTAGAAGATTTCTAGAGGGTGATCTACAGTTGAAATAAGAAGGAATGCCCAGATTGCAAGAGCTATTAAGCACTGGAATAGTCTGCCTCTTGAAGACCCGAGTGCTTCATAAGATTGCACAGCCATTTGTCCAGGATGACATGAGGATTCCTGCACTAAAGTTAGCATTCCATGGAGAAATATAAGCAGAAATTCTATTGCCTTCAAAATGTTACTGTGGCATTATGTAGGGAAGGTCCTTTATTAAGAAGGAATAGATGTTCTCAAAGATACTTTCAAGATATTTTATGATTCTACCACTGCAGTTGGCAGGGCAGGATCTGATGCACTTCATGCTGAAATAATCTCTTTTAGGTAGTATCAGGAACAGGGATAAGTAATAGATAAAGAGAAAAGTTGATTTATTTTGTTACAACAAGCCATTTTAAAGTATTTAGATGAGAGTGCTCAGCATCATTTCAGTCCCCCTTTCAGCTCTCCTTCAGATAGTAAAATATCTTAGGCTGGTATTGAAGCTAATGGCCTGTATATTACCCGTTTCCTAATCTACCAAATTAATTTTGAAATAAAATATAAGAACTCCCAGGCTGTAACGGAAAGACATTTTCTGGTATCCCACAACATAGAAATAAGCCCAACTATATTTAAGAAAAATCTAAGGCTTATTACCAAATAAATATTAGCTTTTTCACAGAAAAATATATTTCCAAAAAGTTTTGGATTTTATAACAACACAGTATGAAAGGTACACCTTTTAAAATTTGTTTTCACTTTTGCCAGAGAAAAATGATAAAAATAATTTATCTCATTTACTTTTCTTACTTTTTAAACAGAATTTTCTTTAGTTACTGTATACCAAATATTTGTATTTCGTCTTTTGGGTTGTTTTTCCCCTTAAGTAGCCATGAATACAGGTAGTCTTCAACTTATGACCACAACTGAGACCAAAATTTCTGTTAAGACATTTTAAGTGAGTTTTGTCCCATTTTACGACCTTTATTGCCTCAGTTGTTAAGTGAATCACTGGAGTTGACAAGTTAGTAACAAAGATGTTAAATTAATCTGGCTTACTCATTGACTTTGGTTGTCAGAAGTTCGCAAAAAGGGATCATGTGACCTTGGGACACAGCATCTGAATTTTGATCACATGATCATGGGGATACCACAAAGGTCATAACTGTGAAAAACGATCATGTCACTTTTTTCAGTGCCGTTTCTACTGTAAACAACTGTACCATGAACAATGTATGCCAGATATTTCTGTTTCACACACAGGGGTCTCCAACCTTGGCAACTTTAAGACTTGTGGACTTCAACTCTCAGAATTCCTCAGCTTTGCTGGCTGAGGAACTCTGGGAGTTGAAGTCCACAAGTCTTAAAGCTGCCAAGGTTGGAGACCCCTGCGAAGAAGATTCTTTTATATTCAAGAGTAACTGATTCTGTCATAAACTCACAGATCAGACAGAATGTTTTCTCTAGCATCAGAAGAAACTAAATGCTCCAAAGCATTTCCCCCCCTCTTTGAGAACCCATCCACAGCTCCTTCCAGAGAGAAAACAACACCGACCCAGTTATGAGGGCCACAGTGAACATCTTTTTCTGTCTCTCTGTTGCAAAAAATATTTGCAATAATTAGCCTCTATAATAAAAAGCATTAGTGTTAAACCAACTCCAAAACATGTTTTTTTTTCAATCTTACCAGTTAAGTGGATTCCAGAATTTAATATAAAAGATGTAATTATATGGAACCTCATTTTATGGTAATTATATGGTACCTCATTTAATTAATTAATTATTACTTTGGAGACAACTTTAAACGAACTGGAATTACAGTGTGACATCAATAAGATATATAATACTTCCATATAAATTAATCTTTGTACACTTTGTACCCTTGATCAAAAGACACTGCAATGGTAAAGTTTTTTCCCCCTTTCTCATAAGAAGAAAATATGAAGGTAGAGGTGATAAAACAAGAGAATTACTGCATGCATACTTATTTATACATTCAGTGAAGAGATTGCATAATAAAACTCTTGTTTAAAAGAGCTCATAGATTGTTCAGAAAGCTGGTTTATCAGCAAATGAGCAGAATAATAAGTAGAACTTTGATTCCTCTTGACAGTAGAAATGGTAAACTATAGCAACATCAGTGGGTTTTTTTTATTGTGCCATTTAAACCAGGGACTTTGAAACAAACCAAGTTTGTTCCGCCAATCTGTTCCAAAAAACCCCCAAACCAGGTTTTTGGTTTACAGACATAGTAATTAAAACTTAAAAACCTATCAGCTGCATCTGCTGACAGGATGGGAATAATTGATGGGCTTTATAATAGTTCTCAATTTGCTGGCCAACTAGAAGTCTGCTGCACCAAATGAATATTCTGGCTTATAACTTGCAGAAAATAACAAAATGATATTATGCTTTACTGTATTTAAATATCAGCATTTATATTTTGTCCAATATATATATAAATTCCATTTATTTACATTGCACCATATTAAGTTTTTAAAAGATGCTAATATTTCTTTTGGAAAGAAAATGTATCCCTGTCTGCTATGAGGCCTGTCAAAATCTTTGTGATAAGAGAATGTGAGGATTTCTGTATCTTCTCTTTTTAAATGTTTATGTAGCATTTTTCCCCCCACAGTGCTTGTCAGAAAAATCAGTCTGACCCTACAAAGATGGATGATCTGCTAGCAAATAGAGAGCAGAAAGTATGAAGTAAGCCAGAGACATTCAGTACCTCAGATTTATGCAAACCTAATGCTGCTTTAATTGAATTCTTCTGATAAACTGCTAACATGGATCAAAACACAAGCAGAAGAAGGGGAGATAAATTAAGTTCTGTGAACTAGTAATAAAAACTAATCCTGGTTAAAAATCATTTGTCCATTGTAAGAAAAGATTCTGTGAACAGTTTTAAATATTGCATATTAGCACTATTACTATGGCTTATGAATAATGTGAAAATAAAATTAAACTTGCCTGGTTAAAATGCTATCCTAGAGCAGTGTTTCTTAAGCATTTTGCTCTAAGGACCCCTTCCTTCTTTTAAAAATTATGGAAAACCCCCAAAGAGCTTTTTTTGTATATTTATCTAAGTTTAGCATGTAAAAAATTAAAATTGACACTACATAGAATATTTTATTTAAAATAATAGCTTTTATTTAAAATAACAGTATTAAACCCAAGGTATTAACATAAACAAAATATTTTTCATGAAAAAAAAACCAAATAAAAATAACACTGAAAGGAGTGTCAATTTTTTAAATTTCTTGCACATCTCTTCAATATATGGAAAATAGTTTTTACTTTTTAAATCTTTGAGGGAGTCTCGGGGGGGGGCAGGGGTCCTTGGACAACTTTTTTAAGAAACACCATCCTGGAGCATTTGATAGATTTCATGAAAAAAAAAACATTAAACAGTCTGGCAAGGGAGTGAAATACTAATGGTCATCGTAATTATGCTATAGTGAATTCTCTATCTGCTGTATAATATTAAATAAACATTTGAAACATACAATATGCGGTTTCATTTATATAAATGAACTTTTTATTCTCCATAGACTTCATGTGCATTATTTTAAAACAAAAGCAAAATAGCAACTTGGCAATGTTAAAATGCTGTCTTACCTAAGCTCCTTGATTCCTTCCTAATTTCAATCTTCCTCCACTGTGAGGGATCTATGTTTCTACTCATTTATTCTATAAAAGGCGGCTGGAATCTGAGTTGTGAGACACTCTCAACTTGTATCCAGCATGCTCACTTTTTTGAAGATGGATTATTACTACCTTAGTGCAGCTGAAGTCTTCCAAATTATAATTAGCCCAGTGGATGCAGACAACTCTCCCTGCTGCTACAATGTGTTACCTTGGGGGGAACGGCAGGGGGTCAGAGTGCTTAAAGTGATATTCTGTGTCCCATCCGCCTGCCATATTTTCTATGGATGAACTCAGAAGGAGTCCTAGGACGTAAAGCCAACAAATGTCTGCTAGCTTTGAAGTGATACCAGCTCTTTGAGGGTGGGCGGAATATGAACAGATTTCACTGCACAGGGATATTTGAGGTTAGAAGTGGAGCAACCAAACAAAATGATGGGAAAAACAAGCAGTAGATTATTTTAAGACCTCTCAAATCATACACATAGGTATTAATTAAATATGTCCTTTGCAATACTTTTGTTGGTTTAGAAAAAGTACAAGCACAAAGAAAATATGGTCGTTACTGAATATACATCTCTGATATTTTTTTTAAAAGAACCCTATCAACCTCCTCCTCAGTCTGCATGTCATCCATGTCACTGAATCAGGAAAACCATCCCCACTCTATAGCAATGAAGAAAATGTAAGGCTATTGTGAATGTTTTTAACACACCTCTATTAAAATTGGATATTGATCAAATTGCATGTCCTGGGTCAATGGAGCAATGCCATTAAATTTCCCTCCCAATTTCCTTTGTATGCCATCTCCAAAGTCTGCCAAAACTTTTTTTTCTTCCAAAAAGAAAACAGTATTTCTTCCAGCTTAATATCAAAGTACAGACTTTCAGCTAAGTCTGAAACAACTGAACTAGTTATTATAAAAAACTGCAGCTACTGTTACCCTACGTGTGCCTTTCCCCACCTTGGAACTACTTAATGGATTTGTGATGTGACACATTATGCTCTGAGTTAGAACACAGGAAACAAATTGCACTGGAGCAGAACTGGTTTAATAGTATAGTGAATGTGACAATGGCAAGCAAAATGCTTCTAGAAACTCAAAATGGAGTACAAAAGCACAAACATAGAATAACACTACCTGTACTTAACATCTCAATCATATGACACACTGCTGTGTGCATTTAGCAATCTTAGCGCTTTTCCACACAACCAGCTTGCCCCAATGTAATTTCTCACAGGCAGGAATACAAAGGTTATTATTATACAAGCACAAGCAGTGTTGCCCAGTTAACTGCTTTGCTTCATTTCATTACAAGCAAATATCTCCATTCTAATTGGTTGCTATACAATTATTTATTTATTTATTTATTTATTTATTTATTTATTTATTTATTTATTTATTTATTTATTTATTTGTCAGATAGATAACAGATATAGGTATAAACATGGTTATTAATACATGAAATGGATACGAATAAAAGGGGACATTAGGACAGGGACGGTAGGCAAGTTGGTGCGCTTATGCACGCACCTTACAGACCTCTTCGGAATGGGGTGAGGTCAACAGTAGATAGTCTAAGGTTAAAGTTTTGGGGGTTTGGGGAAGAAGCCACAGAATCAGGTAGTGTATTCCAGGCATTGACCACTCTGTTGCTGAAGTCGTATTTCCTGCAATCGAGTTTGGTGGGATTTACCTTAAGTTTGTATCTATTGTGTGCTCGTGAATTGTTTTGGTTGAAGCTGAAGTAGTCATTGACAGGTAGGACATTGTAGTAAATAATTTTATGTACTACGCTTAGATCAGACCGAAGGTGGCGTAATTCTAAGTTGTCTAAGCCCAAAATGTCAAGTCTGGAATTTTTCATCTCTCTGTTTAGTAGTCACTGTTTTCCAGGGCTACTATTTTTAATAGTTCACCAGCAGAATAATGAAATCCTGTCCTTCTTTTTAAAAAGGATAACAATTAAACAGTGAAATGGGACAGATCATCTTTAAAAAAAGCAAAAAGCAAAAACAAGTGAACTTGAAAACACTTCTTTTCCTTTCTAGCCCATTTGACAGCCAAAATTTTTAAACTGTGTTCTTTTCATTTCTTACTGGTCTACTGGGTAGATGCACCAGATGAGAAATTGCAAGGTCAGAGAGGAAATTCACACAAAAGGTATATAGATCTGCTAATGCACCAGTTAGACTGATTAAACATCCTACACTCATGTTTTCCAACAAATTTGAATAAATAATGATATCTCTGAAAATATGCAATAATGCCCTTTTTTCACCAGTGTACAGCAACTGTAAATCTAACAGTTTTCTATTTCTGGAATTATAGATGGGTGAACTGCTTCTCAGATTAAAAAGTGACCCTAAGGCAATTTACAAATTTCATTTTAAAATTTTACCGTATGTTGAGTTGATTTCTTTTCATTAAGCATTTTATACAGCCTGTTTTTATGATTTTGTGTTATTCCAAGAATTGTTCAAAACTCAGTCCAGATTAATAAAGCAGTTTAAAAAAATATTGTTGGTATATGTATAGACAATACATAGGTAGTCCTCGGTTAACAACTATAATTGGGATCAGGAACTAGTGAGGTAGTCATAAAGGAAAAGAATCACATGAGCATACTGACTTACAATGTCAGTTCTGGTTGTGGTTGTTGAGCAAATCCTGTACAGTTAAGCGTGGTGAGACATAAATGTGATTTGTGACTTCCTGCCGACATTCCCATTGATTTTGCTTGACAGAAGTCAGCAATGAAGGCTGCAAATGGCAATTACATGTGGAACATTGTGAACATTGTAAATACGAGTGAGTTGTCAACAGTCAAATCACAAACACATGATGCAGGGATGCTGCTAATGTCAAATGATGGCTAAACAAGTGGTTGCTAAGTGAGGACTACCTGTATATCAGGGGCGGGTTGCTTACTTACCGGTGCCGGTGCGCTGCCCACGCATCTCCATGTTTCAAGCGTGCATACGCTTGCTATGCATGCGCGCCTCCTTGCGCGATTTTGCTTCTGCGCATGTGCGTAAGCAAAATCTCACCAAAATCTCTCTCTCGTGCGCGTCCCCTTGTGAGATTTTGGCGCAATTTTGCTTCTGCACATGCGCAGAAGCAAAATCGCCCAAAAATTCACAGAAAAAGATGGCGATGTGCGCGACGGACCGGCGGAGAGGGCTCCGGAGCGGTCACGCGCAAATTGCACAATCGGCCACTCCCTACCAGAGCTACGCATCGGACAGCTCCGGCAGGAACCCACCTCTGCTGTATATGGTATACAATAACATTCATATTCAAAAAATCACGCTTGGCTACATACATTTATTGAATAGCCCGAAGGCCTTTTCAAAAAAAGAAACAGAACAAACAGGTACAGAAACAACCGTACAAAAATATATATGGTACATAACATCAAAATTCAACGATATCAAAATTCTATAACTGAATTTCTAAAACTAGATAACCCAAATAAAATATCTTGTCTCTAACTCAGCTCATCTTTCTTACAATCAATAAAATTCTTTTCAATGTAGCTGGCTCGTATTGCTATCATCCTATTAAGATAGCGAGTGATAGCCCTTACCAGGGGAGGAGAGTCTGCCTTCAATAGAAATGTTAATTTATGCCTTACATTCCAGTGGGAAAATTTATTTATAATTGGGGACAATATTCAAAAAATCATTACATCAAATTCTGAATAGATATGTGCCAGACAGAATGTTGTTTTTACATGATGTTTGTTGTTTTTACATGTACCAGACAGAACTATGTTTTTACATGAGTAAGGTGACCAGATGTCCCGCTTTTGGCGGGACAGACACGCTTTTCAAGCATGTGTCCCGCGTCCCGCATTGTTTCCAAAAAGTCACGCTTTTTTGGAAAGAATGCCCGGACGTCTGGTCACCTTACCGTAGTAGCACCACCGCGCCTTTTGCAGTCATCCCAAGTCCAGGAGGTGTCCGCGGGATAGGCTCCCCCACAGCCGACCGGCCGCCACGCCTCCACTCCACCGAGAGGCAGGCCTGCGCGCCAGGAGATCACGGCCGCTACGGGGCGGCTCTGCCGTACTTGGCAAGGGACGAAAGAGATGAGCTGTGCCGCCTCGGTCGGTGCCATTGGCCGGGAACATGGCGCTGAACAGGAACCACTTGCCCGGTGGCAGGGTTGTCCCGCCCCACGGGGAAAGGTAACCGGAGGCGAAGATGTACTTGTCTAGCAAGGGGCGGCAGGAGGGAGAGTTGGGGGGAGGGCTTGGGTATCCTCGGGGATCGCGAAACACAGGCAGAGCATTTCTACCAGCCAGCCAGCCCAAGCCACTGCCGGCTCCCGAAGGGGAGGCGGGAGGCAAGGAAAGGCCTCCTGCCTCCCACCCCCACCTGGACGCCGACATTTGCGTTCTTTTGCCCTCTGCGCATGCGCAGAGGACAAAACTCAAATGGCGGCATCCAGGCGGGCCCGCCCCCCGTCAATGGTGTCCCACTTTAAAAAAAAAATCTGGTCACCTTATACATGAGGCAAGAACTATTAACCATGGTTCTTGAAAACTGTGGTTCCAAATAAAACCTATTATACAATTAAGCAACGTTTTATACTCAGTTACTCTGTAAAAAGTATAACTACTATTTTACATATTATACAAGATCTTTAAAATGAACTAGAAATGAACCTGTATGAATCAAGATCTGCATTTCCACCTCAATTAAAGTTTAATTTAATTGTTTGCTTAATCCACTATAATATGAACTTTAGTGTATAAATGTATCCATTTGAGTAATTTTTGGTAAACTTCTAAGTCTGATTCTATAGTTTGCTTCAGCTGCTGGTTAACAAGCGTGTGGATGAATAAACATCTCAAGAATAAATATCTTTCCGGGAAAAGCTAGATACAGCTGCTACTCGATCTCAACTTGTTTTGCTAACCTACTTATTATTGCTCATCGCTATGTCAGGTCACTCCTTCATGGTAACAGTGTTATTATCCACTTTGCCTCTACTTTCTTCTTACTAATTCTTATATGCTTGCCACAACATCACATTCTTCACTGTACTTCCAGAGAAGAATTATGTCAATGGTTGTAAGAAACATTTTTCTGCAATTATTTGTTTCATATATTTATTTTTTGCAATATGTCAGTATCATCCATTCCTGAAAACTCTTGAGTAGCTAACAATAAAAAACATTGTTAAAAGTCTTCAGAAACACCCACTCACCCACCCTAAAGAGTAATTAAAAATCCCAACAACATTGAATGGGACAAAGAAAAACAGACCATGTAAGGTTTCTATCAATGCAACCCAATTTCTTAACATGTTTTTCTCTTTGACTAGATGGAAAAGCACGGTATTAATTGGTCTTCTAAAACCCAAGAGCAAAAAGAGTGAAAGAGTTCCAAAAGCATAGGAGCAGCAGTTGAAAATAGCCACTTCTAGGTCCTGTCACATGGCATTCTCAAAGAGATTGGACCTGGATAGAATTAGCCTTGAGAACAGGAAAACCAGATATGGAGCCATGTAAGGCCTCAAAGAAAACCATCAGTGCCTTTAATTGCAATCTAGAAGCCAACTGGTAACCAATGCATACCCAAAGTAATGGGTTCACCTGAATATAACAAGAAATTGTCATTATTGCCTGGACTACTACACTTTGTACTAGCTGTTTCTTCATAATGCTTTTCCAGGGTAGCCCAATATACAGCATGTTACAGTACTCCAGACAGCAAGTTCTGACTGCATCAACAAGGCTACCTGCTCTTATGTAGTCTTCAGTAATAGCACCACTTTATTGTTTATAGGGCCTGACCTAAGAGAGTTCTGGCCCTACTCTAAACTGATTCTATGACTGAACCAAGTAGGCAGCCAGTTTGCTGTAGTGTTTAAGACATCAGGCTAGTAACTGAGAGACCATGAATTCTAGATCTGCCATAGGCACAAAGCCAACTGGGTAACCTTGGGCCAGTCACTCTTTCTTAGCCTTATGAAGGAAGCAATGGCCAACTACTTCTGAAATTTATCAAGAAAACTACAGGGACTTGCCCGGGCAATTGCCAGTAATCAATGCTGATTCAAAGGCGCAAACAAATGAAGATTGAACCTAAAGTATTCTCTCAAAGCATCACCTAGCATTCATGGTGCCAGTTTAAATCAATCATTGGACACAGCTCTATAATTTATCTCATAGCAACTACCAAAGCCACCACTAACTCTCTAAAGGTCCAAGCAGTCCTGTTAACAGCTGCACTTAAACAACAGTAGTAAGACAAGAATGCAACACTCATTGTGAGACAAAAATACAGGTAACAAATGCCCTCCGTGATCTTTTACATCAGAAATAGGCTTGCTCTTGAACCATTAACAACATCAGACTATTTTCAAAAGCTCTTTAAATGTATGTTTCTATACCACTTAGCACAGACTATGCACTTTTCATAATTATAAGAGTTATATAAAAAGGTAAACCATATTCCAATTTGTGATTAGGGTGGAGAGTACAAATTAGGCTGGTTTAATTTCAAATTCAAATAAAATCCACAATTGTAAGCACACCACCATTCTAATGCAGAATTTTGATCCTAAAAGGTAGAGGACACTATGGCGGGATATACATGCCAGGTGATCAATTAACAGAGCTAAAGTAGGGCTACCCACCTAGTATCATCCAGATGTTGGTAGCTTTCCTACTGAGCAGCTGAGTACTGAGTACCTATTGAGATTACATACATAAGATACTGAATAGTGCTATATGAACATGAAACAATATTTCCTAGATACAACATATTCCCTTTTTATTGTTTTTTCTTGTTTTAAACAAATATATAGAATATTTGGGGGGAGGGGCAGAAAACCTTGCACAAACTCATTAAAGATAACACAACTTACAACCATGCTGTATCTATCTGCCAGTTTCCCAGCTTTTGCCCCAAATAGTCCATCCTGTATTATTTCCTTCATTAAGTATCTAACAGAATCTCATTGACAAGACAATTTTCTCTAGCTTTCTTCACAGTCTTAATTTATTTTTCCTTCAAACCAACTATCTATAAATGGAAGACTGTTTTTACTTTTAAAGGTGCAGGATTAAATTAATAAGATTTTTTTTCACGCTTAGAGGAAAATTGAAAATGCTATCAAACATCACGCAATCACCTTAATATTTACAGGAACATTTATCTTATTATTTTGTTATGACTTTTTAAGGCTGCTGAATAGAGCACAAGAAAAACTCTAATCTGCACATGCCCAAGAAATCTGCTTGTGTTTTTAAATCAATTGAAATTGAATGACAAAGGCTATAAAGAGTCACTTGGTTGAGTTGGGCAGCTATAGAAATTGAATAACTAAATCAATGAGGAAGGATGTGGCCATTTTACAATACTGTAACATACATCATCACATTTTCAAGTCATTCTTCCTGTGCAAATGTAGCATAAAAAACTATCTCTACGAATATGACTGTTTGGGCTCAAAGGAATTTTATGGAAATATCTCTGCTTCCAAGTATTATTATACCACCATTTTAATTACACCTTGCCAACTTAGTGTCCTCTGACACAGAGGGGGCAAGTGGGGGAGTGATTGAAACTGACAAACTTTATACTCCTTGAAGTATAAATGTTTGAAACTGGCAGACTTTATACCCCTTGAAGCTGACATGGATTAGTGTTGATTTAGGCAGTAAAATACTGGAGTAAAACTGGTACATCTGATGATGAATTAAAACGTGTTTCTGACATAGTCTGGGGATAATATCAGGACAACACTGTGGAATCAAGAAAAAGACTAGCATTGCGAAGGCATGACTGTGCTAAAATGCACATGCAAACAAGGTCATCACACACAGGGCCAGTCCTACTGCAGTAGTAAAATGAAACATTTATCTCAGGCAGTTGTTTCTGAGAGATCTGCAATTTGATGAAGAAGAAAGTTGTGTAACATGCCTTGCCTGCAGCTTTCTCATGTGGTCATACTGCTGTTCCATTTTCAGTAATAAATGCAGATTCAGCTATCAGTCCAGTCAGATTGTACATGGTATGGCACTTGAGCCATCATCTTGTTGATTGCAAAATATAGATCATACTGCTCATGTACACAGTAGTTTATAAAGCATGACAGAATGGCTCTAACTCCTTCTGGTATTTCCCTCATAATTGTGCTAATAAGGTGCCCTTCTGTGGTCAATCAAACTTTATACTTTTTGCTTTAGCTTCCTGTCCCTTGTAAATGCATATTAATTTATTGGATGGATTTATGCACCATCACTCTACTTCAAAGAGTAACTAAGTGGTTAACAAAACTAAAAATGGGAAGGAAGGGTCTTTCTGGAATGAACTATGGACTATTCAATGAAATCCGAGTTATGCTTAAATGTCTTAGCAAACAAAAAAACAAGGGAGGTGAAGTTTGGTTTTAAAGTGAATCTAATAATCCTGGAGGTGAGGAAAAATCCACGTTTCAGCTTAATCTCATCCGTCAGGTTATCTTCTTACTAAAATGAATAAGAGTATTCAATTGGAGTGTGCAAAACATAGCTGTTTCACAACATACTTTAGTACAACTGAGGCATCTCTCTTTGAATCATTAAGGCAGCCTCTTCTTTTGCAAACAGAATTAGATATTTATGGCACTGTACTTCTAATTGTTAAGGAATCTCTCTCTGTGTGTGTGTGTGTGTGTGTGTGTGTGTGTGTGTGTGTGTGTGTATCTGATGCGCACACATAAGATTAAAGGAAGAGGAAATAATGTTCATAAATTAAGATTACAGAGAATGAATATACATACCTGGGGCAGTGCAGAAGTCAGTTGTCGTTGCAGAGAATCTCTATCGTAAATTACATCTTGAAGTCGTTGCTGTGCCAGAGATAAACTTTCTTGGGTTTCCCGAAGAGTGTCTAGAAGACGATCTCTTTCATCCAGCATATTCACCATTAGCTGTTCAAAATGAGAATCAGAGTCCGATCCGCTGCTCTGGGACCCCCTTTGACTCATTGGGGTGTCCTCGTTTATCGTAGGCATCACTTCGCACATCATTTCTTAAAATAAAGAGAGGGAGGAAGAAGAAAACTTTCAGTAAAAGGCAGCCAAAAGTTTTATTTATGACAGAGAGGAGGAGGGAGGGAGGGAGGGAGGGAGAGGGAGGGAGGGAGGGGGAGGGAGAGAGAGGGAGGGAGGGAGGGAGATTGGTCCCATATTATTCAGCTATTTTAAAAATGTATTATAATGTCATTGTCAGGGTTCCAAATAGCATCCAAAACTAAATCAGAGTCCGGGGCAAAGTATTCTTACAAGTTACAATTTATTAGCAGAGCCATGTTGGCACATCTGGGAGAAACCCGAATCTGAAGTCCCAGGGGTTTCTCCACCCAGTTGAAAGTTCAAGGGTAATGCCCACTATTTAAACTCTATGCATTTAAACTTTATTTTGAACAGAAATGCATAAAATTGCTCACTTCTTTGCATTTCAGAGAACAAACCATACAGTTTTCCCTAGAATACAGTGTCTAATCTAATGAACGTGTGGCCGAGGATTCCCTATATCTGAATTAGGGTTTAAATGTCTGGAGAAGTGAGATTTACTGCCAAGCTCTGCTGTGAAACTTGGCAAAACTGATATCAAAACTCATTCGAAGAATAGCTTTAACAAGTTCTGAAACAGGGTTTGACTCATATTATAAGTTGCTTGGCTTTCAGATTCTTACAAATGTTTATGGTACCCAGAGTGAGTGGGACTCTAAAACCCTTTCGAGATACCATGGATGAATGCTTTAAAAAGGGATATAAGGTCCTTAAAAGATGCACCAATTAAACAGAAACCAACAATTCAATTAGAAAGAATAAGACAGTAAATGCAAGTTATATATCTGAATTTTAGTACGAAGAATTGGATGGGCCAATTTTGGAGAATAAATGTGTCCAGCTGTTAAGAAACATAAAATATACTTCTTAGGTTTTAAAGATGAAATTAACTCATCAGAAAATTATTATAGTCCCTCAAAACATAAAAAAGGATGGAGATTAGATTTGCTGGCATATTAAATGTGAAGTTCATATGATTTGGCCTTATCCAATTATAGTTTTGGTTTGGTTTCAAATTATTATATACAATAATATAGTTAAGTTTCTCAATGTGATGTTGAATTATATTTTTAAAACATGAAATTTACCATCTAATGAAGAGCTTTATTCTACCAATCCTGGGGCACAATAAAGAGGATAATTTTATAAAATTGGAAAGAAACTTACTCTCTTAATTTTAAGGAACAGATCCAGGATATCAGTTTATTATCAGTTTTTGAAAAATCTGTGTGTTCTAAAAATTAAAACATGACACAATATGTTGTTAGGTGTAGTTTTAACAACAAACTTAAAGATTGACTTAACTGCATTTAGTTGTAGAGGTTTTTTTTTCTCTTAATTACTATTTTCTTTTATCACATTTAGCTTTTCACTATATTATGCCTGCCAATTCTTTTAGTCACTGTCTGATGTTTATTTTCTTTTGATGTAGTTTTTAAAATTTATTTCACTATTTAAAAATAAACACCACTATGATTTTTTTTTAAATCTGCAAACTTCAAAATTCTAAGAATGTGAATTTTTTTTTAGTAAATTCATTTTTACTGTAATATTATATTATCCAGCTTTAACCTTGGTATGCTTGTTTTGCCTGAGGACAGCAACATATTTAGCTTTACAGCTGGTACTTTCAAAAATAGAGAACTAACAACCATTTCCTTAGTTTTTCATACCAACGAGCTCTGCACCAAATAAAGCTTATGAAGCAATATAGATGCAGCTTAGACATTTTTTCTTTTCTTTTCTGCTTCCCAGGGCTGGGTTCCTCCTGATTCAGACCGGATCGCCCGAACTGGTAGCAACCCACTGGTGATGTCACTGTCAGTGCCGTTCCGTGCGCGTCACCATCTTTTTTTGGATTTTGTGCGAATTTTTCCCCTTCCGCAGCTTGAAAAAGGGCCCTCCTGCCCGCCCGCAGGTGAATTCTGACTTTTATTTCTTTGCCGAAGCACAGCTGATGAGCTCCTCAGCTGTGTTTTGGGCTAATTCCTGCTTCTGAGCATGCACAGAAACCAAATTGCGTGAGGGGATGCGCGCATGCGCGCAGAGCGCGCGTGCACGTGAAAAACATCGCGATGCGAACCGGTGGCAAAGGTAAATGGAACCCACCCCTGCTGCTTCCCATATCATGATCATGATCACTGATGTAATAATTTGGTCCAATACAAAGTTTTTGAAAACTCAAAAACAGGTACAGGTACAGGTTGTCTCGACTTACAACAGTTCATTTAGGAACCGTTTGAGGTTACGACGGCACTGAAAAAAGTAACTTATGACTGTTTTTCACATGACCATTGCAGCATTATGATCAAATGTGATCATGTGATCAGAATTCAGACACTTGGCAATTTACTTATATTTATGACAACTGCAATGTCCCAGAGTCATGTGATCACCTTTTGCCACCTTTTGACAAGCGAAGTTAATGGGAAAGCCATATTCACTTAATAACCATCTTACTAACTTAACAAATGTAGTGATTCTTTTAACAACTGTGGCAAGAAAGGTCTTAAAATGGTGCAAAATTTACTTAACTGTCCCACTTAACAACAAAAAGTTTGGGCTCAATTGTGGTAGTAAGTCAAAGTCTATCTGCAAATGATATGTGTGTGTGTGTGTGTGTGTTTGTGTGTAATTTGGTATATCATTTTGTAAACTTGAGTTGGCTTAGTAAAGTTATTTGTCTTAATGGATTTTTATTGATGGTTACTTTTACATTTACAAATGGAAAAGCTGATGGTTAATTTTATTTGTTTACTGTTACTATACACCCTCACTCACACACACATATACACACACTCCTTCCAAAGCATTTTCCCAGGGCATTTTATTCATCATTTTAAAGACATGTTTAAAAATGAACTTAAGTCAGAAATATGGCATTTCTCGTAACAGTCAAGAAGATCAAAGACATTTTAAAAACCCATTGGCACCTTGGAAAAAAATTTTAAATTGCAATATATTATAATGATTAATTTTGCTACACAAGAAATGGATTTTATAAGGTATTCACATCTTAACAATGCCTATCTGAATATAGTAAATAAAGATTTTATAAAAGATAATTTGATAGGTGTCAAGACAAAGGCACCCTTTTGGGGTACCTTCATTTTAATCTATTTTACAATGAGTGGATCAACGTTTAGAAATATAAACAAAGAAAAAATATTTATTTATCTGACATGTACTTCTTTTCTTCTATGCATTAAGGCACGGGTGTCAAACTCAATTTCATTGAGCTCCGTTTTTGCTGGCAGAGGCACCGCAGGCTGGTCCTTCACTGTTTCCAGAGCAGCCCCGCGGGCCAGATTTAAGCACCCTGCGGTCCGAATCCAGCCCATGGGCCTTGAGTTTGAGACCTCTGCATTAAGGTCTCCATGATCACAAAAGTTATTTGTCAACACTTTCTGTGAAAATCATGAAAACCTGTACTCTCTTTCAAACATCTCCCAGATATTTCCTATGTATGCCTAAAATGTTATATGTATGTCTTAAAGTCAAACTGGAGTAACCTAATGCGGACATACAGAAACACAAAGGTCACAAAACACCCTATTCAAAGGGACGTTGGTACTCACCTGTGAGACGTCCTTTCTCAAAGGGTGGAGCTACTACTTTTAATCTCGGTCCTATTGGCTAGAGGGCAGATTTAACCCATTCTTGGAGGCTAGCTCCACCCACTATGGAGAATGACCCTCAATGGAACACTGAAGATGCACATGTCCTGCCCTCACTTGGGGTGAATGCAGCAAACAGTTGTTTTTTTTGTGTGTGATAAATTTTACAGCCACTACTGTAAAAACATGATTCATGAATAGAGATCACTCAGATATAGAAACCTGACTGTAATATGATTCCTCCTCAGTAATAACCTCTTATTAAAATGTGATCATTGGATACAAAATTTCCTTTTTATGAGATTAGCACACACACATTTTTTTATGAGAGAACTGATTAGTACACTCTCATTAAAAATTACAAGGCTGAAGGATGTGGCTTTTAAAAACAGCTTTGTCCAGAGCTAATGGGGCACAGGGCTCTGCAGTTCCTGATATAAAATCAGTTTAATCCTATCACGTTTTTTTTCCATACAAAAATATTTATTACAAAAACAACCACCTCCAAGTGGTTTGACAAAGTATTTTATCTTCAAAAATTAAATTACAAAATAAATCATGAAATTAAGTCTGACAAAAGAAACAAGATACAGTTTGAACATTTGCAAGACTACACCGATGAACTAGCTATAAGAATTCAAGGCTTTTCATATTAATTTGAGTGTCTAATCCTACTTTACAGAAATCTTCATTGAAGGAAGATTTCATGTAAATAATGTTTCATTCACAATATTCAACCTTCACAAAAGAGATATCAATAGATTGAGTGTAATTTGGAGATTTGAATGAAGACAGGTTGGGTTTTTTGTTTTCATGGGAAAACAACGTGAGAGAAAAGGAGAAAACCATCAAATGATTCTTCCTCACAGCCATTATTAGCCATTTTGGTCTAGTGGTTAAGGCACCAGGCTAGATGCCAGGAAACGGAGAGTTCTAGTCCTATCTTAGATATGAAAGCTGGCTAGATGATTTTGGGTCAGTCACTCTCTTTCAGTCCACCCCACCACACAAGGCCTTGTTGGTGGTATTAGATGTATCTGCCACCCTGAGGTACTTAAAAATACTTAAAAAAACTAGGATATAACTAAATAATATAAATTTCTTCCATGCTTGAATTATCAGAAAAGTATGCTTATATAAATTGTCATGTCTGATGCTTAATGTGTCTCAGCAGCAACGTAAGCTAATAATGCTCTCCTGAGAAAGTTAATGGAGAGTTTTAAGGCAGTGATTGGTGCATTTCCAAGCTACTTTTTCCATCCCACTCAGCAACACCTGACTAAAAACAAACAAACACACCCACCAATAATTTTCCATAACATGTGGTAGAGGGGACCCCAACCAAGTGCCTGAATGAGGGTTTAACCATCATTTAAGTTGCCCGAAAGAACCCAGGACTTTCTTTTTTATGTTAGGTCACTATAGAATTCCGCTGTCAGTACTAAAAATACCATATTTTTCGGAGTATAAGACGGACCGGAGTATAAGACAGACCGGAGTATAAGACGCACCTTAGTTTTGGGGGAGGAAAATAGGGGGGGAGAATCTACCTACCAGGTATTCATCTGGCTAGCGTCCTTAGTCTGTTCAGCTTCAGCACATTAATTTATCTTCTGGTTAGGCTGAAAAGCACGGCTCTTTCAGAGGGAGTAGGAATGAAAACAAGCCTGCTAAGACTTAGGGCAGGAAAAAAACCTTCTTCGGAGGGAATAGGAAGCCGGGAATATAGTTAGCACCTCGTTAGGGCTGAAAAAAAAGCTTCGAAAAAGCTACATTCGAAGTATAAGACGCACCCAAATTTTCAGCCTCTTTTAGGGAGGAAAAAGGTGCGTCTTATACTCCGAAAAATACTGTATATCTCCCAGCTGCCAATCAATATGGTATAAAAGAATTGGCTGGGAGTGAGCTCACAGAGACATTGACACAACTTCCTGACCATTATGTGCCCCTCCCAAATCTCACTGACCTGTCAGGTGGCTAGTTTTTTCTTCTTCTGATAAAGGAATATTAATTTTTTTAAAAAAAGACTGCTCTTTCCATGTCAAGTTTTTTTTTTAAAGATCCTGGCATACAGATCATAGGAGGGATATGGGATGAACCAGGAGGAAGCCCTGTTGATAGGACTTCCATCCCAAGTGATAGGTCAGTTTTATTCATTTTAGTTTGATATGGAAAAAGCTGACTTTCATAAGACCAGCATTTCCATAAGTAGCAGTAAATAAGTCAAGAAACCCAGCTGACAGCTCATTAAGGCATAGGAAGCGTGTCAGGGCCAGTGGTGTGCTATGAGCTCCATACTGATTGACAGATCAGTTTTATTTATTCATATTTTGACACAGGAATTATTGATATTATAAAAAACCAGCATTACAGTAAGTCCAGGACAGGTAGTCCTCAACTTACGATCACAACTGGGACCAGAATTTCAGTTGCAAATTGAGGTAGTCTGACTGGATCTGATTTTATGACCATTTTGACGATGGTCATAAAGCAAGTCACCACGTTTATTAAGCAAATCACACGATCGTTATGCGAATCTTGTGGAAACCAGCAAAAAAGCCACATATAATAATCACATGACTGCAGGATGCTGCATTTGGTTGTAAAAGTGAGCTGGTTGTCAAGTGTCAGATTTAAACCACATAACCACAGGAGTGGTGTGATGGTTTGTGACAGTTGTAAGTGCAAATACAGATCATAAGGCTGTCATAACTGGACCATTGTTAAATGAACGGTTGTTAAGTTGTGAGCACACAAACAAGTATATATCACATCTTCAGTGACACTGGAGGAGGATTTGGGGTAGAATAAAAATGAATTCATAGAGACATCAATAGCACTCTCTCTCTCTCTTGGTCCTGAATTCCTGATATCTGTCAGATGTTGTTTTGTTTTTTTATAAGGGGGGGGGGAGTTTGCAAAGGAGAAGTAGCAACATGGAGTCCGCCAAAAAGGGAATTCCTATTTTGCTGTAACCCTGGTGAAAAGTCCTGCACTTTTGATTTTTTTCTTACTGATACTGTTTCTTGAATAAAATTCCAAGCATAATGAAGCTCTGCTATCCATATGGTCCAATCACATACTCCAATAGGCATTGAAAGGATAACATGTCTCTCAGCCCAGCTATCCTGGATTTTATTTAAAGTGAAAGTGCCAAGGATTGAGCATAATACTTTCTTTCCACAAACATATGTTCTGTTCATCAAGGATACAATTGCCAAATATTTGTTGTATCAAAATACAGCTTGATAAAATTATAAAAATCTAACTTTATAAACAAACTCTAGTTCACTGTGAAAATTATTTTTAGTCCAGAGCTTAAGCAGTAACATCAGTTTGTTGTAGCAAACTTTTAAGTGACTTGCTTTGGAATGGCAAAGATCTAAATAAACACAGAACAACTTGTGTTGTCCATGGTTACCCATGGTTATAAGAAACCAAATGAACAGTATGCATTCTATATCTTTTTACAGCATTATTTATTTATTTAATTGCTATAACTGCCTATCTCAACTCTGGGAAGCTTATCATTCTAGAAATATGAAAGCAATTAAAACATTTAAAACAATCTTAAAAATCCAAAATAAATATACACAGCATCTGAGATAATTAACCAATTAACAGTAAAGCCAAGAAATGGGGCTCTTAATACTTTTAGAGACCCAGACTTGGGTACACAGCCTAGGCTTTAAAGCCTTATGAAAGGTTGTCCATTCTAATCTTTGAAGAGAGAATGTTCCACAGAGCAGGGGATATCGGTAGATCAAATTGGATTGATAGAGACTTTTAGAAAAGGGCAGTTCCTGAGGTAGTCTGGTCCCAAGCCATGTAGGGCTTTAAAGATGAAAACCAACACCTTGAATTGCACCCAGAAACAAATAGGTGGCTAATGCAGCACTGATAATAGTTGTGTTACATGTGCCGTATATCTGGTAACATTTGCTACCTGAGCAGGTACATTCTGCACCAGTTGAAGTTTCCAAATTTATTTACTTATTTATTTAAAAAAATTATATTGCCGCCTATTCACACATGACAACTCAGGGCAGCTTACAGGAATATAAAAACATCATATATAAAAAATAAAATAGAAGAAAATAATAAAATAATAAAATAATAGCCTTCCACCCCCCCACCCCAGCGACAACATATTACACAAGCCATTTAATGGGCTCCATCCCGCTCTACGTTCCTCAGGCCCGCTGGCAGAACCAGGTCTTCAGCGGGTTCCGGAAGAGTGTTAGAGTGGGGGCCATTCTAATCTTTGGGGAATGATGTTCCAGAGAGAGGGAGCCACCACGGAGAAGGTCCTTCTTCTAGGTCCCACCTGATGTGTCTCCCTAGGAGATGGGACTCACAACATTCCTTGCTTCCCAGCTCTAGTGAATCAGGTAGATGTAACCGGCAAGAGACGGTCCTTCAGATAACCTGTCTCTCAAATGCTCTTCAGAGGCAGCCCCATGTAGACTACATTGCAGTAATATAAGTGAGAGGTTACAAGGACACAGCTGATGGTGAGCAAGGTCTCCTGGTGCAGGAATTGGTTCAACTGGCACATCATCCAAAGGAGTTTAAAGACTCTCCTAGTCACAGCTATCACTTGTTCCTCAAGCAGGCGCCATAGAAGCAGTGGCAGAACCTGGGGACAGAGCTAAAAGAGGGATCAGCCTAGAATCCCTATGTAGCTACAGCAAAGTCCAACCTCCCTTGAATTCTGTTGGTCTTTATCTAACCCCAAGCAGGTATAAACCATTAGTTGAGAAAATTCCCAGACCCAATCTCTCCTATGCAGCTTTATTAAGCCAAGAGGAGCATGGATCTAAAATACACAAGTGGCCAAACAAGCAGCTTGGAGGGCCCTATCCATTCCCTCTGGTTCCATTGGCTCAAACTGCTCCCAGACCATGTAGCCACCTCCACCTCCACCAATTCTATTTTAAGGTTGGTGTCTTATATAGAACAAATGCGAGTGGCACTGTCTGCCAGATACACAGCATATTCTTCGCTGCAACCTTATAGGTGAACTTCAGTATTACTATCTCTAAGTAGTCATCCGAAACAGGGCTGTAAATGGCTATCAGCAAATGCAATAAGTGTGGAAAAATAATTACATTTTGCAGCCCTTATCACCATCAGGTAGGCTCCAATAGCAGCTCTAGCTCGTGTCATCTTTGATCCTCGTCTTTCACCACAGTGTTCCATGGATATTCTATTCCAGTGGTTCCCAAAGTGGGCGGTACTGCCCCATGGGGGGCGGTGGGAGGACTTAGGAGGACGCTAAGAGGCAAGGGGGGTGGCAGGGGGTGCTAAGAGGAAAGGGGGTGGCAGAGGAGTGCTGGAAGTGGGCCCCTTGCAGGGCACAATTCTGTCTGGGGCTCTGTCGGCTGCCAGTCAGCAGGCAAGCAGAAGGCCACGTGGAAGGCAGGAAAGCATATCGGGGTGATGGGGAAGGGAGATAGCAGCCTACTCCCTTCCCCACAGCCCTGCCATGCTTGGCGGCGTTCCCAGCAGTCGCCCATGCCTGCTTGCCTTCAAGGTCAGCATCCAGCCCAGCCCAGCCCGTGGGTGGGCGAGTGGTCCTTGGTGGAAATGCAGATGCTGAGAGGGGCAGCAGAAGGGCAAGTGGATGTCCCGGGGCTGCTGCACATGCGCCCGCCCCGTTTCTGCAAAGGCGATCCAAAGAGGGGAGGGGGATGCTGCAGAAAAAGCCACCTTCCACCCATGCCAGCTCCGCGGTGCTTGGAGCTCCGAAACAGCCCACTGGCTTCTCACCCAGCCACCTGCCTGCTCTCTTTGCCACTCTGGAAACTTGGCCCACAGCACCGAGTTGGAAGCCAGTGGGCTGCTTCGGAGCCCCAAGTATTGCGGAGCTGGCACAGGAAACACGGGTGGAAGGCGGCCTTTTCTACAGCATCCCCCTCCCCTCTTTAGATCGCCCTGCAGGGCTCTGCCTTTGCAGAAATGGGGCAGGCGGTTTGTACGGAGGATTGGCGGGGAGGATGTGCGGCCCTCCGGGATGGAGAGCGGGGCAAGAGAAGGCACAATAGGCTGCGCTGCTCCGGTCCTGCTCAACCACACTTCTTCCAGCCCATCTGCCCCACAGCGCCGTGAATGAGACAATCGGCCGTGCTGCACCGGCAGCTCTGCCCTGCCCAACTCTGCCCACTGCCACTTCCTGTGAACTTCCTGGGAGACAGCCGGAGCGAGGGGCAGGCAGGAGCACGTGGGCCCGGCCGGTGCTCAGCTTACCTTCCTGGTGGGGCTCAGAGACCGCCTGCCATGCCCATCAGCTGGCTCTCCAGGTAGTGCCACTTTCTCCCTGCCCCGCCAAGGCTCCCGCCAGCCTGAAGACTGCGTTCCAGGACAGCACATGACAGGGGATGCGCCGCTGCCAGGCTGGAGCGTGGTTGCCGCCGCCGTCACCCCTCTCGCCTTCCTGGCTTCAGGACCTTCGTGGGCCGGAAAGCATTGGGGCGCGCACCTATGGAGCTCCCGGCCTCAGGGGTTCGCTGGCCTCTGGGCTGGCTGGGGCCTTGGTGGGGCAGGGAGAAAGTAGCGCTGCCTGGAGAGCCGGCGGATGGGCATGCCGGGCAGTCTCCGAGCCTCGCCAGGAAAGTAAGCCAAGTACCGACCAGAACACTTTCTTCCTTCTCCTGCTGAGAAGAGAGAAAGAGAAAGAAAGATTGGAAAAGGCAAGGATATTTCTCATGTGCATTCACACATTCAGGGACGCCCTCACTTTCTCTCATCCAGATATACCTGCACATATGGAACCATTTTATAAGCCATAAACTCTAGGTCAGGAATCCCCCAACTTGGGAGTTGGTGAGTAATTTGGAATTTTAGGAGCATCTCATAGCTGCTGTCACAAGATATTTGCCTTGGGGGAGGTTGCTTTCTACTGCAGAAGAAAGAGAGAGAGAAAAGGAAGGAAGGAAGGAAGGAAGGAAGGAAGAGAAAGGAAGAAAGATGATAGGTAGGAAGGCAGAAAGAAAGATGGTAGGAAGGAAGACAGACAGACAGACAGACAGACAGACAGACAGACAGACAGACAGACAGACAGACAGACAGAAAGAAAGAAAGAAAGAAAGAAAGAAAGAAAGAAAGAAAGAAAGAAGAAAAAAATAAGGAAGGAAGGAAGGAAGGAAGATGGTAGGAAGGAAGAAAAAGAAAAAGAAAAAGAAAAAGAAAAAAGAAAGGAGGGAGGGAGGGAGGGAGGGGGAGAGAGAGAGAGAGAGAGACAGACAGACAGAGACAGACAGACAGACAGACAGAGACAGACAGACAGACTTGGGAAACTGGTATCACTTCATCAAGCCCATCCATCACATTAAGAATTTACTGAAGAGTGAAGTATTACTAAATTTTACTGAGTTTACTAAGTTAGTAGTTACTAAGGTTCTTGATAAATGACTATCAGACTTTGAAAACCTGGTGTCACTAGATCATGTTCAACAATTTTGTTGAATTAACAAAAGATTTTTAAATTGGATTTTGAATAAATGTGCAATTGATTGTTACTATCTTCCTTAGTGGGTCGTGCAAACAGCTATTCCGAACAATGTTATTTATAGGAGGTGGGGTGGGGGGCACTGAGGATGAGTTTGTAGCACCAAGGGGGCGGTGGACTGGAAAAAGTTTGGGAACCTCTGTTCTGTTGTTCTGTTCTGTTCTGTTCCTTTCCTGTTCCTGTTCCTGTTCCTCTTGCTTGTGCAGTATTGTCCTTTTATTAAGCTACCAAGAGTCTCATTAGATTGTAGTGGGATGCAAATTTAACAAATAAATACCGTTTGATCCCACTGATTTTTTTAAATTTATAAATGCACATCACCCTGAATTGGACATTTTACTAAATCTAAATCAACTTGTATTCAGTTTGAGCCTGGAAAGGAAGAGAGAAAAACCTTAGCTAACCTCTACAGGTAGTCCTCAACTTATGACCACAATTGGTCCCAACATGTTAAATGAGACATTTGTTAAATGAGTTTTGCCCCATTTTACAACCTTTCTTGGCACAGTTGTTAAGCGAATCACCACAGTTGATAAGTTTAGTTACATGGTTGCTAAGTGAATCCAGCATCTCCATTGACTTTGCTTGTCAAAAGATTTGCAAAAAGGGATCACGTGATCTTGGGACACAGCAACGATCATGAGTCAAGTTGCCAAGCGTCTGAAGTTTGATCACATGATCACGGGGATGCTACAAAGATTGTAAGTGTGAAAAACGGTCATAGGTCACTTTTTCAGTGCCATTGTAACTTTGAATGGTCACTAAATGAACTGTTGTAAGTCGAGGACTACCCGTATAGTACGCCTTATGTTTTGACTCCACCCATCAGATTGTCTTGAACTCTTCATATTAGACACTTCAAGTCAAACTCCCAAATCTGAATATTAGTTCAGTTCTTCCAAATTAATACCAGTTTTCTCCACAGGTCTCTTGCATTAATTCTCCATTTGCTCATCAGAATTCTTTTTTTTTATTGTGCGGAGGAGCTGAGAAGAACCGTTGGCGAGCACAACCAAAAGAAGTCCTTATTAGACAACCATTCAAACATAGTTCACCTTCAAAGCTCTCAAGTACACACACAGAGAGACACAGTATTTGTAGATGTGTACATAGTTACTACTCATAGTGGATTTTCCTTTAATTTTTCAATCCTCAAATCTATGAAGTGTTTACTTCTATATTCCTAGGAAAGAAAACTTAATTACACACCTTGGCAACACCATTGCCATCACCACCCCTTTTATGGCCTGATCTGTGCCAGCTGTGACATCAGCTGTTAGACCCATCCCACACCACCTTCTTGAACTTCATTCCAGCCACTCCTATTTTAAAACCATTAAGCAGCTCCTTGGGTGATGCCCCTGAAGTTACCAGTCCATCTTTTTACAAAGGTGCCCCTCCTGAGTTGGAGATGCTGGTGGCTGCACCTCACTTCACCCAGGAAGAGCAATACCACCCTAAGGAGAATCTGTGCCATTGTCTGACTTGCACTGCATGCGTATTCCTCCTCCTAGTTAACTCCTTCCCTTCCACGAGCTTTCAGTTGAGCTGTGATATCACCTTTAAATTAAAAAAAAAAGGGGGGGGAAGTATGGTGCCTGGGGGAAAGCAGTTTCACTCTCCTCTCCATCCCAAATTAGGAGTAGGAGCTCTTGGTATAAAGAGCCGAGTCTTCCTTCTGGCATTTTCTTCTTTCAGCATCCACAAACCCAACCCATCACCCAAAGAAGGGGGGAAAACCCCAACTAAGTTCGTTTATCAGATATTACATATAGCATAAGCCCGTTCTCAACCCCCCACCCCACCCAAAGAACCTGTGCAAGATCTTCCTCCCGCAAAATAATCCTCGCACAAGCGGCGACGTTTGCATTTGCCCACCGGTTTTCCCCGAGGAGGGCTGTGCCGCCGGCAGGGCAGGTTGCAATACCTAATGCTCGTTCTTCTTCCCGGATCTTCAGGGAATCGGGGCCAACGGCCGCTTCGGTCTCTCCCTCTTTGCCTCTGATGGGCGCTCATTCACCCGCAGCCGGGCGCCGTTCAACTCGCCTCCCTCGCAAGGCTGCTGCAGACGCCGCCACTCCTGCTCCGAGAAGACGCCGGAAGCCCACCCAGCCCCCTTCGGCCGGCAGCAGGAGCTGTTTGGCGGCACCTCAGCATTTTCTCCTGTCACTTGGTTGGCAGCAGCAAAGGGGAAACGTCCATGAGAAAAAAATGGCATATTACAATTTTTGCTTTGGGAAGCAGAGCTCGGTTGAGACCATTGTTAGGACGACCAGAGGGGGGGAAAGCGGCTCTTAAAGCTCCAGCAGCCCCTTTTCTTTGCCTGGGATGGAAAGTCGCCGGATTAAGAAAGGAGGGGCGCCTAAACCACGGGGAAAGGATAAGAGGGTTGCTTTTCTTGGAATATAACTTTACGGAAGGGCTCGTTCTTTTGCACGTCTTGCTAAAGGGAATCCAAGCTGATTTTTTAAAAAAAATTGAATTGTTTTAATAATTTAACGATGAATATAAACCGGTTTTAAAAATGGAATAAAGGTGTGATTGATGATTGTTTAAAAAGGCGAAGCTATTCTACACGCTCACCCAGCATAACTTTATGCGGGCGTGCTGAGAAATAAGCCTCATTTTGGCTCTTATTTTCACATTACTCCTGTTCAGCAGCTGCACTGCTGCCGTGCACACAGCTGCTCAGCAGCAGATCCTAACCAAATTCAGCGATATTTCCCCCCCCTCGTTTCTGTTAAAACATAGGATTGCCATTGGAATCCCACGGTAGCCGGAGAAAGCGATTTACTAATAAAAGTGCAGAGAATGGTGGTGGATCGGCAACGCAACCTTGCGCGTGTTTAGAGAGAAACCACACGCCGGTTCACGGGAGTTACTCAAAGCGCGAGGACTGCCTTGCGGGCGGACTGCGTCATTCCAAAGAGCACCGATGGAGCCTTCTCATTGGCCTGAGGCACCTTCGTCGAGGCCGGACCGGTCCTCTTGGGAAATCATTCCCTTCCGCAAAAGGAATCGCGATCTTTTCCCCAGGTTGCCGGCGAAGGGCAGCAAAGTCAGACCGGAGCGCCTCGTGCTAAAGAAGCAAGCGACGCCCACGAGAGTTGCCTTTTCTCATTTTACCCCGAGGCTGATTTATCCCCCTTCCCGCGCATTCTCTAATTCTGATCTTCGTGTGTCTTTAACCCTACGTGAATAAACCTTCCCTGAGGGGGGATTTAGAACAGTGGGCGATCGCGTCGATCTTATCTGAGATTTCCTAAAGGAAGGATCTTCCGGCCCCGGAATGATATTCCGTTCCCGGGTGAAATCACGCCTGCGGTTCCTTCACTATTCTAACCTCTGGGTGAGAACTTGCTGGGAAGGCGGCAGGTACGCCTGGCCGCGCCCACGCAGCGAACAGGGGCGTCGTGAGAAGGGAAAATGAGCCTCGAACAGCAGGGAGGCAGGTGTCTTGCTCTCTCCTTCTCGGGCCGGGATTTCCCCTAAAAGCAGCCGCAGTGGTTTCCCCCAGCTCCGAAATAAATTCTGAAGTAATCGCGTCGGTTTCTCTCCTGCCTTACGCACGTGAACAGTTCCCCAGGTGCTGTTGATGCTGCCACGTTTTGCACAGCTCTCCCAGCCTTAATTCTCTGCCGTCCACCTTCTCTGTCCCAAAGGACAAGAGCGCGCATTCGGGCTGTTACTAGAGAACAGACGCCCAGCTCAGAAAAGGGCGGCAGCAACTGGTCATAATACACTTTCCCTTGTTCTTCTGATGGCGGGAATAGAAGATGAGGAGAAGACGCCCTTATTTTGGATTGCTGGCTGGCGGCTTGAACCGTGGAGTAGATTTGGTTCAGTTTCTTGCTGGAAACTCTTTGCTGTTCGCCCCCAAGTTATTTAGCATCCTCCAGATAGATTTGATTCAAACTCTTATTACCTGAGGGTGTCCCATAAGTTTGGTCACTGGTGGTGATGGGGAGACAATATTTTGGACAACACTGGTCACTGGGTGTAGTTATTTAAAAGGGCGGGGACCCTCAAAACATTCCTTTGAAGGTATAGGGTGGACGTTTGACACAATAAAAGCCACTCCATATTGCATTGTAAGATCTGATAAACGTAGTCTGTTAAGTTACAGTTTGCTGAATCGTAATTGTTGAATATGCCTAATTGGCTAGGTTCACACATCACATTATTATGAATGGTCAATCATAGCTTATAGATCATCATGTTTGGATTTGGAGAACTCCTACTCAAAATCCAAACATTGAAGTTTAGCACAGCCCTATCTGCCAAATGTGTCAAACTTATGTGGGCCACCAAGGTGAAGCTAGGCAAAATCACATCAGATACCTGTACAATTAGCACGGGGCTCCCCAAGGCTGTGTGCTCTCACCACTTCTCTCTATATATCAATGACTGCATCTCAAACGATCCATCTGTTAAACTACTGAAGTTTGCAGATGATACAAAAGTAATTGGTCTCATTCGAGACAATGATGAAACTGCATACAGATGGGAGATTGAACAACTAGCCTCGTGGTGCGACCGGAACAATCTGGAACTGAACACACTCAAAAACGTAGAAATGGTGGTAGACTTTAGGAGAAACCCTCCCATTCTACCACCTCTTACAATACTAGACAACACAGTATCAACAGTAGAGACCTTCAAGTTTCTAGGTTCTATCATATCTCATGGCCTAAAATGGTCACCTAACATCAAAAACGTCATCAAAAAAGCACAACAAAGAATGTTCTTTCTGCGCCAACTCAGGAAGCTCAAACTGCCCAAGGAGCTGCTGATACAGTTCTACAGAGGAATTATTGAGTCTGTCATCTGCACCTTTATAACTGTCTGATTCGGTTCTGCAACCCAACAAGACAGACACAGACTTCAGAGGATAATCAGAACTGCAGAAAAAACAATTACTGCCAACCTGCCTTCCATTGAAGACCTGTATACTGCATGAGTCAAAAAGAGGGTCATGAAAATATTTACAGACCCCTCACATCCTGGACATAAATTATTTCAACTCCTACCCTCAAAATGACACTATAGAGCACTGCACACCAAGACAACTAGACACAAGAACAGTTTTTTCCCGAACGCCATCACTCTGCTAAACCAATAATCCCCTCACCACTGTCAAACTATTCACTAAGGCTGCATTACTATTACTATTAGTCTTCTCATCATTCCTATCACCCATCTCCCCCCACTTATGACTGTACACTGTAACTTGTTGCTTGTATCCTTACAATTTATATTAATATTGATTGTTTCCTGATAGCTTATTTGTACCCTATGACAATAATTAAGTGTTGTACCTCATGATTCTTGACAAATGTATCTTTTCTTTTATGTACACTGAGAGCATATGCACCAAAGACAAATTCCTTGTGTGTCCAATCACACTTGGCCAATAAAGAATTCTATTCTATTCTATTGAGATTACCAACTGAGGAAGGTACCCTCAATCTACCCAATTTCCAAAAATATAATTGAGCTTATATTTTATAAGCCATTGATATGTAGATGGATAAATAAAACACTCCTTTATGGGTTGTGTAAGAAAGCTATTGTTTAGAAAAGATGTTTTATTCCAAGAATGCTGGAAGTAAGAAAACTTGGGGTCATACTGGGATACAGATTGGGTTAGATAACAAAACCCATGCCTATTTAATTCTTTGGGGGGAAAATCTGCTCTGAAAATAGATGATAAAGTGTTGTACTGGAAAGTAGTCTAAACCAATTATTATGTAATGAATGTCTGACTGAATTGAATTCAGATTTTCCAGTTCACAACAATAGCCATATCTTTAACTAAAGCATGGTTTAAAAAATCAATATGAGTCAGATGCATTGGCCACTTGATAATCCTTATCAAGGCCACGCTAACTAAAGTAGTAGATATGTTGAAGACCAAGGCAACTGGAAGACACAAAGCTAAGAAACGCTAAGTATATGGTGTTTCAACCAAATTTAGTGCACATTGGTTCAGAAGAAAATCCCATAAGATTGAAGATTGATGTTTATATAATTCAATTGTTGTTCGGTTTCTAAATCATATCTGACTATTTGTGAGCCCATGGACCATAGTACTGCCTCTGTCTGCCCCCCTGGAATTTCCCCAAATTCATCTTCAGTGCACAATAACACTGTCTAACCCTCTCATTCTCTGCCATCCCCTTCTCCTTTTGCCTTTAATCTTTCCCAACACCAGGGTTTTTCCAATGAGTATATAATTGGATAAATGATATAAAATAAAAGTGTGTTAGGTTCCATGTTGGATGCTTGTTTTGGAGCTGCATCTCGTCACTTTACCATGTTATTTGCACGAGGACATCAAGTGTATGTTCTCCTTGCTATTCTATTTCTGTGGGTAATCACAAAACTTATACCATTGAAGCAATTGAAAATGTAATCTTTTTATTGCTTTTAAAAAGTATGGTTTGAATCTGGGAAATTGTCCCATATGTCTTCTCTTTGTACCATCTCCAGAGTTATTTTTAAGTCAGTGCCAGAGAGAATTTTAAAATATTTTAACTGCATTTAATAAGCAAGGTAAATAATAAATAATTTAATAATATGTAGATGCATAGGTGTATGTGTAAACATCCTTGTGAGAATGTAGATGTATAGGTGTGCATATAAGCATTCCTTTCCTTTTTACTCGCAAAAATGCTTCATTCTCAAATAATATACAAAAGTACTCATTGAAGAATGGAAAGACAGTTGTAACTCCCATGGTGAAAATCAATTGAGTGAATTGCACGAAGTAAATCATATTCCACAATGCAAGGAAGTACAGATATTCTGCTTTAAAATGAAATGCTTCAGAAAAGTGCTGTGCTTACAAAGACAGAAGCAGTCAGTATAGAGTAATATTGTTCCCTTAAAGAAATTGGGGTCAGCCACAAATTATTCCTAGTGACTTTATGGTTGATATGACAGGATGGATCTATTCTCTTGTTCACAGAATAAGCAGGCTCAGTCTTTGGTCTGGTGCTACAGGCATTATCTTTTCTAAACTCTGATCAAATAGTGGCTCTATTGCTAGAGAGACTAGGTTTCATTGACAGGACCAATTTGACTAGTGCAAACTTTTTACCAATGATGTTTGTGTTTACTGAAATTCTCCAAAGTGTTAGGAAAAATATATCCATCAAAAATGACTAAGTGTGGCTTATTTTCTCTTATAAATTTGGCAGACGTTATTTGCTAGGAATATAATTCATAAAGTTCCATGCCATTCAAACATTTGGAATACTCGCATCCATAGAATTGTTTTAATAAATAAACATCTTTTTTGGAAGGCATCCCAGCAGGAATTAAGAGCTGATGCCACTTTTGCTCACCCATTGTTCCAATAAAGGTGTCGTTCAGTCTTTTCTTGACCAGGGTGCTGCCCTACATTCCCTATCAACATTAGTCATCCATTCACCGGATCCATTTACATATCTCTGGACAAAACAGGGAAAAAAAGTTTTTACCAAATGTCTGTCTCTCTTTATATAAAGCCACCATCACCAAGTTCATTCAGAAGTATATTAGTATACCTGATCTGCCTTCATCCAGTGGGGAAAAAGCATATTTCTTTTCATGACTTTTTTTTCTTTTGCGCAGATAGCTGAAAAGTATAATCTTTTAATATTCCTTCCACTTATTAAAATTAAAAATTTTCATAGTAGCTTGTCTTTCCCATTGCTAACATCCATCCTTGACATTCTTGAGAAACATCCAGGGCTACAGCCCTTAGAAAAAGTAATTGAAGATACCTATTCTTATTTCTTTTCCTAACACAATTCTCTGGACTGGCCTAGTACATAATGGTAACTTTCAGTTACAGATGTCAAGTAGCACAGAAAAAAAAAGCAGTAAAAATCCAAAATAATCCATAGGTAGTACTACATTCCACTAAGGTTTCAAATTGTAATGCATAATTCCTCTAGATTGTGCTGGTGGGCTTGTCAATAAACCGATGCTTCAGTGATAATAGTCAAATAATCAGTGGTTATCGTCAAGTAGATTTGAATGAAACTTGGGTAAATCTTCACTATCTTTTACAGTATAGTGAATCAGAAGTTGGTTTCCTGTTTAGATTGTCTAATGCAGGGTCAGCAACCCGCGGATCTGGAGCCGCATGTGGCTCTTTCATCCCTCTGCTGCGGCTCCCTGTTGCCGGTCGGTAAAAGGAAAAGACACTGTGCTAGGATGAGACTCTGGTGGGGGAACCAGACTTCCAGTCGGCAGAGGCAAAAGGATGCGCTAGGAAGAGACTCTATGGTGGGGGAACTGGACTTCTGGTCGGCTCCAGAATTGAATGGGGAGCTTCCGGTTAGGACTTTTGTGGCTCTTTGAGTGTTTAAGGTTGCCGACCCCTGGTCTAATGTATAAAAACTGATCTAGCATAACAAATTGGTTCAGTTTTTACTGTTAGCCACTAAGTTATGGAAAATCCTGAAAAGCTATGCCATCTTGACAAAAAATTAACATAATGCAAAAGAGGTTTTTAAAAACCCTTATCTATAGGGTAAATAAATAGATAGGCATCTATAGGGTAACGACGCCAAAAGTCAAGATACAGGCCCATAGCCATGCAACTGAAGCATATCATTTCAATTCCCTGATTCTGGCTGCTATCTTGACATTTTGGAATCACCCCCCACCTCTCTCTAGGACAGCTCTGTATTACAACTCCCTCTCTTTTTCTTTCTGTTCCTACATAGTTGGTCCCTCCATCCCTCAAGATGCACTTTGGGATTCTTGTAAGTTTTTAAAAATCTTTTTACTTCTGTCCAGTTATCTACATTTCTTGTTCCAGTAGCTTGCCTTCCAAAAATTAAATTAAAACAGGTCTGTTGGAGGAAAGAACTATATGTTTCAGGCAGCCACTCTTGCCTGTAATTAGCTTGCCGCCCTCTGGCAAGATGACGAGTTCTGTCTTGTCACCAGGCCAAAGAAAGATTTACCAACCACCACAAATTGCAGGAGGAAGAGATCATGTTGGTCTCTCAAAGTAGCAAAAAGTCTAAGCCCCCTCTTGTTCCAAAATATATGAGGGTTTCCTACAATGCCAGTGATCTAACAATGCAATGATATTGTGAGAAATTAAAACAGAGGCGGGTTCCTACCGGTTCGGACCGGTTCTATAAAATAGGTAGTAACTTGACGGCCTGGGTCACTTGGGGAACTGGCAGCGACCCAGGCCTGCCACGCCCCCAAGCCAGTTCTCTCAGCGGCACCATAGGCACCACCATCTTGTTTTTTGCTTCTGCGCATGCACAGAAGCCTTCTTTAGTACTGTGCATGGGCATGCATCTGAGCGAACCGGCAGTAACACAATCTGAAACCACCCCTAAATTAAAGGGACGTTGGTACTCACCTGTGAGACGTCCTTTCTCATAGGGCGGAGCTAGCCTCCAAGAATGGGTTAAATCTGCCCCCTAGCCAAGGACCGAGTCTTAAAAAAGGTATAAATAGTGCCCTCTCAGATTGGCACTCCCTCTTTTAATCGAGGGATCAAGTCAGACTCGATGTGCTTTTTCCAAAACAAACATACAATTTATTAACTATGTACAGACTGATCGGAGAGAGTAGGAATTATGTACATGAGACACAGCTCAGAATAAGTAACTATATACACACCCTTAGCAGAGAAAAAACAGAACTATATACAGGTGAATCATTGCATACAAGAGAAGAACTATATACACCAGATAGCCGTAGAGCGCCCAGCCAGCCCCAATGGGAGGGACTTGGAGGCTAGCTCCGCCCTACGAGAAAGGACGTCTCACAGGTGAGTACCAACGTCCCTTCTCCATAGTGGGCGGAGCTAGCCTCCAAGAATGGGACATACCAAAGCCGGCGTCCCTAGGGCGGGATCAATCATCCTGGCTGGGAAGAGAGCTCAATGTCACCCCTGTCTCCAGCACCCGCCTGCCAAAATCCGCCTCCTCCGAAGCATAAACGTCTAGTTTGTAATGGCGGATGAAGGGAGTAAGGGAGGACCAGGTGGCCGCCCTACAGACCTCGAGGATGGGGACCCTAGCATTCCACGCTGCAGAGGTCGCTGCGCTGCGGGTGGAGTGTGCCGTGAGACCCGAGGGCTTAGGTAGCGCCATGTGTTTATAGGCCAAGGAGATGGCCGCCCGGATCCATCGGCCAATTGTCGCTGAAGACGCCTTGCGACCCTGAGTAGAGGGGCGAAAGGTCACAAATAAGGTCTCAGTTCGCCGCAAAGGAAGCGTCCGACAGAGATAAATGTTAAGTGCTCGCTTAACGTCCAGCATGTGCCAAGCGCGCTCAGAGTCCGTGGACGGATTTTGAAAAAAGGCCGGTAAGATGACCTCCTGCACCCTATGAAACGGCGTGTTCACCTTGGGCGTGAAGGCCGGGTCCAATCGAAGAACGACCCTGTCGCTGTGGAAGGTACACAGGTCCGCGCGCACGGACAAGGCTGCGAGTTCAGATATCCTGCGCGCTGAGGTGATTGCGACGAGGAACGCTACCTTGAAGGAAAGGTGTGACAAGGGGACAGAGTCCAATGGTTCAAAGGGGGCAACCATTAAGGCCGAGAGAACCTTGGAAAGGTCCCACGTAGGGAAACGATGCACCACTGGTGGGCACAGGTTAGTGACCCCCTTAAGGAACTGCTTCAAGAGAGGGTGAGCAGCCAGCGAGTCCAGGTGTGGGCAGGACAACACTGTTGAAAGCGCCACAACCTGCCTGCGCAAGGTGTTGGGAGACAGGCCCTTGGCGAGCCCCTGCCGCAGAAACTGGATGACGTTAATGATTGAGAGATCAAGAGGGGAATAACCCACCTGCGCGCACCAGGCACAAAATGTGCGCCAGGTAACCGAATAAATCCGCTCCGTTGACGGCCGTCTGGAGGCCAACATGATTTCAGAGAGGTCGTCCGGAACTAGGCGGTGTTGCAGAGTGAGCCGCTCAAACGCCAGGCGGTCAGTTGTAGCCAGTGCAGCTCTGGATGCTGCACTGACCCCTGGGCAAGCGACCACTCTGTCGGCGGGATCCGCCAGGGAGGTGATGCGGACAGGGACATAAGGTCCGCGAACCAGGTCCGCCGGGGCCAGTGTGGGGCCAGGAGGATGACTTCTGCTTTCAGCCTCAGGACCCTCCGGATGACCTGCGGGATCAGCGGAAGGGGGGGAAAGGCATACAGCAACTCCTGTGGCCATTGACAACGAAGAGCGTCCGTGTCCTCCGCGCCCGGAGTTCGGAACCTGGTCACGAACCTGGGAAGTTTGGCGTTTTCCGGGGTGGCGAACAGATCCACGGCCGGTAGTCCAAAGCGGTCCACTATTTGATGGAAAATGTCCGGGTGCAGGGACCACTCTGCCGGGTCGATGGCATTGCGGCTGAGCCAGTCCGCCGTGGTGTTGCTCACCCCGGAGATGTGCTCCACAGTGATGGATCGGAGATGCCGCTCTGCCCAGAGCCCCAGGATCATCGCTTCGGACATGAGGGCCCTGGAGAAGGTCCCCCCCTGCCGATTTATGTGGGCTTTCGTAGTTACGTTGTCCGTTAAGACTAAGATGTGACGGCCCACCAGGTGAGGTTGAAAATGCGCAAGGGCCAACCTGACCGCCCTGAGCTCTAGCAAATTGATCGGAAGGGAGCGCTCTGCCCTGGACCAGGTGCCCTGGGCGATGAGGGATTCGGTGTGGGCCCCCCAGCCCGTGGTGCTGGCGTCGGTCGTCAACGTGAGCCTCTGTGGCTCCATGAAGTCGGAGCACTCGCTCAGGGCGGGCGAAGTCCACCACCGGAGTGATTTCCTCGCCGACACTGGCATCCTGACCCTCGCGGGGGAGTGGCTGCGATTCGCCCGCTGAAAGGGGAGAAGAAACCATTGAAGGTCTCTGGAGTGCAGGTGAGCCCACGGAACGATGTGTATCGCAGAAATCATTTTTCCCAGGAGAGAAGACAGCTGGTTCAAGGGAATCCTTGTTTGAGCCAGAACATGCTGGACTAATTCCAATATGCTGTCTCTCCGGTCCTGGGACAGGTAGACCCTGCACTCCAGAGAGTCAATGATGGCCCCCAGGTGGGTGACCCTGGTAGAGGGGGACAGTTGGCTCTTTCCCAAATTAACGAGAAACCCGTGGTGCTCAAGTGTGTTGAGGGTAACCTGGACATCCTGCTGAGCCTGGGAAAGGGAAGAGGACTGGATGAGAATGTCGTCCAGGTAACACTGAACACGCACGGGAAGAGCCTTAAGGTGGGCGGCCAAGGCGGCCAAAACCTTGGTGAATACCCTTGGCGCTGAAGACAGGCCGAAGGGTAGCACCTGGTATTCATAATGCACCCCTGCATAGCAAAATCTGAGGAACTGACGGTGAGAAGGATGAATAGGAATGTGGAGGTAGGCCTCCGTGAGGTCAATTGAGGCGAGAAAATCGCCACGCCTAATTCCTGCCAAAATTGATTGCAGGGTGTGCATTTTGAATTTTCTGTACCTCACATATCTGTTCAGGCGTTTCAGATCGAGAATTGCTCTCCACCCACCCGAGGATTTCGGAACCACAAACAAGATGGAATAAAAGCCTTGCCCCTGCTGGTCCTCAGGCACTCGCTGGATGGCTCTAATATCCAGTAGGTGCTGGATGGCCTGATCTACGAGGACCCGTTTGGAAATGTTTGAAGACAAGGGGCAGCGTAAGAAAAACCTCGGAGGGGTGGAAATAAATTCCAGGTACAGTCCTGTCGACAGGGTTTGCAAAACCCATGCGTCATTGGTGATTTCCTCCCACCGACTGGCAAAGGATGCCAGTCGACCCCCAATGGGAGGGATCGAATCGGGTCTACTTATACCGGCGGTAAGGGCGACCACCGGCTCCTCTAAAGGGCCGTTTTGATTGCCCGCCCCGGTATGGCCTGTCAGCAGCCGAGCGCTGCCGCGGGGCATAGGAACCCTGGGAAGCCCCATATTGCCCTGGGGGTGCCCCGTACTGCCCTTGCCCAGAAGAGTAGGATCCCTGGTACCTATTGTACGGGGTATCTGCTGGCCTGGAGCCTCGCCGGTAGGGAGGGGCCTTATTTTGGGACTTTTTACTGTAAGAGGGGAGGATTTTCCTCTTATCTTTGGTTTCCGTAGTGATCCGGTCTAGGGCCGGACCAAACAGGGACTGACCAGAAATCGGAGCCGCGGCCAGTTTCCACTTATGCCGCAAATCGGCTGACCAGCCGCGGAGCCAGTGCATGCGCCTGGCCACCACCGCCGTTCCCATTGCCCTGGCCGCAAAACGACCGGCCTGGAGTGCGGAGTCAGAAGTGAATTGGGCAGCAGCAATTAATTTCTGAATATCCTGGTGAGCCCTCGTGTCGGCCTGCGGGATATGGTCCTGTAGACCATGTAACCACTTCAAAGAAGTGCGACAAAAAAATGCCGTTGTAGTCGAGGCTCTAACCGCCCAGGCCGCCGCCTGGTGGGTTTTCTGTAGAACGGATTCCGTCCGACGTTCCTCCGGACGAAGAAGGTCATCTGGCTCCCCGGGAACTGGAGCATTCGAATAGAGCGCCAACACGGGAGGGTCGACAGCCGGAACTGGAAGATGCTGCGCCAAGTGAGACGAGATGTTGAAATACCTCTTGTCTTGAGCATTAGGTGCGGGCCCCGAGGCGGGCGTATGCCACTGCTTTGTAATGGCATCAACAAAGAGGTTAGGCATCGGGATTACCTCGGTGGAAGAGGTTGAGGCTTCACCGAATATGGGGTCACCCTGAACCGCGGAAGTTTGAGGGTCAGTGGCCGATGGCGGGATGTTGGCCGTTGCCCTGGCCTTATGGAGCAGGGAACGAAAAAGGCTGGGGTGGAAGAGGGAAGTAGATGTCGAGGGTTCGGGAGCCAGGTCCTCGTCCTCTGACAGCTGTGGGTGGGGAGGATCACAACCTCCCTGGCCCTCGTCAATTTCCCCTTCCTCCTTGTCCAGGTCTCCAGCCAGGATGGGGGAGCTGTGTACGGAGTAATCATCGTCCTCCATGTCCTCAAGGGATGCAGGTTCCAGGACGGGCGGAGGTGAGACCGCTCTGGGGGGAGGACGGCTCTGGGAGGAGTGAGCCATGGCCTTGACAGCAGCCTCAATCCCTCGCTTAATGGCGTCATCCATTCGTTGTTGGACCGCAGGATCGTCCAGTGGGTCCTTGTAGACTGCTGATGTGACCCTGCGGTGGGAGGAGCGACCCTGAGAGGAGTGAGCACCCCAAACGTCCCCCTCCTGGAGATGGACGCTCGGATTGTCCAGGGAGACATCTTCAGGTGAGCAAGGCTGCCCCACCCTGTGTGTCAGATGTTGAGGTGCCACGTCCCCATGGCCACGGGCTGGTGACATGGGGGTGGTGGGACCTGCAGGTGTGCCCCCTGACGCAGGCTTAGATGAGCCTTTATGCCCCTCCCCCTTAGAAGCCGTTTTTGAAGGCTTCTTAGCCTTTGGGGGGGGTGAATTGAGGGGGGATCTGTCCCTGTGTTCATTGGTGGCTCGTGGCAGGGACGAATCTTCCTGTGAGCCTTCGGGAGGGCAAGGCCTGGATGATTTGGACTTGGCCTTGCCCTGCCTGTGAGCCCCCTCAGCCATGATTGTTGTATTTTTTAGTTTTAGGCTTTATTAAACAGCTTCTGGAGCGATTTCCTCCCTCTCCGAGCTTCGTCTGGTCTGCCCGGCAACAGATGATGAGGAGCGACAGCCAATCAGGAGAGCCGAATCGCCCGGGCCCGCAATTGAGCACCTAATCTGCCCGGCAACTGATGACGAGGAGCGACAGCCAATCAGGAGAGCCGAATCGCCCGGGCCCGCAATTGATCACCTAATCTGCCCGGCAACTGATGATGAGGAGCGACAGCCAATCAGGAGAGCCGAATCGGAGATTCCAAAATGGCCGCCGTGACGTCAGCGTTGGAGTCGCAACGGCTGTTCCCGCCAAGTCAGAGAGGCTCCGGCGACGGTTTAAGGCCTGCCGATTTGACGGCTGAGGCCACCGAAGGGAGAGGTAGGCCTGGCAGAGGAGGGCTCTGCTTGGGGCGGCCAGAGTCAGCGCGGTGCTTGCAAAACGGCTGTGGAAGGATCGGGCTCCAGCCGAAGGGAGGAAAGCCGGTGGCCGCCCAAGCGCGGCTTCTGCGGCTACAAAAAACGCGCTCTTCTGCTTTTCCCCCAGAAGATTAGGAAGGAGGGAGCAGGTGAAGAAATAGGCCTCCCTCTAATTTGCCCTGTGGCCCTGGATGGATCTAAGGGCCGCAGTATGCGGCTGGGCAGCTGCCCACGCCGCGCTCAACCCACAGATGACAGCTGTCAGTTAGGGGAGACTTTAGATCATGGAGAAATGTCACTCACGATAGAAGAATCAATCAGAAAATATAGAAGTAGCAACGGTGGAACTAGCCTCCAAGCACAGGAAAAAGCACAATGCCCTTTGGCTACGGACCGAGATTAAAAGAGGGAGTGCCAATCTGAGAGGGCACTATTTATACCTTTTTTAAGACTCGGTCCTATTGGCTAGGGGGCAGATTTAACCCATTCTTGGAGGCTAGCTCCGCCCACTATGGAGAAAGACCATATTTTTTTAAGTTGTGTACAAAAATGTACAGGAAAATTATTCTTGGGAGATTTCTCCTGTTTATTAGCTGTGGCATCTCAAATATGCCAATATCTTTTCTACCTTTCCCCACTCTTAATTTCACCCAGCAGTTCCAAACCATGTATTAACCCAGGGGAGTTTAGAAAGTATATTATTACAGTTGATGCTTTGGGGTAACTATCTCATTTTCTTTATTATATGGTATATACAGTAGGCAGAGTGAAAAACAGGGCTTCCGTTTTTTATTGACATGATTATGGAGTTTTCAAAAAAAGAACTTGGACATTTTCAGATAGTCACATTTTTAATAATGAAAAAAATGAAATAAAATGAGTTGCTTAAAGATTTCCTGCTGGAAACTAATTTCTCTAAGAACACTGGAGAAATCTAGCTAAGCTTTTGGTGATAGTTATTTGTTTGCCCTTAGATCAAAATGCAATCTTAGATATAACCTTAATTCTCATACATGAAAGTGAATTCTGAACATATGAGCATTTACAGTACTTTCAAATAAATATATTTTTGGATTGGACTACTTTCTTCCATAAAAATTCTGACTAATGTAAGATATAACTTTTATAATTACTTTTGAAATAAACTTGAAAATAGAATGAAACATCATTAAGCAACCTTTTATCTTTCCTTTATTAAAAACGACCCACCTTTGGCAAGAAAAAAAGATTCATTATTATTTTCTGATTTCTGTAAGGAATAAAAAAAATTCAGTCATGCTGTTGGAAGGGGGGGAAGTTTCTAAGGCTGCCTATTGATCTTTCTTCCCAATACCTAGAACCATTAAAATGGGTTATTTTGGGATTTGTGCATTGGGAAGAAGGTAAAACTCTTTTCTTTAACCCATTTCTGCAAACATCTCATTTGTTTGCTGTTTTCACTTCTAAAAATATATCCCAAAGACTATGAGCCACTTCTACAAATATCTTAACATTAATTAAAGACTCATATATATTTGCAGAATCATGGGATTTTTCTGCACATTTAGAAGGCACACAGTTGGGAAACCTGCAGCTGGATGATTAATCCTGGATACAATAAGGATGTGAAAATACTGGAGCTACACCACTCTTATTAGCCATTATAATTTTATATCAGTGAGACTTTGTCCAACTCTGAATACACAAGCATGCATCTTTTCAGAGAAAGGCCTTAAAAACAATATAGGCTTTCTCAAGCTCTTCCCGTTGCTCTCTCAAATGATTACAATAAACAATATCTATAATACAGATAGCAATGATTTAAAAATGTATGACTACACAGACTTAATTATTAAATTCGTAGAAAAATAGGAAAGTCAAAGGATTTATTCATTAATGATGGATGATAGAACTTTCCCTTAGCGTATTACTGTACAAGTGGAATTTGCAAACAAAATGTTCCAGATATACTGGAAGATGCCAGCTGCCAACTCTATCTGTTCCCCGAATATCCTAGCCTTTCTGAAGAGTCAAGGAAGAGAGGGGTTTTTTTTAAACATGGGAGAAAGAATTTTGTGAGCCACCAGTGGTCAGAATGAGAGACTGGGGCCTTTCTGATTTGCACACAACAAGCTTGATCAGGATCCATGCCAAAAAAAAAGTGCTTTCTCAATGACTATCTACCTCTGGTGGGAAGAGTTACTTAGAAGAAGGCCCCTGAAGACTTCCAGTGAGTGCACATGTAAGATAATAATTTGACCAATTTACTGTTTTAAATATAAAAAGACAACAGTTCAATTTTAATTTGTATTGATTATTTCTTAAATTGATAGCTCACACTTTCCTCTAAGAAGTTCAGTGAGATATACATGGGGGGGGGGGTGAGTCCTCATTTTGTACTTCACCAGGTGTGAATAAAATTGGGAAGAGAGATAATGATTGGCCATAACCCAGTGGAAACTCTGACCATTAGAGATAGTCCTTGACATTCAACCACATTTGAATGCTGCTAAATGAGACATTTGTTAGGTGAGTGTTGCCCCATTTTACTACCTTTCTTGCCACAGTTGTTAAGTGAATCACTGCAGTTGTTAAGATAATAACACAGTTGTTAAGTGAAACTGCCTTCCCCATTGACAGAAAGAAGGTCACAAAAGAAGCTCCCATGACCTCAGGACATTGCAATCGTCATAAATACAAGCCAGTTGCTGTAGAAATCATAGACACAGAGACATGATTTCTTGAGCAAAGCTTGTCCAAGTTGGAAATCTCTCTGAGCTGAGCAGCCTCCTTATTCAGAAGCTCTCTGGACTTGTAGTTTATTATTTATAACAAGTTTCTTGTGTATACAATTACAATGATTGACTTACACCAAAGATAGCTACCTGTAACTAGCAACAGGTTAATATACAGCATACAGATAGATCATATCAAGAGAGCAGGTGAGCGCATGATTGCTAGTTTAACCTTTTGTTCTTAGCTAGAACAATAGAAGAGCTGAATAAGTAAGTAACCTTTACCCTAGATACACAGAGAGAAGAGCAAGTAACCTTTAAACTTAAATAGAACAGAGGAATAGGATGTTTTTGGTCAATATAATGACAAGATCGGCTTTCCATATCATTGGCAATAATTGACAATAACCTACAAGTTGCCAAGCATCTGAATTTTAATCACATGATTATGGAGATGCTGCAATGGTTTTAAGTGTTAAAAATAGTCATGTCACTTTTTTCAATGATGTTTCTAAATGAACTGTTGTAAGTCGAAGACTACCTGTATCACAAATTGGCATTCTTAATTTGGACTTAAAAAGAAGCTGGGAACTATAAAAGCTACCAAAATACAAGAGCAATATGACAAAACACATTAAGTCCACTTAATCATCTTGAGCCCTATTCCAGATCAACTGTAGTTTTCAACCCATTGTTAAAAACATTTCCATTTTTATATTGTAAAAGCTCAAAGAACAGACACTAGTAGATAATTGTAGCCAACCTTTTTTCAGTCCAGGTAGGATTACAAATATTGTGTCAGAAAATATGCTAAGAAGTGCTTCAAACAACAGAGATAATTCAACTTCCTATCCTTTAGCCCAGGATATGGAATCTATAGTATCTGGGCTATTGTTAAACTATAATTCTCAATATCCCGAGACATTGTGTTCAGTAGTAATAAATGTTGGGAACTCTCGATCCACCAGATAGAAAGAATGAGAACAGAAACACGTGAAATGGGCTTGTTATAATATTCAGTGGGTCACAGAATCCAAACACTAAATGTAAATAGCTGTTAAGTTATTTACATTTAGTGTTTGGATTCTGTGACCCACTGTGCAAATTTACTGAAAATAGTTTTGCTTTCCCCATTTGTTTCTTAGCACATGAAATTATAGTTCAGCTCTATATTAGACCAGGCTAAATATTATTGTTCAGAAAATAATAAATGTAGGGTTTGAAATAAAATAAATCATCTATCTCCAATTTTGTGCTGCTGTTGTGATGTCATGATATTTTGAAGTTTGATATAAGAATATCTGATGTTGCCATTCATGGAGGGGGAAAGCAATCCAAGAAGGGAGGAATAAAAGATGAGAGGCTAATCATTTATGATTTATATTGACACTAGCTACTTAACAGATCCATTTCCAGCTTAAGAGAACAAAGAGGAAATCTAAAATTGCACAGGAAATGATTAAATATTTACACTATGCTCTCCATAAAGGGGGATTCAGATAACTTCAATGGGAAGTATCTGAATGGAAATGTAAATAAACTATTCATTCTTAAATATTACCCTCATAATGGAAGGGAACAGCTTATTGCTGGAGTCAAGAGAAATATTATCAGCAAATAGTGGATTAGAGTTTCATTATGTTATCTCTTTGTCTCTGCAGCTCTGATCAGGGTTTCAGAAAAGAGTTCATATTCCATACATACTATTTTAATCCTTTTGAGGCTTTATTTTTTATTTTTAAAAGTGCAAAAAAGGAGTAAAAAATAAAAACAAAAATTAATAAAAGAAGTGGAAGAGGGAATCGGGAGATTAGGGGAAATTTTAAAATGGTACCAATATCAATCATTTTATATCTTTATATCTATCCTCTCAAACTATACTTACATCACATCTATGCACTAACTCATCATAGGCTTTATACCTCATCTCTCTCTTTCATGATCTCCACCATTCCATTTCTCCACAATATTCTCAATATTTCTCTTCCTTTCAACATATTCATTTTTTCTTCTTCATGTATTTGCTTTACAGCTAAGATGTCCTTCATTTTCTCCAAGGGACCAAACTGCGTCAAGTTTGTTATAGGTTATTTGCCTTGTAGTCAGTCTGTATCCATTCAGTATCAATTTATTCTTGACCCTATCTTTTCTTGTTTTATAGTGCATGGTTCTTAAATAATCCCTTTTCATTACGTTCACATTATTTTTATGCTTTTGATATAGCCATCTCTCTCTTTCACAAGACAAAGTAAATTATTAAAAGTCATTTTCATTTATTTTGACAAACATCCGTTACTTGCAGCAGAATATATACTGCCCACTATCTTTCTACTTGAATTTGTGTGTCTTAAAATTTCATTGTTTCCCCATCTTCAGCAAATATTCTATTAAGAGAGTAATGTGTTTGCTATAATTTTTTACCTTTTACATATAACTTGCTTTCATTCACCCCATCAGACACAACCATCTTGGCAGGTGATGATTTTTTATATCCGTACTCTTTTAGTATTATATAAGAACTAACATTCACTGCAAAGCATTTTGCTATAATCTAGAATTATCTTTATGAAAAAAATGCATGTACATCCTTTAACATCCCCAACCAAAGTTTAACATCCCCAAGCATTTTTCCATTAAGGAATGGAGTGTAATAGCAACTGAAGCTTAGAATCTGAGGAAATAGTGAATATTCTAACTTCAGAAACATCTCCAAATTGTGTATCAGCTCCTTCTTGGAAAGTATAAAAAGAACAAAGAAATTTCCTGCTTCTCCAGAACTGTATGCTTTGTCTGGATTCAATTCATTTATTTTTCTCCATTCAGTTCTTATGCAGATAGGCATTCAAGGGAGCCGTGACATTACCTGAACATATTACAGAGCAACAGGTATGAGTGTTGTCTGCATAAATAGTGTCACTTCCAGATTTACTGATGATCTCATCAGCAATTCCATGCAGATAGTGAAAGACTGGAGCCTTCGGGGATACCACATAATAGCTCCCATGTTGAAGAGCAACTGTTTCCAAGCAATTGAATCTAGAATTTACCTGTGAGATAGGAGTGGAAAAAACAGTGCCTCTTATTCTCAAATCCCCCAGGTGATTCAGAAATACAGACCAAAAGCTGCAAAGAATTTGAGAAGAATCCACAGAATTCCACTATTTCTGTTGATCTACAAACATCCATTAGACCAACCAGTGAAGTCCCAATTTGTAGCTTGCAATTTCCCCAAAGAAAGAAAACAGAGATGTAGAGTTCACACATTTTGTTAGCACATTGGAAACAAATATGCAGTGAAGCTTATCTGCTGTGAAAGTATGGACTGCTTCTCTCCTAAGTGTTCTGGGATGGCCATATTTTGTTCCATAAAAAAAAAGAACTCTACCTACTTTGCGTCTGGTTGGTTCCCCAGACTCAAAAGTATAGAATTAAAAATGTGCAAGCCTAGTGAATTCCTTTTTACTCTAGAATGCATTTTAAATTTAGCTTCAGGAATGGTTTTAATATGATTGCACTGCAGTTATTTAAAGTTGTACATCTGTAGTCATTGGATAATGTTAACTAGGTTTCCAATAATAGCTTGAATATTTTTTTATTTTACCTTTTTTAATTAGTCATTTTGAATAGCATTTTATTTGAAATGTCTGTTGGTTTCCTGTGAAGTGGCCTGTTTTGAAATTAATGCCAAACTATTTAAATATTGCTTTAGCCAAACTCCCACAGAGTAGGTGAAATAATCGTACATACAAATCATTAGTCAGTAACCAATTTGACTACCTTAATTTCTATGTAGTCGTCGATTAACAGAATCACAGGCAAAGGCAACACAACATGTTTTGTCACACTAATATGTTTTGTCACACTAATATGTTTTGTCACACTAATTGCCAAGCCCTTCTCCTATTCTTATTAAAAGCAGTCCTTGACTCATTTGATGCAGTCTTTGAGATGACAGATGCATACACTCCAAACATCCATAATTTAGCAAAAAGATACTTTTTCAATGTGTATGACCATCTATTTTCTTTATATTCTTTACCTTGTGTGGCTATAATCCTGGACAATCATAAATTGGGACAATAAGGTAATGTTTCCCAACTCAGAAAGCTCAAACTGCCCAAAGAGCTGCTGATTCAGTTCTACAGAGCAACTATTGAGTCTGTCATCTGCACCTCTATAACTATCTGGTTTGGCTCTGCAACCAAACAAGACAGACATAGACTTCAACGGATAATTAGAACTGCAGAAAAAACAATTGCTACCAACCTGCCTTCAGTGGTGGGTTCTTACCGGAGCTGTCCGGTGCGTAGCTCCGGTAGGGAGCGGGCGATTGCGCAATTTGCGCGCGACTGCTCCGGAGCCGTCTTCGCCGGTCCGTCACGCGCTTCGCCATCTTTTTGTGAGAATTTTTGGGCAGTTTTGCTTCTGCGCATGCGTGGAAGCAAAATCTCGCCAAAATCTCGTGAGGGGACGTGCGCGTGCGAGAGATTTTGGCAAGATTTTGCTTCTGCGCATGCGTGGAAGCAAAATCGTGCCAAAATCTCACACGCACGCATGTTCCCTCGCAAGGTTTCAGTGAGATTTTGCTCCCGCGCATGTGCAGAAGCAAAATTGCATGAGGGGGCTGAGAAAATATCTACAGACCCCTCACATCCTGGACATAAATTGTTTCAACTTCTACCCTCAAAACAACGCTACTGGGCACTGCACACCAGAACAACTAGACACAAGGACAGTTTTCCCCCAAATGCCATCACTCTGCTAAACAACTAATTCCCACAACACTGTCAAACTATTTACTAACACTGTATTACTATTATTCTTCTCATCCTTCCTATTGCCTATCTCCTCCCACTTATGACTCTAACCATGTTGCTTGTATTTTTACTATTTATATTGTTCTGTTTGTTTCCTAGTATGATTTGATTGCTTATTAGTAACCTATGACTATCACTGTGTTGTATCTTATGATTCTTGATGAATATAATTTTTTTCTTTTTTCCTTTTTTCCCCTTTTTTTCCTTTTATGTACATTGAGAGCATATGCACGAAAGACAAATTCCTTGTGTGTCCAATCACATTTGGCCAATAAAACAATTCTATTTCTATTCTATTTCTATTTTGTTGAGAGATGCATGTTTCTTTATAACACAAATAATGCACGTTTCTTTATAACACAATTTTATAATACCTTAATTTACCAAATTTTGCGTGAAAGTACTGGTTTATATAAATATAATAATTCAACAAAAGCTAACATTTTCAGATAATATTTTTGAACTACATATCTAGTACTTGGAATTTGTCAATTGGACAATATAAATGGATTCTCCATGTTCTTATTATAGGCCAAAGCCTGATATTGCAGCATTGGAAAGATAAATCTATGGCTCCTTCTATTCAATGGATTGAGAGCCTGATTGCATTTGCCACCTATGAGTGGCTTGCCTATACAAGTACACTATTTATGGACAAATATAATGAAATATGGGACTCATTTATACAAAATACAATAGGAAAAATGATAGTTATATAAATATATTAGAAACATATATGTACTTGATATGATATTGTCATGATAGACATGATAGCAGTGTTCCAATATCTCAGGGGTTTCCACAAAGAAGAGGGAGTCAAACTATTCTCCAAAGCACCTGAAGGTAGAGCAAGAAGCAATGGGTGGAAACTAAACAAGGAGAGAAGCAACTTAGAACTAAGGAGAAATTTCCTGACAGAACAATTAATCAGTGGAACAGCTTGCCTCCAGAAGTTGTGAATGCTCTAACACTAGAAAGTTTTTAAGAAGATGTTGGATAACCATTTGTCTGAAGTGATGTAGGGTTTCCTACCTAAGCAGGGGGTTGGACTAGAAGACCTCCAAGGTTCCTTCCAACTCTATTGTTGTTGTTGTTGTTTGTATAATAATTACATTATATAATTATATAGAGAATTCTAACTATTTACTGCTAAATTATATATTCTACCATTTTCCTTTTTCCTTTTTCCTTTTTAAAAGCATTTTCTTTGTGTCTTTGTTTTTGACAATGTATGCATTTTTACCTTTGTGCTTTCTTTTTTCTGTTTGTTTTGTTATTAAATCAAAATGCAATAAAAGAATAAATCAAAAAGGAATATCAAGAGATAGTTCTCTTTATGAAAAACAGCCTTGTTGCTAATTATATTGTGCTTTAAATTTAAATTATTTTCAGTTTTAATTAAAAGCAGGCAGTAAAGCAACAAAAGCAATTAAATATTTTCTGTGTCTAATTCATGCCCAATATTTACATATACTGGGAATAGAATAATTGCTTAGTATTCCTGAATTTCATGTTTTCAGTTTGATAACATTCTGATATATCAAGCACTGTAAATATTTATTCTTTTGCTACAAAATCAAAATACAAACTGGGGGAAGATATTATGGCTAAGTCTCTTGTGAATATCCTGTCTTACTGGAACTTTCTTTAAATTGTGTACACCTTAAATTTTGGATGCATGCCCCAAAAACTAGAACACAATTGTGTATTCCACTAATGTTCAAATTTCATTTCTACAACTGAGTTGTCATTCATTTTAACCTGTCTTTCTGCCACAACAGTTGAAGTTACATTTTATGACAAGCTGTTGAGATAAATTGCTTGACTCTATGTCATTTTTCTCCAAATAGGAATTATAATCACTTAGTGTATATGTGTTGTTCTCTCTATACCTTCAATTTAATTTCTTCACTGGTTGCTGAAAATTATTCTTTCTGGGGTCATTTATTTTTTCATTCAGAGATGGACCAATTTTTCCTATGAAAACTGCATAACGGTATTGTGTTGCTGGCTGATCAATTTGTAAATTTGCTGTGGGTGATAATATTTATTTGTTTGTTTATCATATTTAGGAACCACTCATCTCCCTCATAGAGTGACAATGTAATACAAGAGCCAGTTTTGTTCCGTGGTTAAGCTGCTGCCCTAGAAAGCAAAAGACTATGAGTTCTAGGCTTCCTTGAGCCAGGAAAGCCAGCTGAGTGACCTTGGACCACTCATTCTCTCTCAGTCCATCCCACCTCACAGGGATGTGGTTAAGGGGAAAATAGGAAGCAGGAGTATTAGGTTTCTTTCCCACTTATATATAAAAATATGGGATAAACATATATAAACATTATGACAATAGCTGTAATAATGGCTTACAATTGCAACATTAAAAAAGAAACTGAAGGCTTGATTTTGGCTGCTCAAGAGCAAGCTATTCAAACTAATGCTATCAAGACCAGAATTGAAAAATTATCAAATTATTTGAAGTGCAGATTATGCAAAGAAGCAGAAGAGACAGTAAATCATATACTCAGTTTGTGCAAGAAAATTGCCAAACTGATTATAAACATCAATGTAACACAGTCACCAAAATGATTCACTGAAACATCTGAATTTTTTTTCATGTGCCAGTAATAAAAAGTTGGTGGGATCATAGCGTTCAATAAGTAATTTAAAAAGGTGAAATTTATCTTTAAGATGCCTCCACTTAACCCCCCCCCCCAATTTCCTTTCCTCTGTATGGTCTTAAATGGTAAATTTCATTATAGTTTTGAGGTTGTTTTTCTGCAGATTAGATATGAAAGGCAAAATATTCACAATTAATTTATTTTTTTGAACTTGCTATTAAGAGGTGCTATACAAAAGGATTTTGCTTTTGCTGTTACTGACAAAAGTGTGGTGCATATGAAAAGACTCAGCTGAATATTACCTGATTTGCCCTGTTCTAGTTCTCTTGCCTTTCTTCTAGAGGTCTTTTGAAGAAATGTAGATTACTACCCCCACAGAAGCTTTGCTTTGCAGAATACCTTGATGCTTTCAAAAGTTAGAGAAGACAGAGAGAATGGTGCTGGAGGGAGAGCCTGAAAGAGCACAGGAATGGCAAAAGAGAGGAAAGGAAATAAGGAAAGTAGAGCATGGGGCATAAGAAAACCAGGGAAGATGAATGTGGGAAAGTGGAAAAGCCATGGACATCAAGCCTAGAGTCCCCTCAGTCTTGGAGTCACCATCACTTTTTCCAATTTTTTACAACAAATATTGCTGAGCTAGAGATATATAACAATTCTACTTTGTATTTTTTTCCTTTTAATGACCTGTAATCCCTTGCATTAGAGTAGAGTCGGGGCAACTGAATGGAGCTTGAGCATTTACTGGCCGAATGCCCTTCCTGACGCTTACACAGAGTTTGCAGCAGACAATTACTCATTGTGCCCAAAGAGAGAAATATCTACTGCTACCTAGGATCAAACTCACAGCCTCCTGATTGTGAGGTGAGAACTCCACCTCTAGGCCACCGCACTGCTCAACAGTTCTACTTTGTATAGTATGTGGTATTTGCATTCAATTTATTTTAGATAATCTTGTTGAAGGTTTATTTTGAAGGTGAACTATGTCTTATACTAGCCATGTGAGCACCTGAAACGTTCACTAATCATCACTAATTTTATGTCTAGGAACTTATCCATGTATAAACTGGCCACATTTGCAGAAACTGCTGTAGCTGCTTTTTCTCTAAGTAATGATAAAACAATATAATATAAGCCCTGTGTTTTCTGCTGTTTTGTAGCATTCCATTGCAAAAGGTGTAGCATATGTATTTGAATGTGGACTGTCTTCTACATTGTCATGTATCTTTACCATTTACCATCTCTACTATCTTTACCATTGTCATGTAAAATGCCATCAAACTAAAGTGAAATGTGTGGGAGTACCATTTGGACTGAAGATCCGGACTGCCTTTAAAAATACAAAGAAATGGTATGACTCACTCAGCGGTGGGTTGCTACCGTTACAGTACGGTTCTATGAACCGTACCACTCAGCAACCCACTCAGCGGTGGGTTGCTACCGTTACAGTACGGTTCTATGAACCGGTAGCAGCGGTGGCAGGAGGCTCAGCCCACCCGCCCCGGACGCTTCTGCGCATGTGCAGAAGTGTTGCGCAAGCACGCGAGCATGCACGCACGAACTGGTAGCAATGGGATTTAGAACCCATCACTGGACTCACTGCAGTATTTTTTTTCTTCAGAATGTGATAGGAGTTAGATAAAGAATATTTCTCTGTTTTACTCTTAAAAAAACAATAGCTTTTGCCAGGATTGTTGTTGAATTTTGGGGGTCTTGGGGAGGGTAAGAATATTTTCATGTCCTCTTTCTATTTGTCAAGGTGTTCTATTATGCTCCAGGTCATACTGGATTTGTGTACTAGGAAAAATGCATGTCTCCTATTGTACTGAGTTCAGTGAAATTATCTATTTCTCCTACATTTGGCATCAGTTTGAAAGAAACCACTAAATACTTACTGCAGAGTGAGTCAACTTGTAGCAGTTTCCATTATTGAAAAGGCACTTTGCAAATGTAGAGACAAATGGCTGTGTATAGAAAGCCAAGGTACCAAATCAAAAACTGCAGCAAACCCAGTTTTTGCCTGGGGCTTAAAATGACTAGGAGAAAAAGTAGATTCAATGCTAGTAATTTTCCAGAACTCTTCCCTGGTACTAAGAGTGATGAAGCAGGACTACAAGATCAGCAAAGCTTGTACAAGTCTTTGATTTAGTCCCAAAGAAGTAGGTGAACTATAGCGATCTGAGCCATAAATGACATTTTTCAAAAGAAGTAGAACATTCCTGTACTTACTCGTTTTAGAAAACAATGCTAATCTCATCTGACAGTGAAGAGAACTAGTTTGGTATCAGTCAAGTTGAGACATAGAACATCCATTAATGTCAGGATTGCTATCCAGCTACGCCAGCCATGCTTCGCCAGATGCCAACCTGCCATTAACTGTGGATCAAGGGAGAGCTGTGGGGAGGAGAGGGCAATAGAAAAAGGGGAGAAATGAAACCACTCTTCATGACGTCCTGTGAGAGTGATCGGCTGCTCTAAGGTCAAGCATCTGGGAAAGGAATGAAACACCTTCTAGCCTGCCAAGACAGGGACTATTACCAAAACAATTTATTTGAATGCAATTGGACACTTTGAGATAATTGGGGGGGGGAGGTTGGGAAAAGAGAAAATTAACCAAGGAGCTTGTACATGGGAAACCCCAGTTCTGACTTTGCTACACTATAACCACTTGGTTTTAGCAAAGTGTACTTTTGCTAATCGTGGAATTGAGAGTCTTTCTTTTCTAAGAAAGACCAAGTTGGGATGGCTGACAATTAAATTATATTCCTGTTATAAGGTAATGTCAGACCCATCAGATAGACCAGGTCTGGAATCAGCACCACAGGAAGGCTCTCAATCTACTTTTATTGAGAGTGACTACAATGACAGAATCTAGCAAGTTTAATTGTCCCCTACTGTCTCCCTTTCTTAAACCCATGTGAATTAGGGAAATATCTGAATCACTTCCATGGACTTTCTGCTTGTTTTAGACTTAAGCTTTGTTTTTCCCATCATCACTCTGGTAACAGATCAGGCCTATCTCCGACAAGTTCATCTTCCTTACTCTCTATGGGTAAGAACTATAAGAGTTTGATGGAATAACTCAAAATTGAGTTTTAATGTTTTCTTGGGAGAAAATGCAAAAGTAATCATACAGTACTTGGCTAAATTGAAGATCAAATTTGATTAAAACACCAAGGTCATACTTCAAAAAGGAGGCTAGATGAAAGTTAAATTTTAATATAAATTTAAAATTATATTTAAAGTAATATGATTATTCTTCATCTACTTAAAGATTTTCTGCTGCATTAAAAGCTACAATCTTGAGGTAACATTTGGAATGCAGTGGTGATGAACTTCTAGGCCTTAGTCTAATTATCAAGTATACTTACATTTTGCCAGCTACTGTGGCTGGCATCTTCAAAGATAAAGTGATCTGTTTTTTGAACTGCTGAGAAGCGTGCCACTGAGCAAATCACTGAGCAGATCACTTTATTTCTTAAATATGAGCCACAGTTGCTCCAAAAATGTCAAAATACCTGATAATGAGACCAGTTTCTTAGCCCAGAAGCTTATCACAACTGGATTGACATTGGCTGTGAAAGCCTGCATCAACATAATATTTGAAATGCTTCTAGGGTTGCAATCAAGATTATCACATCTATGCCCACTGTAGTATCAACATTAGTTTTATATATCTCAATATGAATAGGGGTCTTTTTGACTTCATAAAAATTAAGGAGCAACAGACCCACTGCATGTATATATTTAAAAAGAAAAAAGTCCTGTAAAGGAACTTCTTTCTTCAAAAGAAAGCAGCATTTTGAAATTGAAGAAAATACTTGCCCAAAGCGTGCATAGCTCTCAAATAGGAGTGTATTTTATTAAAATCAAGACACAATTATTAGATGACTTTACCAACCAACAAGATGAAGTTTTAATGTGTGGTCCATTATTTCATATATAGCTTTGATTAACTAACTTATTATATTGAGTCATTTCTCCCTGTACAAACAAATTAGTCACAAGTAGAGCAAGATGCCAAAATGTGTAGGTATACCATCATCAATAAGCAAGGAAAAACCAAAATATGCTTTTCACAGCTTTGGAGTATACCACCTTACATATTTCTCCTTCAGCTGTCAAAAGATTAACAACAGATAGTCTATGAACTTACAATTAAATGAAAGACTGTTCTCACTTTAGACAACTCTCTTGGATAATCTGTGATTACATAAAATGCAAAATGTTAATATACAATTTATGTCCAGGATGTGGGGGGTCTGTATATATTTTCTCAGCCCTCTTTTTGATTTGTGCAGTAGTCAGTGTCTATCTTGTTGGGTTGCAGAACCGAACCAGACAGTTATAGAGGTGCAGATGACATACTCAATAGTTCCTCTGTAGAACTGAATCAGCAGCTCTTTGGGCAGTTTGAGCTTTCTGAGTTGGCACAGAAAGAACATTCTTTGTTGTGCTTTTTTGATGACGTTTTTGATGTTAGGTGTCCATTTTAAGTCTTGAGATATGATAGAACCTAGAAACTTGAAGGTCTCTACTGTTGATACTGTGTTGTCTATTATTGTAAGAGGTGGTAGTATAGGAGGGTTTCCCTAAAATCTACCACCATTTCTACGGTTTTGAGTGTGTTTAGTTCAAGATTGTTCCGGTTGCCCCACAAGACTAGTTGTTCAAGCTTGTGATCCACTTATAAGTGTGTTCAGGTACCGCTAGCTGACATAGAAAAATGTCCGGTATGATGGTATTGAATTTATTGAGTTTTGCCCTATTTTATGACTTTTCTTGCCACAGTTGCTAAGTGAATCACTGCAGTTGTTAAGTTAGTAACACACTTGTTAAATGAATTGGCTTCCCCATTGGAAAGAAGGTCGCATCACCTTACCCCAGGACATTGCAACCATTATAAACATGAGTCAGTTGCCAAGTGTCTGAATTTTGATCATGTAACCATGGGGATGCTGCAAAGGTCGTAAGTCAGGGGTGGGTTCTACTTACCTTCCCTACTGGTTCACATCACATCGGAAGTGCTGAGCGGTCATGTGACTGGGTGGGCGTGGCCAACTCGATGTCACTCACATCGAGGGGCACCTCGCCTGGCCTCTCCTCGCTTCTCCCCTTCCAGCCAGTCCTCACCTCGCATGTTATGGTGAGAGAGGAAGCTTTTTCAAAGTCATCTTCCCCTTGATACTAGCCAATAAGATGAGATTTTGCTATCAGAAGACCAGAAGATAAATTCTCTAAGCTGAGATATTAGTTAACTTCTGCTTTTGATTCAAACAGAGATTTGCTGGCTACTGGTAAACTAATGAGCTTATTTCTAAGGCAACACTGAAGGCTGGCCAAATAAAGTACATTCTGGGATGCAAGGATCTCACTCATTGACCTCATAAATATAAGGACTGTGGATCAATGGATTAAAAGTTAATATAATAGAATTAATGTGTAATAATATAGTTAAATTATCACAATTTCCAATGTGCTTTTCCTTGAATCACTACTTCTAAATAACAAATATATGCAAGAATCTAACAGCAATAAATGAAATATATATACAGAGATATACATAAGTCTCACAATTTTTAAACTGAGAATGATTATTTCTAAAAATACTTGATAATTAAAATAGTTAAATAGGATTAAATAGAATCTGAAAACTAATTTATCTGAGGTTATGAATACAGCGGGGGAAAAGCTTTTTTAGTACTTATGCCATCTGTTACTAAAGTAGAAGGAAAATTAAATAATATTTTAAATAATTAAAACATTCTGTATACATTATTTTTGCTATTGGTCTCAAAAGTCATTACATAAATCATCTAGCTAACATTAGAAGCCATAATTCCAGTTTTTTAATTAAGAAAATTATTAATGAATTCCTCTTTCTTTAATTGCTTTCTTATACTCTGCTCTTTTCAAAATTGTGTTTTGTAATTAGAGATAGTTTTCCTTTTGCTTCTATTTTAACATATTCAAGATTTGGGAAGACTTTAACTGCAATGCACAAAACATGTGATGAAGATAATCAGTCAGAATATCCATATTGGGATTTTTATTTATGTCACCTTAATGACTCTCTTATGACTTATTATGACTTCCCTAACTTAACCTAGTGAGACTAAACAACTATTTCATTTTGTTGCCTTGTATTTTTAAATATGATATTGATTTCTGAAATATATGTCATTCTGATTTGATGGCCATATAAACTGTTGTATCATTATTACCCCCTCTCTTGTACCACTTAGATGTCATTAGTGAAACTACATGAACACTTGCTTTCCCCATTTAACAGTCCATAAATACACCCTATTTGCATGTTTTCACTCATGCACAAAGCTGTTCACATTCCTAGAATGATTCCAAATGTCTGCAAAAGTGGTTACGACCAGCGACCTACTGAAAGAGGAAGAGAGAGAGAGAAGCAAACAAACAAGAAGAAAAGCTTTCATATTTGCAAATATTTATGTTTCACTTTCAGTTATATCACATCTCCTTTTATTTATTTATTTATTTATTTATTTATTTATTTATTTATTTATTTATTTATTATTTATTATTTATTATTTATTTATTTATTTATTTATTTATTTTGTCAAACATGTACAGGATAGTAGTTGTTTGTATAAACATAAGTAAAAAAAAGAACTGATAAAAGAGGACAATAGGACAGTAGGACAGGGACGGTAGGCACAGTGGTGCGCTTATACATGCCCCTTATGAACATAAGTGGCAGAATCTTCTGAATTGACTTCAGACATATAGTGGATGCTGCTAATTATCTGTTAAACTCTTGTGAAAGTGAAATCTGAAAGTACTGCAAAGTTGTTTCACTGAATAGTTCATAAAGGTAAAAAATAAAGGTTTCCCCTGCCCTGTCGTGTTTGATTCTAGGGGGCAGTGCTCATTTTAGTTTCTTAGCCAAGGGAGCCAGCATTTTCCGAAGATGCTTCTGTGGTCATGTGACCGGCATGATTATATGCTACGGCATACAGAATGCTGTTACTTTCCCACTAATACCTATTTATCTACTTGCAGTTGCGTGCTTTCGAACTGCTAGGTTGGAAGAGCTGAGGCGAGAACGGGAGCTCACTCTGTCACGTGGTACTTGGGTCCTGAATTGCCAACCTTCCAGTCAACAAGCCCAGCATCTTAACTGCAAATAGCAATAGCAATAGCACTTAGACTTATATACCGCTTCATAGTGCTTCACAGCCCTCTCTAAGCGATTTTACAGAGTCAGCATATTGTCCCCAACAATCTGGGTCCTCATTTTACCGACCTCAGAAGGATGGAAGGCTGAGTCAACCTTGAGCCAGTGAGATTTGAACAGTTGAACTGCTGAATTAGCAGTCAGCTGAAGTAGCCTGCAGTGCTGCACTTTAACCACTGCGCCTTAATTTGTCATGTCATACTGGAACAATATAATTTGTTCCACAACTCATTTCAGCTATAACATTTAATCCCATAAGATGAATCTGAATAAATACTATGCCATATGTACAATTTTTTTCTAAGTGTCTCTTAAATTATGTCCTACTTAAACATTTTAATGTTTCACATCACTATATCCAAATTGTATTTAGCTAGGCAATCTAAATTGAAAATGGTTCAGCATTGAAAAGCCCCAATTTGTAACTGGCATAATAAATAAAGTGTAGGAGAGGTGTGATTCCTTTCTGTTAGATCTGCAGAATTAAAGGGTACTTTCCAGGAAAGAAAAAAGAATAGTAACATATTGCCTTTTCTTTAAAAGCTCAAGAATGTATTCCTACACAGATCTGTTGATATCTTTAGGCATAAGATATCTCTAAAAGAAAGTATGCCCCAAGCAAGCTGTATCCTACAGTAGCATTTGAACATTTTATAAATACATTGAATGGGACTTCAAGCAATGAATATGGCTTCATTGTTCTTAGAATGTCATACATTATGAGCTATAGTTGATGCATTTAAAATTCTCCTTCTTGAAGCAGTAATATAACATAATGCACTCTACAGATTGTATATTGAAATCCTATCTAGGACTGTTGTTGCTATATTTCTAGACCCTATATCACATAGGCATCCTTGTATTGCCAAGTCAACGATGGATGGCTCCTCTATGTCTATGAATATAGAATTCACTAGAGTTATAAAAATGTGCCTTGCAAATGTATATGTACTATACTACTATACTGACCACTGGCTCAATCCAGGAAGGATTATTTTATCACCGAATTAATGTTTTTTTTTAAACAAAGTAGCGGCCATTTAAATAGTCTGCATTTTTGGATGTTCCCATGGAGCCACATGTTCCCCAGATGAGACACAGCTGTTTAAGGTATATGAACTTGTGTTTGATACAAGTTTAAATACCTTAAACAGAATGAAAAGTTGTATTTTGCAAATACACATTTGCAAATAATTCAGATATATAGATGACATACAGTATGTCTACATATAGCCCAACAAACAATAAATTTTGAAAGTCACTGTGATAGAGATACTCAGAAACAATCTTCTGGAAAATGCTGAAAATTCAACATTGCTAATTAATAACAATAAAATTACTGACAGTTCTCAATCCTGACAGACTTTAAAAGAATCAATGTCCTCACGCTATCTGATTCTATCTGATAATTTTAACACCGTAGAAACCACAATGTAGTATTTAAATTTTTTATTAAAACCTAGATGAAAACCAATAATGTAAATACTCTGATTCCCAAACTGTTTTTACTCCACTCATATAGGGTTTTAGTTGTATATTTCAGTGCACTAGAGCAGAATATTATATAATGGGAATAATACCGTACTTTTCAGAGTATAAGATGCACTTCCCCCTCTAAAATTGGGTGAAAATTGTGGTGCATCTTATACACTGCATGTTGTATAATGTTGCTGAAGCCCTGCCCACCTGCCCACCCCCACCCTTTGGTCATTTTTGGCCTTTGCACATCACATTTTTGGCCGGTTCCAGGTGGTGGGGATCAGCGGTGGTGAAAGGGCCGTGCCGAATGTACCACGGTGGCGGAGAACAGGCCACATCAAATGGGCGGTGGTGAACGGACTGTGGCAGCAGCAAACGGGCTGTGGAAAATGGGTCGCAGCAAACAGGCTGCAGCAAATGGGCTGCCACGATGGCAAACGGGCTGCCGTGGCGGCAAACAGGCTACAGCAAATGGGCCGCGGCAAATGAGCCATGCTGAACGGACCATGGCGGTGGTGAATGGGCCACAGCAAATGGGCCACAGCAAATAGGCCATGACAAGCAGGCCATGGCGGCGGCAAACAGGCCACAGCGAAGGCGAATGGGTGGCGGTGAACAGGCCACGGTGGCGACGAATGGGCTGCCACGAATGAGCAGTGGCAGCGCTGAATGGGCCGTGGCGAATGGGCCAGATGAATACCAGATGGATGCTGGGAAGCAAAGGCAGATTTTCTTTCTTGTTTTCCTCCCCCAAAGAAGTAGGTGTGTCTTATAGTCCACAGCATCTTATACTCCGAAAAATATGGTATTTCCTTTATAAGTATTGCGTGAATATGAGATAGAAAATGCTGTAATACACATCCAGTTTCACAAATCACATATATATGCATAGCCATTGAAATATGGAATTCATCTTTTCCCTTATGAAATCCTAGTTTTTCTCCTTAAAATGCTTCTATTCTAAAAAGCACACCATGATTTTGATTTTACAAGACAGGATTAGCCAAGTACTCCTCTCATTCCCATTGTTCTGTGCAAATTGCTCTCTAGACTAGATAAAACTGCTGTTCTGTAATGGGTGAATTGATTTCTAGGTTAATAAGGCATACTGAAAATTATTGGTCTGGAAACTTACAAATATATAAGAAGAGAAAAACCTAATTCCACTAAAATAAATACCTGATCTTGCTTGCTCCTTAATTTTACATTAGATTGCAAGAAAGTAATAACACTAATTATCTTGCCCAACTGAGGGGTCAATCAGGGAATGGTCAAAAAGATTTTGCTGCCTGAAGCAAAAAAGATTCTATTTCAAATACAAAACTAGACTGCACTTGAGCTGGACCTTCCTTCAACAATGGCAGGCATAGTTTGTCCACTGCACTGAAGGTAGCCATGTGTAAATCAGGCTACATGTTAAACAGTTCTTTTCACCAACGCATTACTGATGCTCCCCAAAATCTGTAATGTGAAGCAATTGCTTCATTTTGCCTAAGTGCATGGCTGGTTATGGGCCTCATTTATAAATTAGTATGAGCTTGGTTGTTTTCTTGCAGATATTTTATTACAAACTAGGTAACATTAGTCAGTGCTCATGATGATGATGTTATCTAGTTTGTAATAAAATGTCTGCAAGAAAACAACCAAGTTTGGGGAGTATCAAAACCCCCATAGTTCATCCCTGAGCTACAAATATTCTCTTTTATTGGTATAAATTGATACAGGCATCAAAAGTCACTTTACAAATAAAAACCCAGCAATTGCTTTCAAAGAATATTAAAATTAATAAAATGATGAAGCTCCATATAATCAAAGATTGCCAATTTAAGATCCAATGACAATTTTATGTAATTCTATCTACTCTGTTTCTTGTTATTTGAAAACATTTCACTTTTTATATTTTATGTATTCATCACATTTCTGAACCACACGTCTCTCTCAAAAAGAGACTTATTAATTTATAAGGAAAATATTCCATTGTGAACAGTTTCTGATATTTTCTAATACAGAACAAGAAAATAATATTTAATGTACTAATTTTAATAAGTGTGGTTCTCTCTCTTTTTCTGCAATTTTTATAATGCTATTTCAATACCACATATAATTATCAAAATAATTCTATCACTGCTTCTTGAAAAACACAGTGGCATAAAGAAGCTTATTTCTAAATAAAGAATTGAACTGGAAGAACATTTGTTCAGTGCTATCACTTCTAGTAAATAGAACAACAAATCAACATTTAGGAAGGACATTGACAAACCGAAGTGTCTCCAGAGGAAAGCAACAAAGATGATAAGCAGCCTGGAAAGAAAAATTTATGAAGAAAGGTTGGAGCATTAGGTATGTTTGGCATGGGGAAGAGTAAACTCTAGAGAGATATGATAGCTGTATTCAAGTATCTGAAAGCTTGTCCTGTGCAGTGGAATTGTTCCAGAAGGCAGGAGAAGAAACTATAGGTGTAAATTGCAAGGAAGCAGATTTCTTCTTTTTCTAATCCTTTTCTGTTAACATCTTATTTTAGATGAAACAAATATTTTTGCCATAAGTTCAGCACTTACTGAGGCACAAATAATTCTATTAAAATACAAATGTATGCTAAAGATAGGAGATTAGACTTTAAATAATGGGACAATTGTTGCCATAATTCCCATAGCTATTGTAAAGTCCAGTTGATAAAAGGAAATTTCTTGCACTAGGACATATATGCCTACAAATTATTATTTTTTATTACAGAGAAATATAGAGTATCTTTACTCAAGCACAGTGTTAAATGCAGCTATATAAATGTACATATGTTATGAAGATTGTATATAACGCTAGAGGATTGCAATACTGGCTTGAAAAATTTCTTCATTGTGGTTTTCTGTGGCTTTGTTATTGACAGTTGCTTTACTCACTAGTGAAACTGGATAAATCCTTTTAAAATATTTTTTTTAATCAGAAAAATAGCAAAGGACTGAGCAGGCAAAGCTTGATTTAAAGCACAGTATCGCTTGACTTGCTGGTTTCTGGTGACTACAAGTACGCCTTGGTGTAGTTTTCTTGGCCTACAAATTATTAATGTACCAATCACTCCTATGATTCTTGTCAATATGCCCTCATTAAAAAACAATTAAAGTCCTTGTATTTTTTCCCATAAGAATCTTATATTTATGGCAGAGCACTTAAGAGCTAATGTTTTGAATGCATTCTTTTTCTGCTAAGAATAGCTAAATATACATTTCCCAATTTTATTTATTTATTCAATTTTTATGACTGCCCATCTCAAACAAGTGACACTAAGCAGGGAATAATCATGAACTCAAATAAAACCAAATACGAATATAATGCAAAAAGTCAAGAAAAAACATAACTATAGATTTTAATATTTATTTATTGTTAATTAAGATTGCCAATTGATGTATTACAAATAATTTGTTGATTTATTGCCAATAGTGTTGCTACCACTTGTTCATAGGGCAGAAAAATGGGGCCCGATAGTCTGGAAGTCTACAAACACGTGGCAGACAGAATATTCATTGAACAATTGTGATAACATACCAAATATGCATTTTTCTTCCTTAGGAAAAGACAATTATATTTTCTTAATAGGGAAGGGAGGGAGGGAGGGAGGGAATTCATTTTACTTAGCAAAGTTAGTGCATTGTATTGTACTCAGTGGGAGGAAGGAAAGGAAGTGAGTATTGAAGAATAATGAATTACTACTATGAAAAAGAGGAAACTTTGAAGAAACTAAGCATGTGTCACCAGAAGAAAAGAAGAAATATGAAATGATAGTATGAACTCTGTTTAAATCTGAAATAATTATCATACTCAAAAGATAAAATTAGAGTGAATGATCTTAAATTTGACATTTGTCAATGGTAGCAATAGCTTAGTAGAATGATGGAGTGTCCTTCTGTGGAATTCTCCAATAAATCATTGTATAAAGTAACTTGCAAGCCTATTCTAAGTTCATCATAATAAGTGAATGGTGATCAATACATACACCTCTTTATTTAATTCAACTTCAAAAAATGAATGCACTATTGTATAGTCTAGTCTCTCAGCACATAGTATGATATTTCAATATTGTATTATATTTCAATATTTCACAAGAAGAGTCCTCCACTCCTCTGCTCGCAACAGAATACCTTATTCCACCAGACTTGAAATTTTGGGCTTAGATAACTTAGAGCTACGTCGCCTTCGATCTGCTCTAAATGTAGTTCATAAAATCATCTGCCACAATGTCCTACCTGTCAATGAATACTTCAACTTCAACCGCAACAATACACGAGCACACAATAGATTCAAACTCAATGTAAACCACTCGAAACTCGACTGCAGAAAATACGATTTCAGCAACAGAGTGATCAATGCCTGGAATGCACTGCCTGACTCTGTGGTTTCTCCCCAAACCCCAAAAACTTTAACCTTAGACTGTCCACAGTCGATCTCACCTCATTCCTAAGAGGTCTGTAAGGGGCGTGCATAAGCGCACCATCGTGCCTACTGTCCCTGTCCTACTGTCCTATTGTCCAAATTTACCTATACCTACTTTGCTTTTGTTTATGTTTATATCATACCTGTTATCTTGAACACGTTTTGACAAATAAATAAATAAAAAATAAAAATAAATAAAAAAGCATCAGTTTCCACTTTCAGAGAGCCTCAAACCCAGATCTTTCAGAGATAAAAGAATAAACTGCTAGGTGGGTGGTTGCTGTGTAAGCAGTTCATAAATCAGAATCAGAATAGAGCTGGAAGGGACCTTGGAGATCTTCTAGTCCAACCTCCTGCTCAAGCAGGGGCCCTTACCTTATATCATTTCAGACAGGTGGCTGTACAGACTTTTCTTAAAAACCTCCAGTAATGAACTACCCACAACTTATGAAGGCAAGCTGTTCCACTGGTTAATTGTTCTCACTGTTGGGAAGTTTCTCCTTAATTCTAGGTTGCTTCTCTCCTTGATTGAGTTTCCAACCATTGTTTCTTGTCCTGTCTTCTGGTGCTTTGGAAAATAAGTTCTTTGTGGCGGACCCTCAAATACAGGAATACTACTATCATGTCACCCCTAGTCCTTCTTTTCTCTAGACTAGCCATACACAATTCCTGCAACCATTCTTCATATGTTTTTTTCTCCAGGCCTTTAATCATCTTAGTTGTTCTCCTTTGCATTTTTTCCACAGATCTGAAAATTTAGTAGGTTGATTTATTACTAATTCTGTTTAATATTGGACTAATCATGAAAATTTTAAAAGAAAAAATATAAACACATTTTATTGTCAATTTAAAAAATAAAATGACACATTTAATTTACGAGTATAATGGCTTGATTACTTAGAAATATATTATCTGAAAATGTAACTGTTGCCAAAAAATCAGAGATTTAAGTGGTCAAATGAAAAACAAATTTGATTAGAATTAATGTAAGTAATATATCCAGTTTGAGTTTCCCTAAGTGTTTCACAGATGGCTGATTCGATCCAAGATCTTTAAAATGTGCTTATTTTATTGGTTCTTAGTAATTCCCTTTCAAGTTGAGCTCAGCTCATGGTGTCTTCATGGACGAATCCATATAATATCTTTGGCAGTAATATGGAAATAGCTTGTCATTGTCTTTTCTCATGCTGTGTTTTTAACTTTTAACTAGATTATAAATTTTTGAATCCTTTTTTTGAAAAAGCAATTTTGAACATTTTGAATTAAAGTTTTGGTTATAATTTCAAATTAGAATTTACAGGTGTGTATTGGAATCAATTTTTAAAATATTTTTGGATTTGAAATTAACTAAACTGGGGCTATTTTTGTATTTTGTACTTTCACCACTTTCATTTGTGTTGACTTTCCCAGTTTAAATGCTGGGAAAAGATTTGATATTTATTATCAAATCTATTTTCTAGAAAAAAAACAGTTTATTTTATAAAAGAAATAAAACAAAAACTCATTGATGTGTATTCATTTGGACAAACAATTCAGTTCAAGGAATTTGTATATATGCTCCTTCTCCACATACTTTAAATAAAAGAATGAATTCTTTAAACTAACATCCCCTACCACGTAATCCTAGACTCAGCTTTAACTGCTGTGGAAGAAATAAAGGATTGTAACACAAAGTGCAGAGAGTAGAATATATAAAGTCAATATGTTAACAGTTGTCCAGGTTTGTCTAGCTTGCTTCTGCCCCTAATATATTTAACATCTTTATATCCATAATCAGATCAATTAATATAAGTTTAGTTCTGTATTAAGCTTGTGGCTATCTCAAAAAATTAAAAACATGAGAGAAAGCAAGGAATCATCTAATGGCTACCTACATATTCCAAGGCAATTAGCTTTGTTTCGTGTTATCCTGTCTCCCATAGATATCTTTTCCAGCTTCTCCCCACATCTTAATTACAGGAAATTACTGTAATTAATTTAATGGAGCATCTGAACAAAAGGGGGTCCATTAAACCCAAATGTTTGTTAAATCTAAATTTACATAATTGAAGTAATGGCTGTTTGCATAATGACATAATTGATGTTTTTATGTCATTTGCATCTATTTATGAAAATTGAAACAAATGATTTTAAACCACCAGTTGTATAAGTAAGACACAAATTATATCAATAATGTTCATTCTTCAGATTTCAAAAACAACACACTTACCTGTTGTTACAGGGTTGAAATAGAAACGTTGAATCAGAAGTTTCTTAAGCAGAAGTCTGTTAAATTGAGGTTTCACTATACTACTTAGCATCTCTGTTATCTTTGGCTAATTCCACAATTTATAGTTATAAAGCTACTATTCCAGATGCAAAATAAATAACCAAGCACTGAAGAAGTTCTTTAGGTTTATGAATAATTTTCTTAAAATGGGTTTTTCTTAACACAACTTAAGTAGTTGCATTTTAACAAGTTTTAATATGTCATTTAATCTAAATTTGATTTTCCTTAAAATTAAAAGAGAATTGGATTGTCAAATTCATATAAATATCAGAATTATTCCTAGTGTGGCTCCTTGGTAATTGTGTTCATTTGCCATAATTACATATTAACCAAAAGTCTTGCTGTACATTCAGGCAATGTGGGATATTGGTTAAGGTATTGGATCAAAATAAGGAGATTCAGATTCAAGTTCACCTCAGCCATGGAACCCCACTGATTTAGTGCCAGCCTTTCTCTCTTAGACCAACCTACTTCACAGGGTGATTGCTCTTATGAAAAAATGATGAGCGAATTCTCTGTCTTAAGCTGGAGGAAGATAAAATATAAATCTAACAATTAAATACACAAATATATGAAACAGAACTTCAACCATTAGCCATAACTGTGAAAAAACAACAACAACAACAACAACAACAACAACAACAATAATAATAATAATAATAATAATAATAATAATAATAATAATAATAATAATAATAATAATAATAATAAAAATAAAAATAAAAATAAAAATAAAAATAAAAATAAATAATAAAAATAAAAATAAAAATAAAATTGTTTATTAATTTTATTATTAATAATATTATTATTAATTTTATTATTAATAAAATAATAAATAATAATAAAATAAATAAATAAATAATAAAAATGATATGCTTTTTTTCTACACACTTCCAGTTTATTTGCTACTCTGCTTTTGAAATTCTGAGCCATGGCAGATGTTTAAGGAAGTGAAGACCAACCTTCTCCAACTTGATTAGCTACCAGATTTCCAAGAGGTGATAGATGTTAATATAAGAAGTATAAGAGAGTGAAATGTTTCTGCTTTTTGTGGAAGGAGTCTAGTTTACTACCACACAAAGATTGAAAATAAAGATTAGCTATTGCTTCAAAATCTTCAAAATGTGTATATTTAAAGCTGTTAAAATGCTACTAATATTCAAAACCATCATACAGTAGACATGTGGGAGGGGAGTAAATGATGAAATATGTATCATGATGTCATGACACATTCCCCAGACTATGGGCTCTCATCAGATGTAGTATCCATGTAAGGGCGAGGTTCATACCATATGTATCATCTTTTTTTTGTCATTGTGGTTTTGTCGATGCCTATGATATTCAGAATGTTACCATTGTTAGAGATATCAATTGTAATAAGATGCAAGGGCTTTTTTTTAAATCTCACTGAAGCGTGCAAAGAGCATAGTATGTCCTTTGCTAAATGTTGCTTGGTGTGTGCATGAAGCTTTGCTTTGCTTATAAAACAGCTGAAATAAAGCTACTCTAGTTATTATTATAACAGAATGCTTCACTGAGCCCTGCTGTGATTTTCTGCTATGGGCATAATTTCAGCTCCTTTCTTGTCAGACTGCTCCTTTTTCCAGATTGCAAGATCAGAATCTAAATTATATAAACATGTGCAGTTCTAAAATATTAATCAGGATGTAATTGTGTCCTTATTGATTATGAAGTGTTGATTGGATTATCACATTATCCAGAAAAATATAAATTTTCTTATGCTTTAATTCTAAAACCTTATCCACTTTTTTCCTGTTTATTCTACACACAAGCTATGGACAGATTTAATATGTAAACTTCTACCTTTTGAAATACTTTAATGAAAGAATGTGCCTTATTCTAGGATCTTTCAGGCCAGAAAATTCAGAAGTGTTTTCAAAGGACAGTTTAAAAATCTTTTCACAGAAACGGTAATACATCAGTCAAAGGAGGAGCAGTAGCAGCAATAACAGCACAAGGGTTGAAAAATGGAGCAAAACTCACTTAACAACTGTCTCACTTAGCAACAGAAATTGTGGGCTCAGTTGTGGTTGTAAGTTGAGGACTACCTGTACTCTTCCATCTTATATTTCCCTTCCCATTGTACCAGATTTTTAATTTAATCCATGGTCAAATTCAGCAGCTTCAAGTGGTTAAACAAATGACATCAGATAAGCACCAAATAAGCTTCTGATTTATTGACTCTCATGTGGTACAAAATGAGATAATAGTCCATAAAGTCATTTTCTATAGTACATCTCATTAATCAATTGCAGAAACTTAGTACGTGCACTTCAATTTGTCAAGGCAAAGCGATGTAGCAACTCTGCTGCTTGAAATGAAGAGCCGAGGTGGCGCAACGGTTAGAGGCAGTACTGCAGGCCACTTTAGCTGACTGTGATCCGCAGGTCAGCGGTTCAAATCTCACCGGCTCAAGGTTGACTCAGCCTTCCATCCTTCCGAGGTAGGTAAAATGAGGACCCAGATTGTTGGGGGCAATATAAATATACATTGCTTACTGGTGTAAACCGCTTATAGAGTGCTTGCACTGTGAGGCAGTATATAAATCTCACAAATAAATAAAATAAATAAATAAATTGGAGGCTGCTTTACATAACAGTAAGCCCTGAAGAATAGAAAAGATCTGTGCATTGACAAAATTTCTGTGAGTTATAAAAGGCCACATTGCTTGGATCCGCACATATACTAAACTGGTACATTACAACATCCTAGGTTCTTAGGAAAAAGATGGTGTGTATAAAGGTCCACAGCAGCAAAAGAATTGCAACTGTGATTTCATGTTGTTGTATATATAATAATAATTCATTAAATTTATATGCTGCCCAATTTCCATAAATTCTGGATGGTTTACAAATTGTTAAAAACATTTAAGAAAACAAGCAAAGCAAAGCAAAGGAACAAACATGGCAGAAAAAAGAAACCTTGACTTCATTGTTATGCTTTGAACGACATTTTGCTTAAAGCTTCCCTAGAGCTAACTATTTCTTGGAAATACATCATATTCTTAATATTTTATTTATTATTTATTAGTGAGACTTATATACCGCCTCATAGTGCAAGCACTCTCTAAGCGGTTTACACCATTAAGCAATGTATATTTACATTGCCCCCAACAATCTGGGTCCTCATTTTACCTACCTCGGAAGGATGGAAGGCTGAGTCAACCCTGAGCCGGTAAGATTTGAACCGCTGACCTGTGGATCACAGTCAGCTAAAGTAGCCTGCAGTACTGCACTCTAACTGCTGCGCCACCTCGGCTCTTAAATACATAGTACTGTGGACTAAATCTTGGTACCAAAGGTATATTACAGGATGAATGTGCTAAATATAATTAGTGGGTTAAGTGTACTGCTAGAAATGTGGCCTCATTACTGTTGGAAGAGGAATTGGATTAATGCTCGGAAAACAACACAGTGTTAAATCATGTGGCATGTGGAAGCATTTCCAATACTACACATGTATTGTCATAACTGGATCATAACACTGGATTATTAAAGGGTAATAAGTTTATTATTGCCTCATTCTTTGTAAAACAGAATCTTCTCCATCAGACTATACTGTAATTTTCTGAGAAGAATTTGTCAAGCTAGCTGCATAATTCTGTTACCTGATAGTTACAGGCTGCTGAAGGAAAAGTGGATGGATTCAATAAACTTCTGTTGGCTGGTTCATTCAATAAAAGATACAGTGTGCTAAGCTGTAAACAGCTCAGTTGAGTGTTTCAAACAATATAATAATTCCAATCCAGTTTACCTTATAGTTTAATGTTTTTGGTGAAGCAAGCTGTCTCTCTAAAGCTGGACTTCAGGAAGAGAAAGTGGGGGGAAAAGAATTCAGCATTCTGATACTGGAGAATAAAAAGAAAATTCAGGATGCTTGACTGATTTAAAGTACATGAAACTGAACATTACAATATCACACTAAGAAAGAACACAGAGCCAAAAAATTCAGAGGTGCCTTGTTGATAAATTAATCTCATGGATGGCAGTACTCCATAACTGGGACCTACTTCCTGCTAAGGCTCTGAATTGGCCAACATATGGTTCTCCCCATTGAAATTATTAAAAACCAAAGTGAATCATAATCACAAAATAAGAATACCATTTTAAGTTACCTGGATGAGCACTGAATTAGCAGTACAGCAGTTTCATGCAAGCAAGTCCCTTGAATGTAATTAAATGGAAGGATGTTCTTTTCTCTGTTCTTCTCTGTTCTCTCTGAGATAGTTTATTGTCCCAGTGTTTAAAGTTTTCATTCAAAAAGATAATATAATATAATATAATATAATATAATATAATATAATATAATATAATATAATATAATATAATATAATATAATATAATATAATATAATATAATATAATATAATATAATATAATATAATATAATATAATATAATATAATATAATATAATATAATATAATATAATATTATTATATTATATTATATTATATTATATTATATTATATTATATTATATTATATTATATTATATTATATTATATTATATTATATTATATTATATTATATTATATTATATTATATTATATTATATTATATTATATTATATTATATTATATTATATTATATTATATTATTATATTATAATATTATTATAATAATATAGATAATATAATATAGACTCAGTAGTTTCTTCCCCAAACCCCAAAAACTTCAACCTCTTATTATCTACCATTGACCTCACCCCATTCCTAAGAGGTCAGTAAGGGGCGTGCATAAGCACACAATTGTGCCTACCGTTCCTGTCCTATGTACCCATATAATCATACCTCTTTTACTCTTATTCATGCTTGTAATATTACATATATATTCAATCATGTTTTACTGTTTGTACTTTGCTTATAATCATATATGCTTGACAAATAAACAAATACAAATACAAATATGTACCGTATGTAGGAAAATGATGTAAATGTAAATTTTCTTCATCAGGAAAAATGTAGAATAGCTATTCTACATTCAAAGAGACAATGGATATGTTTCAGGGGTGAAATTCAAAAAATGTTCCCTACTGGTTCTGTGGGCATGGCTTGGTGGGCATGGCAGGGGAAGGATACTGCAAAATCTCCATTCCCTCCCCACTCCTGGGGCCAGCCAGAGGTGGTATTTGTCGGTTCTCCGAACTACTCAAAATTTTCACTACCGGTTCTCCAGAACCTGTCAGAACCTGCTGGATTTCACCACTGATATGTTTCCTCTATCTTTTTATCATGCACACACTGACTTGCTTCTGCTCTGCTGGTGTCCCTGCCAAGCACACTTCTCAGAGCTTCGACAGCACTTTGTGGTACTTCACAAAAGCAACAGTCATAATGGGTAGAATTGGCAAAGGGAAATATAATTAATTCTGTTTTAGATGTGAACTTCTAATCATATAAATTACTTTAATTTAATGAAAACACCAAAGTATGGAGGGCATTGAACAAAAAAACATATTTGTTCCTTTTGGCAATGTATATTCAACACCATTGTATCAGCTGTATTTTGTTGAATAAACCATGGTGTGCTGGTTCATACATAACACTAAGCCATAAACCAGGAATGGGGAATATAAAAACTCTCTGCCTTCATTTTTTTAAATTTAAGGCCTATACTGATGTTCTTCCATTTCTTCTGCTCTGCAAATTGCACAATATATCATATAACAAACATGCTTGCCCCATGGATCAGCAGCAGTTGAAACCATGTATTTCTTTCTTTTGAGGCTTCTTTCTAAATAACTTATTTCATTTCTCCTCATATGACTTCCAAAGAAGCATGTTATGATCCTTTTAGTGACAAGCACCCGATCTCACCTATACAGTAACTAAATGTTGTGCTTATGGTTGTGAAATCAATCAAGGCTCTAAACAAATCTCACTCTCTGTTATAAATGAATATTTATGACTATTCAAACCAGGGGTGAGTTCTAACTTACCTTGCTGCCGGTTCACATGCGCAGTGCCGAAAAAATTCAAAAGAAAAAGAAAAAGAAAAGCCAAAAACAAGATGCATGCGCAGTGCTGGAAATTTGGCTTCTGCGCATGCTCAGAAGAAAAAAAACCCGGAAAAAACATTCCCCCAAAAAAAGAAATTAAGTTTTTTTTAAAAAAATTTTAAAAAAAGATGACTGCGTCTACGGACAGGCACCGACTGAACTGGTTCTGTGACATCATTGTGATGTCACCAGCGGGTTGCTACCGGTTCAGGCAAACCGGTCCGAACCAGGAGGAACCCACCTCTGATTCAAACTGGTTTTATCCATATAAAGATGAGCTGAAGACAGTATTAGAATAGTTACTCATATTCTACTAAGCAAAAAAATCAAATGAACTATGTGGTATGGCATGTTGTATGAACTTGGCTGATAATATATAAAGAAATTAGATCACACAGATTAACTGCATGACTATATTCTGTCTGTTGCTTCCATCAGAGTGCCCATGTTTGCTTTGAATTCTTTTCATGAACTGTATTTTTGAATTTATAAACAAAACAAAACATGGTAAGCATTTATGTAAGGAAATGTTCATCTCAGCTTCCACCACAAATTAAAAAAAACATATTTGTGTTGTTTAGTGCCAGGATGTTAGTGTTAGTCTCAACATGGCCTTGCATGTGTGGGGCAGTGTTCATCTCCGTTTCCTAGCTGAGGGAGCCAGCATTGTCCAAAGATGCCACTGTGGTCATGTGGCTAGCATTATTATGCCAAAGGTGTATGGAACACTATTTGTATAACTCAAAGCTATTAGCTATTGTCTGCAGAAATGTAGAAATACTCTTCCAGCTAAATGCATATAAATAATAGATCTCAGAATAAACTTTGCAAGTGTTTTAGTTTTGAAAGATTGCAGATAACAAACAAAACAATGTAACTCCATCCAAGTCAGAATATTTCTTTCAAAGTCCAATTAATTCTTATTGCTAAGTAGCTTGAGAGTAAATTCTGAACAAAATCACCACCTGAAGTGTGATTCTGTGTGCCAAGAGGTATGATTAAATGATTTAAGACAAGTAAATTATGAATACTCCAAAAAGCAATTTTTAAAAAGCTGACAGTTTATTAAAAAACAATGGTGCAACCAGATGCTCATAATGGCCTTATAATAATGTTTAGTGCATTTAAAATAAGGCTGCGGATTTCAGGCAATCTGAACGAAGAAAGTCGAGCTAAGTTGCAGCCGTTTGCTTCTCAGCTTCGCTCCGCCATGGCCCCGGCCCGGAAGTCTCTTTGATCATTTTCTATTACTGTTTGTTGAATTGTCCCTATTCTATCATTCATATTTTTAATCTCCCCTTTCATTTCTCCAATTTCATTTTTGATTTCTTTGTGGTGTATTTTTGCCTCCTCATGATTATCTGCAATAGCCTCTTGTGTCTTCATCATTGATTCCTGTATCATTTGCAGCGTGGCCTGCATACTTTGTAAATTGAATGTTGATTCAGATTTTTCTTTTGCCAGCATAGTATCTATTGTTCTTTGCTGTGAGGGTGATGCAGCTGCAGGTGTGGGGTTTGCAGTTGTTGTTTTTCCTATTTTAGTTACTGTCACTGTGCTTGACATCTTTATCGTCTGAGATATTTTACTCCACAATAACATATGACAATTACTATCCAGTTAATCTTATAACTCCAATTACAAAATTTTCCCCTTTTATATACAGCTAACAATATATCTCTATCTGTATCAAATTATTTACCAATGACTTAATTCTAAATATGTTATATTTCCTTAATCCACAATTACTTACTATACTTTATATTGATCTTTAGAAAGCTTACATACATTACTATCTTATATACACAATTATATACACAAATATACACAATTCTCAGAACCAATATTTTTATCCGCACAGTATCTTTCACTATTCCAATACACTATTATCTAAGGATTTAATCACTTAAGGAAAACTTTAACAATATTTCATTACTATATTTATAAATACTTCGCAATTCAATTATTTATTTAACCAGTCCCCCCTTTTTTCCCCCAAATCTTTTTTGTTCTGTATCACACAATCTCTCCCCCCCCCTTTTTTACTAAACACTCAATTAACTCTATGAATCCACCAGATGGTACCTATTATCCTTCTCCTTCTCTTTCTTCTTCCTGGTTCTATGTATCCAATATGTCTGATCGTCCACCTTTATCAGTTATAACAGTCCACACTTGTATATAAATTAAGGGTATATTGAATGTTCTATCTTCGAAAAATAAGAAAGGTTTCAATGTTTAATATTAGAGTTCACCGTTTTTCCAATCAATTCCAATCTATTTCATTCATTTAGTAGTGGAATGAATTAAGCTTTCCAAAAATCGCTGAATCATCAGGTGATTTTTTTCTGCTGTCAGGTTTCCTCCTCTCCAAAGTCCAGTTCTTGCAAAGTTCAAGATGTTATCACAATTCTTTTATATTAACATTATTTAGAATCCTTCAAATATTCTACTCACTTTTGGTCTGCCCTTCTCACCGAGTCACTCAGTCCTTCTCCTTAACTTTTTCTCTCTCCTCACTTCACTCTCACACCGCAGTCCTCACCTCCTTGTTGTTTTCTTGTTGTTTGTTGAAAATATTATTACAAATATATGAAAAACGGAATTTAAGTGTAAGACAATTCTTCCTGGGAAATGTTCTGGATAAGAGAAAACCGTGATAAGAGGAGACCTTGAAGGCTAGTTACTAGAGGCAACCAGAAATAATTAAAGATTATAATTAAAGGAGAACTGCCACTAATACAGAATGGAGAAAAATGTTTTAACTCTGGAAGAATTTAAGGATATTTAACAGAATAACAGAGTTGGAAGGGATCTGGAGCTCTTTTTTTTTTGTCAAGTACATGTTGGTAATATATATAGATATAACATTGTTTATATACATAAGATGGGTACTGATAAGCGGGAACATTAGGACAGGGATGGTAGGCACGCTGGTGCACTTATGCAACCCTCTGTTCAAACAAGAAATCCTATGCCATTTCAGACAAATGATTCTCTTCTTAAAAACCTCCAGTGTTGGAGCACCCACAACTTCTGGAGGCAAATCATTCCACTGATTCTTTGTTCTGTCAGGAAATTACTCCTTGGTTCTAGGTTGGTTCTCTCCTTGATTAGTTTCCATTCATTGCTTCTTGTCCTGCCTTTAGGTGCTTTGGGGAATTGGTTGACCCCCTCTTCTTTGGCAACAATGTGCCCAGAATTTATTTCTTAGATTGTCTGATTCAATAAAAATGGGCTTAAAAGAAGAGCTAGAAGAATATGTAACTTAAAATCAGTCTGTTTCAGGTATGGATTTAAAACTGACAGGATATAACTATGATATTGACAAAGATGTTATATAAGACCAAGAAATGAGATTTCAGATCATTTAAAAGGGACACACAAATGTTAAACCAAAAGAATGAATACAGGAATCTTAATTCAGAAAAGTGACTTAGACAATTTTCTTATTTCAAATTTACAAAAGAGATCTGTTATACCTATGAAAGAATTCCTGAGAGAATTTAAAAAGAGAAGAAATCAGCCTTTTGGAACATTATCTAAAAGACATAATCAAGACTATTAAAACTAAAGCCAAGGTTTACAAAGCGGGCTTCTTTGATCAAGGTTAAATTGTATATGATTCTCTCCTTTTAAACAGCTTTTAATGAATTTTTTTCCACTAGGACTGAATGATGAGGCTGTAAAGATTTGTTTATGGATAAAGTATGAGAAGATGAGAGTTTTGTTGAACGTTAAAGAAAGTGATACATGATATAATTGACAGGAGATGAAGAAAAGAGATTAATTTATGGGATATCATTTGAAGAAAATAAAGATTAGTATTTTCAATTTGTTGAAAATGTGTTATTTTGAGCTGCTCTTAATTGATTTTTTTCTTGATCAAGTTTGAATGATGAGATGTTAAACATTTGTTTATAGATATAAGATATGGGAAGCGTGTTGGAGGAAATGAGGTATTGTGTAAAGTACAGGAAAGAATTATGAAATTCATTTACTTGTTTAAAATTAATACACACACACATGTTGTTATTTCTGGTAACTCTTAATAGATTTTTTTCTAATTATGACTGAAAGATGACATTTAATTATTTGTCAATAGATAAAAGATTAAATAAGAAATGAAGAGAGTTTTGGTTGAAATATTAAACAAAGTATTAAACTATTGAAAATATTTATCCTTGTCTCTTTTTTCCTCTTTTCCTCTATCCCTTTTTTTCTCCTTTTCTTCTTTTTATCTTTCCTTGTTTATCTTTCCTTTAGTTTGTATCAGGTTTTTTAATCTTTGAAATCTTAAACTTCAATAAAATTATTATTAAAAAACTATTTAGATTTGGTTCACATGTTATACTACCACCATTTGTTGAATCAGATAATACAATATATTTAGATATTGCCCAAGGTTTACAAACTCTAGTTGTGGGCTCATACAGTATGAAAACCCAAAGCCAAATCAGATTATGGCTTAGTTGGTGTGTTTCTTTGTTTCTGGGTCTTATTACTTATAACCATGTATCTACAATACACTCTGGACATTTCAATGTATTCTCTATTTATTTTCCTTTTAAAAACAAATATTTCTGGCTAAGTGACTTTTTTACAGTGCTAAAAGTCCAATCCAAGCATTTCATTTTAACAGAAAATTGTATTATACTTTCATATAATACAGATAACAGTTTATGCTCTGGAATGCCTGAGGTCTTAGACATGACATACATTTCAGCTTTGCCCAGCTGTCAGGGCAGTTCCGGGATGAATAAATCATCCAGCTGAAGAGAACACTCCCTTCCAGTATTTTCTTCAGCTTAAGAAAAAAAAATGTTTGATAGCACAAAGCAGGGTAAGAGATGCAATTCATAAGATACCATCATATTTGGCAATTACCTTTATTTATTTATTATCTTCCCTTTCCCATTAAGGTCAAGGTGCCTTTTAAATGCTTCAAAGCAAACCAACAAAGAGAACCATTGCAGCATGATCTCCAAATAACATAAAAAGCCTGCTAAAGTAATATAGCAGTAAGAAGCATTGCCTCACTTATAAAACATCTTTGAAATGTTATTAATAAAGTTCAACTGCCATTGTGGTTCTCAGAGCTCAGGCCCTTGCCTTTCTCAATCCGTCTGAAACTCAAAAGTTGTTCTGTCATCTTTTTGTCAAAGAATTTAGAAGGTCTCTGTAATGGCCTAGGTTTTATGAAACTTCCTCCCAAAGGATAGTTGAAAATCCCTTTTAAGTTGAACATTTTAAAATATTTCCAGAACAATCTGTTTCAAAAGCCCTTTAAATCTATTTTGTTGAGTTGGTTTTTAACTAAATGTTGTATTACTGTAGCTTTCAAAATATGTTTACATAGACTGGAGTTTAAATGTCTATTAGTCCTTGACTTATAACTATTCATTTAGTGAATGTTCAAAGTTATAATGGCATTGAAAAAGTGACTTATGACCGTTATTCACACTTAATGACCACTGCAGTATACCCATGGTCATGTGATCAAAATTAGGATGCTTGGCAACTGGTTCAAATTTATGATGGTTGCAGTGTCTCAGGATCATGTCATCACCTTTTGCAACCTTCTGGCAAGCAAAGTCAATGGGGAAGCCAGATTCACTTAACAACCGTGTTACTAACTTAACAACTGTAGCAATTCACTTAACAACCATGGGAAGAAAAGTCATAAAATGGGTCTAAACTCACTTAACAACTTCCTCATTTAGCAACAGAACTTTTGGGCTCAACTGTGGTGATAAGTTGAGGACTACTTGTATCTTATGGCTGTATACAATATTAGGGTTTTCTTTATTACTGAATTTTTGTTTTCATTTGCCTCCTTGGTGGACATGGCCTAGAAAGATGGTGCATAAATATTTAAATAAATTTCATATGTTTTTTAATGATAGATGTCTAGGGATATGATGAAAGTATAGGATGATGTGAGAAAACAAATATATACTGCTTCACCTTATTTTGAAGTGGTGGTCTTTGTAGAAAGAATTACATAATTCTATTAATACACAGGGTAGCCATCTCACACTTCTTTAGGTCGTGACTTTATTTTCTGTAAACAGAATATTTTTCTATTAACGTTCTTTTCAAGGAAACCATTTTTAATTTCACTAATTATGTCACCATGTCTCCAACTTCTGTGCAGTAAAAATGATAATGATGCAACTTAAATTATTGCCGATCTAATAGCACTTTTTCACTTTCTTTTCATTGGGCCACACAGGATAATTTTGACATTATAATGAATACAAATTTACTCTAGCAGTAGGGAACCTGTGGCAGACCAGATGTCGCCCAGCTATAATTCCCAGCCAACTCAGCATGATGACGGAGTTTGTGGGAACTTTATATCAGCAATAAAATTCATTACTTTCTGCTTACAGCATTATCTTAATGGTACAATAAAGGTAATGTTTCCCTGTCCAGTTGTATCTGACTCTAGGGCACAGTGTCATCTCCATTTCTTTGCTAAGGGAGCCAGCGTTGTCTGAAGATATTTTCCAATGTTATGTGGCCAGCATGCCTATATGCCAAAGGCACACGGAATACTGTTACCTTCCCACCAGTGGTACCTATTAATCTATTGCATATGCATGCTTTTGAACTGCTAGGTGGGGAGGAGCTGGGGCAGGAATAGGAGCTCATCCAGAGGTGGGTTCCTCCTGGTTCAGACCGGTTCTATACAACCGGTAGTAACTTGGCGGCCTGGGTCACTGGAACCGGCAGCGACCCAGGCCTGCCACACCCCTGATCTGGTTCTCTCTGCAGTGCTGTAGGTGTCGCCATCTTGTTTTTTGCTTCTGTGCATGAGCAGAAGCTTTTTTTAAGTAGTGCACATGCGTGCATCTGCACGGCATGTCCCTGAGCGAACCGGCAGTAAAGGAACCCATAACCCACCCCTGAGCTCATTCTATTGTCAGGCACTTGGAACTCAAACCTGGGCTGTCAGCTTTCTAGCTGACAAGCTCAGTGTCTTTAACCACTGAGCCATCGCATCCCCTATAATACTACAATAGCAAACATTTAAATATCCTAAAAATTTTAAATGTGGATCCCAAAGCCTGGCTGGCACTAGGTTGGTGTTCACTCATCATATGAAGAGAAAATGTTAATCATTTTCTTTAGATTTGGCATGAAGTGTAAAAATAGCCATAGCATTTTGCAAACCATAGTTTATGGCATGAACAAGCATATTTTTGAAGAACCATGGTTAAGCAAACCATGGCTTAGTGCAATATATGAAATGAGTTTATAAATTAGTCAATAAATTATAATTTCTAAACTTGTGTTACTGTTAGATTTAAACCAAGTTGAAATTCAGAAAATTCGACATAAATGCCAACAAATTTAAATAAGTTATGAAATTTGGAGAAGTATAACAGTACCATATAAGCTGTAAAATCATTAACAATAGTTTTAAAAATAATTACCATTCATTTTTGGGATTATTTTTAAAAATCAATAAATTTCCTATATATTAGATTGCATAATATCCCTTCAACATTATTATTCTTTAAAAAAAATTAAATGCAGTTTAGGAGATTATGGGTAAAATTTCCCAAATCACTAGTAATAAAATGAAATTCTGCAAGATAAATTTTATGAGCAATGGCATCCATATTTCTTCCTGGATCATCATTATTATTGTCTTTAATCTACAAAGTGGCTTAAATTTTATCACTTTGTCAAGTGGAAGAAGCTGAGCAATGATTATTTTTTGTAATTACCTACTGAATGTTATCAATTAAATTAAAGACTAGCAAACATCTGTAACAACCTAAAAGAAAATTCTACATGTAAACATCACTGGATAGATAACATCAAATTGACTATATATTTTACAAGCAAAGCTGGAAGAGTTCTACTCAGGCAACAGAAACTAGACCTAAAGCTGACTTCAACTCAGAACATAAAATAAAGATGGAAAACAAAATAATCAAGCCAATAAAATATAATCTCATCAATATACCATGTGAGTATGCAGTGAAGGTAGATGACAGATTAAATTGGGTAGATTTGATAAACCTGTGCCTGAAGAATGCTGCAGCAAGATTTATATTATTAAGGATAACGTAGCTAAAAATATTCTGCATTGTAAAAAGCAAAAGAAAATGAAATTGCCACCTAATATTTTCAAAGTAGCTGAGCAAAGTTTTAAAGTTATAAAGGAAAATTTTCCCAACTAAATTTTAGGGGACGGCTAGAAGGAATAAGAATATAATTCTAAATATGCAATGCACTCTATTGAATGAGAAAGTAAAGAGTTTTATTTAAGAAAATCACAGGCAACTTTTTAAAAAAGATGAACATTATAAAAAGCAAAGAAAATAAAGATCAACTGAATAAAAAATGCAAACAAGTGATGACGCAAATATACAAAATTAGTATGCAAAGTGAGCTAAAAAAATACTACCACTGCCCTGATATGTATAAAGATATGAACACTACATTAAAGTAGGATTTGGGAAATGACATAAGTCTTAAAAAACTGCTAATATCAAAGCTACAGGACTTAATGAGATATCAACAGAACCGATAAAATTGTGCACAATGATGCTCTTAAATGGCTACTTGTAATTGTAAGCAAATAGGAAAAACAGCAGTGTCCCAAAAAATTGAAAAAAGAGTGATCTACATTCTAATGCCAGAAAAAAAGAGTACTGTTGAATGCTTAATTTTCTGAACTGTTGCATTTATCTCACATGCTAGTAAAATAATTCTCATGATTTTGTATTCCAGACTTCAACAATATGTGGGGTGAGAATTATTAGAGGTACAAGCTAGCTTCAGAAGTTGAAAAAGCTTCTGGACTTTCATTGAAGACATCTGATGAATAGTAGAAAAAACAAGGGTGTTCCAATCATATATTTATGTTGTGCTTTATGGATCACTCTAAGTCTTTTAAAACTATGTCCTTAAATGTGCGTAACCCTTAAAATCATGGATATAAGATTTATAAGACCAATTCATCTGCACATTGAAGAGTTTTTAGGCCTATTAGAGAGAAAATAGAGCAGAATATAGAGTAATTGATTGGTTCAAAATCGGAAAAGAGGTACATCAAGTTTGTATAGTATCATATCTCTATATAGTATTTATAGAACATATATACATGCCATGAGAAATGCTGAATTAGAAAAAACAGAAGTTGAAATTAAAGATGCTGGAAGAAATATTAACCACATATATGGTTTGGTAGTTAAAAGTAAGGAATGCTTAAGTAATCTCTGGTTGAAGGTGAGATAAAAGCAAGCAAAAATATTTTTAAAGATCAAATTTAGCTCAGTTATACTCCAATAATATGTAAATAGGTGAGTTTCACCAAGCATGTCTAAATTTTTTGAAGAATTTGATTGAAAACACAAATGTAAAACAGCACTCCAGATTTTTTTAAAAAAACATTCAACAATAAAAGGAGTTTCCTTTCTCAAGCCTTGGCTTAAATTTTGCAAGTATCATTTATAACCACCTAATTGCTCTATAAAAAAAAAACTTCTAACTCTTCATATAACAGTGTTTCAAAGATACAGATGGGATCAATACTTTTTTTCTAAACGTCACCATTCAGCTCTAGTCAATTCTAGCATCTACATTTGTATAGATTATGATACAAGCTTAATATTATATGCCCTTTTTGAATTTCATCCCTATTTATTCTTTCTATTCTAGAGTTAAGAAAGTCTTACAGGTATTAGCAACATTTTTCTTTTTTTCTCGCACTCATGGGCAAATAAACCATTGGTAATCTTTTCTTTCATCACCTTCAAGCCCAATGAGGTTCTCTACCTCTTCCGCACTCTTTTTACACATCATTTCTTTTGCTGAATCACCTATGAATTAATGAGTCTTCAACAATGCAAGCTCTGCCTAATCCTTTTTAGGATCACTAGCCACATATCCTCTGGATTCAAATCAACAGTCCATCTTCAATATCAACTGCAGCAGTATAAATCCATTGTAGCCACTGTAACTGCCTACCAACTCCTTCATCTGCAAATTTCTTTTTCTTGGACTTCTTTTTGAGGGTATTTTAAAATTTTGCCAATGTGTCTGATGCTGATACCAGCCCATTTGCCACCCTTCTTTTACTATCAGAACAATGTCCTTGGAGGATGTCAGTGAATATTTACTCTCAACACTTGCATAAATTGCTTTGTAAAGTGACAACAAACTGCTTTTTTTGGACGTCTACATGGATACATGTGAATAGTCAGCAAGAATCCATGGCTGAAGATAGATTCATCATATAATATAATATAATATAATATAATATAATATAATAGAATAGAATAGAATAGAATAGAATAGAATAGAATAGAATAGAATAGAATAGAATAGAATAGAATTCTTTATTGGCCAAGTGTGATTGGACACACAAGGAATTTGTCTTTGGTGCATATGCTCTCAGTGTACATAAAAGAAAAGATACATTTGTCAAGAATGGTTGTCATAGGGTTCAAGTAAGCAATCAGGAAATAATCAATATGAATATAAATAGTAAGGATACAAGCAACAAGTTACAGTCATACAGTCATAAGGGGGAGGAGATGGGTGATAGGAACGATGAGAAAAACTAATAGTAATAGTAATGCAGCCTAGTGAATAGTTTGACAGTGGTGAGGGAATTATTTGTTTAGCAGAGTTATGGCGTTCGGGAAAAAACTGTTCTTGTGTCTAGTTGTCTTGGTGTGCAGTGCTCTATAGCGACGTTTTGAGGGTAGGAGTTGAAGCAATTTATGTCCAGGATGCGAGGGGTCAGTAAATATTTTCACGGCCCTCTTTTTGACTCGTGCAGTGTACAGGTCCTCAATGGAAGGCAGGTTGGCAGTAATTGTTTTTTCTGCAGTTCTGATTATCCTCTGAAGTCTGTGTCTGTCTTGTTGGGTTGCAGAACCAAACCAGACAGTTATAGAGGTGCAGATGACAGACAGTGGAGAGAGATTTTGTGTTCTGAGCTAAAAAAAATTCACAAAGTCTGTGAATATAACTATGAAATAAAGAGATGTATTTCTTGAGAAAACCACTGTGAAACCGCTATCAAAGTGTAACGATATTGTTAAATTGACTGTCTTCCTATAACAATCTTATAATTCTGAAAGCTTTACTAAGAAGGCTTAAGTTTTCCAGATGTGTGCATACACAAATACAAGACTCTTCATAGAAATCATATTAATATATTTTTCTCCAATCCTTGTATACTGCAATAATGACATTGTCCCTATACTCAAGCTCTATTTGGACTAGGAACAAAGTAGAAGTCTGATGCTGTCCTTCAGATTTAATTCAGGACAAATTAGGGAATGTGATTGAAACAGCTAATAGTAAATTTAGGCTGCTTCCAAGGCAGGGTTTGAGAGAAAGGCATCAAAGGGATATGATCTTTTAAAATGTTTACGAGGCATCATGATAAGCAAAACATGAGAATGAACTCATAAATACGGCAATTTTAAATTATTTCTCTAGAAGGAAGTGAGAAGCCTGATGACTTTCCATTGCTCCCAGAAAAGTTGGCAGCCAGTAGCTCACAGAGCAGCATATAGTCTGCAAATTACAGATTGTTTTTTCCATCAGCATAAAATATAATGGATACCCATTCCATTTAGGAGACAGAACTTTGCCTTGTCCTTGCACTTTTCTTTCTTCGCTGGATCATACTGCTCATCCTCACAGCCGAAAATGTGACTGTATTGATCTTTGGAACAATTTAGTATGCTTTCATGGTTGATTTACCCAACATCATCCAACTGCCTTAAAGTATGAATAGAATTTAATTTTAGTGCACCTGCAGTCCTTGGTAGATAAATTGACTGAATCCTGCTAAGTCAAGAAAAGGTTAGACAGAGAGAAAGAGATTATTTCTCTTTCTATCCATTCTGCCAAACATTTCCCAACAAATAAAAATATACCTTCAATAAATAAATAGGAGTAGAAAATCCCTCAAATTCCTCCTCTATGTGATAAAGAAAGTTCCCATGGAGAGGGGCTTATTCAATTTTTCAGTGGAAATGCTAATTTCCTACTAGTTCACTTGATTTGGCTTACACCTTCCTCAGTACAAGGCTGAATACAAAAATGTGAGTATATATCTTCAACAAATGCTAAGCAGCAAATATGGGTCCCAAAGCAAGGAAGGAACATGGATGACTGTTAGTGAACACATTTCTGAATGCTGAATTTTGTAACCAAGATGGCATCATCTGTTGTTCAAAAGGGAAATATCAAAATACTTTTGAAAAGATCATAAGATGCAGAACTACAATCTTCTAAAATAAACCCTGGGTAGTCCAACAAGGACTCGGAAGTTTAAAAAATACAAAATTCTGAATATCTACCTTGATGATATTGGTAATGTTAGGCAAAATCAGTATAAATGTCCAGGGGGGAAAATACCCACAAGCTGAAATTGAATTTCCTAGGGAAATGTTATACATATTATATTATATTATTAATTTGCTCTGGTTTAACTACAGAAAAATCAGGAAGCCAAAGATTTATATGCTCTTAAAAGAAATCAGAGCTGTCTTTCATTTTCCCTACTGATATCAACTCTCTTAGTTTACAATCTTTGTGCCAAGTTATTTTGGAGCATGTCACCATACAATTCACCACAGGGTCTTTCTGAATAATATTTTTTTTTCTAAAAGCTTTATAAGCTGCCTTTTACATTAAATTTTCCCAAGGTGGTATGTAGCAAAATTAAAACCATTTAAAAAGTCATACAAAATAAAAGAATGGTAAATAACAATAAATATTTAAAACCAAAGTAACATGCCAGTGCATAAAATACTGTCCTAGTTAAAAGGTAAAGTTATCCTTTACCATATTCTTGAAGGACTATAATAGTGAGGTATAATAGATGTCCTTTGAACAAAAGTAGATATATACATAACTTGACATATTCATATTGCTCAACATACAATAGTTCAAGAAAAATGAATATCATTTAAATGAGTATACCAGTTAGCCACATGTGAACTGTAACATTTTAAAAATAATATTAGTAACAACAATGCAAGAAGAAGTTGTGTTTAATATGAGCTTAGAGCAGCACAATATTTGAAGTTTGTTATCTCCACTTCTGCAGCCCCACAAAGGGTTTCCCCAAACCTCCATGCATGGAGGGGAAATCCTTTGGCGGGCTGCAGCTGCCTGAAGAAGGATTTCAGTTCCCTTCTGTTTCCTCTGCTTGCAACCTTTCCTGATGGTTTCCCCATCTACTTTCTGGGGAAGCCAGGAGAGAAGATTGCAAATATCAATTATATGATTGTCAGGCGCTTGGCAACTATCATAAATGCAAACAGGTTGCCAAGCACCCAGATCAGGACCACATGATTGCAGGGGTATATGAGTAGGACATTTTGCAACAGTCAGAAGTAATTTACAGGTCATAAAGCACTATTTCTGAAGCCATTGTTAATTCAAACATTCATTAAGTGAATAGTCATTAGGCAAGAACTACTTCTATACTATCTATTTATTTCCATACCCACAAAAAAATGCACAGAATATGAAATGTTAATAGACAGGGCTTTGTAAACATATTTTGGAATAACATAAACATAAAAGATAAATACACAAGCTTATTATAATGCTGAATAATGTAGCATCTTGCCCACACGTATTACAGCTATTCTAGCTCATAGTACAGGAGAAGACACTATAGGATTCCAATCAGCAGAAGGAAATGCTGTCTGGGAAAATCAGTAGCATGCTATTACAGCAACTCTGTTCTATTTATAGAAAGCCTTTGAAAGCAATCTCTGCTACTGCCTATATCAAGTAGCACAATTACATCTGCAGGACAAGCATTTTATAGCATCTATGGCACTTGCCAGTGAATCTTGGTTCTAAGCCAGGAAGACAAAAGAAGTGATAGGGATGACAAAGATCGAGGGCTCAATAGAATTGTGCAAAGGTGCCAAATAGAGCAACCTAGAATAAATACTAATTATGATATTTATAATGTGCTTGGGGTTATGATGACAGAACTCTCAAGTATTTCATGGCAACATTATAAGATTAGTGTTATGTACGTGAGGAACAGGGTTACATACGGCCGTACATAACAATTAGTCCTGTATTATCATCAAGCTGAATGCAGTCCATTGACTATATTTTCTGGCTATGAAGAGCCTAGTAACCCCCCCTTTTTTAAAAAAAAAAAATAGCAAAACTGGAAAGTGACCCAGTATTTTGGGGCCAACCTTCCCAATGAGTGTTCTTCAGTCTGCAAGTCCGTTGCATATTTCATCATGGCTACTTCTAACCTTAGCTGGTGTATGCAGATGAGAAGGCAGGACCTGTGCACATTTGCTGGCTCGGTCCAATCCTAATTATAAAATTTATAGTTAGTTTTATAATTATATGCCAGCTCAATCATAATCATCGTTTCCAGACCATTATAATTTGCAGGCCACCATAGCTAGGTGGTCACTCTGATCTAAAATCAGAGATGACCTAAAATCAGAGAGACTCAAGGTAAACCGCTCCAAACTCGATTGCAGAAAATATGACTTCAGCAACAGAGTGGTAAATGCCTGAAATGCACTACCTGACTCTGTTGTTACATCCTCAAACCGCCATAGCTTTAACCTTAAACTGTCTACTGTGGATCTCACCCCATTCCTAAAAGGTCTATAAGGGGGCATACATAAGCGCATCAGTGTGCCTACCGTCCCTGTCCTACTGTCCCCATTTATTCGTACCCATTTCCTGTGTTCATGTCCATGTTTATACTTATACCTGTTATCTTGTATATGTTTGACAAACTAAAATAAATAAATAAATAAATGTATAATGCAATGTATAAACCCATAAATAATCCATATTTTTATTGCATTTTACCCCAAAAAATCAAATACATTTGCAAATGGCAGATTGGTAAGGACAATACAATAGCAAATGGGGTCCACTGAGGCTGCTCAGCACAAGAATGTTTTAGACTCCAGGAATGTGTACATAGGCACATTAATCCATACCACAAATGTTCACTTTAATATGTTTACATTCAATCTTTTCTTTTAAAAATGATTATGGTCATGGGATGATTGTTTATAGCCTTTAAACATCTGTTTTATATAAAAATCACTATGTTCTATAAAACCAGATCTAAGCTAAACTGCTGATTCTTAATGGGACTCTTTTTTTTGAAGAATTTCCAGATTGCACCTATCCAACAAGTCTACATTGAGGACATAATGCAGGCGTGGGTTCTTCCTAGTTCGGACTGGTTCACCCGAACTGGTAGCAACCCTCTGGTGATGTCATGATGATGTCACGGACCCGGTTCGGTGGGTGCCGGTCCGTGGGCACTGCCATCTATTTTTTTAAAAAAATTCAATTCTTTTTTAATTTTTTAAAATTTTTTAAAAAAAACATTTCTTCTGAGCATGCGCAGAAGCCAAGTTTCCGTCACTGTGCATGTGGTCGCCAATTTGTTTTTGGCTTTTTATTATTATTATTATTATTATTATTATTATTATTATTATTATTATTATTATTATTATTATTATTATTATTATTATTATTATTATTATTATTATTATTATTATTATTATTATTATTATTATTATTATTGGATTTTTCGGCACTGCGCATGCGCACGTGCACAAAGCGCACGTGCACCCATGAGGCGCCCCCACGCGGCGTGGGAGGAAGAGAACTGGTAGCGAGGTAAGTTAGAACCCACCCCTGACATAATGTATTTTTGGACACAACTCAAAATACCGCTCACAATCTTTAAAGCACTAAATATCTCAGGGCCAGCATTGTTTTGGGACTGCTTTCTCCCATTCCAACCTACATTATCTTTGTTACCTGTTTCCAATTTTCATAATCATCTTTATTGTTGCTTTCAATTGTTACTAGTCGGGGTGGTATTCACTTACCTTTCCTACCGGTTTACAAGTGTGAGCGAAAGTCTACCAAATAGGTAGACTTTCTCTGCGTAACTTGTCCCTAACCTGGTCTTTCATGTCTTCTAATGATGCACCTATAGTATTTGTAAACTGAATCTATCTGACTTGCAGGTGGTCAATGCTGAAATGTTATAGGGCAGTGATGGCAAACCTTTTTTGGTTCGCGTGCCCATTGGGCCGTTTTTCGCCATCCCCTGGCTTCAGGAGGCTTCCCTGAAGCCTGGTGAGAGCAAAAATGGCCGAAAAGGAGGCCGAAAATCAGCGCTGGAGCTGACATAGGGCAATGCCTGCTATGGCTCCGCGTGCCACCTGTGGCACGCATGCCATAGGTTCGCCATCACGGTTATAGTGTTTCTGCCTAAGCAGGGGGTTGGACTAGAAGACCTCCAAGGTCCCCTCCAACTCAGTTATTCTGTTAACCCCTTCTTTCCTTTCCTTCCATGCTTACACTAAACTTCTCATTATTTACACTTAGCAATATGCAGGCTTATTACAAAGATCACACACCTTTTCTCCCTTCTCAAACCTGAGTCAAAACACATGATCACACATCACCCCTCCAGCTCCCCTCCCAAAACTGGTAAAAATTAAGAGATAATTACTGCTCTCCAAGGAGATAATTTCATGAGCTGTGAGTATAATTGTTACAATAGTGGCATTTCTGGGGAAGGTATAGGGAGCAGGATTTAAGCAGGATAATTTTATTTACATGGAGAAATTGGGACTTGAAGTACTTTGTGATTGGAGAAACTTGGATAAAATGTCAAACCAATTAAAAATATTGACATAGTGAGTCTGGATACTTTGTAGATTAGGAATAAAAAATATTTGGATCAAAAAACTAAATCCAGTCCTTTGGGCACTAGGACTCAAAAGAGAAAACAGGTGGAGAAGAATAAAAAGCATTTACTTTTAAAACATAATAAATATATTGCAACTGACTGACAAATTGTTTCCAAAAGATCTGGAGGAAGGCATATAATATGATTTTTGTCACAATGGTCCAATTGGTTTTTAAGGAAAATTGATATACTTAGGCAAGTGCTGTATTTTTCGGAATATAAGACGCACCGGAGAATAAGACGCACCTTAGTTTTTGGGGAGGAAAATAGGGGAAAACAATCTGCCTACCAGGTATTCATCTGGCTAGCATCCTTAGTCTGGTCAGCTTCAGCACATTATTTTATCCCCTGGTTAGGACTTAAAAAAACCTTCTTCTGAGAGAGTAACAATGAAAGAGCCTGCAAGCCAGTAAGAGCTGGGAAGATAGTTAGCACCTGGTTAGGGCTAGAAAAAAACTTATTCGGAGCAACTTCAGCACATTATTTTATCTCCTGGTTAGGACTTAAAAAAACCTTCTTCTGAGAGAATAATAATGAAAAAGCCTGCAAGCCGGTAAGAGCTGGGAAGATAGTAAGCACCTGGTTAGGGCTAGAAAAAAAACTTACTCGGAGCAAGTAGAGCAATGAAAAAAAATTCTGCAAAGACTTAGGGCTGGAAAAACATTCTTTGGAGAGAGTAACAATGAAAAAGCCTGCAAGTTAAGAGCTGGGAAGATCTGTTAGCACCTAGTTAGGGCTGGAAAAAAAGCTGCATTCGAAGTATAAGACGCACCCAAATTTTCAGCCACTTTTAGGGAGGAAAAAGGTGCGTCTTATACTCCAAAAAATACGGTATACAACCATTTTATCCCAGTGGAGTTCTGAAAAAGATAAAAAACTGCAATTTTTTTTAAAAAGTAGATCTGTTCCAGAATTTGGTAAAGCTTACTTGAATATAAAGCTATCCATAAGTCTTACATTGCAAACTGTAAGAATTTTTCATTTGTAAACTTCTTTTTTCTAATGTTCATCCTTTCATATAACCACCACTGAAAATTATATGGAAATAGACTAATGTCAAGTAGTTTGTATCTTTTAGTGGCAAATAAGGAGTGGACTTCAAGGGCCTCAACAAAGTCAAATTAAAGCACTGGGGATCCAGACAGAGGTGGGATTCAGCAGGTTCTGACCAGTTCTGGAGAACCGGTAGCGGAAATTTTGAGTAGTTTGAAGAACCGGTAAATACCACCTCTGACTCACCCCACCCCCATCTATTCTCTGCCTCTTGAGTCCCAGCTGATCAGGGGGAAATGGGGATTTTGCAGTAACCTTCCCCTGGAGTGGGGAGGTAATGGAGATTTTACAGTATCCTTACCCTGCCACACCCACTAAGCCATGCCCACCAAGCCAAGCCAAGCCAAGCCAAGCCAAGCCAAGCCAAGCCAAGCCAAGCCAAGCCAAGCCAAGCCAAGCCAAGCCAAGCCAAGCCAAGCCAAGCCACACCACGCCACGCCACGCCACGCCACACCACGCCCACCAAGCCACGCCCACAGAACCGGTAGTAAAAATTTTTTGAATCCCACCACTGATCCAGAGTATATTCAAGAAAGATTTTTAAAATAAATAAATATTGAAAAAAAGATAAATATCATATTGAAAACAAAAGAAAAATATTACATTTTGTGATCTGAACATACACATGAATATTTAGGCAACGGAATCAAGACGTCATACTAATCCATGCACTACCTACATTTATTAAATCATGAGGCCCATATACATTTGCCTGTTACCAAAGCAAAACAGAATTCTTAGAGCACAATTTCTTCCCTTTTCCTATCATCTCATTGATGTGATTATAACACTAAATTGATATCTGAAGAAACCAAAAACAAAATCTAGTATATATTTCATGAAAAAGATTATGGCTAAGATTAAGATCAGGGAGATCAAGTTTTCATTCTTAACCAAAAGAACACTTAATGACTATCAGTAGACAAATCTACTCATAGGATTGTTGGTCTTGGAAAATATTGGAGGAGGAAGTCCCTCCTTTTTGTCCTTAAAGAAGGACAAAGATACATGCACACACACAAACATACCTGTAGACATAGATCTACAAACATGTATACACATATTACATTAAAGTACTGGTAATTGACTTCAAAGCAACTGAATAATTTCACAGCTACTGTAATTTAAATCCGTCACTGGTAATTTAAAGTTAAAACCTTATTATTATGTTTCAGACTAGTATATTGCCTAGTGTGTCTTGAGACTGAGTTAGTTAATACACTTATAAACAAACAAATGAACCAATAAATCCTTAAAAACATTGCCAGTGCTAGGGATGTAGCCATTAATGTAATAATAATGGTACAACAATGGTATGGACAGGGTGGCTAAAAATCAAGATTTGAGAAATGTATATTTCGTCAATGAAAGAGAGTGCTATATGTCAAATAGTTTATGAGAAATACTTTTACATACTCTGCACAATGTATAACAGTATCTGCAGTATGAGATCAGAATGTTTCTATGGCAACTGTTAGAACATATAAAAACAGGTGAATAAAATATTAATTGTGATATTAGCCAGATAACTAATGCTTTCCAAATTGTATGCTCAAATTTAAAGGAATTCCCATATCTATCATTTTTAAAGTGGATAAATCACAATCATAAATCTATTTTATCCTGAAAATGTATTTTATTTCAGAGTAATTGCTTAAGAGCAAATGCTACTAAGGTTAACCAACAGTAAAATATTTCAATAAGGTTACAATTTTCTCTGCTCTACTTCATTAGTTATAATAGATCTGGGGTAGGATTGGTTTTTATATAGATCTCTCTTGAGTTCAATAAACAAATTTGCCATCCTTATCATTTTCTCACTCTTTGGACTTGGTAGCATATCAGTCTGTCTTTGGAGGTCTTCAGGATAGCTTGTGTTACCAAATGAAACATGACGGAGAAAAAAATCTTAATCATATTATAAAAATTATCATCGTGACACTATCATGGTCTAAGGGAATATGACATCAAATTTCTTTCTAGAGTAGAAAGTTGTAATAAAAATGGATTTTGTTCTTAAACTGTTGGTTCTTAGTTCAAAGAAATGAAAATGTTGCTTGTTATCCCATCAACTTCATGAATAAAAATACACACATTTAATTATGAAAAATATATATGGGAATCTACTCCATCTTTAAAGACATTAAATTACACTTGGCTCCTTGAAACTAGGACATTATAAAGAGCACTAAGCCTCAGATGTTGGGAATATAACAAATATACAGTATATTGGAAATGCTCTTCCTTGGTTCAGGCTGACTTGATCAACAGAGAAATAATTCATTAACTGAAAACTTAGATGGGTATTCTCTGGGTTGGCAAGAGTAGCACATGAGGTATAAAAGCTAAAGTGATGATGCAGAGTAAATGATACTGGTATCATAAGGTCCTATATTTTTAATATTCCGATTTTCTTTTCTTTTTAATTGTGTTAAAAACTTTTTTAGGGCCTACTCTACACTTGTCAAATTTTTGTACCTCAAAATTATAAGAACCTGATCCCATTTGTCAGCATTTAAGTTTGGAAGTGGGTTGGGGAGGCGTATGGGTCATATCTAACTACAGTTATGGACTTGGAACAATAGCAGTAATACTAATGGGATGAATAAAATGTTTATACTTTGCAAATCCTCCCATCAATGACTTTCAGAGAAATAAGGAACTTTATTTAATTTTCATTCATGTTAGCCGTCAGTATTTTTTTATTTTTATTTTTTAATTTAATTTAATTTATTTGTTTGTCAAACATGTACAAGATGGCAGGTATAGGTATAAACATAAACATAAACTGAGTAAGTACAGATAAATGAGGACAATAGGACAGAAAGACAGGGACAGTAGGCACAATGGTGCGCTTATGCACGCCCCTTAGAGACCTCTTAGGAATGGGGTGAGGTCGACTGTAGACAGTCTTAGGTTAAAGTTTTGGGGGTTTGGGGAAGAAACCACAGAGTCAGGTAGTGTATTCTAGGCATTGATCACTCTGTTGCTGAAGTCGTATTTGCTGCAATCGAGTTTGGAGCGGTTTACATTACGTTTGTATCTATTGCGTGCTCGTGTATTGTTGCGGTTGAAGCTGAAGTAGTCATTGACAGGTAGGACATTGTGGCAGATGATTTTATGAACTACATTTAGATCAAATCGAAGGCAACATAGTTCTAAATTGTCTAAGCCCAAAATTTCAAGTCTGGTGGAATAAGGTATTCTGTTGCGAGCAGAGGAGTGGAGGACTCTTCTCGAAATTTATTTCTGGACTTTCTCAATTGTATGCAGTGCAGGTTCCAGACAGGTGAGCTGTATTCGAGAATTGGTCTAGCAAATGTTTTGTATGCTCTGGTTAGCAGTGTAATATTGCCAGAGAAGAAGCTACGCAAGATTAGATTAAGAACTCTTAGTGCCTTTTTGGCAATGTTGTTACAGTGGGCTCTGGCACTTAGGTCATTAGATATGAGTACTCCAAGATCCTTTACAGAGTGAGGGTCGTCTACAAGGTTGTATCCTCCAAGCTTGTATTTTGTGTTCTGATTCTTTTTGCCAATGTGTAAGACAGAGCATTTGTTGGTTGAAATTTGAAGTTGCCAATTGTTTGACCATTCTGATACATGGTCAAGGTCTTTTTGAAGGGTAGCAGCATTGTTGGTGGTGTTAAATAGTTTAACATCATCGGCGAAGAGAATGCAGTTGCTTATAATATGATCACAAAAGTCAATCATGCTGTGGTCACTGTTGGAAAAGGGTTCTTTTATTTGTAGTCCATAAATTGAGTGTAAACTGTTGCAGAAGATGAGATCGAGACAATTGCTGAGTCTAGTCTATTATGTTGTACGCCGCCCTGAGTCCTACGGGAGTTGGGCAGCATATAAAAATGACCAAATAAATAAATAAATAAATAGTGTTGTTTGTTACTAGTTGATCTAGCCCTAGATTGGTAATAGCATTGTAAAGGGTTGAATGTATGGGTTCAGTTGTACATTCATTTAGGGTCTAGTTAATATGAGGTAGGTTGAGGTCATCAAGAAAAATAAGAGGGTGTGGTTAGGAGGCTGCCCACGTTAGTACTGAGGTTAACTTGTTCGCATGTGTGATGTCGTAATCAGGGGCTCTATAACATAGTAGGAAGCGAAGTGTGGTATTTAAGGACAGCTCACAGATTATGGTTTCTGGAAGATCGAGTTCATGTGTAACTTGCATATTTTTTAGGTTTAGTGATTTTTTATAGTGCCAATTCCACCTCCTCTACGGATTTCGCGATCGGACCGGTAAACATGCTAGTCTCTTACTGTGATAATGGAGTCAGGGAGGGATGCATTCAGCCATGTTTCTCAGGTAAATATAATGTCGAATTTAGCAGTTTTTAGTAAGAGGAGGAGTTCGGGTATTTTGTTTACAATGCTTCTTGCATTAATTAGCTTGCATTTAAGATCAGCAGTGGTTGATATTGAGGAAGTAAGGGGCATGCATACCTAGTTTTGGATGATATGGGGTTGGTTTTGGTTGATGGTGGGTTGGATGTTGGGTTGGTTTTGGGTGATGGGGGGTTGAATGGTGGATGGTGGATTGCCCATCTTGGCCAAGCCCTGAGAATACTCCAGTGGCTGTACCTTCAGTGTTTATCATTTTTATTAGGTTATAAGTTAAAATACAAAATACAAAAGTAAATAGGAAGACACAATGGTGGGGTGGGGAGGGAGAAAAAAAAAGAAATGTTGACTCCCTCTGTTGCAGTAAAAAAAAAGCATTAACATCAAACCACAACTTTTTGTTTTTCCATAATAATATAAACTAGCCATTTCTATAAAAACATATCAAAGTTTCATTTTTTTCACTTCAAGAACAAAGTTCAGAAGCGGTTTCCATGTGGAAAAGAAAGGTACTTATATTCTTAATTTCAGGGGCTGTACCTTGAGATGGAGATGTACAAGATGGAGATGAGTTGTACCAAGTTGTGACATTCATTATCTTTATCACAAACAGTGAGACCAAAGCTCTGGACTGAGAAAAAAAAACATTACTCCATCCCTGAGGAGAGCATGCCTGGTATCTTCCAACTCTGCATCAAGGTATCATCACAGCCAGGCAAGAAAGAAGAAGGGGCGGCTTAATTGCTTCTCCCCCCCCCCAATCCCTGCCATCACCATGGTTTCTCTACTCTGTGCTGCCAGTTACATACAGAGATTCTGCTTTAAACTCAAGGTATTTAATGCGGTCATAAATCTTCAACTGAAGTAACACAAAAACAATTTGTAAACTAAAACTTCTGCTTTAAGCATTCAAAAAAGCAAGGCCACAGAGCTTTTTTTAAAAAATAATTTTTATTAGACAGTTTTTTTTAAAAAAACAAAAAATGAAATCTTCTTTTCAAACTTTTTGCATCAATATACATTTCTTTACACCTCCATTTTTTTCTCTTACATTCAATTTGCCATTTATACATATAATTCTAATGTTAATTTATATACATAGAGATAACAATGTACTCAATTTCAATTATACATTCTGTGTCTGTTCTTGTTTCGTTTCTTTGTTGCTACCTTTCAACTCCTATGTCTTCCTCCTGTACACTTTCCTTACCCTTTATCCCTCTTCTCTAGCCATTCATACCATTTCTACCATACTTTAAAATATTATGTTTCCTCTTTTTCTTGTATTTCTTTTTTAAGTTTGTCCATCTCTGCACACTCCAAAACTTTTCTAATCAAATTTTCTTCCATCGGTATATTATTATTTTTCCAATTTTGTGCATATATTATCCTTGCCACTGTTATAATATGTATAATATGTATTCTTTTAATATAGGTCTCATAGGCGACAGAGCTTTTTTATTTCCAGAACCATTTGTGAGGGACAATTCAAGGAGAATCTAAGACTTTCGGTCCATGTACCAGGCAGATATTCCAACAGCCCAGAAAGAATTTCAAAAAGGCAAATTATTTGTCACAAAGCCAGTCAGACAGATATCATGTTTTATAGCCATGATTGCTAGCTTGTCTAATTTATTGAATCATATATCTTTCTTTTAGGTAGACAATTCAACTCCTGCTGGTTTATCTTTTGTAATATGTGATATGTTCCATGATCTGGGACCTTGCTTAACATGGTTCCTGGGTCAGTTGGCCCATCTTGCATCTGTTTTTCCTCAACTATCCACACACTGTGTTTTGGTAATTCTGATGGTGCAAGATGAAAGTTTACCTGACCAAGCTCCTCAGCTTCTGAATCTGAAGAATCAGACTGAGTCCTAACTGCTACAAACAGCTGTCTGATGTCTGCTTCAGATAGGAAGCCATGACAACATTTCAACATCCTTCAGGTGCATCAAACAAAAACCCAACTAGGATGGAAATGGCAGGCTCCACAGATCCAGCATGTAAAATGGCCTGGGCTTGGCTCTGGCAGAAGCATGTGGGAGGTGCCTTTGGAGTGTCAAAGAAATACTACACAAAATATTTTCTGCCACTTAAAATTTTTACTATATATTTTTTCATCATTTTCTTCATTATCATCATCTTTTCTTTTAACCAATAATATACAAAAGAATTACAAAACTTTCCTGTATCTTATGCTGAAGAACTGCTTCATTTTTGTCACTATTCAGTAAGAAAGCAGTTCAAATCCTACCTTTTTTTTCCCAGGTATAATGCAAAGCTGGCTTTTCAGATTCTTTTCAGCATTCACATACTGTATATACACAAGGTGTTATTCAAATGGACATGATTTATACTTGATTTATACCTATGTTATTGATTCAGCAGTTTGTATGGGTTATCCAGAAAGTATAATGTAAGGCAGGGGTCCTCAAGCTTTTTAAACAGGGGGCCAGTTCACGGTCCCTCAGATTGTTGGGGGGCCGGACTGGCTGGGTGGGCGTGGCTAGGAGGTCATGTGGGCATGGACAATTTAGCAGTCCATTAAACAATGCACACAAATTAAACTTTAATTTGTTTTGCTACTGGGGGTGTTTTATTTGCTTTTGTTTGCATGTTGCTCTTTTGGTTGACTTTTTTTTTTTACTAGATCGTTTTTTTCAGTTGTTTAGGAGTCTAGTGGTCCACTTCAGGAAACTCAGTTTTGCAACAATTCTTCTCAGCCCCAAGGAGCTTTCAATCAACAAGTCTCTCTCTCTCTCTCTCTCTCTCTCTCTCTCTCTCTCTCTTTCTCTCTCTCTGTCTGTCTGTTTCTCTCTCTCTGTGTGTCTCTCTGTGTCTCTGTGTCTCGTCTCTCTCTCTTTCCCTCCCACTCTCTCTCTCTCTCTCTCTCTCTCTCTCTCTCTCTCTCTCTCTCTCTCTCTCTCTCTCTCTCTCTCTGTTTCTCTCTCTCTGTCTGTCTGTTTCTCTCTGTGTGTGTCTCTCTCTGTGTCTCTGTGTCTCGTCTCTTTCTCTTTCCCTCCCTCTCTCTGTCTCTCTCTGTCTCTTTCTCTCTCCCTCTTTCTCTCTCTCTCTTTCCCTTCCTCTCTCTGTCTCTCTCTCTCTCTCTTTCTCTCTCCCTCTTTCTCTCAGTCTCTGTCTCTTGTCTCTCCCTCCCTCACCCCTCTCTCTGTCTATCTGTCTCTCTTTCTCTCTCTCTTTCTCTCTCTCTGCCTATCTCTCTCTTGTCTCTCTCTCTTGTCTCTCTCTTGTCTCTCTTTCTTGTCTCTCACTCTCTCTTTCCCTCCCTCTCTGTCCATCTCTCTGTCTCTGTCTCTGTCTCTGTCTCTGTCTCTGTCTCTGTCTCTGTCTCTCTCTCTGTCTCTCTCTCTCTCTGTCTCTCTGTCTCTCTCTCTCTCTCTCTCTCTCTCTCTCATCTATCTTCTGGAGGCAGGGGAGGTAAAAAAACAGGGTGCATGAACACCCCAGGAGGCCTCTGTGCACCCCGGTTTTTCACTGCCCCGGCCTCCAGAAGCACTCTGCAGGCCAAAAGCAGACTAAAATGGGCCCATTTTTGGCCCCCTGGGGCATCCACGTGCCTCATTTTTCACCTCCCCAGCCTCCAGAAGCACTCTGCAGTCCAAAATTGAGCTAAAACGGGCCCATTTTTGTCCCCCCGGGGTGTCCGCACCCCCGTTTTTCACCTCCCCCTCCTCCAGAAGCATTCTGCAGGCCAAAAACAGGCTAAAATAGGCTCATTTTGGCCCCCTGGGCATCCGTGTCAGCGGTGGGTTGCTCCTGGTTCAGCCTGGTTTGGCGAACAGGTAGCGGTGGGATTTAGAACTCACTACTGGTCCGCGTTCCCCATTTTTCACCTTTCCCACCTCCAGAAGGCCTCTGCAGGCCAAAAATGGGCTAAAACAGGCTCATTTTTGGCCCACTGTGGCATCCACGTGTCCCGTTTTTCACTTCCCCCGCCTCCAGAAGCACTGCAGGCCAAAATGGGCTAAAACAGGCCCGTTTGTGGCCTCCTGGGGTGTCTGCGTGCCCCGTTTTTTACCTCTCCCATCTCCAGAAGCACTCTGCAGGCCAAAAATATTGACCTTACCTTCCAGTTCCATCCCATGGGGCTCACAAAGGTAAATCCTGAACTCAGCCGAAGGGTAGGGGCCAGCAGGTAGTCGGGGTGATGTGGGTGGGGCAGCCTCGTGGTCCTGCACGGGCCAGATTAATGGCTTCGGCAGGCTGCATGCGGCCCACGGGCTGTAGTTTGAGGACCCCTGGTGTAGGGGGACTTTACCATGTAAGCTAAGAAGAAAAAAGACCAAAACATATCCTCTCTAGCAACCAACACCCAGATAAGCAGAGATTAATTGCAGACATACTGCCAAGCAGAAAACAATACTCTACTCAAGGAATTATTAAGGAGAAAACTACACCCCCACCAACATTGGCAGGATAAGCTACTATATATAAATAGGAAGCAAAAACTGATAATGTTATCTAGTTAGGTAATGAAACATCTGCAAGCAAAGAGAGCACCAAGGATTTTCTCCCTTCAATTTTTTAAACTCAAAGTATAACTATAACTATTTTCTCTGCATATGGCAATTAAAGCAAGATTTATTTACCATGCGACTAGTTTATAGATTTCTACTGACAATATGTTTAGACAAACATTCCATTTTCTTGTCCTTCACTTTTTCAATCTGAGAATGTTATGAATGTAATGTGTCTATTGTATGCTTTTCAGTTCCTTTGTGGTTGTCATGGCATTGGAAATGCATAATACTGAAGAGAATGTGGTCACACAATATCTCTCAAGGATTTTTTATAGCCATTGTGAGACCTGATTTCTCTTTGTACTTTCATAGCTAAGGAGGAAAAAAAACCTTGATAATTCATTATACTGAGAAGGCTTTATAAAACTTGTGCTATAATTACAAGCATAAGGCCTTGGGACAGAAGAAACATGAAATAATGTTTCCACTATAGGGGAAGAAAAAACCTGGTACTTTGTGACTTATCTGAAATATAGTAAGTTGTACCCCAGCAATTTATTTGGTATTTTCACAGCTGCCCTGTTTAGCACATTTTTGCTTTCTTCATCTATTGGGTTGATCTTTGATCTTTGCTTAAAAATAGTTTTGATCAGATATTAGCAATCATAAGGTATCATTTCAGTTTTAACACTGTTAGCAGGATCTCACTGACTAGTGCGAGAGAATGATAATTTACGACTGAAGTCAGCAGGCCATGGCATTCTAGAACACCCCAGTGGTTTTCAGATGTGGGCTTTTTCACCTGAGTTTTATTTGCATCTTTAACCTTCTATCCCTTAAACAGTAACATCAAAAACTGAAAATGTCAGCCGTGTCCTCTGGGTGACATCACTGAATCTGTAGATATGCCTCCTCTGCAGAATCAGTTCCGAAAAGTTATGTCCGTTTGTATTCTCCCCTCTGTAAAATAAGAGATAACTGTCGGTATGCTTGGGACAAATATATAGAAAATCACTGAAGAGACCAAGGGAGAAAGTGAAGTTAATAGATAAGGATTTCAGAGGCAGGTGGCCCGAAAGAATGGTTGCGGATTGCAGTTAACTGATTGAAAATGGTCTATCTAAACAGAGCTCATTGCCATATGACCTCCTCAAGGCCTCAAAATGAATGAAACCACAACATTCGAAAATAAATATCCTTTTTGGGGGGGAGGGTTAAATATAGCCAAAAGGAAGATATGAATCTTTAATGAACAGCGAAGAATCCAGAGCAATATTAATATTCCTGTTGATGTCAAACAATAGATTAGGACCAGATTAGGACAAAACGAAACCACTGGTTAATGTTCCAAATCCTGATTTGCAACAGCAGCGTGATTAGCATTAAGCATTTAATGATGAATTTTAGATTCTAATATTTTGAAACATTATTTTAAAAATAAAGCTTATAAAAATAGTCTGCATTCATGCATGTTAAACCACTTCAGTATAGTTCTGTAGCTTTCCTCTTAAAGGTCACTGGATGCTCACAATATTTGGCACATTTTCAGCAAGAAAATAATTCTTAAATGCCAAAATCCAAAATGACTGATTTGCAATAGTTTAAGAAATTACTTCTCATACTGATTAAATTAAGGCTAACCTTACAGGTATTTCATCTTTGTTTTATAATTCATTAGCCCAGAAAAGAATTATGAGTTCTCTTTCAGGGAAAAATGAATATGTAAATTATTTAATTGTGGCTTCTATAAGAAAACTATCTGGGAAAGACAAAATAACTTTGTTTCATCTAACATGCCTAATCATTTAAAATCAGTAATTCAGGAAGTTATATCTAAATTTACAAAAAACATAAAGACGTTTTTTCTGTTCTTGGAGTTATTGTCTCTTTTCCTGTTCTTGGAGTTATTGTCTCTTTTCCCTTTCTGTTTTCAAACCTAAGGTTTTCAGATGCACATTGCAAAACTTCAGTCAACCATAAAATGGCAGCAGGATGATATGAATTAGCCTAACTCCCGACTGCCATCCAATGTCAACTTAGAGTTTTGCATATGATGCATACAGCTTTTAGAATAGGTTTCAAATATCAAAGAAACATTTTATGAAAGTTTTATGACAAGAGAACAGGCAAACCCCAAAGAATTTTATGGTTGCAGATGATAGGAGATAAAATAAAAGCAATTTCAAATATAATCCCACACAGTTTGATTGAAAAAAAATGTGAATGTGCTGAACAACCAATTCAATTACAACTGATAGCAGAACCACAGCAACCAGGGAAGCTATTAGAGTAGAAAAAGCTGTTTTATATTATGTCAAATGTGGATCTGCTTGACATATTGTGCTAAGCTACAAGTCACAAAATCAGACAAAATCATATAATTCAGTTCTTCCCACTATTCTTTTCCTCAAACTACTGCTTGCTCACCAAAGTCTCTGGAGTAGTATTTTCTATGCCACCTACATCACCAGATTGCTTAAATGAGAACTTCTATGGGATCATTTCTATGGAACACATGTGATATCTTTGAGTTATGGCTGCACTCATAATTAGGAAACAGATGCCATAGAAAATTGTACATAGTTTGTGGTGGGAATAGGCAATTATCATCACTCTTGTAATGATAATTACAATTCAGATTCTCATGAGTCTCAAAGAGGAGTTAAACTGACTTATGCTAAACTAAATCAACCAAACCCTCAAATAAAATTTGCTCCAGATTAAAGCAAGTGAAGCCTGTTAAATCGTGGGAATAACGATTCGGGAGACCAACTTTAGAACAGTCTTTATTAGGCAAACTATGTACATAACCAGCAGCTTGCTGTCTGACAGCCGGCCCTTTTATAGGGAGCTGTCAGACGCCTTAGCCAATAGCGTTTGAGCATTCTTCCTGCTCAAACGCTGGACCTGAGTGGAACCATTTAACTGTCAAATACATAACAAAGCCCTGCTCTGCAGAGAAATTAGGAAAAAGACAAGATCAAGAACAATAATTTAAGAGTCAAGAAAGCTAATAATTAATATAGTGTTGGAGTAAATACTCCTACTTCAACACTGGAAGTTTTTAAGAAGAGATGGGATAACCATTTGTCTGAAATGGTATATGCAGTGATGGCGAACCTTTTTTTCCTCGGGTGCCGAAAGTGCATGTGCGTGTGCTATTGCAAGTGCACGCATGCCCACACCCATAATTAAATGCCCCCATGCCCCCCACCCCCTTGCACATGTGTGCATGACCCCCCCCATGCTGCCCCACGCATGCGTGCATGACCCTCCTGCTCCCCTATTTCCCAACTTCCAGTGGGCCCGGTAGGCCCGTTTTTCACCCTCCCCAGGCTCCAGAGGCTTCCCTGGAGCCTGGGGAGGGCAAAAATGGCCTCCTTCACCCCCCCGGAGGCCATCCAGAGGCCAGAAACACCCTCCCAAAGCATCCATGCGAGCCAAAAATCAGCTGGCCGGTGCACACATGCGCACTGGAGCTGAGCTAGGGCAACGGCTCACATGCCAGCAGATATGGCTCTGCATGCCACCTGTGGCATGTGTGCCATAGGTTCGCCATCATGGGTATAGGGTTTCCTGCCTAAGCAGGAGGTTGGACTAGAAGACCTCCAAGGTTCCTTCCAATTCTGTTACTCTATTCTATTCTAATATTGGTGGCAATGCATCTACATGGCCGATATGGCTATGCACATATATATTTGGTATAATACCGGTATATAAAATATATTCAAGAGTTACATATTCATTTGAAAAGTAAAGGGAGTCATATTTTAGTTAACTGATCCATCCAGCAATTTAGTGAATACAATAGAAGATGTATAAGACTATTTCAATTTTGCTAAAGAAAAGTATCCCTATCTAATAAAGGTCAGTTCAGCTATATTTATCTTTTTACAATCATCACTTGAAGAAATAACAAGGCAGCTGCTGAAGATGAAATCATGTAGTTATAACAAAATATGAAGCATCTGCTGTTTTTCCTGAACAAAAGAAAACTCCATACATCTGTTAACATCATGCATATATTAACATGTATTATTTTTGATGATAATGAATAATCTAGAAATTGTAGAAAATGCTAGGAGGGCAAGCCCAATTATTTTCCCTCGGTGTATATAAAATTTGTTCTTTAGAATAAATTTTGAAGTCACATAGAAATAGTTCTATTCCAGATCCATAGTTATGTTTCCTAGAAAAGATGTTGTAAAAGCAATTGCACAGTATCCTTCCAAAGAGTTGTCCACTCCTGTTCTCTGCTTTTGTATTTTTTTAGTGGTTCTGTATCCCATGCTATCCAAATCCAGGCCTACTTGGCTTGTCAACATTACCAAAGATCACCTAGACCAGTGATGGCGAACCTATGGCACGCGTGCCACAGGTGGCACGCAGAGCATTATCTGCCGGCACGCGAGCCGTTGCCCTAGCTCAGCTCCAGCATGCATGTGCATGCTGGCCAGCTGATTTTCGGCTCGTACGGAGGCTCTGGGAGGGTGTTTTCGGCTTCCGGAGGGCCTCAGGGAGGGGGAGGGGGGCATTTTCGCCCTCCCCAGGCTCCAGGGAAGCCTCTGGAGCCTGGGGAGGGCGAAAAACAGGCCTACCAGGCCCACCGGAAGTTGGGAAATGGGCCATTTCCGGCCTCCAGAGAGCTTCCAGGGGGGTGGGGGGGGGCGTTTTTGCCCTCCCGAGGGATTAAATTATGGGTGTGGGCACTCACGCATGCGTGATAGTGCACATGCATGCACTTTCGGCACCCGAGGAAAAAAAGGTTCGCCATCACTGACCTAGACACAGCCATCTAGTCATATTAGACTCATAGTGTTATTTATAAATCAGTAAGATTTTGGCATTTTTCATTTTATTTGCTAAAAAAAATCAACAAAATGATTTTTTTAAATTTTACATTCTCAAAATGAATGTGCAACTAGTTCATAGGTCATGTTTACAAAAAACAAAATGGAATGAAACTGTGATAATCAAAAATATTTCAATCATCTAAAATCCCACTTTTTCTATACATCTTAAAACAGGACCAGAAATACTTAGCCTTTTCGGAAAGGAGCTATAAATACAACAAATTGCTCTTACAAAAAGGGATATGCTCTCTTATATAAGGGAGTTTAAAAGATAGGTACATATATTTGCATAGAGAAGAATACAGCAAAATGTCAACACAAAACCAAAGTGTCTCTATTCTCTGTTACCACTGACAAAGAAAAAGTGTAAGAGTCCCACTGCAGCAATATAATAAAGGAAAAACACGAGAAAAAATAACTATAAAAATATAGCAATAAATAAAATGGAAAAAATATGGCAAAACTAGGCAACAAAAAGCAAAACATACATACTACTCAAAATCCCTAACCAAAAGCCTGGATAAAGAGCCAAGTTTTCTAATTCCTCTGAAATGTTTGAGTAGCTGTGAGCAATGCCTTGTAGTCCAGAAAGGTTTCAGTTGGTGCACAACAAAGTTGTACAAAAACTTTCCTAGCCATGGCTGCACCTACTTCTGAAAAGAACATGCTCTCCAATTATGTTTGGGTTAATGAAACTCAGCCAGAGCAAAAAGTGGAAAATCCCAGATTGCAGAGGCCCTAATACCCAAAGTCTCATTCTTGCTAGGTTGAATGAAGCCTGGTCTTCCCCATCCACAGCATTCAGACACTGAGATAGAATATTTATAGCAGCAGCCCCCAAGCTTTTGGCCACCAAGGGCTGGTTCTGTGGACAGCAGTTTTTCTGCGGATGGATGTATGTGGCTTTGCATCCTGCCTGCATCCCATGCATGCGCAAATGGGACATCGCTCGCTTGTGTAGCCCAGTTCTTGGTGGGTCATGGACCGGTGCCAGTCCATACACCAGGGGTTGGGGACCCCTGTTCTATAGCACTTGGCAAATAGAAACTGGTCCTCCCCATTTTCAGTTTAACATGTTAAACAATTACATCACAATGGCTATCCTGTTTAAAACCAGAAGTGTGAAAGAAGAAAACAAGTTGCCTTTGAGTTTGGTGGGCATAAGACAAATATTCTCATAAGCACTTGCCTTCAAATAACAGTTGTACCATGGGTTATGAGAATGAGTCCTTCTATAAGGACTTTAAGATAATATAACCACAGTTGCCTTAATGCCCTTTTTAAAGCAATGCTTATAGCCTAGGAATTGGCAATCTCATTACACAACCCATTATCATTGTCATACTAGGTAGCACTTAAAGGAATTTTTGTTGAAATCATTTGGTGGGGTTTTTGGTTGCCCACATCTAATTGAGTCCATTCTTGGATTTTGTCTTCTTGGATTTATCATGTGGTCAAGTTATTATTTATTATAATTTTAAAATTCATTATATTGGCATATGTTTTCATAATTAAAAATATTGCTATAGCTGTGCAATTATAGAGAGAATCATAATTAAAACTCTTACTTAGCAATGCTGTTGCCAATAGAGATATGAAGTGGCAGTTAAATTCTGGTTAATCTTAAATAAAATCTTGAGAAACTAAATATTTTAAATGGAAGCTTTCCATATTTACTTGAAATGTTTTTCTTTTTTAAGAAAAACAAAACTAAATTTGGGGTCTATATCAGCTTCATCCTGCAATTCTTCAAATATGTTGTACATAGAATCCCTAAATATAGCCAAGGGCTAGACATGCTGTAGTATAATAATCCCAATTCATCCAGAATACCAAAATGGAAGTGAAAGACAATTCAGAATACCTAACATATTCGTGTAAAATGTCATACATATAATACTTTTCCATATCTACCGATATATTCATACTTCGTGATGGCTACAGATTATTTCAGCATACATATGATTTGACTTTTCCCCCCCTTCCAAGTTCTTCTAACCTTCAGCACGATGGGAAAAAATTATCGGTGTTCTTGCCATTATTGTAACAAGTGGCCTATGCAAGTTGAGCTACAATTGAAATATTGACTCAAAGGTTAGATATTAAACAGTTGATCTATATATAAATTGAGTCCTTGGTATTTCAACAATATACTCCAGAGGGTTTGAATACATTTCTGGATCACTGGGCAGTAAGTGGCACAGATAGCAGCAGATTAGAATCTATATAATCCTTTGCTGGATCACCGTGTCTCCTGTGGGTATTGGTTCATGGAAAAGAATTTAGAACATAACCCAAAAAAATTCCTGGGATTATATAATGCAATAAATTATGACTAATATTAATATAATAAATATAATCATAAGTGAATGGTAATATTAATATTTTGTCCATATCTTTATAACACAGATGAGATTAATTTTTGTTTTAGTATTATTATGCTTTATTTCTTTTAAATTGTTTTTAAATAGTAACATATTAAAATAATTAACAACAGAAAAACTGCTTAAGATGGCAAAGAATGCTGCAATATCTGCAAACAAAAAAAATGTATAGATGTGTACAAAATTTACTTTAGTTTTCCTCACTCTTCCAAGTTTTCTGGGGCAACTTCCCAGTATGTGAGGATTTCTCTCCCATAATTCCCAACCAACTGGGGAAGATTTTGGAAACTGTAGCCTCTGGAGATCTGAAGCATCCTTGGATAGTAAGACTAACAAGCATCATGAATCCTATTTTCACAATCATTTTCTGAGAAACATGTACCATATGTATTGGATTTCTAGTATCAGATATATAAACCTAGAAAATGCAACAGAAAATCCTAGCATATATTTTAGACAGATTTATCACCTAATATGTATTTCTCAATGCTGCTGCTTTCAGTGCGACTGTCTAATTTTATAGGCAGTTGATGACACTTCATGGTCAGAATACAGGCAGGAAAAAAATAAAGTAGATGGATGCCACTTAACTGTAAATCTAGGCACTATAAAAATGGAATAGCAACTAATTTTTAAAAGATATTTCATTTACTGTTTACTCGTTCAAATATCATCATTTTAAGAATCTCTCTTCTCTGCTGTAGTGATTCATAATTTCCTAGGAGGCTTTGAATAACAGCTGGTATGGTCATTCGGAAGCATTCTGAATTTTTACAACATGTAATAGTCTTCCTTAATGGATTTCAAAAAGACTGTCAACCAATAAATTAATGATGAGAATTTTCTTCTGAGAGTAAGATCTAAAATTTCTTGCACTATCAGGAGCCATCAAGAAGTCCATTGAGCACATAACCGTTTTTGTTCCCCAGGACTAGCACTTTGGGGAAAGAGTGGAATGGCCAGTGGCAATTTGTCCTACCCTCTGAGAAAATGGTCCTCAGTTACGCTTCCAGCCTTCCCTCTCACCAAGTAAAAAAGAAAATTGTTATATTAGATGAAATCTAGAAGCAATATGGATCCCAGAATGACAAATAATGAGTAGATTGACCTAGAAGAACAGATCATGCATCCATGTGGTCCCCAGAGCCTGTCTGACTACAAGCATGGGAAAACAACATTCTAATTCCTTACCATTGGCAGTCTCCTTTGTTACTAGCAAAAGCTGGGATAGGCTTCTGTGGCACTGCATTGCTGGTGCTGAAGCCATTGCCACCTACTGCAAGTTCCACGGGAGGTTGTAGAAGAGGCTCTGGGAAAATAAGGAGAAACACAAAGCAAGAGAGCCACTTAAATAAAGGTGCCACGTTGCTTTGCACAGCAGCTTGGACAATTTGCTTTGGTTAAACTTTCATCAAACCAAGCTCTCCTTCAAAAATTTGCCCTAGTTTATATCCCACTTTTCTTCCAAGAGTTCATGGTGGTCAGGGAGAAGTAAATTTGATTGAAGGATAGTAATTGGCTCAAAGTCACTCAATCAGCTTCCATGTCTAAGGGTGAGCTTAAGTTGTCACTCCCTGTCCTAGTCCAAGACTGTACCGCCTTTCTCATCTTGAGATAGAAAATGCATAAAACCTATAGTCTTACCTGAGTCTTAACGTAGTTTTTAAAAGGAAAAAAATGTCTCTCTGTTTCTGTCTCTGTCTCTATCATCTCTATCTCTATCTCTATCTCTATCTCTATCTCTATCTCTATCTCTATCTCTATCTCTATCTCTATCTCTATCTCTATCTCTATCTCTATCTCTATCCCTATTTATCTCTATCTCTATCTCTATCTCTATCATTTTCAAATTTAGAAACCACCCATCTCATTCTTAGAGCACTTTTAGGGCAGTATACAATTAAAAATGTAAAAAACATGAAAATGAATAAAAGGAGCCAAGTAAAGCAAGGATAGAACTAACAGTTTAAAAGATTGGGGGGGGGCGCCTTAAAGACACTAACCAACCCCAAGGTTACATGCTCCTCAGTGAGCCTCATGGGAGTGAGTTCAGCCAGATCATCAAACTGTTTCATAAGGCCAGGAGAGTGGGGACTGCCTCACCTCTGGGGGGAGGATACTCCAAAGGGTAGGTGCGATGTCAGAGAAGGCTCTCTTCCAGGACTCCACCAGTCAAATTTTTTTAATGATGGGGTCTGTAACGTATCTTCTCTGCCTGACTGAGTAAGAAAGGCTGATGCAATGGGGGATAAGACAGTTCCTCAGGTAACATGGCGCCATGATTTGTAGAGCTTCAAAGGTTATAACCAGCACCTTGAATTGGACACAAAAGCAAACCACAATCCAAAATGGTTTGCACAGCTGAGTGTTCCATGCACCATTTTTGGGGCCTCCAAATTGCTCACACAGCCATATGGTGCTGAGCGATAAAGAGATTTGTTTGAACTTTATATGGTATATGAGGCTAATCATTATATTTGTGGCTTATTCAGTGTGCATATATTTGCTCTCTGGATATGTGGAAGTCCAACTCTCAGAATTCATTCATTCATTCATTCATTCATTCATTCATTCATTCATTCATTCATTCATTCATTCATTTGCCTATCACACTGTCCAAAGCAATTCCAAATTCTTTAACTATGAGAATTCCTTTTCATTTTCCATACTGTAGATGATCACCAATTACCTCTACTCCCTCATGTAAGGCAATTATATATGGGAGTAGTTTGAAATGTTGAGGAGGTGTATGTAACTTCCTAAGCCAACAGGTATGCTCAGTGGAAGGTTTTATGGGTTTCTACAATTCATTTTTCATAAATTTATTCTGTCGTCACAACCCATGAGTTTTCCCCAAACCCATCTTTTACATAGATAGTGCCTTTGGATTATATAAGTACAGTTCTTAATTTCTTAGTATATAACAGTTCAGCTATGATGGCTGAGAAGTGCAGACCCAGTATATCTGGAAGACACCAAGAAAATATAAAAACTAAACTGAAAGCATATTGCTGTGGTTTCATGTTTCAAATACATATTTCCAAACAAGGTGTTTAAGATAACTTTCATTCTCATGCCATGTTTAATTTTAATATTACATTTTAATGGAGTAGTGATTGACAACAATTAGGCCAACTAACAAGTAGTTTTATATCTTGGCTCCAAAATTATCTGTCTTTTCTGATAATTAAAAAGGGAGGCTGCATTTATCCCATTCTAATTTTCACGGTTATAGGCATTAATTAACTTAATTAACAGTGTTATGTGTTTGAACAGATGAAATTATTCCTTCCAGTACTAAATAAACAGAGCTTTTAAAATATCATATATTGGAATATTGGAAACATTCAAGTAAAATGAAAGAAGAAATGTTTGATGAATTTTTTCACAACAACATCTGTGAAATAGATTCCTACTTGTTTGGGAGTGGGGTGCTTATATAGGTGTGAAAAAAATGTTGTGATGTCAACTTGCTGATTAAGAGGTGATCTTTCAGGCAAAAAAAAAGGTTATAATGATCTACTTGGCACTGTATCTGACATGCTTCTATAAAAATAAGATATTGCAAACTATTTATTTTTATAACCAGTCACCCACACCTAGAGATAATTCAAACTTTTAGTCCCAGAATGGTAGCTAATGCAAAGATACATACATTTTAAAACAGCAGGTGTTTGTTCCATTAAATGGTAACAGATGAGAAACTATGAACATTTTAGTGCTCTCATAAAAAGAAGCAGACTTTGTGAAAATGGAACTCCGTCAATATACTTGACTTCAATTATTAAGATGATTTCTGAGGACATTCTGTGAAAAACTCTTTCATCCTTGATCAGATAAGCCATTTGCTCCTTTAATTGTCTCATTTGGTTTGGCAAACACAAGATGTTTCCATTCAGGTGAGCATCTGTATAATATACTGGACAAATATGTCAGTAGCTTTAGAGGTGTAAAACATCATAAAATAGTATTCCATAGACTTCAAGAAAACATTTTCTGCTTCTTGAAATCTCTCAGGCTTGACTAACTGGTCTTAGCAGTAAATTATGCATCTCCAGACATTTCATAGCTTAACTGAACCTCTTGGCTTGACTAGTTTGAATTCTCAGCTCGATAGTACAAAGATGTCAGGAGCCTTTGTTTTTCTTGAAATCAAACTCTAGGTTTCTTCTTTCTGCTCAATCTTTACAAATGCTTTTATCAATGAAAAAGCATGGGAAAAGCCTTGATGACTGAGGCCAGAGCTCTCTGGGAGGCCCATTTTGAAGTAACACATCTCCTCCTCCTTCTCCTGCTCCTCCTGCTCCCCCCCTTCTTTTTCTGTGTCTATGGCAGACACTTTCTTAGAAGAGATAAGATGAGCAGTTTAAACATTCAGGGAGATGTCTTGTGAAGCTATAGTATCTAGAAAGACAACCCAAGAAGTATCTCTTTAGACCAGGGCTGCCAAACTCACGGCCCATGGGCCGGATGTGTCACGCACTGGCCCCACCCATGTCTGGTTTAGAGAAGGGGGAAAATCCTGATACATCATGTGACGCCACCGTAACAACACGAGTTTGACACCCCTGCTTTAGACCAAAGATCTGAACGCCACGGGCCGGATGCATCACACACCGGCCCCGCCCATGTCTGGTTTAGAGAAGGGGGAAAATCCTGATACATCACGTGATGCCACCGTAACAACATGAGTTTGACAGCCCTGCTTTAGACCAAAGATCTGAACGCCACCTGTTCCTCCCCAGCATGCCAGAGTACCCTTCATCTCTAATGCTTGCAATCACCTTTATCAAGTCCATCAATTTATTCTTTGATTCTCATATCTTTTTCTTGAAATTGTATCTGCCCCCCACACACCTAGGTGTCTGCCAAACCAACAGGTGATGTCCTACATGAAACTGAGTGAAACAAAGAGGAGCTATTTTAAAGCATTGCTTTAAGCAGCAAAATGTCTTGGGTTGGCCCTGCAAGCTACATTACATTTATCCTTTAGTTATATCTGCCAAGCATAAACATCGCCAAGGACTTATCCTAGGACAGATTGTGGAAAAACAAGGGAGGCAATATTTAGTTTATCTGAGAAGAAGCAATACAGTTCAGATGTCAGATCTGGGAAGAAAGAGGCTCACTATAATGGAGGCTGTCAATTTACTCTCAGTTACCCTCAGTTTTCAAATCTGCTTTTACTCCAAAGAAGCATTAAAGATATCTTATAACATCTTGTTCTTACTTCCTTGGTTTTGCCAGCAAAGTGAGGCTTCAAACCACCTTTCCACTGGCTAATTTTCAATTCTCTCATTCTTGCTGCTCCTTGGTCAAGCTTTGTCCCATGAACTTTACCCTCAGTCATACAACTTTGACAAAAATGGCTTCATATTCTAATGGCTAACATTACTGAATTAAAGATAAATTGCACATCTAATCAAAATTGTTTCTGGGGAACTCAGATCTCCTTGAGAGCAAGCAGCAGTTTGGTTCAAACATCATGGTTTGCTTAATTACAATTATTAAATAAATCACAAGAGGCTGCATTCAAACAATACGTTAAAAACCAGAAAAGCAAGCCATATTATGATTTGCTGCACTGAGAAAACCCAATTAGAGATCTAGTTTACATAACATACTATTGTGTGGTTTGCTTTTGATACAGTATGTTGCATGAAGTCAGCCAATGCTAGGTTAACATGCTTTTGTTAAACACACCATGATTTATTACAGTGTATCAACCCAGTCAATGAGATAAATGATATATAGTTCACAGTCATATCTCTCAAAGATATATTTCTCTAAGATTGGATTTGCAACCTGCAAGTTTTATGTAATATACATTGCAATAGAAATAAAAGGATTAATGGCATCACCACTAAAGTGCCAATAGGAAAAATCACATCAGTAACATCACTAAGGGTAAGGCAACTGTTCTGGCTTGCATTTGGTTATGTACTTATTGTAAAGTGGTTATTTTCTCCCAGAGAACAGAGCACAAACACAGCACTCTAGGTGATTTCTCAGTATTTCATAAAGACCAGTTAAATACATATGCAATTTTCCGTGACTTCCTCAGTGGGACTGAGCCTATCACTTAGCAACATTCACTAGGGAGCTTGCTGTAAAGATAGCTTTGGTTTCTCCTTTTTCTGCTAACAATTCACTTGGAGGAAATATAACCAGCTAGATTTTCATTGCTAGATTTTAAAGGGAGGTTTATGTTATAATGCTATAATTAGAAAATCACTGAATTAGAAATCCGTTTTTAACTACTTAATGCTGGCAGAAAAAGTTTGCAGCATGGAATTAGCAGGATTTGTTCTGGTAGGTTGTATTTTCTGCACATGTGCAAAATGCATTTTTTTTTAGACAAAGGAAGAAGCAAAGCATTGTTAGATAAGTCTTTGGACTACTGAAGGTGTGCTATGAGATATTAAGTTTCCAACTACAGCTGTGTTGTCATAATAAATAATGGTTTACTTAAATGTGGTTTATTTAATAAACTAGAAATGACTAGGTTCATACAATATGCTAATCAGTGGTGGGATTCAAATAATTCAACAACTGGTTCTCTGCACTAATGACTGGCTGGGTAGACATGTGACTGGGTGGGCGTGGCCAACTCAACTTCACTCATCACATGTGGCGCCACCTCTGGGCCACTCGCCTCAAAGGCCTTAACGAGATACAATTTCCCTCTCTATTTATTTATTACTACTGAACATCCAAAATACACTATTTAATCCTATGTATATATGTCATAAGTGTACATACACATTACATAGTATAAAGACACATTATATATACATATATATATATATATATATATATATATATATATATATATATATATATATATATATATATATATATATATATATATATATATATATATATATACATACACACACACACACACACACACACACACACACACACACAGAACTCTTCTAAAACTATACACAACCAACCTCACACACCCAGAGTCCACTTTCTGCCATACATTTAACTATAACTTCTGTACATTAGAACATTATACACGTTTTCAGATTTACTTCCCTAGCCTGCACATGACCATTAGTGCCAGGAGATGTCATGGGCATTGACAGGGAACTCTGGGCAATGAAGTGGCTGTCAGACGGCGGCAGCAGTGAGCAACCAAAAGTGTATGGCTGAGGCCGACACAGCTGCCCTACCCCTCACCTTAATGAAGCCAATGTCCTCAGCGTACTAGCAGAAACACTGGCAACACATGTTGAGGCTGTAGTTGCCGTCCATGCCAGTTGGAGGACATGTGGCTGCTAGAGGAAGAGAGGCTGGGTGAACGGCTCCCCTCGTCCCAGAGCACCAACCTCGCACTCTCCCCTCTCTGCTAGCAGCTGCCCCCTTCTCCCTCCCTGCTGCAGGCGATCCCATGTTCCCTGCTGCTGCCACTGCCATTCCAGAAGGTGGGGGCAGCTGGGAGGCCAGGCACTCCCACAACCTGACCGGATGGATGGGCAGCTGGGAGAGGGGCGATCCTGGTGGTGCAAACTCGCAGCCCCTGGCCACCCCTATCTATTGGCAGCTGTGGCAGGCAAGTCTGGGCAGGGGCAAGATGCGGGCTGGGGGAGGGGGCCGAGTAGTGGTACCTCAACCTGGCTCATCTTCCCCTCTACCACCAGCTGTGACAGGAAGGGAAGGGCAGGTGTGGATTGGGGTGTGCAGCCAGACGGGAAAGCCAAACCGCTGCCCAGCCTGGAGCTGCCAGTGGAGGTGGGCAAGGTGGGACAGGGCCTGAGGGATGTGCCTGGCTTTAAATTCCCAGTCCTTTCTTTCTAAAACTGCCCAAAAGAGGGAGGGGAGGAAGGCCCCCACCCTTTGTCCTTGTGCATGACAGCAACTTACCAGGTGAGTGGCGAAGGCAGGCGAAGGCAGACAAGTGGGGAAGGAGCCGGAAAGCAGCTGGGGCACGGGTGCCATGTGGTGGGCCAGGGATGAAGGCAGGCAAGTGGGGAAGGAGCTGGAAAGCAGCTGGGGTGAAGGCATGCAAGCAGGGAAGGAGCAGGAAATCAGCTGGTGCGTGGGTGCCGCATGGTGGGCCAGGGGCGAAGGCAGGCAAGTGGGGAAGGAGCCAGAAAGCAGCTGGGGTGAAGGCAGGAAAGCAGGGAAGGAGCTGGAGGGCAGCTGGGGCACGGGTGTTGCTAGTAGGCCAGGGGCAAAGGCAGGCAAGTGGGGAAGGAGATGGAAAGCAGCTGGGGTGTGAGTGTAGGCTACCTACCGGGTACCAGCGAAGGCTGGTGAGCAAGGAAAGTGAGCGGCTAAAGCAGATGAGGCCAGAAAAGGAGTGGCTGTAAGAGGCAGGATAGGTGGGGCGGTGAGGAGCGAGCGGGGCGGGGCCAGCCAGTGGTGGAATTTGCCGGTTCGCTGAACTGCACACAATTTTAACAACCAGTTTGCCTGAACTGGTCCGAACCAGCTGAATCCCACCTCTGATGCTAATCCACAACCCAGAGTTGAGGAATTCACAGAGTTTCTGTCGGATAAAGTCACTCAGATTCGGTTGAACCTGGACTCTGGCTGGGCAGAGTCCATAGAGTTGACAGGGGCTAGTCTTAGTCCACCATTATGGGAAGAGTTTGGGCCTGTTTCTCCTGAGGATGTGGACAGAGCTGTGGGGGCGATGGGTACCTCCACCTGTTTATTGGACCCGTGCCCCTCCTGGTTGGTCTCGGCCAGCAGGGAGGTGACACGCGGCTGGATCCAGGTGGTGGTCACCACTTCTTTGAGGGAGGGATCCGTACCGCAGTCGTTAAAAGCTGCGGTGGTGCGACCCCTCCTGAAGAAGCCTTCCCTGGATCCAGCTGATTTGAAGAGCTATCGTCCGGTCTCCAACTTACCTTTTTTAGGGAAAGTTGTGGAGAAGGTGGTGGTTACTCAGCTTCTACGACTTCTGGATGAAACAGACCATCTAGATCCTTATCAGTCGGGTTTCAGGCGCAGCTACAGTACTGAAACGGCCTTGGTCGCGCTGATGGATGATCTCTGGCGGGCCCGAGACGGGGGTAATTCCTCCGTCCTGGTGCTACTTGACCTCTCAGCAGCCTTCAATACCATCGACCATGGTATCCTTCTGCATCGTCTTGGCGAGTTGGGAGTGGGAGGCACCGTTTTGCGGTGGTTCTCCTCTTATCTCGCCGATAGGATGCAGTCGGTGTTGGCAGGAGGGCAGAGATCATCCCCTAGGCCCCTAGTATGTGGGGTGCCTCAGGGGTCGGTTCTCTCGCCCATCCTGTTTAACATTTACATGAAGCCGCTGGGGGAGATCATCCACAGACATGGGGTGCGTTTCCACCAGTACGCTGATGACACCCAGCTGTACATCACCACCCCGTCTGACTTCAGTGAGGCAGTTGCTGTAATGTGCCGATGCCTGGACGACATTAGGATCTGGATGGGGAGGAACAGACTCAGACTTAATCCCGACAAGACTGAGTGGCTTTGGGTATTGCCCCCTAAGGACTACGACAACTGTCCCTCCTTGGTTTTTGAAGGAGTGAAATTGACCCCCTCGGATCAGGTCTGCAACTTGGGGGTCCTCCTAGACCCACAGCTAAAATTGGAGCATCATCTTTCTGCTGTGGCTAGGGGGGCCTTTGCACAGGTTCGCCTGGTGCACCAGTTGCGGCCATACTTGGAGAAGGAGGCTCTACTCACGGTCACTCATGCCCTTGTCACCTCTCGCTTGGACTACTGCAACGCGCTCTACATGGGGCTACCCTTGAAGAGTATCTGGAGACTTCAGTTGGTGCAAAATGCGGCTGCGCGTGCTGTGGTGGGTGTGCCTAGGTACACCCACGTGACACCTATACTCCACCAGCTGCATTGGTTGCCCATCGGTCTCCGGGTCCAATTCAAGGTGTTGATCACCATCTTTAAAGCCCTTCATGGCTTAGGTCCCAGGTTATCTCCGGGATCCCATGCGGTCCCAGGTTATCTCCGGGACCGCATTCTGCCTCACACTTCCCTTCAACCGGTTAGGGCCCACAGAGTCGGCCTCCTCCAGGTCCCATCGGCCAAACACTGTCGGCTGGCGGGCCCTAGGGGGAGAGCCTTCTCTGTGGCCGGCCCCGTGCTCTGGAACCAACTTCCCCCAGAGACCCGAACTATCCCCACTCTGCTGGCCTTCCGGAAAGCCGTTAAGACATGGCTCTTCTTGCAGGCTGGGGGTAGAACTTAATCCACTCGAGCTCACCCCCAAGTATGAATGGTTGTTGAATGCCTGTTGGGTTGTTTTTAAATATTGAGTCTTTTTAACTTTTATATTGTTTTTAAATATTATTTATGAATTGGTTATTCTGTATTTTTCTCTGTTGTACGCTGCCCTGAGTCCTTCGGGAGTTGGGCGGCATATAAGAATACCAAATAAATAAAATAAATAAATAACCCCCCCCCCCTGCAGTAAATCCGCCTCCATACAAGAAAGGAGAAAGAATGTATTTTGTCGCTTTTTGTGAAGTTGCTTGATTTCTTTGAGTACAGCTTCATGTGTTGTGTAACCACAACATGACATCAGAGCTTATTGTCACATGTGAACCAAGTCAGAGTTTGCAGTCTTAAAAGTGATCCTACACTGGATGCTGGAATAAAGTTGCCTAGGCAGGAAGTTGTGTCTCTTTTTGTTAAAAATTTTATATGCCTGGCTATCTCTGAGGCAGCCTTCGCCAATCAGGAACCTCAAGCTGTGTTAGGATTGCAACACTCGTGGCCAGCATCATCTCATAGAGAATTCCTAGCTAGCCGGAATTACAGAAATACATTTCTTGTTAGAAATTATAAACATATAAATCAAACAAAAACCAATTCAAATCATTGGTTCAAATCAGATTTGTGACCTAATTCAGTGCAAATTTCAGTTCACGTTAGAAAGTTAATCCAATTCAATTCATGATTTAGGGGGGAAATTGTATTTCCTGGACTAAATATAAGTGTCCAAATTAACTTGGAAACATATTATATGATTTAATGATTCAAACTGACTTGCTGATTTGATCTGGGAAACCAATCTCATACAGGCAGTTAAGTCAGTCTCAAATGAAACTCCAAAATTGAATCTAAATTTAGTCCTTAATTATTAAATTTTTTTAAAAAACAGTGATTTTACTTAACTAGAAGAAATGAAACCAGGAACAGCCAACATTTAATATGTGAAAACTGTGATGACCAAACTCTGTTTCAGTTTGACTAGGAATATTAGAAATGATTGCTAGAAATTGCTATCAAGAGTAGAAATACCAATTGTTAGGTTTTTTTTAAAAAAATGGCATGAGATAAGAATACACTGAAAAGATTTCCAGGCAAAACTAGAAATAAATAGTTAAAATGGCAAGGAATTGAATTTTTTAAAAGCTTAATAAAGAAACTTCTCATGTTTCAAATAGATTTAAGAACACACTAAGCTAAATATGTCTTAATATATAGTTTGAAGCTTGCCAATAAATTTAGTGTATGGTTTAGTGACTATGCATAACCAGAAATCATGGTTATATTTACCATAAACACAGCCTACTTTAGGCAGATGCTTCAACAGCAATGTTGTACTTACAAGACGTTGAAGTGGATCAGGAAGCTTTATTAAACAACGGAAGTTCATAATCCAATTCTAAAATGTTATGATTAAAATAAAATCATCTTTGTTACCAGATGTTCAGATATTTATAGTGCATGGATATATACATATATATGTTACAGTATATTTTGCTTCAGCAATATAAGCTTACATTTAAAGTACATTCTGAATCAGAGAACAAGAGATTGGAGATAATTCTTTCATCTTGTCACAACTGGCAATACTTCTGCAGGTTGTTATTTTTGTGGGGCTGAATTATTTATTTATTAGTTTGTCAAACATGTACAAGATAGCAGGTATAAATATGAACATGGATATGAACAAAGGAAATGAATACAAATAAATGGGTACAGTAGGACAGGGACAGTAGGCATGCTGGTGCGCTTATGCACGCCCCCTTTACGGACTTCTTAGGAATGGGGTGAGGTCCATGGTAGACAGTTTAAGGTTGAAGCTATGAGGGTTTGAGGATGTAACAATGCAGTTGGGTAGAGCATTCCAGGCTATTTATTTATTTATTTATTTATTTATTTATTTATTTATTTATTTATTTATTTATTTATTTATTTATTATTAATATTTGTATGCTGCTTAACTCAGCAGGGACTCTGAGCAGCTAACAGCAATATAAACAATATAACAATATAATATAAAACAATTTAAAAAACATAGCTAAAAACACAATAAGAAACATTAAAAGCACTCAATCATTCACACACTCATGGGCCTACATCTATCAACTATTGACCACTCTGTTGCTGAAGTCGTATTTTCTGCAATTGAGTTTGGAGCGGTTTACCTTGAGTTTGTATTGATTGTTTGCCCGTGTATTTTTGAGGTTGAAGCTGAAGAAGTTGTTGACAGGTAAGACGTTGTAACAGACAATTTTGTGTACTATGCTTAGATCAGACTGCAGGCGGCGCAGTTCCAGATTGTTCAAGCCCAAAATTTCAAGCCTGATGGCATAAGGGATTCTATTGTGAGTAGAGGAGTGGAGTACTCTTCTCGTGAAATACCTCTGGACCCGCTCAATTATATTAATGTCCGATATACAGTGTGGACAGACGAGGCAGACGAGCTGTATTCGAGAATTGGTCTGGCAAAGGTTTTGTATGCCCTAGTTAGCAATACAATGTTACCAGAGAAGAAGCTTCGCATAATTAGTTTAACAATTCTTAATGCCTTTTTGGCAATGCTGTTACAGTGAGATCTGGGGCTTAGATCGTTTGAGATGAGTACTCCTAGGTCCTTGACAGAGTGAGGGTCATCTACGAGGTCATTTCCACCCAACTTGTATGTGGTGTTCTGATTTTTTTTTTGCCAATGTGTAGGACAGAGCATTTATTAGTTGAGATTTGGAGTTGCCAATTGTTTGACCATTCTGACACACAGTCAAAGTCGCTTTGTAGGATAGCAGCATTGTCAGTGGTGTTAAATAATTTTACGTCAACAGCGAAGAGGACTTTTAATATGATCACATAGGTCATTGATGTAAAGCAGAAAGAGTGTTGGTCCTAGAACGCTGCCTTGGGGGACACCGTTGTTAACTGGTGCCGGATTTGATAGGGCCCTTCCTATTTTGACTACTTGTTGCCTGTTTGACAGGAACAGTTTGAAAGTTCCCTAATGCTTTGCTATACAAATACAATGAGAAAATCAATCATAAAAGAGCTGATAAAATAATTTTTTTTTAAAAAAATGGTAGTGTGGCCTCTATAAAGCTTTTAATTGCTTTGGGGGGGGGCAGCAGGAAATTGAGATTTATATGAAAAGAATGTAAAGATAGGCTAAAAGATAAAAGTCTATTCACAGACTACAGAATCTTTTAATGTACAGATTGGGTAAGATTTCATTTTAAGTCATTTTTTCCAGTTTTAGATGGATTTGTAAATATAAATAAGATGCAGTAGCTCTGCTATGAAAATATTTATCCTAATATGGATTTTTCTATTTAATAAGCCATAAATTTAGATAAGAGCTGAAGCACCAGGAGTTCAACGCATTCTTCCACAATCGGATTCTATTTTGTCATAGAGACGTGATAGAATAGAGAAAGTAAAAATACTGTGACATGATCTTCCAGACATACATTATTCCTGCCTTGTGATAAACACAGTCTGGAAAACTGGCCTAGTCAAGCAGCAAGCTATTGAGACAAGCAATTACATTAACACAGAAACTTTCTCAGGGGAGAAGTTAAAAGAGGCAGCAAGTTAGTTCGGCATTCAGGCTGTTGGAATTTTGGAAGAAAGAAAAATTATGGATAGAGAACCATTATGGATTTAAGCAATGTTCCTACCATAGATAGGCCAGTTTACTGAAGTGTTCCAGAATTGCCTGGAAAAAGGTGAACATCAAGACATTTTGCTAGCTGAGAGACTGCCAGTGAAGGGTAATTAATGCCCTTGATTTATTCTAAGTGGGATTTAGAAATACTGTAACTCCATACTAAAGACTTAAGATCCACATAAGCATTAGAACATTTATAAACTGGGTAATAATTATCCTAGAAACACTAGCACAAGTAGCCATATTTTTGCTACTTGATTTATGGCAGAGGCTATAAAAAAGAATAGAGAAGGGAGAAATGTTTGTGTGTGCTATAACTCTTGCCTGTGCAGCTTTTCATGGCTAAATTGACTTTCTAATGTAATGCAATGTTATGTGCAAATAAAGAAAGGTAAGTTCACCAGAAAGTTTGCATTGGAGTTGCCTAATCATTTTCTCAAAAACCAAAGATTTATGACAGACAGAGAGATATCCCAAACTTTTACTGGAACTTTGGAATGGAAAAAATGCTATTGGTAGCAGATCAGGATTGTATTGTAATCTGTATGGAGCATTACATTGCCTGTTGCATTTTTTTTAAATGAATCTCCTCTTTTATTATAAGCAGAAGAGCTCTGTAAATATTCTTTTTCTGATTGTGAATATTTCATTGACATTTAAAGTTCAAAAGTGAGTTTTCTTTTCTTTAAAATAATTGTCTTTTGTAAGATTGGTTTACTTCCCAAAGTAGGAGGTGGGATAAAAGTGTGATTTTTCTATGGATTCTAATATGGCTTAATATTATAGGACCAGTAAGTGGTACTATAGAAATTAATCCACTTATTTTCAGACCTTTCCATTAACAGAGAGATACTGAAGGCCACACAACATAGACTTTGTAGTACTGTTTACTTGCTAGTTATTTTATATTTTAACTTTTTTTTCTCTCCTTTAAATGATATTAATGGTTTACCAAACCATTGCAGATTGAAACGTGGAAAGCTCCTTATTCTGTTGCTATAGTATATGGATTGATTGATAACTTCTAACATTCTTAACCTGCAAGATAAAAACTGTCTTTGCTCAACAGGTCAGAATAGGATAAGACTGTTAGTTTTAACAGGATGTCTGGATTTTGTTTTCTGGAGAGAGAGAGAGAGAGAGAGAGAGAGAGAGAGAGAGAGAGAGAGAGAGAGAGAGAGAGAGAGAGTTGTTAGTGTTAATTGGGATCTGGTCTATCTCTCCATGAACTCCAAACAACATTATGACTTTTTTCCTCATTAACATCCTACATTTTATGCCCCTGCTTTCATCAGAGCTCATTTAAAGGGACATACATGTAAGATGTTTAACTCCATGTAACTGATTTCCTATGCAAAAGGGAAGTAAGTTTTATCCTATCCAATCAACTTTTTTTTTGCATTTTTCTTTGATGTGTTAACAATAAAAGAGAATGGAAGCTGAGAATCTAGAGAGAACAAAGGTGCCAACCTCTACAAGACAGAATAAATTTTTTGATGAGTTTTGATTTTGCCTTTTCTTCTAAGTAGCATCCATGCAATGTAAAGCAAGAAATAAAGATTCTTATATAAATGCTTTCTTTTGAAGGTGAGGATTGCAATGAAAGTGTGAAAAGTCCTATAAAAGGGCTAAGTAAGTGAGGTAACAAGCTATCTATTGTTCCCTCAGGCAATTTAGCAGGCAGAAAATGTAAGTCTGACTAAAATGGGGAACTTAAAAGGAAAAGATACTATGAATGTGGATGGTGGGAGGGACTTCTAGTCCTCTTGATATCCCTTTAATTTTACCAAAGCTAACAAGGAGAAGAAAAAGAATAAGTGAAAAGCACTTGGAAAAATTGACATGTTTGGTCAGCAAATTAATTAAAAATGCAAATTTAAAGAGACAAGCCTCTACAGGTCTGAAAACAACTTTGAATGTGTATTTGTGTGTAAGAAAAAGAGTATTGAGTAGTTTTTGAGAGCTGAGGGGAGGGAGATCCTCTAATGATGAAAAAAATACTTTATTCAATGTTGTCCAAAAGATTAGAAAAATGGAGCTGATTGGCTTTTAAAAGCTCCTGAAAGTAATAATGATGATGATTGTTTTGCCTGAAGAAAGCATTGGGTGAAATATTTATATTTATATTATTTTTTATTTATTTATGTATTTATTTTGTCAAGTATATATTGGTAATATACATAGATATAACATTGTTTATATACATAAGATGGGTACTGATAAGAGGGAACCTTAGGACAGGGACGGTAGGCATGCTGGTGCACTTATGCACGCCCCTTACTGACCTCTTAGGAATCGGGTGAGGTCAACAGTGAGCAGTCTAAGGGTAAAGTTTTGGGGGTTTGGTGACGAAACCACAGTCAGGTAGTGAGTTCCAGGCATTAACCACTCTGTTGCTAAAGTCATATTTTCTACAGTCAAGTTTAGAGCGGTTCACTTTGAGTTTGTATCTGTTGTGTGCTCGTGTATTGTTGTGGTTGAAGCTGAAGTAGTTGTTGACAGGAAGGACGTTGTAACAGATAATTTTATGAGCTATGCTTAGGTCGTGCCTAAGGCGACGTAGTTCTAAGCTTTTTAAGCCCAGGATTTCAAGTCTGGTTGCGTAAGGTATTCTGTTGTGAGTAGAGGAGTGGAGGACTCTTCTCATAAAGTATCTCTGGACACTTTCTAATGTGGAATATGTCGAATTGTTCATGGATAATTTTTTTTGAGTATGCTGATATTAAACAGTTGGTGTGAATGCATGTGTGTACTGACACCCCCTCCAGTGAACAGGACTAATTAGCCTTTTCTTAGATAAAGCAAGGAATAGTTGTTGTAGAGTAATTTGTTGGTACTACAAAGCCCATATTGTGTGTCCTTTAGTACTACAGGTAGTGAGAGCTCTCTTACACACAAAGCTCACAAACGTTAGTGAAAATGTATCAGATGAGACGCTCCACCCCACCCTAAAAGCTGTGCCTCTTTTGTGTGCTTGAACACATCTGTTTCTAGCTCAAGGTTGACCTGAAAAATCAAGCATTGGTATGGCAAACTCAGCAGTCTTTATATCTTTGTTACACTGAATAGTACGGTCTTAAACATTTTTTTTCTAATTCCCTGGGTTTTCAAGGTATGATTGGTAACTGAAATGTTCTTAATGCTTTCACCCAAATTCAAGTTATTCTGTCATTGATGCAATCTCACTGGAAAACTAAATATAGACCTTGGTACAAATCAGACATTATTCAGCATAAAAATAGATGACCTGTGGTCTTCATGTGTTGATGAACATTATCTCCTAACTGCATGGTTAGAAGTGAGCAATGCTGAAATATTCTTCAACATCTGGAGAACCTACAGATTTTTGTATCTATGTATCTAATATGAGTTCAGAGGCAGTGCTTATAAGCCAGTGTATTCCTTCTGCTTCCCTCAACATTTTAACTCCACCAATTTGAATAAAAGTCATGCTTACTATTAATTCTAGGAGTGAAGTCCCACATGCCTCAAAAGCACCTAGATCAGGGGAAGTAATAATAATAATAATAATAATAATAATAATAATAATAATAATAATAATAATAATAATAATAATAATAATAATAATAATAATAATAATAATAATAATAATAATAATAATAATAATAATAACAACAACAACAACAGAGTTGGAAGGGACCTTGGAGGTCTTCTAGTCCAACCCCCTGCTTACGCAGGAAACCCTACACTACTTCAGACAGATGGTTATCCAACATCTTCTTAAAAATGTCTAGTGTTGGAGCATTCACAACTTCTGGAGGTAAGCTGTTCCACTGATTAATTGTTCTAACTGTCAGGAAATTTCTCCTTAGTTCTAAGTTGCTTCTCTCCTTGATTAGTTTCCACCCATTGCTTCTTGTTCTACCCCCAGGTGCCTTGGAGAAAAGTTTGACTCCCTCTTCTTTGTGGCGACCCCTGAGATATTGGAACACTGCTATCATGTCACCCCTGGTCCTTCTTTTCATTAAACTAGACATACCCAGTTCCTGCAACCATTCTTCATATGTTTTAGCCTCCAGTCCCCTAATCATTTTTGTTGCTCTTCTCTGCACTCTTTCTAGAGTCTCAACATCCTTTTTACATCGTGGCGACCAAAACTGTATGCAGTATTCCAAGTGTGGCCTTACCAAGACATTATAAAGTGGTATTAACACTTCGCGTGATCTTGATTCTATCCCTCTGTTAATGCAGCCTAGAACTGTGTTGGCTTTTTTGGCAGCTGCTGCACACTGCTGGCTCATATTTAAATGGTTGTCCACTAGGACTCCAAGATCCCTCTCACAGTTACTACTGTTGAGCAAGGTACCACATATACTGTACCTGTGCATTTTGTTTTTCTTGCCTAAATGTAGAACCTTACTTTTTTCACCATTGAATTTCATTTTGTTTGATAGCGCCCAATGTTCAAGTCTGTCAAGATCCTTCTGTATCTTGAGCCTATCTTCTGGAGAGTTGGCTATTCCTGCCAGTTTGGTGTCATCTGCAAATTTGATGAGTTCCCCATCTATCCCCTCGTCCAAGTCATTGATGAAGATGTTGAAGAGTACTGGGCCTAAAACAGAACCTTGGGGTACTCCACTGCATACTTCCCTCCATGTAGATGCAGTTCCATTGAGCACTACACGTTGAGTGCGGTTGGTTAGCCAGTTTCGAATCCATCTGGTGGTGATGCTGTCTAACCCACATTTTTCTACTTTATCTAGTAGTAGGTTATGATCTACTTTGTCAAATGCCTTACTGAAGTCCAAGTAAACCACATCGACAGCATTCCTCTGGTCCACTAATTTTGTCACTTTATCAAAGAATGCAATAAGATTAGTCTGGCATGATCTGTTTTTGACAAACCCATGTTGGCTTTTGGTTATTACTTTGTTTGCTTCTAGGTGTTCATTGATTCATTGCTTGATTATCTTTTCCAAAATCTTCCCTGGTATTGAGGTCAGGCTGATAGGTCTGTAGTTTCCTGGATCTGTTTTTTTTCCTTTTTTGAAGATGGGAACTACATCAGCTCTTTTCCAGTCCTCTGGCAGTTCCCCGGTGCTCCAGGATCTTTGAAAGATATAGTTCAGTGGTTCTGAGATCTCGTCTGCCAGTTCCTTCAGAACCTTGGGGTGTAATCCATCTGGTCCTGGTGATTTGAATTCGTCTATGGTAGACAGGTGTTCACTTACCATTTTCTTCCCTATTTTAACTTGTGTTCCTAATATGTTTTTTGTGATGCTGTTTTTGATAGGTTGGACTGTTTTCTCCCTTTGTGTAAAGACAGATGCAAAAAACGTGTTAAGTAGCTCTGCTTTCTCCCTGTTGCTTGTCACCTTCTTGCCACTTTCTCCCTGTAATGGACCAATTGTTTCCTTGACTTTTTTCTTGTTTTTAATATGTTGGAAGAAGCTTTTTTTGTTACTTTGTACTTTTGTCGCAAGCCTTTGTAGACACTTCGTAATCTAGAATCAAGAAAGATAAAGCTGAGAGTCCTAGCAATAATGCTCATATGAATCGAGGCCAGATATTAAGATGTTCATAATGAATTATTTTAAAGCATGAGGTGTTGCTTTTATTCCAGAAATATATCTAATACATCCATTGTTTTACCTCCTAGCATTATAGTTCATATCTAGATCCAAACCTGGCTCCTCTGCTTGATTTTTGCTTTACCAATCCTGTAGTTACTACAGCAGTTATTTCTGGGGTTTTTTCCCCCACTGAAAAGTGGAGTATGATCTAATATTGAGATATATGTTTGCATAGCCTAGATCTGTTTATCCTATGAAGCGACTCTGTTTTTTTAACCTTTCCCCTGTCCTTGCTCATCATTTATCTATTTATTAATTGAATAGACCAGTTAATAGGACTAAAGCTTTGCAGAATGAATGAATGAATAAATAAATCATATCCCAAGATGATGTCAGCATAAGAGAGGCTGATATTAATTAATATTTTCCTTTTCACGGCTGGTACAGTTTCGGCTTATGTGCCAGAGCCATCTTAGAAATTACCTGCTTTATTTTTAATGAGTGGGAACCTTGACATATCTGGCAAGCTCTGGAAGCAAAATCCTGCTCATTGTGATTGTGAGCATCAATATAGAACTTCTATTAAGCATCTCCAAATCTGTAATGTACATCTGTTTAAAAAAAATATTATTTTATTCAGAAAATAAGATAGGACTATTTAAAAATAGGTGGGTAACAGCTAGTTCTGCATTTACAGCCCAAAAGTAAAGTGTGGTGTGAAATAATTGCTATATTTTGCATTTTTCATATTTGTTATGTTTCATATCTTTCATATTTCCTCTTGTGGCTTTTTTATGAGGTACCAGTTTCAGCCTACAAGATGGATTCACAATAGTTTTTCTTTCTTTTTTTTCTCACAACAAAACTACCTACTGTTAACTCAGAAATGTCCATCTAAGTTGTTTTGTAAATTCTGATTTAAAAGCATGCTGCAGTGCAGTACTGGAATATGATGTTAGCTGCTTTTCAGGAAAATAAAGCCATGTGCAATGTGAACTTCATTTCATTTTTCTAATAGAAGTATATTAAGTTGTCTTTTTAACATTATTCAGTTCTTTTTAGGAAGATTTTTTTATTGTTTGACATATCTTACTTGTGTCTATGTATATGTATTTAGTTTCCACAATCACATATGATAGCTAAGTACAAATAGATTAAGCTATACAGACACTTGGGAGTATGACTGTAAAAGTTACCATGTACCAAATTGAATGTTACCTGGACCACATGCTGTACTAAACCAAAATTTATGTTTGCTTTTTAAAAAATAAAATAAATATACAAAATCCTAATGAAATAAACCATATTAGATTATAACATAATATGTGAGCTATGCTTGATATTTCATCTTATTCTGTAAATGCAGTAATCCATGATCTCAGGCAGAGACTGACCATAGCAAATGTTTTAATTGGAGACAGGAGTGAATGAACCAAAATGTTACTGAATCCAGAATTTGTGCTTTACAATCAATTCCAACTACCGTTTTAACTTACATATGACTCTGCATATGTGCAGAGTAATAACTCTGTAGAGAGAAGGTTGGTGGAGAGTAAACATATAGAGAGAGTAAATATGCAGAGAGTAAGTACTTGTACCAAAATAAGACCTTAAGAGAAATACCCAAGAAACATTACCTAGGTAAAAGAGGCTGAAGCATTTTTAAGTCCTGCCAAGTAAGATAATATCCAGAAGTGACTCATTTTATTTTTTATTTATTTATTTTTGTCAAGTACGTGTTGGTAATATACATAGATATAACATTGGATGTTATAACACATAAGATGGGTACTGATAAGAGGAACATTAGGACAGGGACGGTAGGCACGCTGGTGCACTTATGCACGCCCCTTACTGACCTCTTAGGAATCAGGTGAGGTCAACAGTGGACAGTCTAAGGGTAAAGTTTTGGGTGACAAGGGTAAAGTTTTGGGTGACAAAACTACAATGTCAGGTAGTGAGTTCCAGGCATTTACCACTCTGTTGCTAAAGTCGTATTTTCTACAGTCAAGTTTGGAGCAGTTCACTTTGAATTTGTATCTGTTGTGTGCTCGTGTATTGTTGTGGTTGAAGCTGAAGTAGTCGTTGACAGGAAGGACGTTGTAGCAGATAATTTTATGAGCTATGCTTAGGTCGTGCCGAAGGCGACGTAGTTCTAAACTTTCTAAGCCCAGGATTTCAAGTCTGGTTGCATAAGGTATTCTGTTGCGACTAGAGGAGTGGAGGACTCTTCTTGTAAAGTATCTCTGGACACTTTCTAATGTATTTATGTCCGATATGCAGTGTGGCTTCCAGACAGATGAGCTGTATTCAAGGATTGGTCTGGCAAATGTTTTGTATGCTCTGGTTAGTAGTGTGATATTACCAGAGAAGAAGCTACGTAAGATTAGGTTAACAGTTCTTGAAGCCTTTTTGGTGATGTTGTTGCAGTGGGCTTTGGCACTTAGGTCATTTGATATGAGTATTCCAAGGTCTTTGACAGGGTGAGGATCATCTGCAAGGTCTTGTCTGTTCAGCTTGTATTTGGTGTTCTGATTTTTTTTGCCAATGTGTAGGACAGAGAATTTGCTGGTTGAGATTTGGAGTTGCCAGACACAGACATTTCCCTAATTCACTGGAGTATAAGAAGTGGGAGGAGGTACAATATGATCAAACTAACAACATTCTGTTAGATCAGATTCTCCTCATTGTTGGCCCCTTCTTTATGGGACATCATTCTCCTAGAGCAGGCCTGTCAAACTGGCGGCCCCTGGGCTGGATGCGTCACACGCAGGCCATGCCCACCCTGACTCTGCAAAGGCAAAAAAACATTGCAATACATCACAATATGTCACATGACGTGATTGAGTTTGACACCTGTGTCCTAGAGGCACAATTGGCCTCCAGATTGCTGCTTTTTCGAAAGGCCCAAAGACATGGTTTTGTAAGAGGGTGGGGGGACAAGGAATGAAAACAGAGTCCATCAAGTGATTGATCTGATTGTGTTGTTGCTACAACAGGATTTTTTTAATGTTGTAAGCTTCCTGGAGTCACCTATGTGTGAGTTGGGTGGCCATATAAATTTGTTTAACAAATAAAAATAGACACTCTTATAAAGGTAGTTTTTACTAAATGCCTCCTCTGTGACCCCTTCATATCCATATAGTCTACACTAGGACAGTTTATCTATTATAATGGTATGTCGCGGTCCTATTCATTAAAAAAAAAAGCCTCCAAAGACCGACCATGAAATTGCTTCCACAATGCATCATCTTTACAAAATAGTTAGCCATCTCCTCTCCTTGTACAGATGCTCACTATCACACCTCATATAGGTGCTCACTATTGCTGTTGTATTATAGAACAGATAGATTTATCATTTTTATTTTCTAATAATGCCTTTGAGGTCTACAGGAATTAAAAACCATTTTTGAATATCAAGATTGAGCTGGAGGCTTATGCTGCATTTTGTCATTTCCCTCAAAGTTTTTTTCTAACACTAAAGCATTTTTTAAGGTCAAATATGGCAAAAAACCCTAACATTACCATGACTACTATTGTGTGCCTCTCTGAAACATGTTCTTCAAGCAGCTAACACCTCAAGGCAAAAAAGGGGAGAGGGGGAGGAGGAGACTAGTTGCTGTTGTTAAATAAATATTGCTGGATTTCTCATAGCTTGCAGTTTGTGTGACTCAGAACCTTCATGCTTTACTTTTTTCCTCATCAAATTTTGCGTATGCTCTAATTATGCAAGTCATCATGCTTAGTTAGTAAACAGTTAAGAACGGTGAGTAGAATGGTTTTCTTTCAGTGTCATTGTTGTTTTTAATCCATACATACATGCTATAAATGTTTAACTGTAGGGGCAAATGCTGTTGCTCAGCAACAAAGACTTGGCAAGAGCTCAGAAGCAGCTCCACATTACTAACAGACAATGTAGCACACTGTTCAGCGATCAATAACTTTTGATTTAAAGATTTTGTCCAGTTTATCAGCCTTTCTATCTACAACTCCCAAGTGTATTAAGTGAGCAATAAATATAAGAAATCTATGGAAAGCATAGCTTTGTTTCAAATTTTGTCAAACAATTTATCATAAATATTCTCCTCCTGCTCAAGTGATTACAGTTGTACTGTAAATTATACTACATATATACATACTGCCCTTGAAGAGCATTCAGAAGCATTTATTTATTTATTTATTTATTTATTTATTTATTTATTTATTTATTTATTTATTTATTTATTTATTTATTTATTTATTTATTTATTTATTTATTTATTTGTCAAACATGTACAAGATAACAAGTATAGGTATGAACATAACCATGAACAAAGGAAGGAAATACAGATAAATGGGGACAGTAAGACTGGGATGGTAGGCATGCTGGTGTGCTTATGCACGCCCCCTTTACGGACCTCTTAGGAATTGGGTGAGGTCCACGGTAGGCACTTTGAGGTTGAAGCTGTGAGGGTTTGAGGCTGTAACAATGGAGTTGGGTAGAGCATTCCAGGCATTGACCACTCTGTTGCTGAAGTAGTATTTTCTGCAATCGAGTTTGGAGCGGTTTACCTTGAGTTTGTATTGATTGTTTGCCTGTGTATTATTGTGGTTGAAGCTAAAGAAGTCGTTGACAGGTAAGACGTTGTAGCAGACAATTTTGTATACTATGCTGAGATCGAACCGCAGGGGGCGCAGTTCCAGATTGTCCAAGCCCAGAATTTCAAGCCTGGTGGCATAAGGGATTCCATTGTGAGTAGAGGAGTGGAGTACTTTTCTCGGGAAATACCTCTGGACCCGCTCAATCATATTAATGTCCGATATACAGTGTGGATTCCAGGCGGATGAACTGTATTCAAGAATTGTCTGGCAAAGGTTTTGTATGCCCTAGTTAGCAATACAATGTTACTGGAGAAGAAGCTTCGCAAGATTAGGTTAACAACTCTTAATGCCTTTTTGGCAATGCTGTTACAGTGAGATTTGGGGCTTAGATTGTTTGAGATGAGTACTCCTAGGTCCTTGACAAAGTGAGGGTCGTCTACGATATCGTTTCCGCCCAACTTGTATGTGGTTTTCTGATTATTATTTTTTGCCAATGTGTAGGACAGAGCATTTATTAGTTGAGATTTGGAATTGCCAAATGTTTGACCATTCTGACACATAGTCAAGGTCGCTTTGTAGGGCAGCAGCATTGTCAGTGGTGTTAAATAATTTTACATCATCAGCGGACACAGCTGCTTTTATTATGGTCGCATAGGTCATTGATGTAAAGCAGAAAGAGTGTGGGTCCTAAAACGCTGCCTTGGCGGGCACTGCTGTTAACTGGTGCCAGATTTGATTGGGCCTGCCCTATTTTGACTACTTGTTGCCTGTTGGACAGGAACACAGCTATCCATTTGTGCAGGGATCCGGAGATGCCGTAAGAACCTAGTTTCAACAGTAGTTTGACATGCACCACTGAATCAAAGGCTTTACAGAAGTCTATGTAAATTGCATCTATTGCTTTACCCTGGTCAAGATGTGTGGTCCAAATGTTTCTACAGTGTAGGAGTTACAGATTACAGGACAATTTTTTCCTAAAACCAAACTGCTTGTTAGATAGCAGGTTGTTTGTCCCTAAGTGGAGGGTGATGGATTGGTTTATAATTGATTCCATAATCAATTCTGGTGTAGAAAGTGGCAGCATGGGTAGTTAATAATATATTTTATTTGGCACATATAACACCATGTAACAATGTGTGGGAATGACCATGGAAGAGAGTGGGAAGAGTTGCAACCAGGGCAATGCTCGAATTTGAGATCACTTTAACTACAGAAAAAATGTGGGTATGGCAAACATCTCAAAAGGGACTCCCCCTAGTTATTTGGCTATAAAGGCAAGAGGGAGAAATGTATTTCAGGCTTGCAAGATTCTATTAATATAACCCTACAATGAAATAGAGCTAATACTTCTGGGTGTACTTTTGTCTGTACTACCTTGCAATGTTGACAAAACACAACTTCATGAGTGGCATTGATTGCCAAAGTTGAAGGAGGTGGTCAGTTACAGAATACCTATTTTTCAAAAGACAATCTGGTGAGATTAATCTTCCACACATTGCTTGGTGTACATTTTTCTTTTTATCTCAAGAACTTGTGATAACAGCTCACAATATTATATACACTAAACTGCCTGTATGTCTATGAGGTAGTCTAGAGGCAGTCCTGGAGATAAAGATACTGCAGGCTAGTACTTTTCTTTGAATTATTTATGGTTTATTTCTATTCTATTTATTTCTATTGTAAAGCAAGATAAGTCAGTTAGAAAGGCTGGTGGAGATCGCAGTATGATACCCAACATTTATATTTATTGGCCTTGCACTCCTTATTCTACTAACTGGAATATTCTCAAAAAGAAACATTTTAATGTTGGATAAATTGATGCAATGCAGATCATGATCAATGTGAAAACCAATGTATTGGAGTCCAAAATAAATATGTTTGACAGGGAAAATGAAGTGAATGATTGCAAATTATGCATAAATATGTAAAATTGCAGCAAGTAGATAAATTGGTGGAATGTTTACCATAGATTGAAAAATCAACAGGCAACATTTATAATTGTACATTTGTTATATTTTAGTTGCATGATCCATGAAGAGGTACAGTATAACTTTTCAAAGATAAATTATGAAAGGGTAACCTGCATGCAGCTTTTAATTTTCTTACAGGCTCTTCCACAGATATTCACCATTCTTTCCTTTTTGTCTATTATAGCAATAATCAAATACACACATATTTTTATTGAAGATATTATAGTTATAAAAGCTAATGTAAACTAAACTTAGAAAGTAAAAAGAGAGTAAAATGCAAAGAACATTTTTAGAAGTAGTGAAATAAAGAAAAAGAATAGAAATACATAAAAAAGTTACTTTCAATCTTCATCACAACAAATATAAACAAGTTTGTTAACTCTTCACTTCCTATAAGGTTAAAAATAGGCATTACTTCCCATAACTTATCCTTTATCTGTAAGCAAATCCATAACGTTTCAATTTGGAGCTGCAAAAACTCTACAAAGGATTGCTGGAATTGCATTAAAATGTGTCTGATTTTAGCCTTGATGAACCTCTATCAACTTGATCAATATAAACCAACTTAATATTCCTTCCTTTTATTTCTGAAAAATTTAATCTTTAATTAATTCAAATTATGTTAAAGGATTTGATTTCTTCTCAATTCTTTATCCCATTTTTGTCCCTTCTTCTTTGAGGCTTCTTTGAGGGTTTTACAAGTTTTTTTCTTAAATCCAATAAAAAAGACATTATTCAGATCATTTTCTTAGTTTATCATTTGTACTGTATTTCCCCATTAATTTTTAAAACTTTAGTCATCTTCTTTTGCAAATCCAATAAAGTTTTCTTGTCTTGGTTTTTTTCTTGCTCTGTCACTTTGTATTTCCACTTAAAACCTTCTGTTTGTCTTTTAATCCACACTTTTAAAAAAATGAATATTTATGAATCGACCAGTTTTGCATCAAGCAAGATTTGTTTCATGTCTGTCTATTCATTAATATCATTTAGACAAATTCTATCCATAGAAACAGACATTAATGATATTGTGGCTACTTATTCCTGCCCCCATTCTTTGAAGATCTTTACTATTTCAAATGTTACAGAGTTTGATGTCATTTTGTAAATTTCAATCCTAATCGAAACCAAACGCAATTTGCCTGAAATCTTTAGTCCCCTTGAGTGTCCAATTTAAATCATAAAGTCTGTTTTGACTCAGAGTGGATAAAATAATGTTGGTTCCCAAGAAAAGTTGTTTAATTTATATGGTTCCAAAATCTTATAATAAAAGATTCAATATTCCAAACTTATCCGGACCCTTTATTTGTTTATAACTCTCTTGGTTCAAAAACACACTTTGCTTTTGGTCATTTATTTCAAATTCTTTAAATGCTTAAACTTATCATTTGTTTTTCTTTTGTTCAGAAATGAAGATAGGTGGCTTTTTGAATTTGTCATTCAAAAGATTTCTAATAGCTTTAACATGGTTAGATGATTAACTGCAAGATGGTTAGATTTCTGAAAGTCATTAAAAGCAAGATGAGCAAACCTAGTGTGCTTTAAAAAGTCCCACTGCCCGTTGTGAGTCTGATTGATCCCTTCATGTTGGGGCACTCAAATTGAGGAAAACAGCTATCCTGTGGTGTCCTCATAGAAGCAGCTATCAGGGGTCTCCAACCTTGGCAACTTTAAGACTTGTGGACTTCAACTCCCAGAATTCCTCAGTCAGCAAAGCAAAGCTGGCTGAGGAATTCTGGGAGTTGAAGTCCACAAGTCTTAAAGTTGCCAAGGTTGGAGACCCCTGATCTAGATAGCACATGTGGATGATCTTCCATCCTCTCCCTTCCAGGGACATTTCAAAGAACCAGTGTAGTCATTGGTTTTTCATTCTTTGGGTCTTTTCTCTCCAGTTAAGTCCTCCAATAATCATATGTTACTTTATTTTGCCATGGATACTGTGAAAAGGCAATTGCTAAAAGGACCTTGAATATAATAAAAAATGTTGTGGCAATCTCAGAATTCCATGATTGATCAACTAAGATACTTATCATTTAATACACTTCGTATGGTGTATTAGTTGATGAAAATGACTCAATTATTGGAAATCATTTATATGACAAAAATAATTATGCAATTTCTTGAACAGAGCAATGCATCACTGTAAACATAGAATAGAATGAAAGTAAACTGCCAAGGAAACCGCTCCCAGTATCGTTCCCTATATTATTTTGTTACTGTAAATTAGGTTTAAGAGGGCTGCGGAATACTTCTAGGTATGATTCCTAGAAAATGTTTCAGGGCACGTGGGTGTGCAAATATAGCACTTGTCTGGAGTTTTTAAAATGTAGCTGCTTAAAAAAAAAGTGCAATCATGCTCCAAGCACATTTTTGACATCAAATCAAAAGCATTGCCTAGCTCTAATGATTTCCCTAACAGCATAAAGCATCTGAAGAAGAAACACCTATTTGATATACCAGTACCTGTTTTAGGCAGTCTTTTAAAAATGTATTTTATTTATTAAATGGAAGTGCCTAAAAAAATCCTATACTGTATTTTAACACAACAATATTTTTATCTGATTTCATAGGTTCTATTGAACTACTGAGCGCAAACACATTTTTCCTGGTGAAATTCAGCTCCATACTTCCACCCAGTGGGGTTTTCTTGATAAAAATTGAAGTACATTTTTAACAGGAGTAAGATGAAGCAATTTTCTCCCGCTGCATTGGGGTAAATAGTGTTACATTTATACCATTTTTATGAAGTGTTACTATAATTAAATTAAATAACTATCTAGCAATGGCTTTAGTCATTTTACATCACACTCACAATACATAAACCATGTATTTGGCAGTAAGAGTAGAAATTACAATCCTTACAGTACAATTTTACAGACTAACATGTCAACTCAGCCAATCCATATTACATACTATAGCCAGTGAATATTAAAACATTCCACGGGTTTATAAAAAGTCTACAAAAATAGGTAGTTGTTATTGTATTGTATAGATACAGTATGCTGATGGACTGGCCTAATCTTCTGATTTATTTGTACTTTTATATTGCACATGTTAGTGTAGAAAGTTAGCACCGACCCCTCTTAGAAGAATGAAATATTTTAGGAAATATTAAAAAGGCAGAATATTATATTTTCCCTAAAGGAGAAACATGTTTCTAAAGACAAAAACTCAGAGCCACGGTTCCCTGCCCCCAAGCAGATACTAAGCTGAGGCCAGGTTTTAGAAATGCAGATTTGGTAATCCATTCAAGACAGGATATTTTGAACAAAGGTAGAATGGTAGGATTAGCCCTCACTCAAGATCCAAACCAGGACAAAGCCATTAAGACACAATAGGAATTGCCTACAGAACACAAGCCTCTTCATTACATCATCACCCTCCAAGTTTCAATCAAACTTAACTCAGAAAACCTCAGCTATGACACCTGCATAGCCCCATGCGGTAATAACTTCCTTCAAATGCAAAAGGATAGGGAAAAATTGCAATCACAGCTCTAGCCTCTTCATATCTATGGAAACAGTAAGGGTGTACTTTTCACACATGGCTTCTCCATTTTGGCTTTTTGTAAAATACATGATAATATAGTGTAATACACAGGTGTCAAACTCATGGCGCCATGTTGCCATATCGCGACGCTTTATCCCTTTGTGGAGCTGGGATGGGCGTGGCCTGCACCTGACCGTTTGACACCCCTGGTGTAATATATCATGTGTTGTTGGTATTCATCTGAGGTTGTATTTACCTACTTTTAAGAACTGCTAAGGACTAGATGATTTTTACATGTCCTCATACATAAAGCCATGGAACTCAAAGAGGCTTTCTTTTTCACATGACTGTGTTAAATTATTGCAATTCATTACAGAATTCTTGAGCAAATTATTAGAAAAATGCCTCTGCTAGTACTGTGAAAATTACTTATGAAATATTTAATAGTATTGAGCTACTAGTATGCAGGCATCTGGTTGCTGAAGGTACTCCTAAACCAATTATTATAATTTTCAGTGTTGAATGAGATCTATACCTAGATATACATTACATATACAAAATTTTCCTACCCTGTTCCAACTACATCCCATTAATCCCATATATTCTTAGCTTTTAAAAAAAATTAATCCTGTTATATTTCTATAAGCCATTTTTCTCTAAATATGTTTATATGCTCAGGTTTATCAGAGTAATAACTGCACTATATTTGGCAAACATTTACAAATTCTTATTTCTGTATTTTACCAAGTTATGCCAAGAACACTTTGTTCATAGTCAGTTACAGGGAATTTTTGAATGTATGCAAAAAAAAAAAAAAAAAAAAAAAAAGAACAGGAAAACTAAATCAAAGACCAGTTAGTTGTATCGAAAACAGCAATGGAATTCTATGCATGCCCATTTAGAAATTGTACAGGTCGTCCTCGACTTACGACAACAATGGAGACCAACATTTCTGTTAATGTTGCCCCATTTAATGACCTTTCCTGCCACAGTTGTTAAGTGAATCACCGTAAATGTTAAGGTAGTGACACGGTTGTTAAGTGAATCTGGCATCCCCATTAATTTTTGCTTGTCAGAATGATGCAAAAAGGGATCACATGACCCTGGAACACTGCAACCATCATAACTATGAGTCAGTTGCCAAGTATCTAAATTTTGATCATGTGATCATGGGGATGCTGCAACGGTTGTAAGTGTGAAAAACGGTCATAAGTCATTTTTTTCCAGTACTGATGTAACTTTGCACGGTCACTAAATGAACAATTGTACGTTGAGGGCTACCTGTATTAAGGCAAAAGGATCTGTTTTAAAATCACAGTACAAATGCACCACATACATTCAGAAAGTTTAGCTGTATTTCTTAAAAATACAAAGAACATTTTAATATAGTCAGCCTATTCAAATTGTAATTTAAACTTTAAAAATCCCTGCAAGTAGATTTCAATTTGCAAAAATATTTTTATTATAACTTCATAAACTTTAGTAAGAGCTGACGCTACAAAATTTAAAGGCATGCCATTGTGGGGGAAAAAAGTCCCTAACCAGTTCATATTATCATTTTTTTGTGTCTGCAATTTAAAACAATATGACAAGTTATGCTTTTTCCTCAATTTTTTGAAGTAGATATTCCATCTGTAAATTTAGATTTGGTTGTCCTTTTCTAGTCCTTTTACTTAATATTTTATATGTTTCCATTTTCTTCTGTTTATAAAGTTTTTGAGCTTTCTCTCTTTCTTCTCTTCTTCTTTTGGCTGCCTGAAAATAAAAAAAAACTAGAATAATGAAGACATGTACTTATTTCACTCCTTTAGTTATTTCATACTATGCATGCTGCATCAATCTTAGCAACTATATACTGTATATAACAAAAATAGCATCTATCAATATACATTCTGAATGCTCTTCTCATTTTACTCACAAGACAGAGCATGTAAGTGTTGACATAAGTTCCTTCTATTGATGAAACATAAACATATGCTTTTAAGACTATATAAGACATACTCAAAAGTGATCAGCATTATTGAAATCAGTAACTGCCTATGCAAAACTTAAAACCAAACCAAGATATATAGCCCTAAAACCAATGACTTTATTTAAAAGTTACATACTTCTTTTTTCTCGTTTCGTTCAGTCCTTATTTTTTCATAATCCTCTTTTGCTTTCTGGGTTGAAGTTTTTGCTTTAGGTTTTCTCTGAATCACATTGCTCCTGTGTCAAACAAAAATACTAGCAATTAAAATATGCCTTTGGTTAAGCAGAACTATATTCTCTAAGCAGTTGGGAACTTTGATTCAATGACTGAAAACCTGTGGAATGGATGAATGGCAAAGATCCTTAGATTATTATTTGCTTCAGCCCAGTACCTTATTTAGTCATTGCAATGTTTTTGGGAAACAGTGCTAGAAATAATTTTACCATTGGTCTCTGGGGAAGAAATGGTGAAGTAAAAATGGCTTGCTAAAAGCAGAGCTAATGATTGTGGAATGAAGAGCCGCAAATAGACTGGCTCTTTATAATACCTCTTGGGAGCTTGAGATTGCTCATAAGTACTCTAGGCCACAGGTCACCAACCGGTGGTCCGTGGACCACTGGTGGTCCGTGAGAAAATTTTGGTGGTCCGTGAAGAAATCTTGGTAAACGCCATCCAGTCCGGGGAGCAGCCAGAGTTTGCTGTCCATTGTGGACGCAATGGACACTTGCCTTCCGAGGTCTGCATTGGTGGAGATGCAGCTACTGCTGCTCTGGGGCTGAGAAGGGGGGCAGCAGCGGCGGCAGGGCTCTCGAAGGCAACGTTATGTCCCAGGGCTGCACATGCACTCTCAGACCCCCCTCGGAACCAGAGGAGCAGCCGCAGCAGCTGCCGCCAGCTTCTCAGGGGCCTCGTGGTGGTGGGCTTCGCTGCTACAGCTACAGCTCTGGAATATGGGACTGACTTTCCCAACAATATCAGCAAGCCACTGTCAAATAAGCTTCAATTATTTTGTAATAATTACACTAACTTTAATAATTTTGTTACAATTAAAACAACCTTTAAAGATTTTGTTATGATTAAATAAGCATTTATGATTTTGTTATAAATAAGCATTTATAATTTTGTTATATTAAATACGTGCATTTCATAGTAATAAAATGGAAGTTCTCTGATCATTATTTTACAAATGTATTTATCTTTTCAAAAAAATTCATATTAGTGGTCTGCGGGACTTAAAATTATGAATTAGGCCCCGTGGGATTTAAAATTATGAACTTGGTGGTCCACGGGTTTTAAAATTATGACCTTGGTGGTCCCTGAGGTCCAAAAGGATGGGGACCCCTGCTCTAGGCAATTGATACTTGCAAGAAGACCAAAGACACCAGTCTGTAGCAGATTTCGATGGGTGATGAGGGAATCTTGCTCAAACCACGATTGATACCTTTTTAAAGGTCACTGGATTTACATACCGTATTTTTCAGAATGTAAGACGCACCGAAGTATAAGACACACCTTAGTTTTGGGGGAGGAAAACAAAGAAAAAAGGCCTCTGCCTCCCAGCAATCTGCCAAACAGCAAACAGCACAGATGATATACACTGTTTGCTGTGTATTTCTGTGCATGTGTGCTTGACCCATAGAAATAGCAAAGAATTGGAGAAATGTATATGATGGCAGTATATTAATCCCAAAAAGTTTTCTTAAATGTAATCACACTAACTCCTCCCAATTATTTAAATAGATCTACTCCAAACATCACTAAGTCAGGGTTTAATTCAGCTGCCTTATTTTAATACTAATACTTAATACTAAAACAGGACATTTCAGATTATACTTTTACAGATCTTTAAAATTGATGTGGCTTTCTGGAAGGCTTTCTGCTATTTAAAAGAAGATACAATAGCACTGGGCCTCTTCAGAGCAAGAATTTACTTTAAAAAGCTTCTTCATTTTGTTAAGTTGTCTAGAACAATAATAAAGCAGTCTTTAAAAAATAAGTCTAATAATTTGAACACTCTACAAACATTTAACAAAACAACATATTAACACAATCTGCCTAGGATAAAACTCACAACCTGACTGTGAGGCAAGAGTTCTACCTCTAGGCTATAGCAGCTGTAGCTTACTTCCTTGCAATTTCAGCAGTGTAACATTGCCAGCAGTTTATCTCCCAGCATTTTGTCTCATTACAGCCACCGTAGTTAGTTTCATTTTACCACGTGGCTTGCAAGACCTGTCAGCTGTAGGTCGGGAGGCAAGTAATCTCTTAGTGTGCTAATAAGGCTTTGCCCTGTTTGCTGCAAAGAGTTAAATTGCTGGCAGGCAGAGGCCAAAGGGTGGGGGTGGCTGGGCGGGGCTACATTCGGTGTATAAGACGCACCCAAATTTTCACCCTCTTTTTGAGGGTAAAAGGGTGCGTCTTATACTCCGAAAAATACGGTACTTCCTTTTCTAAGCACTTTCACAAATTGTTAACTGCTTTTCAATTATTAGGAACTTTTGGATCAACAAATCTGGGTGAATTTCCTTCAAATCTTAGTAACAGAAGCTTTAAATATAAGTTAAATGACTTTTTTTTGAATAAACAGCAAAGAAATTATTATAACTTTGATTATTGGAAAATTACCTATTACCCATCTCCTCCCATTTATGACTGTATGACTATAACTTGTTGCTTGTATCCTTACGATTTATATTAATATTGTTTCCTGATTGCTTACTTGAACCCTATGACAACCATTCTTGACAAATGTATCTTTTCTTTTATGTACACTGAGAGCATATGCACCAAAGACAAATTCCTTGTGTGTCCAATCACACTTGGCCAATAAAGAATTCTATTCTATTCTATTCTATTCTATTCTATTCTATTCTATTCTATTCTATTCTATTCTTCTATTCTATTCTATTCTATTCTATTCTATTCTATTCTATTCTATTCTATTCTATTCCAAATAAACTAAGGGTCCAGTTAAACTTGAAATAAGATTTTGGAATTACTTATACAAATCCTTTCTGTGGAAAATATTTTTGTTTTAAATTCTTTAAAAACAACATATAGAATGGAATTTCAAACATTACACTCTAGAAGAATTGTATTAAAGAACACTTACAAATTCAGAATGAAAAGATTGCTAGGAAATATAAAGTTGATTATCTGATCAAGATTAAAATAGCTGTTGTTCTGCCAACCCTTAATGAACGTTTGCTGAAATCAGAACTGAATGACAATGCTTTAAAGATTTGTTTATAGGTAAGAGATGGTATATTCCAAAATAAGATCATTTATTTTATTTTAAGAGGTGATGAGTAACTAAAATTGTTTATACTTGTGATGAAGTCATTACTTTATATATTTTTCTTTATTATATTCTTATTTTTCTTTCTTTTCTATTTATCTCTATTTTTATTTCTTTTCTGCACTTTCTATTTTTGCTTTGTTTTATTTTTCAGTTTGTATTAATTTTTATTGTTGCAATTGTAATTTTTAATAATTTAAATTACTTTAAAGAAATCATTTTGCTACTAAGAACACTAGCATTCTTACTCTGAAGTTACAGTCTCCTTCTCTTCAAGTACTACTGGTTTATGTTTAGGTTTCTGCTGTTTCTGAAGCATTTCCTCTTCAGCTAAATAAAGATGTTTCAGATGTTCTGGATAATGTTCAGTATACCCAACATTCTTCTGAGGATTCACATGTCTTTCCTTTTTAAGTAACTTTTTGTAGGCACGTTGAATCTTTTGTTTTCTCCAAATGGCAAAGCCTTGACCTAAAAGTATAGAACAAAAAGATTAATTACTTTTTAATGAATATATTTTTTTCATAACATGTACTCACCAATCTGATATTTAAAACTGAAATTCTGTTACTATACCAATCTGTATCTGGTAGTGATTCATTGGTTACAAAGTGTATACCTTGAGATGGGACAAGATTCAAGGATTCATATTGCCATACCCCTTTATCTGTTCCATCTGTAAATTCAATATCAGCTAACAATTAGAGCTTTAGCTAAGCCAGCAGTCCCCAAATTTCTGGCTCCGCAGACTGGCAGTGGTGGGCAGGGGATGGTTTTGCTTGCCACTTGCGCAAATTGAACTTTGTGCACTTGTCCATCACTTGTGTGGTTCAGTACTCAACAGGCTGCGGACCAGAGGTTAGGGACTCCTGGCTAAGTTATATATAAAAACTGCTAGAGTCATATGAAAAAGTAAAGCCCATGTAAAGTTTTTTCTTTAACATATGTTAACCAAATCATATTTATTCAAATAGGATACAACTGTCTTCCTCTGTGGCTGTCCTTTCCCTCAGTAATTTCCTCATCAGTAAAGTGATTTTTTTTAATGTAGTGGGGATTCTTTGTGTGTGTGTGTGTGTGTGTGTGTGTGTGTGTGTGTGTGTATGTGTGTGTGTGTGTGTACATACACTCAAATTATCTATTTTATGTAATCTTGTGGTTCTTGCTCTTTGTTGGGATGCAAGACATCACCGAATCACTGCAATAGGCTAGTCTTGTATTAATAAAACGATCTCCCAACTATTGATATTACTTTTTTTGCCACAATAGTAAAAATACAGAAATGATATATTCTCTTCCAGGTTAGGCGTCCTTAATTTCACAGTCTGGCCCGTTTCTGCTTCCTTTTGAGACCAGTCAAGATCGGCTACCTTTTTTACCTAGCTTGGCGTCACGGAAAAAAAGTAAGAGAGCAAGAGATCATACTGCAGAGAAACCATAACATTTTCCCCCTTTGGCTCGCCCAGCGCGGCGAAGTTCATACCCTCCTGGAGGCTTCCCCTAAATTGACGCGTGTCCCATCGCCGGGGCTGCTTCCGACTCAGACCAGCCGGATCTTTTTCTTTTCCTCCTTTTCTATTGAAGCTCGGAGTGTCTCTATTCTTCCCAACTGGCGCCATCATGCAATTTTGTCGCACGTTGCCTATGTCATCAATAGGTGTCACCGTCGTCTTTTCAGCTGCAGGGGTATCCGATTAGGAACAACGTAGAAATAGCTTTGCTCGGCACTTGATTCACTTTGCCTGGGAAGAAAGGTCGAGCTCAGGGTGGGAAGGAGGCGGCGAAAACCAGCCCCATCGATGCTGAGCTATCGGTACTCCTTCCCAGCGTTTTCTGTTCAGTGATTGGCTCGCGATTTCTGTGCGGGGCTCACCATGTCGAGGTGCCCTCGAGAGCCCTCGCCGGCCGCCTCCCGAGAGAATTCCCCCTTGCCTCCGGAGCCTTCCGCGGAGACAGTAACCGAGCGACTACGGGCAATCGCAGAGTTCCTCCGGTGGGGACTTCCGCTGTGCCAGACCCACACGGTGGAGTTCTACACCAGGGGGCTCTGGGAGAAGTTCGTAGCTCTTCCTCCCGAGACGGTGCTGGGCGCGCTAAGCGGAGACAGGTTGCAGCATTTCCTGGAAGAGCCGACTCCGCAGCGCCCCTTAGAGGATGTCGCCGGTAAGAACCACCATCTGGAAAGCCGCCGGCGCTGGCTTGAGCTCTTCGAGTAGAACTCGGCTCTCAGAGCGCGCGCTGTCCAGGGACGAGCGAGAGCGCCGGGCGGGGCGGAGTGAGAACGTGAAGAGACGAGCGCCGCCTCGTTCCTTCTCGGTTTCTTTCCCTCCGCTCTTGTCCGTCCAGTCTCTTGCCAACTATTGCCGCCGCCTTCATCATTTCTTTCTTCACCGTCTGGAATCAGGATGTGCTTGCTCGGTCTACGAAGATTTGATGAAAATGTCACTGCTGTCACAACGTCCATCCTTTAGTGCAGTGTTTTTCAACCTTGGCAACTTTAAAAGGCCGACCAGAATTGCCCACGTTGCCCAGGTTGAAAAAGATTGCTTTGTGGAACTCGGGAGATTCCCTGGGCAATCTCTTTTTTTTTCTCTCTCATCCTCTCCCTTCCTTTCTCCGCCCTTAGTCCTGCTTAGTTTCCGTATGCCCTCAGTACTAAGTCATACAGTTCCTTTTCCTCAACCCAGCGTGCATTACAAGCTATCCACATAGTACATTTAATAAAGAGTGATGATATATTTAAAAGGACGCTTTCTGAGGCAGACTTATGGGCACTGTTGGAGGGAATCTTTGGACCAGTTGCTTGTTCTCAGTCCTACCTATCTCACATGGTTATGGTTGTGGGGTAAATAGGAGGAATCAGCTTTATGTGTCTTGCCTTGAGATTTAAAAACTAAAGGGAATACATAAATTAATACACATAAATAAAAGCTAACACTTCATGATTCTCTGCTTTATTTAGTGTATTAGTATTGTTTGCAATTTAGGAATTGATTTTCAGCTCTTCCAAGCTTCTGAAAAGTATTTTGGGTTTTAAATATTACTGAGATAGTTTAATTTCTCTTTGAATGGAATTGATAATTTTATCTAATTGATTTATGTTAATTTTGGAAGCCAACACTTTCTCTTTTTACAGCTGAAAAATAAAACATTTTGACATCAATAAGAGATTATTATCAGTATGGTTCCTACATTAGATTTCGGTTTTAGTCTAGAAGGTGTTATAAATAGTAGGTTTTTGCTGAATCCAAAAGGAAAAATGTGTTTGGTTTAATTGCAGATTAAGAACAGATGCTTTAGGTTAGCTTATTTTGGGTACCTTGATTGAAAAGTTTTGCTTCGAGATGCCCTGTTTCATCCAGTTTCATTATTATAAACTGTTTCCTGTTCTTTCCACACAGATAACTCTGGATTTTATAACATTTTTTGTAAAAATACTCAGAGGCTGATTAATGTCCAGGCTTTTGTACTAGCTGCTAAACATTATTCAATGCCAAATCTTGGAGTATGCACCTCATTAGAACAGATACTCGAAGCAATGGACAGAAAACAGCAATCGAGTAAGTTAATGTTATATTGTTTTTGATATCTGCAAAACTTTTTCCTTAAAATTCAGTTATTAGGAGCCATGGTAGCACAGTGGTTAGAATGCAGTTTTGCAGGTTAATTCTGCCAATTGCCAGCAATTCGATTCTCACTGGGTCAAGGTTGACTCAGCCTTCCTTCCGAGGTTGGTAAAATGAGGACAGAGATTGTTGGGGGCAATATGTTGACTCTTCCAAAACAAATCCCACCTTAGCCATAAGAGTGAACTGAGTGACTTTGGGCCAGTCACTCTCTCTCAGCCCAACCCAACTCACAGGGTTGTTGTGGGGAAAATAGGAGGAGGAAGGAGTATTAAGTATGTTTGCCACCTTGAGTTATTTGTAAAAAGACAGACAGACAGAATAAGAGCTGTTTCTGAATCACATGGATTTCCAGCCTGTGGTTTCCATGTGAAGTAGTTTTAATGCCTGATTAAAGAAACATTTTTCCTTATTTTGGAAAGAATTTCCTTTTCCCAAAAATATTCAATATTCCCTAAATATTCTTACTTTAGGCAAATACAGAAATATTTTGCATATACTTCAAATGGGAGAGAACAATCTCAGCACGTGAATCATTCTGTCTCCTTTGCCTCTGTTTTCTTCCTGTCTCTTCAAAAACCTTCTCTTACATAGGACAAAAGGAGCAATATGGTATTTATATGAGTTGACATCTGTTTGATTGTTCTAGTATATAAAGGCAAATCAAGCGATGATATGTAATTTTATCTCTGGATTGACTCACAAATAGAGTTTAAACAAGACACTTATGAGCCTGCTGGCAACTTTCGGAAACTTCACACCTGCATTATTATTTAAGATCTTTGGAAAGTTTTGTCAGAAAGTCAGAATCAGAAATCCTTGCATAGCAAATATATTGTAATATTGGTTCAGAGCATTTTTACTTATCGGTATTTATTGGGGCATAGCCATAGTTTGTAAATAAGATGCACATATAACAATATTTTAGTGATACATGTTCCCCCAAACTCTTAAGCTAACTGTGTGTTTCTTTTTGATCAGAGGTAGAAATCAAAACAGATAATTTTATGAATGATAAGAAATCACATGAAGTAAAACTGATGTCAGATTTAGTAGATGGCATTGCAAAATATTATGGCTTAAACCAGGTAAGAATTTTTATTACTTTATCCCTTTGGGGTTGAATTCCTTCCAAAGGCTTGGATGTGCTAGAGGAGTTACTATTGCTTGTTGAGGAAGATGATAATATCAAATTAGACTTTGTTCTAGGTTTGCTTTTCTCCATTTAAGAAGTCCAATTAAAGAGTCAGAAGCTAGAAATGGGATATGTTTTTATTAAATGTGAATTGAATTTAAATTAAACTAAAGAAAATTATATTTCGCTTAATTTTCTGTGGTTATGAAGGAAGTTAAGATAAAGAGTAAGTATAAGTGTGTTTGTATGTATAGGTTCGTGATGGCGAACCTGTGGCACGCGTGCCACAGGTGGCACGTGGAGCCATATCTGAGGGCACGCGAGGCGTTGTCCTATGTTAGCTCCAGCTGATTTTCGGCCTTCCGGAGGGTGAGGGGAGGCCATTTTTGCCCTCCCCAGGCTTCAGGAAAGCCTCCGGAGTCTGTGGATGGCGAAAAACGGCCCAACGGGCCTACTGGAAGTTCATTTCCGAACTTCCGGTGGGCCTGTTTTGCCCTCCCCAGGCTTCAGGAGGCTTTCCTGAAGCCTGGGGAGGGCGAAAAAACGGTCCATCAGGCCTACCGGAAGTCCTGAGGCTTCAGTGAGTCCTGCGCGCATGTGTGTGTGGGGGCAGCGCGGGGTGTGTGCGCGCGCATGCGCAGGGGGGAGGGCATTGCATTATGGGTTTGGGCACAAGCACGTGCGCGCTATTGCGCGCGTGCACACGCTCTTTTGGCACCCGAACAAAAAAAGTTCGCCATCACTGGTATAGGTTGTCCTAATTTAACAACCACAGTTGGAGCCAGCAGCTTGGTCATTCAGCAGTGTGGTTGCTAATTGAAACCATGACTGTGTGGATGATCTTGCTTCAGCTTTCCTTTGCGTTACAGACCTGAAAAGGTTATAAATGTGAAGATTGATATCAAAGTACCATTTTCATCATTGTCATAACTGAATGATCACTGTCTGAGGCAGTCACAATTTCTTTAGTTTTACTAATTACTGTTTTTGTTTTAACAAACTCTGAAGGGTAGCTTTATATTAGATTTCTTTTAGTTCTTCTTATAAGAAAATGCCAAATATAAACAGAGTTTCGATCTGTAAAATGAAGTACACTGTAATAGTAATAGTAATCTCAAGGGTGCTTTCTAAAAGTTTCTAATTCAGCAAAAGATTTATACTATCCTTAGCTTTCTACTCAAACTGTATAATGGTATATGAAATGTACAATATTGTTTAGATGATAAAAATTAAACCTCATACAACAGCACTACTTTGCTTTTCTGATTTCTGTGTGAAAGATGACTGTAATCTTCTTTAGCACAATTGGGTAGGTCTAAAATGCACCATAACCCAATCATCTGATGAGGAAAAACCCTGATAAAAATAATATTTCAGTCTTCTTGTGTGTATGCCCTACTGAACATAGCATTTCATAGCATTTCATAGCATTTCAAAGCACTTCTAAGAACATCAGCAGAGACCCCAGTTAAAATACGCTTCCGATACAATAGAATATATTTAGGATGTAAGAAAGGTTTGTTAAATTAAAACCATCTTTACCAAGTGGCAAAAAACCCTCCCTAGAATAAGATCCATTGGGGCTTTATAGTAAAGTGTTTCACAATACAGGTAGTCCTCGACTTATGACAGCTCGTTTAGTGACCATTCAAAGTTACAATGGCACTGAAAAAAGTGAGTTATGACCATTTTTCACATTTACGACCATTTCAGCATGCCCATGGTCACATGATCAAAATTCAGACACTTGGCAACTGACTCATATTTATGACGGTTGCATTGTCCCAGAGTCATGAGATCTCCTTTTGCGACTTTCTGACAAGCAAAGCCAATGGGGAAGCCAGATTCACTTAACAACCTTGTTACCAATTTAGCAACTGCAATGATTTGCTTAACAAAGGTGGCATGAAAAGTTGTAAAATAGGGCAAAACTTACTTAACAAATGTCTTACTTAGCAACATAAATTTTGGGCTCAGTTGTGGTTGTAAGTGGAGGACTCCCTGTATTTTGCATGCAGTGGCAGTTCTGAATGTTTAAAGGAGATGGATAATAATTTGTCTTTCTGCAACCAAAGATGCATATCAGAGCCCAAATATTAGATGGACCAGAGACTTGATCGTTAAGAAACCTTTTGTAGCATGTAGGAGTTGACATTGTCCTTGGTTGGTTCTGCAGTTAAAATCAAGCAATGACTGATAATTAGCTGTGTACACAAAACATGGCAAGAAATCAGAAGAAAAGTTCTTGAATAATTGCCGTGGTAAAGGAAATTAGAATATTTTGGACATGTGATGCGACACCTGGAGAAATATGGCATACTTCACGTAATCCTCCAGGGAAAGATTGAAGGCAAAAGAGGCCCAGGCAAAAGAAAAACATCATGGCTTCAAAATCTAAGGGACTGGCTTGGACAAAACTCAGCAGCACTTTTTCGTGCGGCTGTTGGTAAAAATAGGATCGCTAACATGGCCAAAGTCCGATGACAGATATGGCACAAGAAGAAGAAAGGAAATGCCTCTAGACCTAGGCTTAATAATGTGCAGTTATAGCAGGCTAAGAAGCATAAAGCTCATTTTAATATACAAGATCTATAGAAAGAAGGGAGAAAACATTTGGCTTCAGTGAATCCAATCATATCCAGAGATTATTTATATAGCCTGGAACTGGGGTAGAACAAGCCGCATGTCAATCTGATGCATATCAGCTTGCTCCATTCTAAAGGTCAGCTCATGATAGGCCATGGAAATGCTAAGAGGATGTTAGTCATCTCGTATTTCACAAATTGTCAGCTCTGATATGTTTCTCATCTACATCCCAGTCATGCCTAGTATGTTGGAATTTTTAAAAATGCTTTATTAACAGGCTTCTTGTTGACCAATCCACAGAAATTTTTAAGAATAAAAGCAAATATACATGTCCCCGGATAATGTTACAAGATTCAATCTGGGTCGGTCAAGATTCTTCAGTTAAAATTTTATTATAAAAACCAGCTTTAATAATAAAAATGAAAAAAGAAATAGTTTGCAATAAAATTTATGTTTGTTTGTTTTGCTCTGAAATTGATCAATACTTTAATCATTTTTAAGAGCTGAATGTAGAAAAAATATACACAATTACTGTTGGTACCTGTGTCATAAAATTTATTTTGTCTCTGTTGGAGATAATAGTATTTTTGGTGGATTTTATCTATTTTAACAAGAAAGTACTTGTTAAAAGCCATATGGGTTTTCTCTCTTTTCTCAGCCCTTTGTTTCTAAGATAAACCTTCAGTAGGGCTACCGGATTTGGACCACAAAACTTGATTTTTAAAAAAATCAAAAATTTGCCCAGGAGATCACAAACTCAGTATATTCCACCTCTGTGCCACATGTTCAACAGAAAATTGTCTTTACTAATTTGCAAAACTTTAAAAGAGAAGGGGCCAATCTGACCTTAGGAACAAGCTGTAACAGAGGGCTGAGACAGCTATCAAGGCCAGTTTTAAACTCTTATCTCTCTAGCTGCACACTAGGGCTGGATTTTGACTATGCTTTTTTTTTTTGGCTTGTGTACAAAATGGGCAGATTCCATTTGGAGAAGATGGTCCTGCAGATAAAAATTCAAATCATAAAATACTTAACCAGCACTTTGATACCTACCCAGAAATTTATTTCTGGCCAGGTCGGTGTCCACAATACAGATGATAATCTATCTGAAACAGCTCTTACTTACTGAACTGGCTTTTGCATTCTGCATTAATTTTTGAATACCTTGTTGAAGCAGTTCCAAGTAAAATGCATTACAGCAATCCAAACATGAGATGAAAAGAGCATCCAATGATAGTCACCAAAAGTGGGGAAAGATTTTCCTAGCCACCCTTTTCGCTTGCTGTTCAAGAAGGACCTTCAGGTTACAAATCTGCTTCTTCAGGGGGAGAGAGATCCCATCTAAAAGAAGAGAAAGATGGTTTTGTAATTTTAAAAAATCAGTTCATCTTGTTGGCATTATTTTTTATTTCATCCATTCACTCAAAGCCTCCTAGGACAGGTAGTGGAAAAATTCAACTGAGTATCATCATCCTGCTGATGATTACCTATCCCTAACTGATGGATGATCTCTTCCTATGGTTTTATATAGATCAGTGATGGTGAACCATTTTTTGCTTGGGTGCCAAGAGGGCGTGCGTGCATGCCCACACCCATAATGCAATGCCCTTCCCCCTGTGCATGGGCGCACAAACCCCCACACTGCCCCCGCGCATGCATGCAGATTTCACTGAAGCCTCCGGACTTCCGGTAGGCCCGTTGGGCCATTTTTCGCCCTCCCCAGGCTTCAGGAAAGTCTCCGGAGTCTGTGGATGGCGAAAAATGGGCTCAAGAGGCCTACCCGAAGTTCATTCCGGTAGGCCCGTTGGGCCATTTTTCGCCTTCCCCAGGCTTCAGGAGGCTTTCCTGAAGCCTGGGGAGGGCGAAAAACGGCCCAATGGCCCAACCGGAAGTTTGTTTCCGAACTTACGTTAGGCCCGTTGGGTCCGTTTTTCACCATTCACAAGCTCCGGAGGCTTTCCTGAAGCCTGGGGAGGGTGAAAATCAGCTTTGGAACGCCGAAAATCAGCTTGCCAGCGTGCACATGCATGCTGGAGCTGACATAAGACAATGCCTCGCGTGTCCTCAGATATGGCTCCGCGTGTCAACTGTGGCACGTGTGCCATAGGTTCGCCATCACGGATATAGACATTAAAATCATGGAATGAAAACTCAACTATCAGAGTGACCAGAAGCTCAGTCTCCTTTCCCCCTTCCCCCCAGTATTATAAGCACTGATGCAGCAAGAAATGGAACTACGATAACATAAGTACCTTTAATGTCCAATATCTGCGATCAGTCCAGAAGGATGTTGCAGGTCTTCCACAAAAATGATCAACAGAGTTTTTGACCCATGCCCAGATATGAAGCCTGACTTGGCTTCCATTTCTCGCCATTGACTATCATTTCACGTGGTCAGATAAACAAGGTTCTGTAGTTTATGTTGCTGGCTTGTTCCCATAAAATGCAAAAAAAAGGATTAAAATATGAATGCAGGGGGCTCATTTTTAGTTTTTTAATATAAAGTCTTATCATCCAAACATTGTCATCTGTTAAAAATAACTATACTTTTAATAACTGTACTTTTTTCCTTATAATTTTCATGATAAATTTATACTAAGTTTTAGAAGGGGTATCTGCTACTTTAAAAAAAATCTTATTATTTACATTCTAGGTAATTGACCTGGGTTCTGGAAAAGGTTACCTGAGCTCTTTCTTGTCATTGCAATATAATCTAAAGGTTTATGGAATTGATTCTTCAAACACAAACACCCATGGAGCTAATGAAAGAAACAGGAAATTAAAAAAACACTGGTCAGCCTATCAAAGACGTGCAGAAGCAAATGTCAGAGACCAGACATTGAAAGAAGCCAAGAAAAGTGCAGAACAAGATAAGGAGAAATTTAACGCCAACACCAGTGAAATGTGGTTAAGAACTAATAAAAGTCTTCAGAGCCAGGTCCAAGTGTCTGTTTCAGATGCTCTTGGTATTGAATCAGCTGAAATTAGCCCAGATCCTAATATAGGCATTACTAAAAATCAGTATGAATTCAAGCCTGAGGTTCGGGTACAACTCATTGAGAACAATATACCAGAAAATGTATTTCTAGATATTCTGCCTACTGATGCTGTAGAAGTGGATTGTTCATCCAGAAGTAATTGCAGAGAGCTCTGTGAAGAAGAGAAAGAACAAAGGAAGGTGGCTTCTTTGAAAGCCAAAGCCAGCCGGTCAAAAGAGGCCAACATTTATTCTCCGTTGACATCGTTTATAACTGCAGAAACAGAGCTACATGATATTGTTGGAGATCTGGAGGTTATTTATTCTTGTTTCAACTTTTTAATCTGATTTTGGAGTCTGAATTGAAAAATATTGAATTAAGACTGCTTTTCTGTAAGAGCTTAGAGGAGATTGAAGATAAAATGTATTTACAGGAATACCATTGTTCCTAAAAAGTGGCATAATAAACTTGCATTTGTACAGTATGTCACAGAAGTGAGTACACCCCCTCACATTTTGTAAATATTTAAATATATCTTTTCATATGACAACACTGAGGAAATGACACTTGGCAACAATGTAAAGTAGTGAGTCAGCTTGTATAACAGTGTAAATGTGCTTTCCCCTCAAAACGCAACACACAGCCATTAATGTCTAAACTGCTGGCAACAAAAGTGAGTACACCCCTAAGTGATAATGTCCAAATGGGGCCCAAAGTGTCAATATTTTGTGTGGCCACCATTATTTTCCAACACTGCCTTAACCCTCTTGGGCATAGAGTTCACCAGAGCTTCACAGGTTGCCACTGGAGTCCTCTTCCACTCCTCCATGACAACGTCACGGAGCTGGTGGATGTTAGAGACCTTGCGCACCTCTACCTTCCATTTAATGATGCCCCACAGATGCTCAATAGGGTTTAGGTCTGGAGACATGCTTGGCCAGTCCATCACCTTTACCCTCAGCTTCTTTAGCAAGGCAGTGGTCATTTTGGAAGTGTGTTTGGGGTTGTTATCATGTTGAAATACTGCCCTGCGGCCCAGTCTCTGAAGGGAGGGGATCATGCTCTGCTTCAGTATGTCACAGTACATGTTGGCATTCATGGTTCCCTCAGTGAACTGTAGTTCCCCGGTGCCGGCAGTACTCATGCAGCCCCAGACCATGACATTACCACCACCATGCTTGACTGTAGGCAAGACACACTTGTCTTTGTACTCCTCACCTGGTTGCCGCCACACATACCTGACACCATCTGAACCAAATATGTTTATCTTTGTCTCATCGGACCACAGGACATGGTTCCAGAAATCCATATCCTTAGTCTGCTTGTCTGTAGCAAACCGTTTGCAGACTTTCTTGTGCATCATCTTTAGAAGAGGCTTCCTTCTGGGACAACAGCCTGCAGACCAATTTGATGCAGCGTGTGGCGTATGGTCTGAGCACTGACAGGCTGACCTCCCCCTACCCTTTCAACTTCTGCAGCAATACTGGCAGCACTCATACGTCTATTTCCCAAAGCCATCCTCTGGATATGATGCTGAGCACGGGCACTCAACTACTTTGGTCGACCATGGCGAGGCCTGTTCTGAGTGGAACCTGTCCTGTTAAACCGCTGTATGGTCTTGGCCACCGTGCTGCAGTTCAGTTTCAGAGTCTTGGCGATCTTCTTATAGCCTAGGCCATCTTTATGTAGAGCAACAATTTGTTATTTCATATCCTCAGAGAGTTCATTGCCATGAGGTGCCATGTTGAACATCCAGTGACCAGTATGAGAGAATGAGAGCAATAACACCAAATTTAACACCTGCTCCCCCTTCACACCTGAGACCTTGTACCACTGAGTCACATGACACCAGGGAGGGAAAATGGCTATTTGGGCCCCATTTGGACATTATCACTTAGGGGTATCTGGTGGCACTAGCAAGGAAGGAAATTATTGTTTGTATTTGCATTCATTGGAGAAAAAGGGAATTCAAAAGTGTCAGACACACAAATGGGAAATACATATCAAAAGTTTTGTGGGTCTGGAAGCTGTAAGTATGCTATGCAAATAGCCTGGTCTATACCCCATTGTGTGCCTGCTTATTCTCAATCCCTTCCTCTTCAATCTCTGCTCCACAAGTGATGGGGGAGGGGAACAGATCAGGAACAGGAGAAATCACCCCCTCTCTCCACTTTTTAAAGCAATCTCTCTGTTCAATATGGTGGGGAGGGGAGAGAAGAGTGATTTCTATAGGTAGACTTTCCTAATTCAGACTTCTTCCAAATTCTGCTCTTATCCTGTCAACAGACCATCTTCCCATTACTATAGTAGAGGATTGCCCGGATGAGAGAGAAGTGAATAGTAATATAACTCGCCTTAAGCTCAAGGAACTAGAATTGTTCTAGGTTTCATAATTTACTGATCTCAGTCCAAGATTGTTATGATGTGTACAATGATAATTATTAGCATGTGTGCTCATCTAACCCTCATATCCTGGTTTGAATTGTGTTTTGTTTCCTAGGACTGTGTACTTGTGGGTCTGCATACCTGTGGTGATCTTGCTCCAAGCACATTGAGACTGTTTAATGCTGTACCTGAAATCAAGGCAGTTTGCAGTGTGGGTTGTTGCTACCATTTGCTTTCAGAGGAACATGAAATGCATGAAGGTAAGTCTTTTTAAGGGCGTATGGAATTAATAAACGCTTGTCATTTTTCCTGTCATTTAATCATTTTTGCTGTTTTTAATTATGCTTTGTGGAGAAGTCACTTATGAATGCCCTGTGGTTTTCCTGTTTGGGATTCTTTTTTCAGTTTTGTAATGGTTGTAGGCTTATTAATGCAAAACACTTTATGTGGTTGTGCAGACATCTGTTTTTACTTCACCTCAGTAAAAAAATGTGTTTGTTCATTATTATTCCTCTTAAAGAATGAATGCCCTTGGCAATATACAGAAAACAACCTCAGGGTAATACATTATATGGTAACTTGTGCATATATGTCTCTGGAAACATTGTTGCTGCTTACAAAATTTCCTTTATAAAACAATTCAACTTCAGAATGTGACATTTTAAAGTTAGTGGTAGAATATTATAGTTGCAAATATCTCATCCAAACTGGCTTAAAACATGGGCAGTGGTCAACATACTGTAGATGTACAGAAAATTTTGGGAATATGTATATACTGTATTTTGGAATACATTTTTTCATGTTTTTCTGTGGTATAAAATATGAAAAATTCAAAATGTCCACATTTTTTAAGTTGAAAGGATCTGGAGCAGACACCTCTTTCTGGATCTAGAAAAAGCTACAAACAGCTGAGAACAGGTAGTCCCACAAACAAACTGGCCACATACCATGGTGGGTTTTATAGGTGACAATCTGCACGTTTTTGTTGTTGTTGTTAGTTCCGAAGTCATGTCCGACCCATCACGACCCCATGGACAACATTCATCCAGGCCTTCCTATTCTCTACCATCCTCTGGAGTCCATTTAAGCTCACGCCTACTGCTTCAGTGACTCCATCCAGCCACCTCATTCTCTGTCATCCCCTTCTTCTTTTGCCCTCAATCTTTCCCAGCATTAGGCTCTTCTCCAGTGAGTCCTTCTCATTAGGTGACCAAAGTATTTGAGTTTCATCTTCAGGATCTGGCCTTCTAAAGATCAGTCAGGTTTGATCTCCTCTAGGACTAACCAGTTTGATCGCCTTGCAGTCCAAGGGACTCGCAGGAGTCTTCTCCAGCACCATAGTTCAAAGGCCTCAATTCTTTGGCACTCAGCCTTTCTTATGGTCCAACTTTCACAGCCATACATTGCAATTGGGAAAACCATAGCCTTGATTACACACACTTGTTGGCAGGGTGATATCTCTGCTTTTTAGTATGCTGTCTAGATTTGTCATAGCTTTCCTCCCCAGGAGCAAGCGTCTTTTAATTTATTGGCTGCAGTCCTCATCTGCGGTGATCTTGGAGCCCAGGAAAATAAAATCTGTCACTACCTCCATTTCTTCCCCATCTATTTGCCAGGAATTGAAAGGGCCGGATACCATGATCTTAGTTTTCTTAATGTTGATTTTCAAGCCAACTTTTGCACTCTCCTTCTTCACCCGCATCAAGAGGCTCTTTAGTTCCTCTTCACTTTCTGCCATTAGAATGGTATCATCTGCATATCTGAGGTTGTTGATATTTCTCCTGGCAATCTTAATTCCAACTTTTGATTCATCTAGGATTAGGGTTAGGGTTAGGGTTAGCCTTTCTCATGATGTGCTCTGCATATAAGTTAAATAGTCAAAGCAATAGTATACAGCCTTGCCGGACTCCTTTCTCAATTTTGAACCAATCAGTGGTTCTGTGTCCAGTTCTCACTGTTGCTTCTTGACCTGCATATAGGTTTCTTAAGAGACAAATAAGATGGTCTGGTACGCCCATTTCTTTGAGAACTTACCACAATTTGTTGTGATCCACACAATCAAAGACTTTAGCATAGTCAATGAAGCAGAAGTAGATGTTTTTCTGGAACTCCCTAGCTTTCTCTATGATCCAGCGTATGTTGGCAATTTGATCTTTAGTTCCTCTGCCTCTTCGAAATCCTGCCTGTACTTCTAGTAGTTCTCGATCCACATACTGCTGGAGCCTAGCTTGTAGGATTTTAAGCATAACTTTACTAGCATGTGAAATGAGTGCAATGGTGCGATAGTTTGAACATTCTTTGGCATTGCCTTTCTTTGGAATTGGAATGTAAACTTACTTTTTCCAATCCTGTGGCTACTGTTGAGTTTTCCAAATTTGCTGGCAAATTGAGTGTAGCACTTTTACTGCATTGTCTTTTAAGATTTTGAATAGCTCAGCTGGGATACTGTCACCTCCACTAGCTTTGTTGTTGCTCAGATTTCCTAAGGCCCATTTGACTTCACATTCTAGGATGTCTGGCTCGAGGTCAGTGACCACCCCATCATGGTTATCAGGGACGTTAAGCTCGTTCTTGTATAGTTCTGTGTAATTTTGCCACCTCTTCTTAATCTCTTCTGCCTCTGTTAGGTCCCTGCCATTTTGGTCCTTTATCATGCCCATCTTTGCATGAAACGTTCCCTTCATATCTCCAATTTTCTTGAAGAGATCTCTGGTCCTCCCTATTCTATTGTTTTCTTCTATTTCTTTGCACTGTTCATTGAAGAAGGCATTCTTATCTCTTCTAGCTATTCTCTGGAATTCTGCATTGAATTGGGTATATCTTTCTCTTTCTCCCTTGCCTTTCACTTCTTTTCTTTCCTCAGCTATTTGCAAAGCTTCCTCAGACAGCCATTTTGCTTTCTTGCATTTCTTTTTCTTTGGGATGGTTTAAGTTGCTACCTCTTGTACAATGGTGCGAACCTCCATCCATAGTTCTTCAGGCACTCTGTCTATCAGATCTAATTCCTTAAATCTATTTGTCACCTCTACTGTATATTCATCAGGGTTAGTTATATCTACTGTATATTGATCTGCACCTTAATTCCACCCAAAAGACAATGGAAAGTAATAAAGGAGTATTTGAAATGAGGGGTCCTCAGTGCTCTCTGAGCTTAGTTGTTTTGTTACAGACATTTCATTACCCAAACTAGGTAATATCATGAGTGCTAGTCACCAAGCACACCTCACAATGAGAATAGTGCAGCTCATAGAGCACAGGTATAATATGAGCACATTGAGGCATCTGCCCACACTACTGCATTCTGGACAAGCTGCAGCTACCAAATGATCTTCGGGACAGCCCATGTAGAGGGCATATTCTAGTAATTTCACTTTATATGAAATATACCATATTTTGATGAAGGATTTTCTGTCTGAGGTAAAACTACAAAATCTGTTTTCATATTTAAAACCTATATTTATATTTGTGTATTTCTGAAAGAGTTTGTACATGTGTTTATGTTTTCCAACAGGCTAAACAGTACTTTTTATTATTGGCTTCTTAAAGATTATAGTCTAGACTCACAAGTGTGAATTAAATTTAGCTTACTGTGTCACAGGATGCAGTTCTAGTTTTCTTTTACAATGTTTACATGCTGTACCCTGCTGTGATTTAAAAGCAATTTCTCCTTCACTGATTTCTTCCATCAAAATAGCTATTAAATATCTATCAATCAAATCCATGTTGGAGGCTTGTGTGCAAAATAACCCATGAAGGACATTCTAGGTTGTTTCCTGTTTTGCCATAATTTTTATGTCATTTTGTATTTTACTTTACCATGATTTGTGTAATAATTTACAACTGGCTGCGTATTCACACATTGTTATAGTATATGGCTTAACACAAATGGCTGTCTTTATGCAACATTTAAACAAAAACAAATCATTACTGGTGATCCCAACCTGTGAGGTGAACAAGGATTTTTACCACAGTGTATGATATATGTACCTTACTAGGCTGAAGTAAAGCAACAAGAAGAAATATTTCATATGTTCAAGTTCAGTTGTATCCCTTCCTGTTTGGCTAGCATAAGTATGGTGATAAAAAGAAAATAGACATTCTGTTTATTAATTTAATTTATCATTATTTTGAATAATATGCTGAATTAAAAAATAATTCTGTTACAGGAAGGATTTAATTCAGTAAAAAATAGATACTGTGTTTCTCCGAAAATAAAACCCTGTCTTATATTTATTTGCCACCCAAAAAGGCACCAGGTCTTATTTTTGAGGGGGGATGTCATCCCCTGACTCAGTTGCGCGCATCGCCCCCGGTCTCTTTTTTGCTATCAGAGGCCTTCAGGAACTTCTTCGTCCGGCAAGGCCAGCAAGGCTTTCCTGAAGGCCTCTTCAGCCAATAATAGAGCTCCGGATTGATCTGGAACTCTGTTATTGGCTACAGAGGCCTTCAGGAAAGCCTTGCCGGCTGCAGCAAAAGAAATGGGCCGAGTTGTGCGAGGCCTGGCTGCAACTATCCAAAGGTAAGTAGTAGGGCAGCTCCACCACCCCCATCCCCACCCAACCTTAATTTTTACCTGTGCACACTGGAGTGGGCGGGGTCTTAATAAGGGATTATTTTGGGGGGCAGTGCTTATATTGGGCACACATGTAAAAATCAAGCTAGGACTTACTTTCTGAATAGGTTGTATTTTCGGGGAAACATAGATAGATAGATAGATAGATAGATAGATAGATAGATAGATAGATAGATAGATAGATAGACAGACAGACAGACAGACAGACAGACAGACAGACAGACAGACAGACAGACAGACAGACAGACAGACTCTCTTGTCTCATGAGAAATATCTGCACAGTATATGGGCTAGAGCCTCCCAACTCCAGATGAGAGATGCCACAGAGATTTGTGGAGAATTACAGGGTTAAGATCCTGACTGACGGGTAGGTACTGGCCAATCAACCGGATATCGTGGTAATAGATCAGAATTCAGCAGTGGTGATAGCTGTAGCCATGCTAACGGACAGCAACAACAGCAAGAAAGAGTATGAGATGATGGAGAAATACTGAAGGATGAACTAGAGAGGATGTGGAAAATAAACACAAAAGTGGTCCCAATAATGATAGGGGCACTCAGGGTGGTGACTCCTAAACTGGGAGAGTGGCTTCAACAGATCCCAGGAACGACATCAGAGCTCTTTGTCCAAAAGAGTGCAATGCTAGATATAGCTAAGATGCTGCACAGAACCATCAAACTCCCAGGCCTCTAGTAGAGAACCTGAATTGAGAACATACATACTACCCATAGGGGTGAGAACGGAATTTTATACACATACACACTCATGCACGCGCGCGCACACACACACTTTTAAAATGTAATTCCTAATTGAAATGATTTTGTTCAGACTGTTAGATCCAAATTCATCGAACTTGGGTATTTTAATACATTTGAAATAAACAAGTTACTTAAATAGCTTTAAAATAATCTCTATTAATACGCTATGTTTTGTTAATCAGTTTAACTTGCATTCTTACATCCATATTTTAAACTGTAATTGTAAATCGCTACCATGCTTTAATCAACCCAATTTTCTTGCTTCATACTACAGATTGTTAAACTCCTTGCAAGAATTGCATTTTCACAGTTCATTAACGTAAAATGTCATTGCTTTTTATGGTTACGTGATTTGAACACAGCCATAGGTGTTCATAAAGGGATTTATGGATTCATATGTACAAGATGAAACAATGTAATTGTTTTACTTTTTTCTGCAGAAGGGATTCAGGGAATATGGGGCTTCCCTTTGGGCCGCTGTTTGAAAGAAGAGGGATGGTTCTGTGGTCGTAATGCTAGAATGGCTGCCTGTTTGGTATGGATTCCTTTTTTCTGCTTTTGTTTGACTTGCAAAGTCATAGCTTTGGCACAGAATTCAGGATGTGTTGAATAATAGATCATAGTGTATCAATTAACAAAAATAGTGATCATTTGTAAAAAAAATGCATGTTGTGTCTCTGTAAGTTTGAAATAATAGACACTGGTAAAAAAAAAAGAACCAAAAATGATTGAGTTGAATCCATATTTCATTAAGTTTAGAGGAGAGATGCTAATGTAAAAGAATAGAACTAAGGAAAAAGTCAGTATAATGCAGTGCAATTGCCAATTTCGTTAATCTTTACTGGTTCTAATACCTGCATAGTGAATAAGATGGTCTTTTCACTGCATGATAAGATCTATGGTGTCTTTTTAATAGAATGACTATATATCCATAATGCGGTTAACCGATATTTAGATAACCATAGTTTACTTAATCCTACTTTCCGGGTTTGCACCAGATAGAGAACTCTATAAATTATAAATAGGTTTGCTAAATATACTAGGCTACATGCAGTTGACTGTTGTGTTGCTCACTGTATAATGGACACAGCTGATTTTTTAAAATATGTAATATTTATTCATTTGCACTTTACATTATCATAGCATGGTGACAAGCCATGAAATGCATTCAGATTTTTAAGCGAATTTATTTTGAGTGTCTGTTCTTCTGACACTTAAATCCCCTCCCTAGTTAGATTCAAATTCATATGACTCATTAGCATTTTCACAAAAGCTAACTATAAATCATAATGGGGTAGCAGAATGTTAAACAAATCAGAGATTAGGTTTGCTTCACTGCTTCTGGTTGCAATGCTATCCTGTCTTGAAACATCTTTCCTATGAACCAAATGCTTATTTAATCCTTGTCTGATCCTCTTATATACTTCAATCTTTGCCCCTTTGACTTGCTCATCCTCTGCCTCCGTTTTCATAATTCCAGCAAGTGCATTCAAGCGGCTGTTGCTTTCTTTGCACTTAGCTTTTTTTTTTCTTCAGTAGCTGATCAGAATAAAGATACATTCCTTTTCTCCTCCCATCGAATTGTTCTTCTTCTACATTATTTTTTAAATTGGATGTGTTTTCAGAGAAACCATGTTATCATTGACCTTGTATTTGCACAATAGAAAAATATAACTAATAATAACAATATTCCACATTTCTTTATGTGGAATATATGTTTAGTAATGTAAGAAATTATTCTTTTGGAAGAATGTCTATGGAGATTCTCAGTCATCCAGGTCATGTTATCCCAAAGGTGTTTTTTCAAGAGGCAACTGGACTTTCTGGTTTTTCTCTGAAGACGTTTTACATCTCATCCAAGAAGCTTCTTCAGCTCTGACTTCTTTTGGCAGATAATAGAACTATTATTGATTCATGCAATTCAATAGCACCTCCTGTCAGCATTAGTATTTGAAGGGTTGTGGAGTATTCCTCAAACAATTCCTATCTAAAAAGTGAACAAAAAATCTTGGAACACAAAATCTACTTATTTTTTAAAGTAAATCTATGGATCTGGGAAAAGTTTTTTAAATTCATGTTCTCTGTTCTCAGTTTCTATATATCTCAGTGTTCTTAGTTTTTTTTTTAAAGTCTATCCTTTCATCTTCTATAGTTTTTCTTATTCTTTTTTTTCTTTTCCCATTCTTAGCATTTTTAAAATTTGGAGGTTTTCCCAAGCTAGGTGAGATATCTCTGTTTGACATAGACAGTGTCATATTTGGCAAATATTTACCAGGAAGAACTGCAAATCATTCAATAAAGCAAATTAAGCACGCATGTGCACATGTGTGCGCATGCGCGCGCACACACAGAGAGATCCATATTCAAAGCTATGAAGTAGCTATACTGCTCAAAGGATCAATGTAGATGCCTTGAGGCCCTCCCAAATCTTCTTAGCATGTGTCTACATGGATAACTGAAGGGAAGAACATGGCCATAGAAAATGTATTTAGAAATTCCTTCATTTGTGAAATAGTTTGCATGACCTAATATTTATATTGATAGAAACTGGATTTTCTAAACTCTGCCCACAGCCTGGAATTAGATCCTAATCTCAGCCAACCATCCTTCCGAATTCAGTTAAATGAGGGCCCAGATTTGGGAGGGGGGGGGCAATATGCTGACATAGTAAACTTCCCAGAGAGTGCTGTAAAGCACTATGGAGTGATATATAAGTCGAAGTACTATTGCTATTTCAGATACATTTTTATAGCTGGAATCAGGATTGGATTGGCAGACTTCTTCTAAAAGTACCTCATAATTATCATTGGTAGTCATCAGTTAAAGCAGAACCTCCTGATATACCTATTCTGTTTGGTTGAAATATTGTTACCGCTTCCAACAAGGACATCTTCAAGAACAGAAAGGAAGTTGCCTTTGAATAGCCAAAAATCCTAAAATGTATAATAAACCATGTGGCAATTCTGAAATACAAGAGAAGCTGCCAATTTATGCAATCTTTCGTGTGGGGAGTATTTTAATGAGAAATCTCCTTATTTAACCAACTAAGCCAAAGCTAAAGATATATAAAATAATGTATTGAGAAAAAAGGAAAATGTAATAAAGAAGGCAAAAATCATATCCATAGAATTTTAAATACAGTCAAGTTATTTTGGTTGGTTAAAGTACCTACTAATTATCTCCTAAAATAAGATTTCCCAAATAGTTATAGTTAGGTACTACAGCTTTTCTGTCGACTTTGTTATTATATTACACATGCAGAAAATGGCCAGTAGGTTTTTATGTATCCATAAAACATGGTTTTAAGGCTTTAACCCAACTCTGTCCAAAAGTTCTTTTTCTGTGATCAGAGTGCTTGAAGATTGTGACTTCAGCACTCGGGTTGGAGAGAAGGAGAGCAGTTGTGGGTATATTTTCTAAGGACCATATTTTTTTTTACAAGCACTGATATCAGGCTGTGAACCATATTTTGGGAAACAGTCCTAAAATAGTTCTTGAGTTTTAGCATGTATTCATTTCAGAAGATGGCTGAAGAGTGATCATCTGGATCTCCTGACTGGATATTCATATGCATTCCTGTTTGTTGTTTCTTTGACTTTCTCTATTTTTGTTTTGAACACTATGCTAAGATTGTAAAATAGGGAAGATAATTAAAAGCTATCCTTTTTGGAAAGACTGTCAATAGCTTTGCCCATTCAAAGACAATATTTTATCTCTCTGTGTAGTCAACAAATTGCAAATTGTCTAATGGCTAAATATATCTTCTTAATGACACTTGCTGGAATTATAAAAAGTTTAATTTTTACTTATGTACCATTGTGTATGATTACATAGAGGGATTTTTTTGGGGGGTGGGTGGGAGAAACAATAGCTGAATTCCACTCATTTTGGCCTCTCAACAGTTTAATAAATGTTTTAGGAGCATTTGTTCAGGTCATGAAAAAAGTAAGGTTCTACATTTAGGCAAGAAAAACAAAATGCACAGGTACAGTATATGTGGTACCTTGCTCAACAGTAGTAACTGTGAGAGGGACCTTGGAGTTCTAGTGGACAACCATTTAAATATGAGCCAGCAGTGTGCAGCAGCTGCCAAAAAAGCCAACACAGTTCTAGGCTGCATTAACAGAGGGATAGAATCAAGATCACGCAAAGTGATAATACCACTTTATAATGCCTTGGTAAGGCCACCCTTGGAATACTGCATTCAGTTTTGGTCGTCACGATGCAAAAAGGATGTTGAGACTCTAGAAAGAGTGCAGAGAAGAGCAACAAAGATGATTAGGGGACTGGAGGCTAAAACATATGAAGAATGGTTGCAGGAACTGGGTATGTCTAGTTTAATGAAAAGAAGGACCAGGGGAGACATGATAGCAGTGTTCCAATATCTCAGGGGTTGCCACAAAGAACAGGGAGTCAAACTATTCTCCAAAGCACCTGAGGGTAGAACAAGAAGCAATGGGTGGAAACTAATCAAGGAGAGAAGCAACTTAGAACTAAGGAGAAATTTCCTGACAGAACAATTAATCAGTGGAACAGCTTGCCTCCAGAAGTTGTGAATGCTCTAACACTAGAAAGTTTTAAAGATGTTGGATAACCATTTGTCTGAAGTGGTGTAGGGTTTCCTGCCTAAGCAGGGGGTTGGATTAGAAGACCTCCAAGGTCCCTTCCAACTCTGTTATTCTATTCTATTCTATTCTATTCTATTCTATTCTATTCTATTCTATTCTATTCTATTCTATTCTATTCTATTCTATTGTTCTGCCATATTAAAAAGTAGGATGTTATTATGCATTTATTCAATCTTCAGTATGTATCCTATCTCTAACTATGAACGTGGCACTGTAGAAAAAATAGGAAGGAGGAAGTTGATTTAAAATTGTATAATTTTGTGTTAGATTTTTTTAAAGAGTAAAAACGGTATGAATGTTAACAGTTCATGTAAAGTTTTTAACTGGCAAGATGCAGAAAGTAAAAATATAATCTCATGAGATTTGTCACTAAAATACTGTATTTGAATGACATTGACAGTCATTCAGTGATCATTGTTCATATTTTATATGTAATTACGAGAATGGAAAATCAAAAGAAACTTGAAAACAAAAGCTTATAATAAAAGTTAATAAGTGCATATGAGAAGAGTCTAACTGGATGTGAAATAAATCAGGCAATTAGCAACTGTGGGATGTTGCTATTTTTCAAGCAAATGTGTGGATGCCAGTCAGAATCTAGTTAAAGGAGTAAGGAATTTTATAACTCTGTATATACAGAGGAAAAAGCTCCTATTCACATTATACTAGTTTGGATATTCCTTCCATGTGAAAAGCTGACACAATCTGGTTTGGATCAAAAGTTAAGTGCAAAATACTCAAGCCCCCAGGGCTTGATCTTGTTCATCTATCAACTTCTGATTTTTTTAAAAAAATCAACCCAAGTGTGAAGTAGAAAAAGGATGCTGGTACTTTTAAAGAGTCAATTTAATGATCTGACTTCTTTAAAAAGTACCATTTAAGACAAAGCCATATTACTTGCTGTTTTGATTTCTTGCTGCTTGTTTCACTTTTATTTGTTCCTAATGCTTCCCCCCACCCCTTGAGAACTGTTCAGAACTAGTTTAAAATGAATAATAAATAAATATTTCCCCTAATTGCAGTAATGAAGCTGCATGGAAATCTTAAGAAAGAAATAATAAATATATTTTTTCTGGATTGCACAAAAACCTGAAAACAGTGCAGCTGCTTTTATTACTAGGAGAGAATGTTGAATTTACAGTTGCATAGAATTTAAAGCAATTTGCAAGAATCATTTGCAAATCATGCACAGCCTTGGTTTGTAGCTGTTGTTATTACAGAAACTTCCTAACAGCGTTCTATGTTTCAAGTGTAACAGAGCATAATAATTGAATGAACTGAATTTAGAGTTAGAATTAGAGTCAGTAATAAGTAGGGATCTGCAGAGATAGTATCTAATATTAGCAGATTGTGGATTGATGTTGTACTTTATCAAGTTTATATATTAATGAGGAGACATTGATGCATTATTTTGTAATTTTGCAGGAGTGAATTGGTATCTTGCTTTAATCTAATAATTTTTATTTCATGATTGCACATTTCAAACTATATTATCATTTTAAGGTCATATGTTCCAAATGTATGTACTTGGCTTTACTGAATATGAATTAGGAAAACGAAAGACTAAAATTAATTATTCACTAAGTTTGGAAAAAAATATTACATATAAAATAAACAGCTCAGTATCATCTTGGCTCTTTGCAGAAGAGAGTGTTTGTGTGTCTATATATTACAAACACAAATACAAATATGTTTTTACATATCATGAAGTGATTACATTTTTAAAGAAGCATCTTCATATATAATTTGTTAAAATATTTTTATTTCATGAAGTCTGCTTATTTATAAAGTTTATCTAAATGAATAAATACCATAATTTCTTTTTAAAGGCTCTGGAAAGAGTTGCAGTTGGTCAGATGGTAAGTATTATCTGTTTAACCATTCTAATGACAGTTATCTTCTTTGTTTGAATACTTTGAACACATGGTACTATATTGAACTTTGTAATTTGCTAGAGTGGAATAGCTGGCAAACAGTAAAGCTTGAACTGGAGATAGATTGATATTTTGCATCATCAGTACCATGACATTTTCTGGCTGTTATGATAAAATAATTTAACTGAATAATTTATTCAGTTAATTAAGAGTGACTAAAATAGAAAGAACATAGAGATAATCCTCAGTTAACAAGTTCCTTAATTGGAACTGGAATTTCCATTGCTAAACGATGTCATAAAGCATGAAGTCATCTAATCACACTACTTAGCAGTGGCAGATCACCATTGGTCATTAAGCGAGGATATTACTTGTCATTTACAACTTCCTGCTGGCTTTCTCATTGACTTTGCTTGTTGGAACTGGCCAAAGAAGTTTGCAAATGGGGAGGTACATATATGAGACAATTTTTTCAATGCCTCATAAGTTGGAATGGTCACTGTGAACAAGTGGCCATTAAACAAGGAACATCTGCATATTAAATCAATATAAACGATTTGTGAGTCTTATTTCATTGCAGTACCCATGTTTAAAATCAATCCTGATTGGTTGGGTTGAGGATAGTATAGTATAGTATTACAATTTGATTATTACTGTTTTGAACATTAAAAAAACCCTTAATTTTCCAACAGTAAAGGAATTAAGGTACAAGAATGTTATATTGATCTTTTAAAAATTCATATTTTTATAATTCAACAAGAATACATGAGTTACCTGCAAGCAGTTCTCCATTCATTATCTCTGTTCCAGAGATCTTTGAAATTGGACCTGTATATGATGATGTTACATTGGAATGTCTTATTCTGTAGCACTCTTGTGTCTATTCGCCAATCTCTCAGGCTAGGAATTCTTTCTAAATAATTATCCTGAGAAGATCATAGAGTTTCATTTTTCCGTGTTGAATAGTAGTGCATGTCCTTATTAAGAAAAGAAGCCAACACTTCAAATAGAATATATATAGTAACTCAGGGTCGTTCCTGAAGTGCAAATGATTATGGAATAAGTATAGTTCAGACTGACTTAATTTGACAAGTTCTTCTACATATTTATTAATATAGATATATAGTTACATGGAGAAACAAATATAAGAACACCTATATTTTTTCTAGATATTTAATAGCTATCTCTTAAGGTGAATTGTGTGCATTTGGGTTCTTTCATATTTTTCCTGTAATGTAGTCAAAGTGTATAAATTGTTTCTTTAAATGAATATCTTGTCGTCTCCAGTTTTATAACTGGGGAGCTGCCTGTATTTCCTTATAACGTGGTGTTGCTGTTTTCATAAGAATGGTTACCAAATGTTTCTTTCTAGACTGGAATAGCATTAATTTAAAGCTAGATTATTCATCATCTAATTCATATTCCAACATTTAACCAGAAACACACTGGTTAGATTGAAATGGCTTCCTAATCTTGGCCAAAACTCCCAATAAATCACTTTTTCTAAATATTATTCTTTCGTTTCTGAAAATATAACAATAGTAAAAATTTGGAAGCATTTACTTTGATTTGCTACAAATGCTAGATGTTGGCATGACTCTAAATATTCTTTCTTTTTAAATCAACAGCTAAATTTATTTTATGTAGAAGTTAAATAAGTACTAAATCATTTATCATCCCTTTTAAAATATGTACATAAACTGAGTCTTCAGTTCACTAGGTTTATAAACCATTGTGTTCCTATTACAAAGCTAAAGATCTTGATGGAATTTATACAGGATGAATTTGACCCTGAATTTTAAGAAGGCTAAAAAATGGTCTTTCCTAGATATTCTTCAATACTTTGCATTGTTTTAGAAACATAGTACTATTTGTACCAAGGAGGGAATATGAAGTTGTTAAGGAGAAAAAAAGACACTTACTTGCAAAGTATTTCCCCCTGATTTTAGGGAGATTAAATGAGTTCATTTCTGTGGTCCAACCTAAATACCTATTAGCATAATTTGATCTATATAGCTTTGTCATTCTTATAGCTTTCTTTTCAATTCTTTCAGTACACAACACTGTGCAAACTTTTCTGCTGCTTGTGCTTATTTTTTCCGCTTGGCAGCAATATATTAACAGAGCAATATTTTATTTTAGTAATAAGAAACTTCCTAGTAACATTAGATGAATACAAATACTTGTTGAAGATAGCCAATAATTGTTGCTGTTTTGTTTGTGGGGTATGGTTGCAGCTTTACTTCTTGTTCTTTGATTTGTTCTAGCTACCCACAGAATCTTTGTTTTATCGGGCTGTGCTACAGGTTATTGTACAAGAATGTTATGGCATCAAGAGAAGGTAATGTGCTGCAATTTTATATTTTGTTATAGAAACAGAACACTTGCTTCTTGTTGATGTTGAAATCTGAGAACTGCATTTATTAAAAGAAAAGCTGTTTTTTTGTTTTTTGTCTATTTGAAAAAATATCTACCTGTAAATTTGACGTTGGCTTTGTCAGCAAGCTAACCTTTTGAAATCTGCTTTAATTCTGTGCTATCCCAGAAGAGAATATATGTGGCTCATGGTTGAACTGTAGTGTTGTAAGATAGGTCATTATCACTGAAGACTGAGAATTGAGTTTTAGAATACAGAGAGTCCTTGCTAATTGACCATTCAAATTTTACAGCTCATTTATGACCTTCACAGCACCTAGGTCACATGATTACCATTACATACAATAAATACATTTCTATTTTTGTTTTTAATTAAATGCCACTATAACATTTCTTTGTCAATGGGAAGAAGTAGTCCCTTAAGTAAACACTGGCAGACCACAGACCATAACCAGATCTCTAAACCTCTAATTGTGCAAGTGTAGAAGTTCTCTAGACCTTTTCTTGACTTGCCTTCATCAAACTGAGTTTGCAGTAGTGTTAATATATACCTTTAGTACATACAATGCTACAGTCCTTTAGTCAGCACAATTGTAGGCTAGCTGATAAAATGATAGGAAGCTAGCTTGTACTAAGTGAAAATGGCAGTGATTCTCCAGAATTTCATACTAGTATCTGTTTCAACCTATCAGAACTGGCCAGGTACTAAATCTCTTTCTCTGTGTGTGTGTGTATGTGTGTACACGTACAGAGAAAGAGGTGGGGGGAGGGGGAGAGGGAGGGAGGGAAGGGGAGAGAGAAGGGGGGGCAGTGAGTTACAGCCCATATTACATCTCAGATAAACCAGGCTGAGGAAGATAAGCCAAGACAGTTCTTTAAAAGACTGCAGAATTATTCTTCATGGACTGAGTGTCTCACTGTGTGTGATGTTGGAAAAATAACAAAAGAAATAATTTGTCATTTCAGTGATCGTAATATTGGAAAAGTATATTCTAAATCATCTTCATTTTTGGATTATGTTAGAATTTCCTTGAAAAAGCTTGAACTAGATGAATCAAAGGTAAATATCTGGTTATAAATTGAAATTCATATAGTGAACACACTGCAGATTATTTCAGTGATTTGTTTGCTAATATAAATTATGTTGAGATCAAGGAGAACATGCAGTTTTGTAAATGCTGATGATTAAATCTAAGTTACATATAATAGTCATTGCCAAATTCTAACAGATTAATATTTACGGTTTATAAGAGTTTGATTCTCAACGGCTCAAGGTTGACTCAGCCTTCCATCCTTCCAAGGTCGGTAAAATGAAGACCCAGGTTGTTGGGGGCACATTGATGACTCTATAAATTGCTTAGAGAGGGCTGTAAAGCACTATGAAGTGGGATATAAGTCTTAAGTACTATTTCTATTGCTATTTATCTGAGGAATATTTCCCTACTCTGCATTTAATCTACTGCAATTAAAAAGTAAAATGTCATGGATAAATGATGCTAGAACAGCAATTACAGAAAATGTTGGGACATTGCATACCCCATGCCAGTGCAACATGTATTCTAATTCAATGAAAATTTAAATAAGCATTTACCAATATTTTTATACAGTTTGAAGTCTTTCTGCTTCTCTGTCAAATCACAAGGAGACAATAGTAGTAGTAGTAGTAGTAGTAGTAGTAGTAGTAGTAGTAGTAGTAACAGTAATAATAGTATACCTTATTGATTAGTCCATTGATCATATCAAATACAAGAAAACAGGTAAATTCACATTGATAAGCGGTAGTAAACAAGAAACAGGTGTGATGATATATTAAAGAGCAGGAAATTCCTATGTTTCTTTTAGTTTAGCAGCCTGTAATGTGAATATGAGTTTTGCTACCATAATCTGTTATGAAACATGATCTACTAAAAAAAAGAGATATGCAAAATATATATAATGGAATAAGTGTTCATGAAGCAAATTATGATACCAACATTTGTTTTAGCAATGACTTAATATATTGTGGTATTAAATATAATTACTGTGTGAAAAAGGATATTTGTAAATAAATTTTGACTTCTTTTTATACATAGATTGTCCTAAAACATTTAAACTATCTAGAATAATCTATCTGTACATATTGATAGCACAATCTCAACTTTGCATTGAGCTCTCTCAGTTCTTCCTGAGTTTTATAAATATGTTGCTTCTAGGACTACACATTTCCCTAACATAATGGATGATAATATGCCCATAGCTATTAACTTCTCACTAGCCGTATCTTACAGCCTATTTGTATTGTATGATACCCACAACATTTTTGCCAGAGACAAGTTACTATATGACCCATAAGGATGATCTATCCTTGCAACTTTTCCTTTTTTTCCTCCTTTGGAATTACTATTAAAGAACATAGATAGCATCATTTGTTCATGATGAAATATCTTGATATATCTTTGGCCTCATAGTATTTAGCCAAAGTGCATATAAATAAAATAGTCACATACTCTTATACTTCATACCTGTACACTACTATATGTTAAAACTATCTCAGATTCAGGGAATAGATGAAATCTCAGGGAAGAGAATGTTTTTATCTTCCACTTATTTGTCTGCTTACTCAGCAGCAGCAATGGCTTTTAATAAGTATATAAGATACAAATTGGCCTTTCAGCAGGAATTACTATATGTCTACTTTATTTAAACTGGGTCCTGCACAGTATTTTATATGCACATTCATATAGAACTAGAACTAATTAATGAGAAACAGCTGAAATTAAAAAAAAAACTTCAGTTTTTGCTGGTGAAATTGAATTCAATAGCAATGGTGCACTTCTAGCAATAGTTTACTCAGATATAAGCCTGGTCAAATTCAGTGGAACCTATTGTCAAGAAAACTTCAGTATGAAATTATTTGCAGCTGTTTAGAATTTGGTTTGCCTGCTTCTTATTAGCTTGAGTTTTAATGCAAATAGATAATCTAAATTATAATAAGCGTTTCAGTAAAAATATTTATCAGGCATTTGTGGGCAAGACAATGTAGTTCCGTTGTCAAGTGAGATTATGAAAGGCTGATAGCATAGTTGTAAAATCTTTTATTTATGCAATATTTCAAGGATAACTGTACTTTAAATATAAACTCACATGCAATGTTCATGATCCCAGTGCCAAATTTCAGTTTAATCTGACAGTTTTAACAGCTGTAATAGCTACACGAATCATCTGACAAACTACAGACTTCAGTTTAAAGTAAGCAAACTGAAAATTTAGTAAGGTGTTGGAGAAGAAGGAACAAATCTCTGATAGATAAACATTCAAGATCAAATAAGCATGGACTTTTATTATTGGTATTTTTTCCACTATCAAGAGTTGATGACCTCTTTTATGTGAACATAAAAATTGCATGTAACCTTGTATTTACATTCTAAAGTTTTAGTAATTTGGAGATACAAGGTTCTCCTTCAGTTCTTTAGAAGGTATTATATAGTTGCATGAAAAGATCATTCATTTAAGTTTACATCTGCTAGTTTAGGCATAGTGAACAGTTCTTGGATGTCCAAGAAGAATGGATTCAGTCATCATGTTCTTTCCTTCCTGTGTGACTTGTTTTCTGTCCCTCCATGTTTGAGCAGATCAGTTATATCTAAAAATATAGATGGTGTAAACCATCATTTGCTTCTAACCTAGAAATTTGGCTAAAATTATAATTTCCGGATAAAATCAGTGCAAATTAAGAGATGGAGATGGAACAGCAGCACATTCTTTGATTGTTATTTTTTATTTATTTATTTTATTTATTTATTTTATTTTTGTCAAGCATATATAAGATTACAGTAAAAGTATAAACATGTATACATGAGACGGTTTTGAGTACATGGCAACATTAGGACAGGGACTGTAGGCACGTTGGTGCGCTTATGCATGCTGCTTACCTCTTAGGAATGGGTTGAGGTCAACAGTAGATAGTCTAAGGTTAAAGTTTTGGGGATTTGGGGAAGAAACCACAGAGTCAGGTAGTGTATTCTAGGCATTGACCACTCTATTGCTGAAGTCGTATTTTCTGCTTTGGAGTTTGGAGTGGTTTACCTTAAGTTTGTATCTATTGTGTGTTCGTGTATTGTTGCGGTTGAAGCTGAAGTATTCATTGACAGGTAGGACATTGTAAATCACACAATGTGATTGTCTGGATTTGTTTTCTCATTTTGTCTCTCATAGTTGAGGTCTACCTATGATGTCAATTACAGGCCTCTTATCTTTTTAAGTGGGAGAACTTGCACAATTGGTAGCTGACTAAATACTTTTTTGCTCCACTGTATATGCTCCAGATAAATGGTTAAAACAGCAAATACTTTCATTGCACTAATTCTATCACTGTTCATGCTTCATGAATCTAATCAGGCACTAAGGTCTAGCTACAGATTTTCAAACTGATTGTTGATTTAAGCATTTAAGAAACTGCTTCTATTAATATGACTTAAAATTGCATTTCCTTTTTTTACAGTCATGCTATACTATTTCATACTCAGTTTATAAATTACTATTACTATGTTCATTGAATATTCAGAAAATTACCTGATTTTTTTTAAAAAAAATAGTGACATGGGAAGATTCTGGTATGACTTGATAAAGTTGCACTGATTTGTAATAATTGTTGCATGTTTTAAAGATGCTCACAGATTAATGTCTTCATGAACTGATACAATATATTTTCGGATACTAAAACCGGACTGTTTTTTGAACACTTTAAATATAGTTCCTTATGTATTGTTATGTATGTTTGAAAAAAGTTTGAGAAGCCATTATAATAAATTAGAAAATGTTGATTGTAAAATAATTGTTTTATTTTTGAACTGTTTTAATTATAAAAATAATTTTAGCATATGTCTCAAGCAAATGTTAGTTGTCATCATCAATGTTCTTGCTGTTGCAGATTTCAGACAGCCTTGTATTGGAATACCTTGAAAAATACAAGCACAGAATGAATGAACTGGAAGCTTTTAATATGGTAACATTGAAATATTGGGATATTTTTGCTAGCATGGCATGAATAATACTTGTCCTAACATTTTATGATGAAGTAGGTCAGTTTGTATTTGATATTTTCTGTAAAGAAGGAAACAAACCAACTAGGAGCATATTCTGTTCCAAAATTATATTAACACTCATTGAGAACATATGAAGATTCTTTTGCTAGTCAAATAAGTGTTAGGAATGTTTTTTTCTCTCCTTTTAATACATTACTTCGTTCAACTTTGAACAAAATTGCTGCCACTTAAATGTTTTTCATGCTGAGTTACACCTCAGAGCTACTAAGTAACAGATAACATACTGTATTTAATACCTTTCATAGACTTTGATCAAGACTATGCTGCTTTTTTTAAAAGATGTCCAATAAAATGGAATTGGCAAGATAATACACAGTTTGTTTTTAAAGATAAATATTCCATGTTCTTCAATAGATTTGGTAGGAAAATGTAGTAATTTTCTGTTCAGTAGTAAAACAATAAATGCCAAAAATTATTTCAGAAATTTTCCTGAAACAAAAATATTGTAGATGTTTTATGTGCAGTTACAAAATAATTGTACAACATTTACATGATTATATTAAATAGCTAATAATTATGGACAAACCCTGCTTTACCAAATACAGCAGTTAAAATTGTTTTGGCCTAGCCACTTCGAAAATCCTGTTTATTATCCTTTAGAGAGGTTTGATGAAAAAGTAATTCAGTTGACTCTCCCAGTCAACTAAACTTTTCGAATCTAATTGAGAATCTAATATCTTTTATCTATTTCTAAAAGCCCTTTCTTAAATAGCCTTGGTTTTAAGAATCCAAATGAGATCAACATTTTGAACTGGATTGGAGCTGATTCATACTTTTCTAATAATTAATATCCTTGAAGTAATGAGATCATAGGAGAGTTTACCTTCAAATATTTAAATAAGAAATCTAAATCTGTGTTGTAGGTAGTATTTCTTTCTTGAGTATATGTTTTAGAAATGTGATTCAGTTGTGTTTAAATTTTCAGCTGAAAGTTGTTCTAGGCCCTTGCATAGAGGGGTTGATACTTCTAGATCGTCTCTGCTATCTCAAAGAACAGGTAATCTTGGTGGATTTATCCATGATATAGGTTTTTTTTAAGTATTTGAAGCAAATCATGTCTCCTTCATATTAAAAGAAACAAATAATTGTTTTTGTCTGTTTGCCAAAATTTTAAAGTCCTATCTATCATACCCATCATTTATCAGCAAATGTTTTTATTTTGGGAAAATTTGCTCTAATAAAGTTTTTATGTAGTTTAAATTGAATGTTAAATTATTGCAGTAACTTAACTGCAGTAATATTGAAGTGATATTGCTTACATAGAAAACTTATTAATGCTTGAAATAGTAAATGATTTTTGTACAACTGTTCTTTTCTTGAAGGATCTATATTTATGTTTCAAAAATATTTCTATACTTTGTGGATCCTAGATAATTTTTACTAAGTGACTGTAGTATTATGTTTTGAATTACTGATTGCTCCAAGTTAAGGATTTAGAGTTAAAGAAACATACTTTCTTGAATATTAATCCAGTGTTTGTCTATAACAGACTGTACTTCTGTGGCAGATACATTTGATTTAAGATTCATTCTACTTGATTCATGACTATTTGGGATTTATGCTATTTGATTTGTGATTATTTAATTCCAGCAGAATATAAAGATATATTTCCCATTGGCTTGAGTCAAAACCAATAAAGGGCTTTACACCAATCTTATTATTTAAGATTGTGAATAGTGACCATTAGACTTTCCCAGAGATTGTCTGATTTTGCTTTTCTTTTTAACAATCTTCAAATATGTTGCATGGACTTATGTTTTCTAAGTAATCAAGACATTTGATTACTTAATGGAATGGTGGTGTGATACATGTATGTAGAATAGGTACAATCTGGTTTAGTTCTGTTAACTAGACACACACTAAAGAATGTATTTAATCCTTGTCAGCAAAGAATGTTCTGAAAAGGAAAAATCTGTAATAGATTTTAGGGAGTGTAACTTTTTTTTAAAATCTAATGGTTCTTTAATTCTGAATAAGAGGCTTTTATTTCTTCTCCCATCTGAGAATATTAAAGTTCTGCTTGGTAAACTGAAATTAAAAGCTATTTGATATTTCAGTACATAGTTTTATACTGCTACTATTGTATTAAGTCCCCAGTTTGGTTCTCCATATGCAAAGTTTATGTTGGAGGAAAGTCTTCTGTGGCAAAAGAGTTGAGTCTAGCAGCACCAGAAGTAACCATTTTTGAAAAAAATTCTTTTGTTTTCTTTATAACACAGGTTTTTCCTTAGATTTCAATATATTGCTAAATCTCAAGTTAATATCTTTTTTATATTTTCTGATCAAATATTATTTTACAGGACAACATTGCCTGGTCTGGACTGGTAAAGTTATTTGATCCCATAAAATCCCCCAGATGCTATGCAGTTGTGGCTTTGAAGAAATAAGACTTTTCACATTCAGGATGAAGTAAAATTTGGAAAAGAATATTGTAAATTTGTTTTGGTTTTTATGACTATCTTACATGATTAAGAATTCCATTATTTGTGTATTTTTATTGCTAATATATTATGACAAATGAAATATAAAAATAAAGTTTATCCTTCATGCTGATGTATAAATTATTAACTTAACATAATATGTAACAATCCATCTTGACCATATGCGGATATCTGAGGAGAAATTCCTTACCTTCATAAAAATTCAGCACACAAATTTTTAAAAGATACAACATTTGTGATTGTATTGTCTGATTAAAAGGGTGAAAATGGCATATCAATGGATAGAAAAGTAATGTCATAATTCCAATTTGGTCAAAAATTGGAATTTCAACTTCTCTTGAAAAACATTCACTCAGGGACATCTATTGGAGGGGTGGAAATTTATTTATTAGTATTATTTATTTATTAGTGAGACTTATATACCGCCTCAAAGTGCAAACACTCTCTAAGCGGTTTACACCATTAAGCAATGTATATTTATATTGCCCCCCAACAATCTGGGTCCTCATGTTGAATGTTGAAAAAGTCAAGATGGTGGCTGCAGTTGCATGATTAAAGCCCTGCATCCGCTTTGTATACATTGCATATGTCACTCCCTTAAAAAGGGGCGCAGACTTTGATCCCATGATCACAGCTACCGTCTTTGCATTTTAAATTCTTTCTGATGTTCCTACTCTTATTTCTGAAATCTTAATATTGATAGCCTTACACAGGAAGAAAAGTTGTCACAACTTAGTAGGCTTTGGAGAGATAGGGGATAACTGCAGAACAATTTTTACGAGAGATCCTCTTTGCCTTATTTTCATTCTCCATCCCTCCATTTGCAAACATGACTTTAGAATTAGAAATATAATCAATGCTCATGAATGTAAATGAATATGAATGTAAAACGAAGAGAATGATCTTGTAAATATTTCCAAGCATATTTCTAAGAACTGGGAGGTCTTTTTATTTTGGAGTTAAGTAATGGGATAATTTAGCTGCCCCTCTGAATTGTCTATATTGGAGGGACCTAGTCTAAAAATCCTGCTTTTTGAAGCCTTCTTGGGGAGAAAGAAATCTCATGTTGAGTTCTTATCTCCATTTCAGGCTGAAGTAAATCATAGGAGATACAGGAGCTGAGATCCTAGGTACGAACTTCTTGCCAGTCTTTGCTTATTTCAGAAGTTATTTGAGGCATCTTTCAAGTCTCTTTAACAAACTGAAAGAACCTCCCAGGTTTTCTTTAACAGCTGGAATCAGATTAAGAGAAAGAAATGATATATGAATACCTGTTCTCTGAACGAATCTGAGTCCCTGACTTCAGAAGAACCATAGGTTTGGAAAACCACATGCTGAGTTTATGCTTGCTTAGCTGACCTGGTCACAAGACATTGGCGAGCAGCTAGTGATACAGTGCAGGACTCTCTTCTGAAAACTGCTGAAGAGTCTTTCTTCTACCCCTGGGACCATGAAGTGGAATGAAGTATTCCAAATCCCTTTCCTGTGTCTTTCACTCTCCTAATCTGTTTTCTGTATGTGTGTTCTATATTCATGTAAAATATAATCCATATCTTGTATATTGAGATTAAATCCATGGAGGATCCTTATGATTTGTTAAAGATGTTAAAATTAATTGTTTAAAAGTAAATAGTGGAAAATATTTGCTTTAATTTATTTTGATATGTATACATATACTCGGAGCTCTGGCAATTAAACTTTTTTTTTCTGTTAACCTGAGGAACTTTATCAAGAAACTGGTCTTACTATGAGTAACTATGTTACTGAAATAATTGGGAAATGGTGCATTTGTATAACAAGAACCCAGTAGATTGTGTAGACTGGTTCATTCACCCATGGCCATGGGAAGATGGGATAGGAGAAAACATTGAATTAATTGTTCTTGCTACATGCTTTACATTTTAATGGTTTAATACCAGAAAGTTGTCCTGTAGTGGTTACACATTTTATGTATTACTTCCTGTAATAGATGTTTCCATAGAGCTTTTCAGTGCTGAATTTTAGACCCTGTGAATTGGCTCAGTAGTATTTGCAGGGATATATAACACATGGTAACAAAGGGAGAATTGCAAGTTTATTGAAATTTTTCTAGATAAAATATTTATCTGTTAGGAACTAAAGTATAACTGGACTCCATAGACCATATGCATGAGGCTTTATAGTTGATTTATGTTTATTTTAAGAAACTTGCAGATTTTTGTCAGCGGGAAGTAAATGAGAAAGTGCACAGCTATTTTTATTGGATTTTTCCAAGATTTGATGTAGAACTGGGAACTCACTATTTCCATGCATAAAATCTAATTTAAATACTATTAATATATTATTAATGTAAATAATGTAAATTTATTAATGTTAATGATAACTTGCTAAAATCATTAGTGGCTATGTAATAGATTCACATTTATATACGTCTTTTTCTTTCTCTCTTTCTCTCTCTGTATATGTGTCTGTCTGTCGATCGATCGACTGAGACTTTAAAAAGTTTTTGTCTGTTGGATTGACATAATAATATCATTACAAAAGAATGAGCAATTATTGTCTATATTTTAAAAGTAATTAATACAAGATAGAGAATTCTATCTTTATATGAATAAGAAAATTCATATTTTCTTATGGCAAAAAGACTCTCAGGGAAAGAGCCTCATACAGAGAAAGGAAAATATAGATGTTTTCATTTGTTAAGATACTGTAACTTCTACTTTTTTTTCTTTTGTAGATTGATCCAAAAGTATGATAGTGAAATTGCTAAATTCAGAGTGCTAAATTAATAAAGGAAGGCAGCTGGATTTTCAGAAAAAGCTCTTTTTAGTTGTTTAATGATATTTAATGAATCTTCTATAACTTTTTGCTGTTGATTTAATTTGCTAGGTATAGCTGATATAGGTTTTCCTTACATTTATTGAAGAAAATAGTAGTATAGTTTATACTTCAAAAATTATTCAGAAGACTTGCTTTGTGATGCTTGAGAACAGCACTTCTTCAAAACAACATATTAATCATCCCCCCCCCCCATGAAAAACAGGTCTGCTGCAATGGTAATTATGCATCAATTAATATAGTCCTTATATGAGAACTGCTGCCACTTCATTTTAACATAAAGTATTCACCTGAAACAGAATTACTGTAGATTGACATAACTTTAAAATTTGTGTTTAAGTATTTTGTATTAATCAAAAGTGGTTTTTATTTTTTGAAAAGGCAAATTCAACCGTTATTTTTCTTTTTTGAGGAAGACAACTTCCTCAAAAGGTCAGTCCAGTTGCCTTTTTAAAAAATAAAAACCACTTTGATACAACTATGACCTGAATGACTAAGAATCTTCATAGATACTTTATATTAAGTATTATTGGATTTATATGCTTTTCATCAAAGATTCTTACAAGAATAAAATAAGAAATTAAACTTGACACTTGCAAAGCATTTTACCTGAAGGCAGAAATCCCAAGTAGCATGACCAAATATTTCATATTTTAAGAATGGAAAGGGATTTCACACATGGTATTGTCATCATTATTTGATGATTGTAACATCAAGTAATAACTGGCATTGATGAATATGTATAAAATTAGAGATTCTAGATGATCAGACATTATTCATTTATTCATAGATAGCCTTTGAAAACAATGCTGAAATGAAATAAACATGACTGAACCTCCTTCAATTAATTCTTTGCACGTAGATAAGAATTGGCATACTAAAGAAAAAGCTAGGCTGTCTCTGAAGTGCGATTTCTCAACATCCAGGCAACTGTGTTTTTGTATAGAGGCTCATTTAATCATGTTGGCTTCCCACTGCAGCTTTAAGTGGTGTGGACTACTGTAGACACAGCATTGCCTGTTCAACTGCTGTTTGTGAAAACTAGGCTGTAGATTTTTTCCTGAGTAGAGAATGAAGGCACTGTGCGATAACAAACTAATGCAGCATTATGCAGTTGGAAAATCACAATATATCAAAATATCTAAGAAACAATGAACAAATAGTTCTAATGTTTAAAAAAGGATGTTTGAGTCCAAAGCAGTGACAGATAATATTCATGTTAATAAAAGGGCTGTTAAAAAGCATTGTTTTTCAGATTTATATGAGAGCAAACACAATATGATAAATTTTGTTAGCTACTGTATAAACCAAATAATAGGTTTGAGGAGTAAGTGGTGTTAATTAATTAACAACACAAAGTCTCAGGATCTTTCTCAGCCAGAAATAATGAATTTACCTTTCTTGATTTAAAATTCTGAAATAGTGAAAAACATTGAAAAATACAGGATAATGTTGCAGAATCCAATCTGGATTGGTCACGGAACCAGAGGTTTAGTCTTCCGAGTTTTTGGATTCATGCTGGAGCCCATCCTCAGGGAACTTTTCTCTACCAGAATAACATTCATATACATTTAAAGTTGCTACCAAGCAACTGAGTTCTCTTATGACCTCTAAAATATGCTGCTCCGAAATTGGTATCCTAGTGTTGGTCTTCCTCATATCAATATAACATTCCTATTGATATGAAATGTTCTTATGTAAGAACATTTTAGTAATGTTTTAATAAAAGTATTATTGGGTGTTATAAGTATTTATTTATTTTATTTATTTTGGAATTCTTATATGCCGCCCAACTCCCTAAGGACTCAGGGCGGCGTACAACAGTGAGAAAATACAAGAATAACCAAAATCTAAAAAGTTAATTAAAAGCAAATATAAAAATTAAAACACACTATAAAAAGAATCATCACCAACCATTCAACATCATACATACTTGGGGGGTGGGCTCGAATGAATTAAGCTCTACCCCCCGCCTGCAGGAAAAGCCATGTCTTAACAGCTTTCCGGAAGGCCAGCAGAGTGGGGATAGTTCGGGTCTCTGGTGGAAGTTGGTTCCAGAGCACAGGGCCAGCCACAGAGAAGGCTCTCCCCCTTGGGCCCGCCAGCCGGCATTGTTTGGCCGACGGGACCTGGAGGAGGCCCACTCTGTGGGCCCTAACCGGTCGAAGGGAAGTATGAGGCAGAATGCGGTCCCGTAGATAACCTGGTCCCAAGCCATGAAGGGCTTTAAAGATGGTGATCAACACCTTGAATTGGACCCGGAGACCGATGGGCAACCAATGCAGCTGGCGGAGTATCGATGTCATGTGGGTGTACCTTGGCACACCCACCACAGCACGCGCAGCCGCATTTTGCACCAACTGAAGTCTCCGGATACTCTTCAAGGGTAGCCCCATGTAGAGCGCATTGCAGTAGTCCAAGCGAGAGGTGACAAGGGCATGAGTGACCGTGAGTAGAGCCTCCTTCTCCAAATATGGCCGCAACTGGTGCACCAGGCGAACCTGTGCAAAGGCCCCTCTAGCCACAGCTGAAAGATGATGGTCCAATTTTAGCTGTGGATCTAGAAGGACCCCCAAGTTGCGGACCTGGTCTGAGGGAGTCAGTTTCGCTCCCTCAAGGACCACGGAGGGACAGTTGTCGTAGTCCTTAGGAGGCAATATCCACAGCCACTCAGTCTTGTCGGGATTAAGTCTGAGTCTGTTCCTCCCCATCCAGATCCTGACGTCGTCCAGGCACCGGCACATTACATCAACTGCCTCACTGAAGTCAGACGGGGTGGTGATGTACAGCTGGGTGTCATCAGCGTACTGATGGAAACACACCCCATGTCTGCGAATGATCTCCCCCAGCGGTTTCATGTAGATGTTGAACAGGATGGGCGAGAGAACCGACCCCTGAGGCACCCCACATAATAGGGGCCTAGGGGACGATCTCTGCCCCCCTGCCAGCACCGACTGCATCCTATCAGCGAGATAAGAGGAGAACCACCGCAGAACGGTGCCTCCCACTCCCAACTCGCTGAGACGATGCAGAAGGATACCATGGTCGATGGTATCGAAAGCCGCTGAGAGGTCAAGTAGCACCAGGATGGAGGAATTTCCCCCATCCCGGGCCCGCCAGAGATCATCCATCAGAGCGACCAAGGCAGTTTCTGTACTGTAGCCGCGCCTGAAACCCGACTGGTAAGGGTCTAGATGATCTGTTTCATCCAGGAGCTGCAGAAGTTGAGTAACCACCACCTTCTCCACAACTTTCCCTAAAAAAGGTAAGTTGGAGACCGGACGATAGTTCTTCAAGTCAGCTGGATCCAGGGAAGGCTTCTTCAGGAGGGGTCGCACCACCGCAGCTTTTAACGACTGCGGTACGGATCCCTCTCTCAAAGAAGCGGTGACCACCGCCTGGATCCAGCCGCGTGCTACCTCTCTGCTAGCCGAAACCAGCCAGGAGGGGCACGGGTCCAATAAACAGGTGGAGGTACCCATCGCTCCCACAGCCCTGTCCACATCCTCGGGAGAAACAGGCCCAAACTCTTCCCATAATGATGGACTAAGACTAGCCCCTGTCAACTCAATGGACTCTGCCCAGCCGGAGTCCAGATTTGACCGAATCTGAGCGACTTTATCCGACAGAAACTCAGCGAATTCCTCAGCTCTGCCTTGTAAGTGTTCCTCGCTCCCCCCTTTTGCAAGGAGGGAGCGAGTCACCCTAAACAAGGCGGCTGGGCGAGAATCTGCGGACGCAATAAGAGCGGAAAAATAGGATCGTTTTGCCGCCCTTATCGCCACTAAATAAGATCTGATGTAAATTCTTAATAGTGTTCGATCAGACTCGGTTTTTCTGGCCCTCCAGCGGCGCTCCAGACGTCTCTTCTGGCGTTTCATCTCCCGGAGCTCCTCGGTAAACCAGGGAGCTTTCCGGAATCCACTGCCATAGAGAGGTCGCTTAGGCGCAATTCGGTCTAGAGCCCCTGATGCTGCGGTGTTCCAAGCAGCCACCAGGGAGTCAGCCGAATTGTGTACCAGGGTTTCAGGTATTTCCCCAAGTTCCCTCTGGAATCCTTCTGGTTCCATTAGGCGCCTGGGGCGGAACCACTTAGTCGGTCCCGCCTCCCTGCGGGGGAGGAATGGGGCTGCGAAATCCAGCCTCAGTAGGAAATGATCTGACCATGACAGTGGGGTGATGACTAAGTCCCTTATCTTCAGATCATCTCTCCACTGCCCCGAAAGAAACACTAGGTCGAGCGTGTGACCACCCTCATGAGTCGGACCCTGGATTACTTGGGACAGGTCCATGGTTGTCATGGAATCCATGAACTCCTGGGCCGCCCCAGAGGTTTCGCCAGCAGATGGCAAGTTGAAGTCCCCCAGCACCATAAGCCTGGGGAACTCAACTGCCAAGCCGGCTACTGCCTCGAGCAGCTCAGGCAGGGCCTTGCTTACGCAGCTGGGAGGCAGGTACGTTAAGAAAAGGCCCACCTGTACCCCTAAGTCCAACTTCAAAAGGAGCGTCTCACACCCAACAATCTCCGGGGTAGGGATCCTACGAGGATGCAGATTTCCACGCGTTATTATTGCCACTCCTCCCCCCCTTCCCTGGGGTCGAGAATGGTGCTGCACCGAGAAACCGGCTGGGCATATCTCGGAGAGAGCTACTCCCCCCTCCTGCCCCAGCCAGGTCTCGGTAACACACACCAGGTCAGCCCCCTCCTCTGTGATTAAGTCACGTATCAAGGGGGCTTTGTTGACGATTGACCTGGCGTTAAGCAGCAGCATCCTGAGCCCAGGGCCCTGAAAACCCTGGTTGCCAGGTATCCGGGTTGAGCACGATGGAACCGGATCGGAGGGGCCGGAACAAGGGATCGCTTGTAAACAGCGAGGTCTTATTCCCCGAGAGCGGCCCACCCCTCTGCTCCCGCCATATCTGCCTCTTCCTGTTATGACCGAGATGGTCCGGCTCTCGCCTACACCAGAGACCCCCTCCCCTCCCCCGCTGGTCTCCCTCCCTTCCTGCAGGCCATACATACCATTCTCACAAGAAGGGGTAGCCGGGTCCCCCCCCCACTTCTGTTTTTGCACTCAGCGGGGGGGGGGGCAAGGTCCCAGTCCCTAGCGTTTCCATTTTCACACACTTTCTAATACTCAGACACTCATCTCATTCTACCCACATTCAACCACACCCATATCACATCTCAGAGGGGAGGAGGTAAAAAAACCATAATTGTTTTATCTTTCACAAAATGGGAAAATCTGAGGTGAAATGGTTGCTAACTAAGCACATGACTGCAAAGATCAGTGGTTGCTGCTGTCTCATTCAGATAGTTATCTCAAACAGTGTCCTGTGCCTGACATGATCCCCTCTGCCTTTTTTGCCCCCTCACAGTGCAGAGCTCTCTTCCTGAGTTGCTTTTTCCCCACCAGCACAGTACCTCTGTTAAAAGCATTAACCTCAAGTTAACAAGCTCAACTCTGTGCCTTAATTAGTCCATTAAAATCCTCAGCAGCTCAGCTACTGCCTGAAACTGACTAGAACTTAATCAGTTTCTTAAAGGCTTTGGTTGTCAAGCCCACAAAATTTGGTCAGAAATGTGTACATTGGTTGAAAAAGTACTTTTTAAAATTACCATTATATTTGCGAATGGTTGCTAAAATGAGGTAGCCACTAAATGAGGTGTGGCTGTACTCTTTAATAAACATATGTGCATATTTTTGTGGAGCAAAACACATCACAAAATTCTGAAAATAATGTATTTTAGAGTACAGTTAAAACATTGATTCAGGAGCTGGGAAATATGTGTATTTTATTGCACTGTCTACAAAATTAGGGGTATTTTGATCACATAGGTGAATTGTAACTTTTATTTTGTTCTGTCCATTGCTGATTGTTATATTGTGGTCAATAACTATAATATACAGTATTTATCTATGGGACATGTTTGTAAATTCTTCATTTTACAGTTTCAATGAACTTTTTATACAATAGACGAAGTCTAAATTTGAGCTTTTGTCCCCAGCAAGGTATATTGCATACATTTTATGCAAGCAATAAAATCCCATTTCTCAGACATTCAGTTGCAACAAATCTTATCTTCCCAAATAGTCTATTGCAGGGATGTCAAACTCAAGGCCCACGAGCCGAATCCGGCCCATGGGGCCGTCCTGGTCTACCCAATGCGAAGAGGAAAGATCAGGCCAATGTAGCTTCAGCCCAGTCTACCAGTGCGAAGAGGAAAGATCAGGCCAGCGTAGCTTCGTCCCAGTCTACCCAATGCGAAGAGGAAAGATCAGGCCATCATGGCTTCGGCCCAGTCTACCCAATGCAAAGGGGAAACATGCCAGCAGTTTGGGGAGTGGCATCAAGGTGGCCATGCCCACCCAGTTGGCCATGCCCACCCAGCCCCCTGAGGTCAACCACAGCCCTGATGCGGCCCTCAATGAAATTGAGTTTGACACCCCTGGTCTATTGGGTTGAATATTTGCTGTACAGCCTTCATTATTCAGTATTAGAGAGATGCCTTATCATTATGCTTTATTCATTCAGCAATTATGATTAAAGAAGTCATATAAAATGCAGCCAGTGAAAATAGAAACAATTCCCCTTAGCTATTTACTCAGCTAAGTAAACTTACTACTATCTGTAGACTCAAATCTATTCAAAATTGAAATATCAGTTTACTACTAATTCTTCTCTCCACCCACCCACCCCATATGGAGGTATGATTACAAATGGACATTCTGTATTAATATTTTCATTTTCATTTAGAAGAGCATTAAATAATTCTGGAAACTAATCTGTTGAATAATGGACATAAATATGCACACTGATATTCAAAACTATTTTCTTACAAATTTATTTTTCAGTTTTTTATATGTCCAAATTATCCCACTCCCAATCATGTTTCAGATTTTGAATTCTTTACAATCCAGCAAGAGTTCATTAATAAAATTGTTCATTGGGTATAACTAAATCCTGAGTTTAATCTTGCATAGGGTTCATTGACAAAATCTTTGAACTATCAAAATTGATGAACAGCTGAAATCCTAATCTGAATAGCAATGCAGAGTAGGACAGGAACAGAATGTGATATATTTCTCCCCAGACCATCTCTGTAAAAAAGGATGTTTTCTTCATTTTAATTGACCATTATTTTAATCCATATAATGAAATTATGCTTAAAGTGTTGGCCATTAATCGCTACAAAGATGGAGTATAAATTGAAATGATAAAGACATAGTCCATGATTGATAGCTCTAGCTTCTAATTGTAATGAATGTTTTTGCCAGCATTTTTCAGTTGGTGCCTTGGGAGAAGGAAGCTGAAGTAATATATCAGAGGGTGTTTTAATTCAGAGTTGATAGTATTTGAGCGTGCCCCTCTGCTCTCTATGTCCCACATCCATCATATACTCTATTGCACACTTTGCAAATCGGGCAACACAAAAACCAAAACCACAACAAAATTTCCACTCATAACTCATTTGCAGGTTTTCTTTTTTTTAAAAAAAGTCAATATCTTGCTTGGAGGAACCACTGTGTTATTTTGGGGAACACTGGGAATTGGGAGAAAGAGAGTGATAAGTCAACCAAGGTTGAAAGCCAAGTTAGACTAGGATATTACAGAAAAACCTAGTACATGGGTCCAAAGACAGTAATATATTTGTCTATTATTAATTTATATATCATATTTCTAAACCACCCATCTCCCTCATAGAGGGGTTCTGCTCAATATACAAAGTACTATCAATAAGACAACATATTAAAATTAAAATTAAATTAGTATTTAAAAAATTAAAATTATAGAGTAATGTCAAACATTAAAAGAAGAAAAAAATCCTAAGAGAGGGGGTTCTTTTGGGATTAGCCAGCCACACAGTTGCATGGTCTTCAGGTGCCGCCCACACAAGGGCGCAGAACCAAGATTTAATCCCTTTGTGGAATGTCAAGAGATTGGGGACTTTCTTCACTTCTGGGAGAAGGATGGTCCACAATGTTGGGGCAGCAGCAGAGAAGGCTCTCTTCCTAGACCCTGCCACTCAACATTCTTTGAAGGGTTCTGCAACGTACCTTCCCTGCCTGATCGAGAGACTGGCTGATGAGATGGAACAAAGCCAGTTCTATAAGTAACCTGGCCCCATGCCATGTAGGGCTTTAAAGGTGATACCTTTGAATTGGACCCGGAAGCAAACTGGTTCCCAATGCAGCAAGGGTATTAGATATGTCTTCAAGCAGCCAGTGTGGTGCGCAGAGCCGGATTTGCACCAGCTGAAGTTTGCAGATACTTTTCAGGAGTAACCCCATGTAGAGTGCATTGACAGTAGTTCAATCGGAAGATGACCAATGAGTGACTGATAGTAGAGCCTTCCTGTCCAAGAAAGAGTGTAATCGGTGCACAACACAGAGTTAGGCAAAGTCTGTCCTGATCATGGCTGCCACCTGCTCATTGCAACAATCTTTTTTTCCCTGTCCATTTTATAGCAAAGAGTCAATTTGTAATTTCTATTTCTGATATCTTCTTCCCTTCCCTTATCACAGTAGTTCTCTGCATCCTGAGAGCTTGACCTTGTCTTCTAAAACTCCTCCACTATTCAAAGACCCATCCCTCTATTTCAGGGGTGTCAAACTCGATTTCATTGAGGGCTGCATCAGGGTTGTGTTTGACCTTGGGGGCGTGGGCATGGCCAGGGGTGTGTGGCCAGCGTGATGTAACTTGTGTTGGGGGGCATCTGTGGTGGCTCAATTGCTCTGCTAGCGAAACTGGGCTCCTGAGTTCCATTTTCAGCTGGGACGGCCTCCTCCAATCCTTTGCCAGCAAAAATGGAGATCGGGAGGGCTGCGTGCGGGCCTTGTAAGCTCTATTTTTGCTGGCAGAGGCACCATGGGTCAGTCCTTCGCTATTTCCAGGGCAACCCCGTGGGGCAGATCTAAGCATCCCGTGAGCCGGATCCGGCCCCCAAGCCTTGAGTTTGACACCCGTGCTCTATTTGGTAGTGGTGGTGCTGCTTAGAGTTCAGATGCTCTAGATCAGAGATTAAAATTCCCAAGAGGGTCTGTTGCAAAGACTAGTGGTGTTTGAGCTGCTACTTGGCTTTTACTGAGTCTCAACAGGCAATTCTATAACAACATTCTAATTTGCTCTCATCTCTTTTTTTAGAAGAGGCATGAAACTGTAATACATAAATTACATTGGGAAAGGGAAAAAAGAAAAGATTATTTATCTATTAACAATTGGTAGAATTATTAATCTACCAATCAGAAAAGAATATTCTGTTTGCTTTAGCAAACTAGGTTAATCTCATAAATCTCTTAGGGAAAGTGACTGACATTTCTATAAGAGTTGCCTAGGGGAAAAAATATCAAACATTCTTAAAAGGGTGAAATTTGGAGCATCCCCACCCCCGCTTCAACCTATTAACTTAAATCCTTGATCCTCTTATCATGGCAATATGCCCATACATTTCAGAAAATACTGCCAAGTTTTTTTTAATTAAAGGTCACTATGTAAAGGCCACTGATTCAAAAAGATTTTATACTTTATTGACATTTCACAGGCTTCTGCATAAGGAATGCAATAACACTGCACATTCCATCCAATTTTGTCAGACAGAAACAATACGTACACTGGTTGATTTGCAGTGAAAGTAAGCAAGAGGCCCAAACTTCTATATTTTGAATTGAAATTTGGATTAGGCTGTTGAGCACTTTCCAAATTGAATTGGATTATTTTCTGAATTACCAGGTAACGTTCAGATAAATTCATTGATCCATACATTTCATTGTTAAATAGATAAGCCTAAAAAATTCTAAACAGACTATTAAACTCATGTATTTCAGTAATTTTTACTTCTCAAAGCATAAATACGTGCCTCTGAGAAAAGAAGTACATCTACTTCTATATTGCTTTCCTGATGATTAAGAATATTAAAAGAACAGTGTTGGTCTATAGAGGCAAAAACATCAAGAATATGGTATGGTAGCCCTTTTCCTGACATTTATTTTCTGTATGTGTCTTTTAATTGATTACTCGGAAAAGTTGCTACAAGAGTTGTTTTGATAATTAATTTGATAATTAGAGAATGTAACAAAGAGAGAGAATAGTTGTTAAAGATGGCCAAGTACTTTTATATATGTGAGGAATACCCCAAACTATATTGAATCTGATACATTTAAATTCATATTTTTGGAAACAGCATTGTTTTATTATTTTATGTATTTATATGCTGCCCATCTCACTATTGGAATGACTCTGGACCTTAAAATACAATAAAAGCAAGAATATAAAAACATTAAAATGTTAAAAATAACAGATAGCTTTGTTTTAAAAAAGCACAAAATCATAGCAAAAACAATTTTTTAAAAAAGATAAAACTTTTGAGGAACGTGCCATTGACAAGATTTTAGCTGGCTTTTGGGGGAAGGGGAAGAAGACTAAACGTGACAGTTCCAGTTAATGAATTGTTAGAAATTCTATTTATTGTTTTGTGTGCTGTTTTGTCTAATTGAGGAATCTTTGTGACCTTTCAGTAGGCATTAGAAGTTTAAATTACTTCTCTATAATTAATAAGCTATTCTGCACTTTTGACTTAGAAAATACTGTTACTTTGGTAAATCTAAGCTTTCTGGTTCCAACAAATCTTGTGCTTTTATACCATTATACATACATTCAAATAACTTTAAGTATTTTAAGTATACTTTAAGTAAGTATAGAATAAAATGCAGATAAGTTTCTCATGAGAACAATGAGAATTTTTTCCTCTAACTTGATTTAAAATAAAGTAAAAACAAATGGATGATATAGTCATAAACTCATCCCCAGAATCTAAAATACAGTTTTCAGGACATTGTTCAAGATTTGATAATTTAAAAAAAAATCTCAACATTCAGAGTTCTACTGTATTAAAGGTATATTATCATTTAGTGAGACTTTAAATATTCTAAAGTAAGTGGTAATTGAAAAATTAAGCCAAGCCTCAATGTTTTCTACCTAATCTCAAAATGTTAATGAATTAATATGCCAGACTAATCTTATTGCATTCTTTGACAAAGTGACAAAATTAGTGGGCAAGAGAAATGCTGTCGATATAATTTACTTGGCATATTAATTCATTAACATTTGCCTTCAGTAAGGCATTTGATAAAGTAGACCATAATCTACTACTAGATAAAATAGAAAAATGTGGGTAAGACAGCATCACCACCAGATGGATTCGTAACTGACTGACCAACCACACTCAACGTGTAGTCCTCAATGGAACCGCATCTACATGGAAGGAAGTATGCAGTGGCTCTGTTTTAGGCCAGTACTCTTCAACATATTAATCAATGATTTGGACGAGGGGATAGATGGGGAACTCATCAAATTTGCAGACGACACCAAGCTAGCAGGAATAGCCAACACGCCGGAAGATAGGCTTAAGATACAGAAGGATCTTGACAGACTTGAACATTGGGCGCTCTCTAACAAAATGAAATTCAATGGTGAAAAAAGGAAGGTTCTACATTTAGGCAAGAAAAACAAAATGCACAGATACAGTATATGTAGTACCTTGCTCAATAGTAGTAACTGTGAGAGGGATCTTGGAGTCCTAGTGGACAACCATTTAAATATGAGCCAGCAGTGTGCAGCAGCTGCCAAAAAAGCCAACACAGTTCTAGGCTGCATAAACAGAGGGATAGAATCAAGATCACGTGAAGTGTTAATACCAATTTATAATGCCTTGGTAAGGCCACACTTGGAATACTGCATCCAGTTTTGGTCTCCACGATGTAAAAAGGATGTGGAGACTCTAGAAAGAGTGCAGAGAAGAGCAACAAAGATGATTAGGGGGCTGGAGGCTAAAACATATGAAGAATAGCTGCAGGAACTGGATATGTCTAGTCTAATGAAAAGAAGGACTAGGGGAGACATGATAGCAGTGTTCCAATATCTCAGGGGCTGCCACAAAGAAGAGGGATTCAAACTATTCTCCAAAGCACCTGAAGGCAGGACAAGAAGCAATGTATGGAAACTAATCAAGGAGAGAAGCAACCTAGAATTAAGGAGAAATTTCCTGACAGAACAATTAATCAGTAGAACAACTTGTCTCCAGAAGTTCTGAATGCTCCAACACTGGAAATTTTTAAGAAGAGATTGGATAACCATTTGTCTGAAGTGGTGTAGGGTTTCCTGCCTAAGCAGGGGGTTGGACTAGAAGACCTCCAAGGTCCCTTCCAACTCTGTTATTCTAAGCTTCTAATAAAGATTTATCAGTTTTATTATTAGAATAGTTTTAATATAATGTTTTTCAGTGTCCAATTCATGTAAAATTCATATTAATAATTATAATGGGTGAGAAATTAATTCACTTTGATAAGAAACTAGACTCTAATAAAGGGCTTCCTTTGGAAACAGTTTTACATAGTTTTTGTTATTTCTGTTCACCACAATATCTGATAAATGAGTGTAAAAATCTATGGTCATTAGTTGTTTTCCCAAGCAAAGTACTTATTCCTCCAATTGCAAATAATTTTTAATAGTCCAGCTGGTGAGAACATTTTGTGAGAGCAATGATTTATAGTTAATTAACTCAATTAGCATTTGATGCAGTCACCTTTTCCAGATCATGGACTGTAACTATTTCAGGATTATCTTTTTTTTTTAACTCAGCAAAACATTTTATTGAAAAAGGGAAACAAAAATAGATCAGAAATTATTTTAAGTGTGGCTAGAAATGTAGACGTTTTTAAAAGAAGTGATCTTGTTTTAATTAACCAAATGTATCTTTAGCAATTAAAAATAACACAACTGTTATCTGTATTTCTCCAAAATATTTATAGTAGCCTATACTGTCCTTCCTTTAGTCTAAAGCAGGGGTCCCCAATCCCCGATCTGCGGACCGGTACTGGTCTACGGCCTGTTGGGAAATGGGCCATGCAAGTGACAAGTGAGCACGCAAATCTCCATTTGTGCATGTGCACTGGGATTAGGTTGCACACGCAAAATCATCCCCTCTCCTACCCCCTCCCCACTGCTGACACCACCCATTGCCACCACTGGTCCGCAGAGGTTGGGGACCGCTGGTCTAAAATACCTTAGATTAAAACTAAATTCAGGTCATGCCAATCATTTTTTTAAAAAATGATGAATTATGAAACTGTCAAATTATGAAACTGTCAAATATGTATAATATCATGGTTTACAAACTTCAGTGGCAATAAATAAAGCCAAAAATCAAACCATATTACAGATCAACACTGTACTCCAGTTAATGACTGTTAGTGGTTGATTTAGAATTTGAATTGGAGACTCCTTGTAGCATACTGTAACTCAGCCTTGTCCAAATTAGTTTTTTCCAGTATGTTGAAGAATCACTTTTTGTTATCCCTGGCCACTATAGATAGTTCTGATTGAATACATCTGGGCAAGAGAAAAATGTGAGAACTTACATTATGCATTATGGTACTGTAAGTTATATATCCTTTCTCAGTTGTACTTCAGATTGCTTTACAAATTCAATTCCTTGAGAAATCACATCTGTCCTAAAACGCTTTCCTACTTTATGCAGTTTTCAAGAATAAATTGTGCTCTCAGCACAGCAGAGTGAGAAAATGAAAGTAAAGCTTTTGAGATTCAGACACTTTTCTCCCATGTGAAACCCCTTATATAATTATTCTGTGCCAACTTATAACTTGTTAGTGTCTTCATATTCAGCTATGTTTAATTCCTTTCAGTATCTGAAATACATAATGGCACATGAAGCATCTTTTAGAATACAGTACTTAGGTTCTCTTTTATGCTCAGAATATATAGCTTCTCTTTTTTAACGTTCCCCCCCACCCCAGAAATTTTATGCTGGTAAAACAAGTCCCTTTCAGGCATTGTTAATGCATTTGAACTTTAGCACTCATTTGCTATATATATCATTCTGACATTTTTTAAAGAAGCCAGGAGGTGGAAAATTATCCTATCTGGTCCAAAAAAGCAGGATTAAACTATTTAAATCTTTTTTCAAAGATCACCCTTCTCAGTGAATTGTTCTTCTTTTTTTTCATAAAATGGAAATGAGTAAAACTCGGGCTGGGAGGGAATGAAGTCTTGAAAGTTGTAGATTCTAATATCTTAGCCCTCCCTCTAGCTATTTATAATAACACTTAGCATATCTTTAAATATTCGCTATGCCTTCATCCTGATCATTTTACCAAATCACCTACTGAGTTCATGCCCGAAATAAAGAGATCTAGAGACATCAGGATGGATATTAAGCCATCAGCTTCAGCCAGATGGGATGGGATGTAGTGTGTGTGATTGCAGGAAAGGGAAGGGCAGAGCTCTATTAGTTAAAATAAAAATAATCTCCATCTGACACTGATTAGAAGGAAATGTCTCATGGCTTCTCTCATTTGAGCAGTGAGCACTGCAGTATCATTACCAGCGGCTTTTCCACAGGTGTCCTGGGGGTCTCAAGACTGCAGGCAGTTCTATTGTGGCCATTTTGGATGACATGCTAATCCTCAAATAAACCACTGATTTTGATTACTGAGGTACATGGGGGAGGGAGGGAGAGATGGTGACTTGCGTATCCTCTTTAATCCTTTACTGCGGCTTAGCATATTATTGGGGATAATTCAGTGATTCAACATTGAGTGCCGGGAAAGCTAATTTTAATTATCTGAACCAAGAATTAGGGGATGGTTTTTAATGTCTTTCTTTTCAGCACAGTGCAATACATATCAAAACAAGTATTTTCATTACTATTGCTTTTCAGTGGTTTATGAAATAAACATTTTAAAATGCAGCTTCAGATTAGCTGCTGAGTGATTGCTGTTTTCACTTTTCACTGGAAGAAAATGATTTTCTTTTTACTGCATTGTGTTACTATAATGGCAACTACAACCGACTGATCCATTCATATTGCTATGAAACCTCTGATTCCTTTGTTATGTCCCGTCTCACTACATTGGAAATTCTTCATCTGTATGTTGAGGGGCACACCTGAAAAAGAACATTTTCACATGTACAATAATGTACATGTAGGTGATTTGATTGCACAAGAATCATTGCATGTACATGTAGCGATGGGTATATAGAAGTCCAGTTTAGATGTACATTCAGTGTAGTTGTGAGTTCACAAAATAAGTATGCCTATTGTTTATTTAAACATGACTTGAGGAATAAAGCACAACTGAGTCACACCATATAAGATAATATAGATGGGGTTAAAATGGCATTGAGGACTAGCGGTTTAAGATCTTTCCAAATATTAAGATTTACTTATGACAATTTTTTCCAATGAGCTAGTTTAATGCAATGAACTAAACTCTTATGAACTCTCTCCTGTTGCCTGCTAATATCATTTGGAGAAGCTAATCAATATTAAATTGCTTTGTTTTCTCTTTTCTTTCTTCAAAAGCTATGTCTCTTCTGCAGTATCCGACATCACAATTTCTACAATGTGGTTGTAACACTAATAATTATTGCACTCTCAGTTGGTCTCCTTGTGTAGAGGTAGATCTCATGGGATGGTGATAAGATTCTGGAAAAGTTCTTTTGCCTGAAAGATTCAGGTAATAAAATCAACAGGCTCATTACAAAGATTTGTGTGTGTTGCAATACACAGGGGTACTAAAAGTTTTCTGAACCATACCTTTCTGTTATTCTTTTTTGAGAAATACAATGTTGTACAAGGTCTAAATGATCCTGTTTAGTTAAAGCTCTCATTTAACTACACAGCAACTATTTCTGCAGTAGTTACACACTTGGTGGCTCTTTCTAAATCATACTGTGAAACCCTATAGAAATAAACTGTGGGATTATAGATATGCAATTTTTCTGCATAATTTTAATTCCCCACTGTAATTATATTTAAACACATGGAGCATATTTAGATTAGCATGATCAAACATAAGAGAATTAGAGAATGCTGTGATCATTTCCTGCCATTCATTGGCTTATTTCATCTGTTGCAAAACATATCTTCTGGATTTCCCCCCCCCCCCTAGCATTATTTCATAAGTGCAGGGTCTGCTTTTTCAGATCAACTGAGTGCTGATCTATTGTTTGCTACAAGAATTGACCAACCAGCTTGTCAAATGGGCTAAGAGAGAGTGACTGGCCATAGTCACCCTGGTAGCTTTCATGCCTAAGGCTGAACTAGAACTCACAGTCTCCTGGTTTCTAGCTTTAACTACTAGACCAAAATGCCTCTTGCTGCTTTGCCTTAGTAACAATTTTCAATACTACATTTCCCCCCTCAAACCATTTTATGATATTACATGAACAAAATGTAAGGAACTTTGTGAAAAGAGTAAGTATTAGCAATGAACAAATTTGCTTGGGTTAATAAAGTTGAATTTACAATTTTTAAAAAGAAAACTAGGTTTTTGAGCATTTTCTCAGTTCATTCTATAATTACAATTATGCAGTTTGTACTTTGCCATTCACACATTCCTTTGCCCCTTTTCTCAGATAAACATACCATTTCACAAAAACAAGTAGAGGAGAATAAATGCAATCTTAATATATCAAATCTATGGGCTTTATGAAACAAAATGGCATTAAGCAAATAGGATGTAGTTTTGTGAATAGCAAAACAGGCATATATACAAAACAGTATAGATCAGCCTCCTTACAGCAAAAACTCCTAGAAGTAATTAAACTAGGCACACATGGGATTAACTTTGGTTGCTAGGAAACTCTTCATTTAACTAGTTTGCAATCTTGCTGTTACACATTTGCAATGGGAAAACTCATTTTTTCAGTGAGTTATGTATGGGTTTAGTTAACAGTTCTAGTGATAACATTGACTTGGGTAAGATCCACTATAAAACTTTCCACAAGAAAAGATGAAGAGGACACATAATAGCAATCTCCCAACATTTGAAGAGTTGTTATAGGGAGGAAGGTGTGGATTTATTCTCTATGCTGTAGGACAAGACCCAATGGGAAGGAGATCCAAACTTGAAATAAGGCGGAATTTCCTGACTGAGAGAGCTATTACGCAGTGGAATAGCCTGCCTCCTGAAGTCATTGGTGGTTGAACAGCCATTTGTCTGGGACGATCTGAGCATTCCTGCGCTGGTAAGAGGTTGGACTAGAAAACTTTCCCTTCCAACCCTTTTATTCTGTGTGTAAATCACTGTGATATTTGTGTTAAACCAAATGTTGCTGTGAAGCAAGCATTGGCAATCCATAGGCTTGTATTGTTTCTTAGTCCCCAAGACTGACTAGGTTTGGGTGGTATATTTTTTCTTTTTTCCTTTTTTTAAAGAATGGAATCAGTCACCCAGGAAGCAAATCTATTCCCACCTAAAAAATCCTAAAGATCTGAAACCAAAATCAGTATTTGGTCATTTTGATAATGAATACTACTGGTAGTTTTTGGGGGGTTTATTTTGAGGTGGGCAAATTAAATGTGAAAATAAAAATGGTTTATTCTTTTCCTCCCCTTTAACAGCAGTAAATAAATGGCCTTGCTCCTTCCAACTATGCCATCTCATCTATGGATAAACCTCTGTGGGTTTTTGGAAGATCAGGAAATACAGTACAATCGTCAGCCCTTCAACCATTGTCCACCCTTGTTATATGATTAATGTACAGCATATTGGGTGTATTTAAAACATAAGCAGAAAACACACACCAATTTTAAGTATGTGTGGAAAGATTCCAAAGCTCACATGTTTTTGTCATGTGGTAGTGTGGTTTGGAGATCAATTTGCCTTTCCCATCAAGCCTATTAATTACCTGTGATGGATAAAACTGTACAGAAATAAAAAATGTAAAATAATAATAATGATGGTAATGGTAATGGTAATGGTAATGGTAATGATAATGATAATAATTACTTGGTTTGCTAGTCAACCTTCTTTAAAAGTGAAAGTTTTGCTAGGGATTATGGTTACCATATATGGGCTGATAGACAATCACCAGATTTGAAAAATTAGTATTTTTTTCCTAGCATCTAGAATTGTCCCTAGGTTTTACTGGCCCTAATCAAACAGGGTGTAGGTCAGGGCTGTCAAACTGGTGGCCCGCAGGCCGGATGCGTCACAGCCAGGCCACACCCACCCTTCCTCCACAAAAGCAAAAAACATTGTGATACCTAATGATACGTCATGTGATACGATAGAGTTTGACACCCATGGTGCAGGCAATTTTTATCCCCTTTCTTTTATTTCCTTTCTGTCTCTCTTTGACCCCTGCCTACTAAAGTAAGCATTCTAAATAGTATGCCTAAATTGCAACTGGAGTTTGGAAATATAGTAAAAACTAGAGTCCTGCAAGTCTGAAGTACCCTTTACTTGGAAACTCACAAAAGCCACAATGACACAAAAGTAATATTATAAAAGTAATTAAAGGAACATTAAAGGAACATTATGTTTAAAGTGAATGGCCTGAGAAATATTTCATCTGCCTTCAGAACAAGTTGGTGATTGCCCCTGGTATTCTTCCAGTATATTATGTAGTTTTGGGTTTTCCTATGTGAACATTCACAAAAAATGTGTCATAATGGCAATACTTGATCTTGATCTCTGTCTAATTTTTTAAGGGTAATAAAGAGATCCAGCTAAATAGATTAATTCTGGTTATTTTTTAAAGCTACCTTGCAGTTTTATATTTAAATGCATAAAATATAGTATTTTGTTGAAATTATATTGGCTGGTGCAGAAAATTCCAGTAGATGTCACCATTTACCATATTTAATAAATACAGACTGTCAGCTTTGGGGAAGGAAAATAGAAGAAAGCTCTATAAAACTCTTCTGCTATTTTTTACTGACAATCAGGAATCATCAGTGTCAACATCAGCATGCGTATCTTGCTTTTATCCCTTGTTTATTTGCATTTTGTGTTGCTCTTTTTTTCTGTTTTCCCTTCTTCTCACAAATCATTTTAAATATTCTTGAGTGAAGTCCAGAATAGGATATGACCTCTTTTTTTGCCTCTACCCTGCAACACCACACCAACTTTGAAAAGCCATCCAGTTTTCTAGAGGAGAATGGAAGCTTGGAAGCTGGAAGGGTTAACTCTCTTTTCTACTGATAATTGATCTATTGATCCTGACATGAATTGAAATTTCACCTTAATGCTAGTAGGATATGACAAGTTCTTTAGGAGGGGTTATTTTAAAGAGCAAACATTCATTTTTCAAATAGATGTATAATTAAATCCTTTAAGTAGATGCTGTCAAGCTTTGACAACTTCCTGAACTGAAAGTGATTCCTCCACCCCACCCCCCAAGTATGATGCTACAAACCTGCCTTTGGCAAGATTTACTAAGATGAAAGAGTACAGAAATTCCAGCAAGTGAACTACTTTTCAATTAAGAACCAATCAATCTCTATGTATGTTAGTACTGAGATTTTCTTAAGTCTGTTTTTTTTGTCCTTACAATCTGCCAAAAGAGTCAGCTGTCGTCATTGATGACGGTAAAGTCTGATTGTTTATGGTTGTTGAATATTTATAAGGCTAAGAACCTACAGATGCTTCTCTCTTGTAAGGTATTGCCAACAATTCCCAGGCAATTTTTCTTTCATGACCAGCATCTTCTCCAACCATCCATCCCTCTCAGATTATTTCTGAAGCTCTATTCCATTCAGATTTATTTAGCTGCATGTTCATGTTGTTTATTGTTTAAAAAGCAGACACTATTTTATTATTATTTATTACTATTCCTTTTTCAAACATCTGGACAGTTCTGGATAATGCATATTACTCTACTGTATCTTATTAGTCATTCTGAAAAATAGCTTAGACTGAGAGATAAATTATTAACCTGCATGCTGAAAATATTAGTTTTTCAACTGTGCACATCCCTACAACATCACAAACCATGTCCAGGCACAAAAGCAAAGTAAAGGTTTCATGCCAAAATGTTTCCACTTTTGTCTTGCTCAAATACTGAATATTTTTTAGTAATGATTTCATAATCTCTCCTCTATTAAGCTGTAAAATTTTGCATCATAGAGCTGCCAGTTTAATCCATAAGGAACCAGAGTTCTTAACTATGTAAAGGTAAGAGTCCCTGCGGATTTTATTCCACTAATTGTTGCTGACTATAGGGGGCAGTGCTCATCTTCATTTCAAGGCCATTGAACCAGTACTGACTGAAGACATTTCCAGTCATCTGGCCAGCATGACATCACAGAGTGCTGTTACTTTCCCACCAAAGTGATACTTATTTATCTACTTGCATTTTCATGCTTTCAAACTGCTAGGTTGGATGAGGATGGGAGCTCACCCCATCACATGGCGCTTGGGTCTCGAACCTGGACTGCTGGCTTTCCAGCTGAGAAGTCCAGTGTCTTAACTGCTGAGCCACCACACTGCCCTTAAATATGTCCTCTTGCTTAAATCATTTTGTTGCTAATTAATATAGTCCTATTTAGGTACTAGTCTATTGTTCTTTTGATGTGTATGTAATCTTCACATTTCATCCAGAGAAACCATGATACTGATGCTGACGCTATTCTTTTTTATGCCTTTGCCGCTTGAAAAGAAAATCCATGGTGAAAGGGACAAGTCTGCCTTTAGCCTACTAGCTCCACATTTATGGCACTCATCACAGTTTTTGTCAGGCACAATATTGTCAGGTGCAATACTAAAGCTTGCAGGTCCTTTGCATTTTTAATTATCAGAGCAGTATTATCAGCATTATGCAGGTTATTGATGTTTCCTCCTTCAATTTTACAGTGCTGCTCATCTTCTTCCAAACCAGTTTTCCTTACTGTAGGTTGAATAAATAAGGAGAGAGTATACAGCATTGTTTCCTTTGCCAATCTGAAGTCAGTCGGTTTCACCACATTCTGTCTGTATTGTGCCTTCCTGACCAGTAGATAGAAGTTTGGTATGAAAATAAAGACGTTTTGGGATTCCCATTTTTTAAAAAGACATTTTACAACTTGACACAATCAATAAAACTAAAGGTTTTTGTATTTAGTGAAGCACATACTGGTATTTTTTCTCAATTATCACTTTCTCAATTATCCAGCAGGCATCAGCAATAATAACTTTTGTTCTAAAGCCAGACTGAAAATCCAACATATCCTTGTCCATGTAGGGCTCTAACATGTATTGGATGATCCTAAGAATTATCCTGCTAACATGTAGATGTAAGGATATTGTGCAGTAATCTTTTCTCTCTTTTTTTGATATTGGATTGCAGATTTTCTTCTTTCCATTGGCATATGTCATTTTGGTGACATGACTTGATTCTTCTGTTGCTTCCTTCCTGAGATTTTTGGCTTTCTTGGCTTTGGCTTCTTTTCTTGGCAATTTTCACTGTTTACTCATTTTTCTGTTTTTCCATCTTTGGCTGTCCCTCTTCTGATTCATCCTTAATCATTTTAAAATAATTTCACAGTTCCTTTCCCTCTCTATCTAATAAGGTTCAAGACTTCAAAGCAATTCCTAATGTTATGGATAAATACACAGTATTAATCAATGGAAACTGATTAGCTTTCATTTTCTTTAGCTTAACCTGGAACTTGCACATGAGCAGTTCACAATCTGTTCCACAAGCAATTGACTATAGATAGATAGATAGATAGATAGATAGATAGATAGATAGATAGATAGATAGATAGGTAGATAGGTAGATAGGTAGATAGGTAGGTAGGTAGGTAGGTAGGTAGGTAGGTAGGTAGGTAGGTAGGTAGATAGGTAGATAGATTACAAAGAGGAGGAATGCAGAAAAAAGAAATAATCATCTGTCACCAATGGCCAAATTTACCACCAAACCACCTAACGTGGGGAAAAAATGTATGAGTTAAGATAAGCAAATCACTTTTCAAGTCACCGTTCTTGGTGAAAATAAAGCTGCCAGTTTATCCATCCAATATTTAGAGACAAAAATATTGATTAAACAGTAAAAGGACAATGGGAGATAAGAAAAGCTTTGGGAAACAAGTCCAAGTGAAAATAACAGAGTAAATCAATGCATAGGTAGTAAATTTTATTCTTAAAGACATAGCCATTGGTATTTGTGATATCACCTTAACCATTTCACCATTTCTGATTTCATTAAGCACACAATCTCCTATTATATCTGATCCAATATTTTGCTGCTGTATCCAACCGTAAGCATTTTTAATCCGTATAAAGATTATATCTATAAATATAGAAGTATTGGATTGCACCCCAGTGCTCGTATGTATTTACTCTAATACCCTGGGTACTATAATAAAGTAGTTTCAACAGATGGATTTGTGTTACTGAAAGAACCCTAGTTGGAATTTTCTCCAATGCTAGCAGTTGTAGTTTGGAGATCACCAAAGGTCTTAACGTAGAGGTTCCTTTCCCACAATCTTCTACTTGATCCTTTTCAGGGGATGTCAGGAATTTAACCTGGGGCCTTTCAAGTGTATAGCATTTGCTGAATTTCTGTACTATGGTGCTACTCATTTTCTACAATTAACATTTGAAAGGATCTGATGGTGATCATAGTGCTGGGGCAGGATAAATATGGGACAAGTTGTCTGAGTTTTTCTCGATTCAAGTTATTTAATGATTTATCACTCTGTCCTCTATTAACTAATAAATCATTAAACAACTTGAATCCAGACACTGGACAACACTATTGGTTGTCCTTTCTAAACTCTGCATTGCTTTCTCCTGACCCTTGTATCTTAGAAGTGAAGAAGGAGCAGATATTAAGATACAAGGGTCAAGAGAAAGCAATGCAGAGTTTAGAAAGGACAACCAATAGTGTTTTCCAATGAGGAGTTCCTTTATTGAAATTTGTACTCTATTTCTCTATTTCCTGTGGCAGACTCTTCTATCAAACAGAGTGCAGTTCCAGTTCAGTGATCTTCCTTTTGGGGGGCAAGCAGGAAACACCAGTAAGGCAGTTTCCAAACACAGGAGGCTGGCAACCTCATTTTGAAGTAAATGGAAAAATGCACATCACCAGCTAAAGAGTCTCTTAAAACCATTAAAGTCAGAGACTGAAATTATCTAACTGCACAAATGGATCTGAGAAGAAAAGATGAGCTAAAATTGCTTGGCAATCTTATTTAAGCTACCTGCTCTTCTCGGTAATGCAAAAGCTGCAAACCTTCTATTTGCAAGAAAGACTGAAATGGCAAAAGCCAGGCATTTTCTAACTTTTTTGTAAATTAAACATGATAGTCCTGAGATTGGCAGTAGAGGCCTTGCGGAAGCACCATATGACTCCCACAGGCATAATTTTATATTATATAAATTACGTAATTTTATATTATTATACACATATACACATCTGTCCGCACATATCTTTTATATGGTTAAAAATCTTAATTTTTTTATATGCGATATGAAGTTTTAGGAGAGAATGCCAAAATATTGTGAAAGTTAAAAAGGAATGTGTGAGAAATTGTGTAAAATCTTAAGAGTAAAATTGCTACAATATTGTGAAATTTCTGCCATTTTAAAAAAAAAATTGGCACGTGGCTGCTGATCCTATAATAATCTCTCTCAAATATCAGATTCTACACTACATTTTATGTATATATGAATAGCCTTCTGAACTTGAAAGAATTGGGCATTTTACTATATCCAGGTAACGATAATTGAAATTGTTGGATTGGGTGATGGCTTTGAGTTATGCTTCAGCGGTGCCCCATATTCTTGCTTTGAGAAACATGGTTACATCCTCTGGTAATTAATTTCCATTCTTGTGGTAAGGAAGGTGTGAGACTACAGCATGCCTCTGTATTTCCTCTGTACAATTAGAATTATGAATGCATGAAAAAAGACCAACATGTACAGCTTAATAGAATAAGGTTGAAGGTTCAGATGAAGCAAAATACCTATTAAATCTCTTTATAAAATGCACTGCCTAAATAAAGAAGACAGATGAATGGTAGGAGTGAAATGAGAACAATATACAAATGACATGGGGGTGGTTAATATCATTTTTGCCTTATATTATCAAAAATGTACTTTGGAGTAACATGGACAGGAAAGGAGTATTTTGTTGTTGCTTGACATCCTTTCAAACACAGTTCTTTTAAATTCTCTAGATTTGGCCACAGCAACCCATAGCATTATTCTTATATGGAAAATTTATGAAGCATGGTATCGCTGTATTAGGTTGGATTCGGCAGTTATGATGAATAGCTTCTGATAGTCTTAGTCTCCATGAATTAGCATACTTGACTTTCAATACCTTTAAATGTTGGCAGACATTATCACAGCTGGTGATAGGAAGTTTCACAGTATAGCTATGTTCTAAGCATGGGTTGGCAACATACACCTGGGTCCTCATTTTCCCTTTTGGATGTAGCTCCTTTTCCTGTAAGAATGTAATTCATGAATATGGTTCATGGTGAAGAGTCCTCCTAAATACCAGCATGTTTACCTAAGAGAGAGAGAAAGAGTAGCCCACCGTTCACCATTCATTCACAGACATGGCTTCTTGGTCCCTGGAAATCAGGTCCTATACAGTACACCTGACAGTGTTCTTTTAAATCAGTGTCAAACTAACGTCGTCACGGCATCATCACATGATGTATCGTGACTTTTCCCCCATCGCTAAACCGGGCGTGGGCGTGGCTAGCGCGTGACACATCAGGCCCGTGGGCCACGAGTTTGACAGCCCTGCTTTATGCTGTCTAATATTTATGTTCTCTGTACATGCTCAGTAAATGCTGTGTTTTTATGCAAATTTGCGCCTTTTCTGATCAGAGCTGTTTCTGATTCAGTAGAGGATCTGTCATTTTGCACCTGCCATGAATCTTATAATTGAATCTTATAATCTTATTAATTCTTCCCCTAGATGAGGTCTGTGTTCTGACCAGTTGTATATTTTAATCCCTTTTGTGGCTGAATGTTCTGCATGCAACTGCTTTAAAGCAACAGAATCAATGTTTACAGTTTTTCATTTTAAAAAAGTAAGTATATTTATTGCTTGTGTTATTGATATAACTCTAAAATTAAACTGACACTGCAGGCATAGGAGGTGGAACAATAGAACTGTCAGATTCCTATCAATTTCATATGTTGAAGTTAAATCGGAGGATGTCCAATAACACCCTGGAAATTAGGTAGTACCACTAGTAATTTCTGAGCAGCTATGCCTAAGCAATAAGTGGGGCCATGGGGCCAAGGGATGTAAAACCAGAAATTTTGGGGAGAGAAGGGCTGAAACTTTCAATCTTTTTACTAAAGTGATAAGCCATTTCACTGGTGGAAACATTTTGGTTTTAGTTGCCTACCTCTCATATTTTGTTTCCTTCAAGTCTTTGGTGCTCTCTGAGATTGGCTGTTTACAAGCAGACATTTCATTATCCAACTAGCTAACATCTTTAATGCTAGTGAGTGCGGGCTTTGCTTCTCATTTATATACAGTAATTTGCCCTGCCAGTGTTGGTTGAGGGTATAGTTTTTTCTTTGGTAGTTCCTTGATTAGAGTATTATTTTACATTTGATAGTTTGCCTGGTGTTAATCCCTGTTTATCTGGCTGTTGGTTGCTGGAGATTATATGTTCTGGCCTTTTTGTTTCCCTCTTAATTTATTGTCTCTTTTGAACGGGGTGTAAATATTTCTTTGGCTATTTCAATGGCAGCCTCATTGGACCAGCCAGATACTATGGGTTCAGAGGCTATTAAAATATAATGAGAAAGGTATGGATGTTACTTCAGTTATTCAGGAATTCATGCCAATAGTATCCTTTTTACAAGCTCCAAGTTTGGGCCAAGAAAATCCTGTCTCAATTTACATTTTACATCTTCATTAGATTTTTCCTAAGAAGGAAATAGAGTTGACTGGAACACTGAATTTGATGTCTCCAAGACAATAATTGGGGAGACACTAACCATGATTTACTTACTTTTCTTAGAGGGACAATTAAAACCATCTATGTACTTTATAGGACCCAATCTGTATGCTTGCATATTTTTTTAAATAAAGTTTTTATTGTTTTTCTCCACAATACATCCATACATATACCTTAATTCTTAACAAAATACACATAGTTATACATTTCTATTCGATAATACATAAACCAATATCTTATTTTGCACCTTTTATACTTTAATTACCTACCTGTTTTCCCCTTGATGTCATATCACTCCCCTTCCCTCTATCTCCCTCTATTCCCTCTACCTTCTTTCTCCTTCTCTCCCACTCTCCTACTTCCCTTCTCTCCCCTACTTCCCTTCCTTCTCTACTTCCTTTTCTCCCTCTTAACCTTTCCCTGGGTGTATCTATTCACAATCCATCCTATAGTTAACAGACATTGTATATTATTTCAGTATTTCATCTAAAGGATTTTCCTCTTTTGTACCTAGTCACAGTATAAGCATGTCCAAACTACATTTTTTCTTTGTCCTTCTATGCCATCATAACCTTGGTTCATCTGTCCTGCAAGCAAATTAGTAAGACAGGCTTGAGTCATCCTCAACTACATTAGCATTAAAGTAATTGTCTCTATCTTATTCTAGGGGTAGCCTCAAGGTATACAAAATCTGTGTCACCCATTATCTTACAAGGAGCCAGGTGATTTCAATAACAAAAGCAATAGAAGCAAAGTAAGTAAAATTGGCAACAGGGACAAAGTTTCCCTCTAGTGAAGACTGCTTTAGGGAAAGTTCTGTGATTGTAACCTTGTGAAGAAGTGTCTCAACCTCTCTTATTTCCCTCCTCTGGTATTGAAAGAAAAGAATTGCTTGCTTGGAAACTATTTGGTAACCCTTAAGTCATATGCTAATAAAGGTATGACTTTAATATGGATCTTGAATGTATTGTACCTTTTTTCTGATGATCAGTATGGTTGTTGGAAGAAGCAAAATGTGATAAGCAACTTTGAACATTCTTTGGCCTTGAATACATGTTGACATAACTATTTAGGAGGCATCGGCTAAAGAGATTCCCATCTGCTTAATAGCCTCATCTGTATCTTGATGCCTGCATTTCTAGAGAGATGGAGAGCAGATGAGACAAATGTTCTAATCGTTTTAAAAAGCAGAGATAAAATGCCATTAAGAAAAATAATGCCGGTAAATAATCAGCCTTCCAAAATCAGCCTTAAGGCACCAGATTGGCAGGGCTCATATGACCCAGAGATTAGTGATTCATTATCCTTTTCCTTTTATTGCTCTGTTTATTGATTAAAATAAATTTATTTATGGTTTTGTCTCACACATCTTAATCTTTGTCAAAGGTGCCAGAAGTCTTTTGTATAATGTGCTCAAGGAGAAATAGGATAATTAGTACAATCAGTACTGCCATTTAAAACAAAGCAATCCTTTTCTGTTCCTTTGATTTATTGGCATTAAGGAATAAAAATACATATAGGTAGTCTTTGACTTCCAACCATAATTAATCCTGGAATTATGGTTGAAACTCATGGTGGTCATTAAAAAGTTCACCATGTGATTTCACCTGATTTTATGACCTTTGTTGCAGTAGTCATTAACTGAATACAGCAATCATTAAATGAATCCATTATACCCAATGGAATTTTTTTTACTGGAAACTGGAAGTAAAGGCTGGAAACTGGAACAAACACCAAAAGTCAGTCACATGACCATAGGATGCTGCAAATGGCCATAAATGCAAGCTAGTTGCCTAGTACCCAAAATGCAATTGCATGATTGCAGGGTGAATGTGTGGCTGTCAGAACTTCAAAATTGTAAGTAGCTTTTTGGAGGTTTTGTTGTAACTTTGAATGGCTGCTAAGCAACCTTTTGTTAAGCAAGGAGTACCTGTAGCATGATATACACACCTGTATGGGTATGGCAAAGCTATTTTTGAGAATACAGATGAAGTTTTTGAACAATCTTTTCTAGTATCTTTGTTGGTATTTGCTCACAAGAATAAAGAATTTAATCATTAACTTGCAAATATACAGTAACAACAAACTTTGGTTCACAGCTAAACTTAAACAGCTACGTCATTCCAAAGAGGAAGCCTATAGAAAAGGTGATAAAATGCTGTACAATCAGGCCAGAAATGTATTAACAAGGTAGATCAGAGCAGCAAAAAAAAGCTACTCTGAAAAGCTAAAGAATCAGTTCTCAACAAATGAACCAGCAAACATGTGGAAAACTCTTAAAAACATCACCGGTTATGGCAAACCTTCCCAAGCTGAAGGAAATCAGCAACTGGCAGATGAATTGAACGTGTTCTACTGCAGGTTTGAAAGAAAACTACAGCCCCTATCTCCACAACCCCCATCCGAGACACACCAACAACAGCCAAACCTCCTACAACTGACCCCATCCCATTGGGTTCACAACCCCTGGTGATCACAGAAAAGGAAGTGCAAGATCTATTTCATAGACAGAAGCCAGGAAAAGCACCAGGCCCAGACAAGATAACTCCTTCTTGCTTAAAAGTCTGTGCTGACCAATTGGCCCCCATCTTCACTCAAATCTTGAACAAATCACTAGAGATATGCCATGTTCCTTCTTGCTTCAAATGCTCCACTATCATCCCAGTGTCGAAGAAGCCCTCCATCAAGTAACTGAATGACTACAGACCAGTTGCTCTAACATCTGTAGTTATGAAAACCTTTGAAAGGCTAGTGATGTCCCACTTGAAAACCATCACGGATCCACTGTTAGACCCCCTGCAATTTGCATACCAAGCAAATAGATCGACAGATGATACTGTTAATATGGCTCTGCACTACATCCTAGAACATCTTGAATCTCCAAAGACCTACGCAAGGGTCCTCTTTGTAGACTTTAGTTCAGGATTCAATACCATCATACCGGACATTCTTCTAACTAAACTAAATCAGCTAGCGGTACCTGAACACACTTGTAAGTGGATCACAAGCTTCCTAACAGACAGGAAGCAGCAGGTGAAGCTAGGCAAAATCACATCAGATACCTGTACAATTAGCACAGCCCCCCCAAGGCTGTGTGCTCTCACCACTTCTCTCTATATACCAATGACTGCATCTCAAACAATCCATCTGTTAAACTACTGAAGTTTGCAGATGATACAACAGTGATCTCATTCGAGACAACAATGAAACCTCATACAGACGGGAAGTTGAACAACTAGCCTTGTGGTGCGACCGGAACAATCTGGAACTGAACACACTCAAAACCGTAGAAATGGTGGTAGACTTTAGGAGAAACCCTCCCATCCTACCACCTCTTACAATACTAGAAAACACAGTATCAACAGTAGAGACCTTCAAATTTCTAGGTTCTATCATATCTCAAGACCTAAAATGGTCACCCAACATCAAAAACGTCATCAAAAAAGCACAACAAAGAATGTTCTTTCTGCGCCAACTCAGGAAGCTCAAACTGCCCAAGGAGCTGCTGATACAGTTGTACAGAGGAATTATTGAGTCTGTCATCTGCACCTCTATAACTGTCTGGTTTGGTTCTGCAACCCAACAAGACAGACACAGACTTCAGAGGATAATCAGAACTGCAGGATGTGGGGACTGGAGATGTTATATCATTCTTATCCGACTGTTCCAGCTGTACAGGTGGTGCCTGTTTTTGATCAGCCTCACATAGTACTTAGCTTCGTGTCTCCTTAGGCTGACATGCCACAGGTTCTGCATGAGTCTCTTAAATTCAAGTCAGCATCTGAGCTGGCCCATGACAGTTCTAAATAGTCCTGGTTACAGTTGTTAGGCAGAACTTGGCCATTATTAGGAAAGGACTTCACATGTCTCCTCCCCTGCTGCACTTGTCTTTGCTTCAACTCTCCCTTTTGGCTGACCTACCTCTGTCACCCTCCCCACCCCAGCTTGTCTTCATGAACATCTTTCTCCTATTGTCCCAAAGATGCTTTTTCTTTTTTCTTTTAAAATAGTTTTTATGAAACAGTTTTAAAAACAACATTAAATACAAACCACACATTCAAAAATAGCAATAGCACTTAGACTTATATACCGCTTAATAGTGCTTTACAGCCCTCTCTAAGCGGTTTACAGAGTTCAGCATATTGCCCCCAACAATCTGGGTCCTCATTTTACCCACCTCGGAAGGATGGAAGGCTGAGTCAACCTTGAGCCGGTGAGATTTGAACTGCTGAACTGCTGAACTGCAGTGCTGCATTTTAACCACTGCACCACCTCGGCTCTTATGAACATCATCAAACAACATAAACATAAACATAAACATAACATCATATACCATAAAAGATTCATTTTACAGTGTACCGTATCGATGTACCTACTATGTTTTTATATCTCTTACTTTTTATCTTATATTTATTCATATATTTCCTAAGTCCTACATATAATTTCTTCTTAATATCTAACATCTCGTCTAACTATATCCACCTATCACCTTGTTTTCATGCTAGATATTTGACTTTTTTTGCTACCTGAATTCCCAATAGTTTCTACAATTCCTTATCCTGTTGTTGTATGATTTTTTTTGTTATTATTTTTGTTTTGTCCTTGTTTATATTTAGACCGGCAACTTCGCCAAACTCCTCTATCTCCTGCAATAATTTGGGTCCTGAAATATGAGGTTCTTCGATAATGCCCACCATGTCATCTGCGAACACTTGTGTCTTATACTCTTCTTTTTTTATTTTAAGTCCTTTTATTTCCTGATTTCCTCTTATCTGGTTCAACAGCACCTCTAGTGACAGTATAAACAGTAGGGGGGGATAGCGGGCACCAAAGATGCTTTTTCAAGAGGCAACTGGACTTTTTGGTTTTTCTTTTAAGAAGTTTCGCTTCTCATCCAAGAAGCTTCTTCAGCTCTTCTTTTTCAGAGCACCTTTGGGACAACCATGACCTGAATGACTGAGAATCTCCATAGACACTTTCTCCTGTTGATAAAGAGGCTCATTTGAGGCAGCTGCTGGCTCTTTGTGAGGCACTAGCATGACCTCTCTGAAGCCTCACAAGGGCCTCACAAAGGCCAGCAGCTGCTTCAGCCGGGCATGCCTCATCAGCAGCAGGATGAAGAAGTCAGTGATGGTCAGTTGGGGACAGTAGGGGGGACAGAATTAGGTGGTGGCAGAAGTGTGCAGGATGACCAAAAGTTGGAGGGAAATAGGGGGCAGGGAGGAGCAAAAGATGTAATCAGAATTATATCAAACAGCAATAATCAATTGTTATCCTAATGTCACCCTAATCCTAGAAAAGGATTTTAGAAAAGACATGGACAACACACAACTCATGAGCTCCATGTAATTCCCAGCCCCATTTTGTGTCACCTGAAATCTTCCAACTCTCTGCTGGTGAAATTTGTAATTTGTAATTACTAATTTTCACTAGCATTTTATATGGATTCCCTCTTAAACAAAATCCCCATCATAGTTTCCAAAATGAAACTTTTGGCCTTAGCATCTCACTGTTATATCTCTTATGGACTTTGAAGGGAACCCCCCTCCTTAACCCCCATCCCCCCAATCCTGATGAATCCTGGCTGAAAGAAAAATTTTCATGCCTGTTTTGGGATATGATTAAAAGCTCTTTCTTCCATGGCTTCAAAATACCACAGTATTCATATCCTCATGACTCTCAAGCTAACATTGTTCATGCAGAAATAAATAGATTCCCTTTCCCTTACAAGTGTAGTTTCTACACTTATGTGAAAGATGACTTAAACTTGCAGTTAAAGTTTTGAAATATTTATTACCCAATCTATTATTTTTTATGTGGTTTGCCAGTTTTTCAAACTTTGCCCCATGGTTTCTCATAAATTACTAGAAAATGAAATCAGCTTTATGTCTGTAGAGATTCTCAGTCATCCAGGTCATGGTTGTCCCAAAGGTGCTTTTTCAGGAGGCAACTGGACTTTCTTGTTTTTCTTTGAAGACGTTTCACTTCTCATCTGAAGAAGCTTCTTGGATGAGAAATGAAATGTCTTCAAAGAAAAACAAGAAAGTACAGTTGCCTCCTGAAAAAGCACCTTTGGGAAAATCAGCTTTATGTTATTTTTTTTTTTTTAGTATTTGGAACCTTGTTTCCCAAATTTATTATTAGGTTGCCAAGGTTTGTATGATACCCAGAGAAACAAGTATGGTAACCATTATAATTTCAGGACATTTGATCCATTAATTTAATGGGGATTAATTCTAAAATATCATACAATAAAACTTAGAAAAGAATAGGGTTACAGAGATCTGTCAGTGAATGAGCCACTGTATTTACATCCTGTTGGACACATGTTGGCAAAGTAGAAATGAAGAAAGAACATAGGTTTTGCTTTTCCCCCTGTTCCCCAGCCAACTCTCTCTTGCTTTTTAAATCAATCCCCTCCCCCTGGCTTCAATAGGATATAATTAAATGACACCAACTCCCTCTTCTTTACCAGCAGTAACCAGTCTTGTAGTTTTCTGCTCTGTGAATTTCAAAGTTTGATCTCTGCCTCCACATGAGAACATTTTCTCTCTGTTTTCAGAGACAATGATATACCATTATTTATGATACCCCATCCAGAATCCCCATCTAGAATCATAGATTTGGCCCTACAGTATTTCTAAAACCATATGAAAATATAGTCTTTAAATATCTGGAGGGCTCTTGTTTAGAAAAACCTTCTCAAGTGATATTATGAGTGATAAGTTTCTGGATGAAGAGAAAATAATTACCCTATATTACAGTGCAATCTAAATAACAGTTTGCTGTTAATTCAGTGACACTATTATGATCTTAAAGCCATCATGTTTCTACTCTAGATAGATTCATCATAGAACCATGAGGTTTGACATCTCTACTGGTAACTGTATTAGTTGCAATGTTTTTATTTTGTAGATAGATTCCTACTGTATCCCAATTTTTATAGCTTTACAAAAACAATCCTGATGTTTAATTGTCTGCCTGATTTGATTTCTAAAATTGTCAACCCTTGCTTTTCTGTATCTCATGGTTCTACTGCATGAAATCATTAACCAACACAGCTTGAATCTCCTTCTTCTTGCTTGAAATTACATTTCCTGATAAAATGTGAGAAATTAAAATATTTACCGTACCGTTTCTTTATATTCCCTAACAGTTTCTCTTGTCATACCTGTGTTCTGTCTTTTTGGAAGCTGTAAACATTTTTCAATTGTAGTCTTAAGTTCCTAATATTGTCCCAAAATGATGTATCCGTTGATTTGGTAAAAATATATTTACTTATTCTTCTAGTTCTTGCCCCAGGCCAGAACTTCGTTACCTGTAGTTTAGAAGGACTGTTTGTCTGAACTTGGCTAACAATGTAGTGATTTATTTCGAGATGTTATAGTTGAAGATGCTAAAGATGTAGAAGGGCATGTACATATGTGTATATATGGAGAAAATTCTCATTAGAGATTATGCATGTCTTGGATGATTGTTTCTTTTCTTTCCTGAAAACTCTTACACTTTTCCAAGTGTCTGTTTTGTGCCTTACTTCTTAATGCATGAGAGAGAATTGTAATTTAAATTTCAAGACTAATTTATTATGAGATATTTAACAATTATACAGTACAATATGTATCCCTTTTAGACAAAAACACTCTTCTCTCTTTCCCCTGATTGCAATAAATTTATTAATTTGCCAGCTCACTTACTGAGATTACACAAGAACTATATGATGAAATTTCATCAGGAGCAGATTTTTAATGGTAGACTTGTTCATGTAAATAACCTAAAAAAAGGCATTGAATTGATTCACTTCCCCATAATTTGGGCTTAAATGACATTGTTTACCCTAAATTAAAGAACTACAGGAAAAACCTGAAGCACATCAGCCTCATCCCTGTTTTGATAAGCATCTAGATCAGGGGTGTCAAACTCAATTTCATTGAGGATCGTATCAGGGTTGTGTTTGACCCTGCAGGGGCCAGGGGGGCATTGACGTGGCCAGCTTGATGTCTCACTCGTGTCGGGAGAACCTGTGGTGGCCAAGTACTAAGGCAGGACTTCCCTCAGACCCACCCTCTCATTATAATCCTTCCTTCCTTCCTTCCTTCCTTCCTTCCTTCCTTCCTTCCTTCCTTCCTTCCTTCCTTCCTTCCTTCCTTCCTTCCTTCCTTCCTTCCTTTCCTTCCTTCCTCCCTCCCTTCTGCCTCCCTCCCTCCTTCCTTCCTTCCTCCCTTCTGCCTCCCTCCCTCCCTCCTTCCTTCCTTCCTCCCCTCCTTCCCTATTCATTCTTCCTTCCCCTCTTCCTTCTTTTTTGTTCCTTGGTCTCTTCCTATCTTTCCTTCTTTTTCTTTTCCCTTTCTCCTTTCCTGTCCCTTCTTGGATGCTCAAATGCAAAAGGGGAAACATTTCTACTTTTATTTTGTTTTGCTTTTAGTTTGTTTTGCTAGCTCTCTGCAGTGAAAATGCCCACCCGCGGGCTCTGTTTTCATTGGCAGAGGGATGCAGGAGGCTGTCACAGAAGAAAACAGAGCCAGGGAGGGCTGTGCAGCCCTCCTGAGCTCCGTTTTTGGTGACACCACGGCCGGTTCTTCGCTGTTTCTGGCCCCGCAGGCCAGATCTAAGCATCCCGCGAGCCGGATCTAACCCATGGGTCTTGAGTTTGACACCCCTGATCTAGATAGATTATACAATTTGGGGTTATCGTATGTTGACTCGTATTGTTTTTCTATACAAGTTTGCATGTAGCAGTATACCAAAGATATAGCAATGACAACAATCACATCTGTTGTATCCATATGGAAAAAATATTATTCATTAAATACAAAAGTTTATCCTATCCCTTTTGTTTTTTGTCAATATTTCATTTTATTGATACTTTCAACCTATTCTTTATAAAGTTAGGAAATTTATACATTTGAGAAATTTGACTGAAAAGATTGTACGTATTTTTCTTATATATATTTGGTATGCATTTTTCTTAGCAGGCACACTTTTTTGAAGTCATTTTTCTAAAGGAAAATAGCTTTTTTGCATTATTTTTATAATAAATTTCCATTGCTATATGAATTTTTGTACTGTTACAGAATTCTGAGAAATCTGATATTGAATTTTTCAATCCTCATATGAATGAATGAAATTAATGCAACTAATCATGTAGAAGATTTCCCTTGATAATTTCTATAAAACCAATCTAGAACCCTCTATTATATAGTATGAATATATAAACAAACTGGAATTTTTGAAATCTTTATACTAGTTATTTTTTCTTCTGACTTAATTAATCCTAAGTATAGCACTTTCTGTTCTTCTGTCTCTTCGGGATTTCTAAAAATATATAAAATATAAACACTATTGTGATATGGGACAAACTGTCACACCAAGTCTCGGATGTGTTTCTGTACAGCCACACTAAAACTGTCTTCACAGTATTCTGAGACTGTACTTTGACAGTGACTTAGGGTGGTTTCTTTTAGCATCCAAAGAAAGCATTCAAGTTGTTTAGTGTATGAGAGATTTCTATAGTTTCCTGACCAGCATGATGGAACATGAATGATTGAGGCTATTAGAGCTCAATATTTTATACTAGAGTGTGATGAAGTGTAAAACTGTGATTAATGGGGTAATCACATTCTTTGGTTTCTCATGGGGATGTAGAGCTGCTGTTTTGCTATATTAACCTTTTATGCAGTAAAGTTATGTTAACTTTCTGCACTGCTTTTGCTATAATTCCTGTATGGATAACTCGCACTGCGTATCGGACATTAACAAAATTGAGAGAGTCCAGAAATACCGGTATTTCACGAGAAGAGTCCTTCACTCCTCTGCTTGCAACAGAATACCTTATTCCACCAGACTTGAAATTTTGGACAATGTCCTACCTGTCAATGACTACTTCAGCTTCAACCGCAACAATACACGAGCACACAATAGATACAAACTTAATGTAAACAGCTCCAAACTCAATTGCAGAAAATACCACTTCAGTAACAGAGTTGTCAATGCCTGGAATGCACTACCTGACTCTGTGGTTTCTTCCCCAAACCCCCCAAACTTTAACCTTAGACTGTCTACTGTCAACCTCACCCCATTCCTAAGAGGTCTGTAAGGGGCGTGCATAGGCGTACCATTGTGCCTACCGTCCCTGTCTTACTGTCCTATTGTCCTCATTTATCTGTAATTACTTTATGTTTATACCTATACCTGCTATCTTGTACATGTTTGACAAATAAATAAATAAATAAATAAACAAACAAACAAATAAATAAAAATAAAATAAAATAAATAAATAATTTACATTGTTGGGAAACCTACTAGAGTATATTCTTGCAGTAACCTTGTCAGTATTTCCCTTCCTTTCCCTCACCCAAAATACCAAGGCAGATTTGTTCCACACGTGAAGGATTCTATTGGGCCCCAAGATTGCTATGGACCTTAAGTCCACCCTCAGATTCTTTCTGCTACAGAGACACTAATAGCATATTAGAGCAGTGATTCTCAAACTTGGTAACTTTAAGAAGTGTCTTGTTACCTTGCATCTGGTAAACTCGCAAGATTTGTTTCCCTCATCATGTACATGTATACATCCGAAATAGACTGTGTTGTTTCTCCATGTCACATAATATATGTGGGTATGTATGCATGTATGTATGTATGTATGTATGTATGTATGTATGTATGTATGTATGTATGTATGTATGCATTTATTTGTAAAACTATTCACTAGGCTGCATTACTATTACTATTAGTTTTTCTCATCGTTCCTATAACCCATCTCCTCCCACTTATGACTGTATGACTGTAACTTGTTGCTTGTATCCTTACGATTATTTCATATTGATTGTTTCCTGATTGCTTACTTGAACCCTATGACAACCATTCTTGACAAATGTATCTTTTCTTTTATGTACACTGAGAGCATACGCACCAAAGACAAATTCCTTGTGTGTCCAATCACACTTGGCCAATAAAGAATTCTATCTTCTATCTATCTTATCTATCTATTTATTTATTTATCTATCTATCTTGTCATATTTATATAGTGTATATTAGAGGTGGAGACCCTTTGAGAGTTGTATGCAACAAAACATCATTTTAATGTATGCCAATTAGTGTACATTCAAAGTGACAATAAAGTTATTCTAAGTTCTAAGTCTAAGTGAATTTTAACTCCCAGAATTCCCCAACTAGTAGACAGTAGAGGGAGAACTGTAGATAAGACCGCACATCATGCTAAGTCGAAATGTGGCATGCTTGGAATTGATTTAATATGTTGTGTGTGTTGGGATATGCAACACCTGTATTGTGACATGCCCCATGAATCTGGTAAGTAGCCACAAGATAGCACTCTTATATTATAAATGTATAGAGACAAAGAGGGAAGGGGTGGAATATTCCATTTTATTTCTTGGGATTTCACATTTCCTGAAACTTTTTGGAGGCCATTGTTTTTCCTCTTTTTCTACCAAACTGTTATGCTTTTTAGAGTTAGCCTTTACTAAGTAAAAGTGTTGTTTAAAAGTTACAAACTTGACCTGTTACCTATGTCACAGTGTGATGAAGTTCTTTTTGAATCAGACCTGTATTTTGGTTTGAAAGAGTGGCAATTGACACAGAGAAACAAGGCAGTGGAGGTTTTTTTAATGCTGTTTTTACTATTTGCTGTGAAGCCATTTGTAATAATTATTTACAATAGGAATATAGGGAGTCCTCAGCTTACGACCACAACTTGGATCACAACCACAGCTCCAAATTTCTGTTGCTAAGCGAGACAGTTGTTTAGTGAGTTTTGCCCCCATTTTATCACCTTCCTTGCCTCAGTTGTTAAGTGAATCACTCCAGTTGTTAAGTTAGTAACACATTAAGTGAATCTAGCTTTGACTAGGCTTGTCAGAAGGCTGCAAAAGGTGTTCACCTGACACAGGAGACTGCAACTGTCATAAATATGAACCAGTTGCCAAACATCTGAATTTTGATCATGTGACCATGGGGATGCTGCAACGGTCATAAGTGTGGAAAATGGTCATAAATCACTTTTTTTCAGTGCCATTGTAATTTTAAGTGGTCAATAAATGAACTGTTGTAAGGTGAGGACTACCTATATATAACACAATCCCAGTGTTTACCTGGGGTCAGGTTTCCTCCTATTTCTTCCTTCCAAAGACCTCCCTCCTCTAGCTCTCCTGCTTCCTTCTCCTTTTCTGGGCTCATCCAAAGAGAATGAAAAGAAAGGAATAGTAGGCTTGACTTTCTGTTAGATCTGCTCAGCCAAATACCGACTGCTTTTCCATTGGGGAAAGAACATTTGTCAGGCTCTTCTGCCCAGTCCTTCCCCAGAGACCAAGGCTTTGCCAATGAGCGACAACCCCTTCCTTCCCATCTTGACTTTTCAGTAAAAATGCACCCTGAAAATGCCAGCTGGGTCCCTTCTTCCCATCTTGGATTAAGGGTGAAAATGACCCATCTCTGGATTTTCACTTCCTTTCTCTCAGGTCAGGCCCCCCCCCCCCCCCACGGTGTAATACACATTCATGTAACTTCACTCATCAACTTTTCTCTCCAGCCATTCTATTTTGCAGTCATTTTGTCCCCTTTCCTTCTCGCCTTTCTCTCTCTCTTTTTCTCCACTTTTGGGTCAGTCCAACGGCATCTCCCCTGTAACTGAGGAGATTGGTTTAGTCCCTAGGGACTTTTAGTCCTCAACACCTACAATATCAGGCTAGAGTCTAGGGGTGGGAAAACTACAGCTCTTTGAGGACCTGTGGACTTCAACTCCCAGAATTCCTGAGCCAGCCATGCATGCATGGCTGGCTCAGGAATTCTGGGAGTTGAAGTCCACAGGTCCTCAAAGAGCTGTAGTTTGCCTACCCCTGGGCTACACCAATGGAATTGCTGTCCCGGCATCTCCCCAAAGTAGCCCTGACTAGCAGTCAAGTTTATTTATTTATTTGTTTATTTATTATCTATTAATTATTTATTTATTTATTTATTTATTTATTTATTTATTTATTTATTTATTTATTTATTTTTGTCAAGTACGTGTTGGTAATATATTGTACATAGATATAACATTGTTTATATACATATGATGGGTACTGATAAGAGGGAACATTAGGACAGGGACGGTAGGCACGGTGGTGCACTTATGCACGCCCCTTACTGACCTTTTAGGAATCAGGTGAGGTCAACAGTGGACAGTCCAAGGGTAAAGTTTTGGGGGATTAGCCCTTGTGATAGCATAGTTGCTCTTCCAGCTGCTTCCAGAATTAAGCTGCTTCTCCCCTTTTCTCATTCTGTTTGCTGACTCATGCCCGCACAACAGCCTTCATGCCAGGCCCCTAAAAATCCATATGTGACAGACTGCTGCATAAAAAACTCTACACAGCAACCAGTCTGAGCCCAATCACTGTAATCTGGAAATCATGGTTTATGCCTTAGTATATTGTGGATTATTTAATCAAGGATGAATATAAGCAAATCACAGGCACAATGGGAGTTGGTTTTAAGTGAATATGGATATACCCTAAATTTCCTTTAGCCAATTACAATCAGTCTAAAGATGAAAGAGACAAAAAATCCTTTAAATCAGTTTCTTTTCTGAACAAACATCTAAAAAAATTCCAAGCATTAAATGATTTTTGTACTTGAGTTTATAAATAGGAGTCTTCTCTGCTTAATTCATTAGCTATCATTTGCATCTTGTGCAGAATATGTGTTGGATTTAAAAACGTTAGGACTGTTTGCCTCTCTTCCTCTTCCTTCCTTCCTTTCCCTGTTTTGTTTCTCTTTCTCTCCCTTTCTTTCTTTCCTTTCCCCAGTATTCCTGTTTCTTTCCCTTCCCTTTCCTTCTCCCCATTTTCTCATTTGTTTTGAGTCTCACAAAGACTTATTTGTGGCATCTTTTACCGGCATAGAGGGGGGGAAAGGGGGGGGTTGGAGGGACACATGGCTCCCCTTGCCGGGCAGCCCATCGCTTACCGTAACTACCCGCCCCCTTTAGGGATGCAATTTGGGGGTAGCAGGTGAAACTGTGGAGAAATGAGACCGTCTCACCTGCCACCCCTCTCGATAAACAGACGGGGGGGCTGCTGTTGCCATTTGGACATGTTGCCGCGGCAAAATGAATGGCAGGACAGCAGCGCGCCTTTTCTGGTCCAAAAAAGTCATTCTAAAATTCACATTAAATTTGAAGAAAAAGATATAACTTTGTTGTAATAGCATGTCAAGAGAGCCAGTTTGGTGTTGGGGTTAACATAACATTACAAACTGGGAGACCATGAGTTCTAGTCTTTGTTCACAGTCAGGTGGGTGATCTTGAGCTAATCATTCTTTATCAGCTCAAAGAAGCATGAAATGGCAAACTACTTCTAAAAAACCTTCCCTAGAAAACTACATGAACTTGTTCAGGCACTCAATAGAAATCAAGACTGACCTAAAGGCACTAGACTGGACAGGACAGGACAGGAAAGGTAGGGAAAGGAAATGAAGCCTTAATTTGTAATAATAATTAATTACACTATTACATGTCCTCTTTTAATTATTCAATAATTTAATTGTAATTTTCATATTCTTTTTTTATTAGATATATTGTTAGATAACTTATTTCTTGTCTGAAAATCATTTATTTTTTGCATCTTCTTTGTTCCAAATGTTTGCACTGAAACTGCTCTTCATAAAAGCATAATATGTTTCCAGGGTCTGAGATAATATGCCTACAAACTGAATTCGCTATAAAGGTGCATTCTTGCCTTGAAATAATAATTAAAAAGAAACACTGCTGCTAAAAACTGGGCACACATTTAGAAACTCTTATTTACAGATATGACAGGCCCATTGGTTTATTGGCAGAAAGGTCAGAAATTCTGCCTTTAAATCACAGCAGAAATTGCTGTGCATGCTAGCTATAGGTCTGGTATCTTCATTCTTGTTAAGATATATCAAATATTAGTATGCATGAATCTTGTTTGGATAAGTGTTTGAAAAGCTGAACAGGAAACTCGACCTTTATTTAGAATTGAATGCATTCATGTGAAAAGTATTCACCTGGATTACTTATGTACCCTTGATCAGAACTCTGTAGAAGTACCCCAGATAACACAGAAACACTAACTGACCTAAAATACCAAGAATTTCTCATGTGATACCCTATGCAGTTGCTAATTAATAGAAAAAAAATAGAAAGATGGTTATCTCATTATTTTTATTTCTTTCACTGACAGACCAGAAATATTTTCCATTCATTGAGTATTTATAACTAGCCAAGCATAGAGTCTTCTATTGTCTTGGAAGCCTTAATAGATTACAGGAATCTGTATGTACAGGTATACATTGGCAGGGCCATGTGGTAGATGAGCTGAGGTGGCACAGTGGTTAAAAGCAGCACTGCAACCTACTCAGTTGACTGCTAGTTCAGCAGCTGTTCAAATGTCACCCGCTCAAGGTTGACTCAGCCTTCCATCCTTCTGAGGTCAGTAAAATGAGGACCCAGATTGTTGGGGGTAATATGCTGACTCTGTAAACCGCTTAGAGAGGGCTGTAAAGCACTATGAAGCGGTATATAAGTCTAAGTGCTATTGCTATTGCTATAGATGTACCCAGAAATAAAACAAAGTTTGGTCAGAATGTAAACATGGATCATCATGGCTAAAATATCTTTGTTAGAAGTAGTCATGGTTGGAAAAGCAGTTGAAGATCTATCTTATGAAAGCTACTTTTGATGATAAAGATTATCTAGTAATACCTCCAAACTGTGTAACTGGCCTTTTGTGGACAGGGAAAGTATTCATTTCCATGGCAGGGGAAATACCAGATGTAGTGTTTTTTTAAAAAAATACATTTTTATTGGGTTATAAAGTATTATAAAATACAAAATACAAAAGCAAATAAGAGGACAGGGAGAGGGAAGGGAAAAGGGCAAAAAGTCAGGAAGGGTAGGGAAAGAAAAAGAAAAAGAAGCATTGACATCCGACTCTATCTGTTATAAGGCATCCGGATCTGTCGGTGCTGGTCCGTGGCCACCGCCATCTTTTTTTTGGGTGGGTTTTTTTTTGCTATTTTTTGCTTCTGCGCATGTACAGAAGCCAAGTTTTCGGCACTGCGCATGCGTGCGCACGTGCCCACGTGGTGCAGCCATGCAGCGCGGGAGGAAGTGAACCGACGGCAAGGTAAGTTACAACCCACCCGTTTGCAACCATTCTTCTATAGTAGGAATAGAAGTGTCCTTCCATTTATGCGCATACAGTAATCTTGCTGCTGTTAACATATATAGTAACAGATGTAGTTTTTCTTATAAGAGATAAACTGTGTGACACATTGAGTCTGAATCACTGAAAGAACCGAACTAATAGCTGTTTCTCATGCAGGTCAGTTGCATGATAACAACAAATAAAATACAATAATTTGTGAATATGAATTTATTCACATTAAAGTTTATTTTATGCTAATTTTAAACTTTTATTTTAAACTTTAATTTAAACATTGAATATTGATGATCAAGTCAACAACACAAGGTTATGAAATACTACTGCTGCGTTTAATAAGGGAATGTCACATTTCCATATAGAATAAAAAAATGTAGATTTTATTCCTGTAAAAACTTTTAAAATCATGGCAAGTGGGAGAGGAAACTAAATGAATTGCAGTTGGAATATAGATTGTTATATGGAAAGAGACAAATGTATCTATTAAACCTAATTATTTTATCATAGCCCTATCCCTTATCCCACCCCCACAATATCCTCTCCTTTGGGCTAACATTCAAGAGACAGAAGGAGTAAAATGCATAAATCCAGATATAACTGCAAAATGGAATGAAGCCATCATTTAACACTGGGGAAATGTTACCAGTCAAAGCCCAATGAAAACATATGATTGATGGACAATATGATACTGCACCACTTTCAGTGGGAATTGTGATGACAAGAAACAGATTTCAGGTTTGCTAAATCCTTTTTATTTACTGGACAATACTTCTGCCAAAAATGATGGAACACAGGATATGCTACAGAAACCACTGACATAGCCTCCTTTTTTCCGCACCTGCACAAAGTCCAGACTGTTGGCTGCGATTTCCTTTGTACCTCAGTTGAAATTTGACATGTGGAAATTAAAAAAAAAACTTTTAAAGTTTATTAATAATTCAGAAAGTTGACTTCCATAGTTTTTATTGATGATATTGTGCTGTTTTCCAATCCCTTCAATCAGTTTCAATTAAATATTAAAGTTCTCAGTTGCCTGTACTCTATCAATCCAATTCTGATTTGAGAATTCAGCGTTCCATTTCCAATTTTTCAGAATCTCCATCCTGGCTACTACCAAAAGAAAGGATTTATGTTCCTTGTACCAGAGGGATATGCTCCCATCCTCAAAGGGTGGGAAAAAGACTAAAGTCCTGCAATCTCTGATATAATATCAGGACTGTAGCCCAAAAATCTTTGATCACGTTTTGCATAAATAATTATATCTGTTATTTAATACATGCCTGATGAAATAAATAAATAAATAAAATAAAATATGTTCCATCAAGTTGTTTTGACTCAGACTAACAAATTTTCTCCAAGACAATCTATCTCTAACTTATTCTTTCAAGTCTCCCAATAGTGCATTCATTGCCACTGTGAAGTGATCAATCTTGCTGTTGAGTAGTATCATCTTCTTCCCTTCCCTTCTACTTTTCCCAGTAAAGCTGCTCCAGAGAGCTGGGTTTTTGCATAATATATCCAAAGTAATATAATTTGACCCTCATCATTTGTGCCTTGAGTGAGAACCTTGGGTTATTCAATGATCCATTGGTTTGTTTTCTTGTCTGTCCACAATATTCTCAGGAGTTTTCGCCAACAGCAAAGTTTAAAAAAATATCAATACTTTTCCTATCCTACTTCTTTTAAAGTCTAACTTTCACTTTCATAGGGTATCACAGGATTACTATCGCTTGCATAATTCTGATCTTTGTAGGTATAAACATATCATGTTGTTTGAACATGTTTTCTAAAGCTTTCATGGCTGCTCTACCAAGTGCTAATCTGTGGTGTGTTTCTTGACTGCTTGTTCCTTTGCTGTTGATGATTGATCCCGAAAGGCAGAAGCTAGTCATCACTTCAGTTATCTTTACTGACAGTTCTAAGGCTAGTTGTTCTACCTGTAGTCATTTATTTAGTCTTCTTTATATTTAATTTTAGTCCCATTTTTTAACTGTGTTCTTTGACTTTTACTATTAGGGCTTCCAGATCATTTGCATTTTGGCTAGCAGAGTAATGTCACAAACATAGAACAGGTTATTGATGTTTTTTTCTCTAATTTTAAAACCACCCTCATCTTCTTCCCAACCAGCTTCTCTTAATATATATTCTGCCAACCTGGAACAACAATCTAAATTTAGAAGATGGAGCTTTACAAAATGTCTAACTCTTTCTTTGCCAATTTCTTTTTCTCCAGGAAGAGGAAAAAGTAACCAGGGAGTGCAATTTAGCATTGGGAAAAAAGTGACCATAGCCTCCTAAATCTACTTTGCTAATAAAGCGTATAATACTGGCATTTTAGGTATGCGGCAAAACAAACATGTTTAAATGTAAATTAGAAAACTATTAAGCATGCATTGAATGATTGGCATACAAAATGCCAATATTCTAATGACTGGAAATCCATGCATATCATAGGGCAGCAAATTAATGCCATGGAATTGAGCTCCATTAGCATTCTGCCTATAGTGAAGCATGTGGTTTGTTTCTTTATATTTTAAGAATACCAGAATATAGGCACCTGTCATGTATTGAGACAAATGTTTGCTCTACCTTGCATAGTGATGTATATTTTGATAACAATGGAGGTTCTTTCCAGTTTTTGGAGAATCAAATACTAAACTTTGAGCTTTGTGCATTCAGAAATGTATTCCATATAACAAATGCAGAGGTCAATATTTGTCCTGTGAATGGTTGATACCTCATACCATTCATAATTTTTCCTTTCCAAGTTACAGATGATCATTTGGAAGAACTTACATGTTATTTTGTTTCTTTGTGGGAAAATTCCCTCTGAAATGAAATCGATAACAAGGAATTTCTCATCCTTATTTCATCCATGAACAGGGAAATATTTGCAATTTTTTTCTATGTGGGATCTACATTTTTTCAGGGCTTGATTATTCTGAAATAAGTAGATTAGAGCAGTAAACATAGTAGATATAGATAGTGAAAAGGTGTACGCCAGGGGTACCTGTGCCAGAAATAAATCTATGAACTTGGGATTACACAAGCATTAAGTATAATTTGAAATATGAGAGAGTTAAGCACATAATGTATAGATATAGACACCATACCATTTTAATATGCTATACCTTAAAGCCTTTCCTGTATATGTATATCCTTTCTGGATATATTCCAGATGTGTTGCATTTTAATTCCCAGAATCCCCATCTATTGGATATCCAATGTGGGAGTTTTGAAGATGCAGTCCAAGGCACCAGATGGGAAAAGACTGGGATAGAGGAATGCAGAAAAATACCAGACACACTAATTATTCATCTCCCATCTCCAGCTGTAAAGTGAACTTTAGCAACCATGACCTAAACTTTAGAAATTTAAAATCACCCAGGAACAGCTATTTAATCTACAGTTTTTCCTTAATTCTTGGAGAGTACTATGCAATAAATGAGTTTATCCAGTGAAAACAGAAATTGAAACTGAATATTGAAACAGGATCCAAATTTCAATCTTCCCTTTGTTAGTTAGTTGTATTTGGATTTCTAATTAATTTTTCTTTTGAATGATCAACAGTGTGTTTCAGCTTTGTAGATTAAATATAATACAAGTGATGTAGCACTAGACTTGAACAATCTCAATTAAAATACTGAATGAAAAGCAAACAAGTATGCTTTTAGCAAGAGTTTAGCTTTGCTTTAGTGGTTAAATACTTTAGAGAGAGTTGCTAACTCCTAAAACCATTTTCTAGAATAGCACTTAGACTTATATACCGCTTCATAGTGCTTTACAGCCCTCTCTAAGCGGTTTACAGAGTTCAGCATATTGCCCCCAACAATCTGGGTCCTCATTTTACCCACCTCAGAAGGATGGAAGGCTGAGTCAACCTTGAGCCGGTGAGATTTGAACAGCTGAACTGCTGAACTAGCAGTAGCCTGCAGTGCCTTTTGACTTGTACATGTGTGTCTTTTGGCATCCAGAAACATTTGCATATATTTTAACTTTCCTTATTGTTGTGAGCTGTTGAACTAACCATACTAGCACATATAGATAGTATAAATGCAACATACAGTATGGAGTTAGAGTTGCCTCTACTTTGTACATAATTGTTGGCGATGAGTTCCACAAAAGAGTAATATTTCCAGATGAAATATTTCCTTGTGCTTCTTTTAGGCCTGGAAGGAGGAGAAGGAGAAAGAGCAGGAAAGTAAACCACATGCAACAAGAATTACTTAGCATGGGGTTTTTATAAAATATCTGGGATTTCATCTGTAATCTAAAGTTATATCCTACTTCATGGTCTGATTTTTAGCATTTAGTACAATCAAATAAATGTGTTATACCTGAGCTAACATACTATACAAAATCACCATGTGCTACATTTGGCTGTAATTTATATAATCTGGGAATTTAACAAGGGTCAATCAGAAATTACAGTTCATAATTGAGTATAATATCTAATTTAATTAATTTAATTTAATTAAATGGATTTGTATGCCGCCCAACTCCCTAGGGACTCTGGGCGGCTCACAACATATTCAGATCCATTACAGCAATATAAAATACAATAAAATACAATAATTAAAAACATACAAAAGTTAAAAGAGTATCGTCTCGCTTTCACCCCGCCTGCCGGAAGAGCCAGGTTTTTATTGCTTTCCGGAAGGCCAGCAGGGTGGGGATAGTCCTGATCTCCGGGGGAAGCTGGTTCCACAGGGAGGGAGCTCCCACAGAGAAGGCCCTCCCCCTCGGCCCCACCAACCGACATTGTTTGGTCGATGGGACCTGGAGGAGGCCGACTCTGTGGGCCCTGACCGGTCGTAGGGAGGTATGCGGCAGGATGCGGTATGTGAACCAAGCTAGACACTTATTCAAAGTCTTTAGCAAAATAAAAATAAAAAATGTTTGGGGCGACATATGATCTCTTATCACCGAGATTTTCCAGGTGCAGAGAATGTGCTTTATCACTAAATGATGGTGTGTGCATATTAGGCAAGAGTTAGGCAATTTGGCCTCCAACATCACACTGAGGTAACAAATCTTGACTTAGCATGGCTTCTGTCCCTCTCTCGTACATTTTCAGTGTTGCTGCTGTACTTTAGCTCCACTGCCTGATCAAAATAAGGAACAGATACATCCGAAAGCCTTTACATGACTTGTCTTGCAGCTTTTTTTTTTCCTGAATGCTTTTCAGGGTAAGAATTTTCCTTCTGGAAAAAGCAGCTTGCACATTTTTTCTTTGGAGCCCTGGAAACAAATAAGTCAAATAACACAGCCCAGATTTTATTATGTTGAAATGAATTTGCCTTGGAGACAATGGTTTCCTGTTTCAAAGTAAATCATATCATATAAGCATGAAGAAATTTACATATATGACATGGTGGCTGGAAGCCAGTTCCTAGTTCTCTGAAGAAGGCAACAAATCACTGCTTTTGAGCAGTCTTTGCTTGTATGGGTCCCTGTGAGATTTAAAGAAGACACCAAATGAAACATGGATTTTTGCCCTTCACCTGATATTTTTCTTTAGACAAAAATGAATGGCTTATAGATTATAACTCATCATTGGAACAGTTATTATAGCAAATTGGAGCACATATTTTGCATGCATAAAATCCCTGAAGCAAATCACTGGCACCTCTTAAATTGTTTGATGAAATTTCCAAACAGGGAAAGCATAAATTATTGTTTTAAATTTCAAATAGAACCCATAAATATCTGATTTAATTTGAGCCATATAAATGAATGGTCCACAAGAGAAACACATTTTCAAAACCAAGTTATTTTATCAGGGAATAACGAACCTAGCAATAAATATTTTTCATTAGAACTAACTTATAATGATTCTCAAAATGTGGCCTGTGGACCTCCAGTAGTCTGCTGAGGTTCATGAGAGAATTTGCCAAAACCTTCCCATGGACACAGGCTAAAGTTTGTTTGCTGGCTCAATTCTATTTTTCTATTGTTAGAATGAAGATATAAATCTCCATAGAAACGATGTTGATCTTTCTCCCGGAATTCAGACATTTAGAAATAAAGCCGAAGTTTAAAAGTCTAATTGAAAATATTTATTTCGATACAAAAACAATAAAATCTGATTGTTTACATCTCTGCTATAAAATGCGACCTTCTCGGTCAAGAGCTAAGTCAAGAATAATAATGGAGTATCAGGAATGCACACATGCGTACAAGAATATTATATCACGTGTTCTGGAATGTACCATTATATTAGGATAGGGATGCAGCATCCTGCATATACATACAACTGACAATAATCATTACGTGACACCTATGTCTAGCAACAGTTAGCTAGGAAGAATCTACTGCCTCCCTCAACCCCATTTTCCAGCATGCATTGACAGCTACAAAGGGGCTGTTTGTTGGCTTGGTCCATGTTTCCCTGCATTCTTAACACTTGTGAGAAGAAATCCATGGCTCAGGATTGTTTCCTTGAAGCATACCAGATATAATACAAGTAGCAATATGAATATTAGATTTAAGGAAACTGTCAGTACAACCTTATGTGCAGTATATGATGATGATGATAAATCTCTAAAAATGGGATTTCAATTGAGTTGGGGTTGCATTTGCCCGTATCTCTTTAGTTTTGAGATTTATTCTTTTATGACCATTTTTAATCAGCTTGTTTGAGTTAAGATGTTTTCTTGGGATACACGAAAAACTAATTGGGTAATAAATACTTAGTTTTAGCTTAATTTTTTAAACAAAAAACAAAATGTAATTGCAAGATACTTTTAAATGGGATGGGAAGATAACACAAATGCAACCATAATCATTATGTTACTTGTAAAAAAATAAACTCCCATGCTGTTACAGACAAAAATATAGGAAGGTGCATTTGCTTAATTGGAATTACATTTTCTGAATGTGGTCCATGAATTCAGTTAAGCTTGAGAAATACTAAAAATGGCAACTTTTATGTGTTTAATGAAACATGCAGTCAATCAGTCAGAGGTTACTCATAAATGATACCTACGGTATTAAATGTGGGTATAGGGTTTGCAATTTTGGATCTTATTTTTATTTATTAATAAAATAAAATAAAATCTATTTTTATTTATCAAACTTTTATGCTGCCCATCTGCCCTGCAAGATGACTCCGGACAGCTTACAAGTTATAAAACAAGTAAAAATAATTAAAATACTAAAACTGCACAAATCAAAATATTAAAAACTGTACTAAATCTATTGGACGAAAATCATTAAGGATGAGTCACAAAACATTTTTGCCAGCTGAAACCTGCTTTTCTCATGCTCAAAACACTGCCAATGACTCCAACAACCACAGGCACACAGATCTGCAATAGTCCAGCAAGGAAGGCTGGGGGGAAAAAGCCCAAAAGGTAATGGGAGCACTGAGCAAGGGAGGAGCCAGGTTAAAATATATCTAAACTTCAGCCAAAAATATTGCTGCAAATTGTGCACGGCTGAGGACAGATATAAATCCTCAGGGAGTAGGGCGGCATATAAGAACTCAAACAAACAAACAAACAAACAAACATTCAATGCACTGATAACAACAAAGGCATCAATCTACAGTTCAAATCTACAGCCACAATTCTGGGCTGACGGGGTTTGGATTCAACACTAATGCTCCTAATTTACTGACATTCAGCTGAAATTTGGCCATCTTGGTTATCTTAGCTTGGAAGCAATTTTGACTGGCAAACGTACATTTTATTTTGAAATTATTTTGTCTTTTTTTCTTTTCTTTTACTTGAACTTCATAACAGAAAATATATTACAAGCCAGAATAATAGAATTGGAAGGGGCTTCTTATGCAAACCAATTTCCTGCTCGATACAGGGAGTCCGTGACGTACGACTACAATTGAGCCTAACATTTCTGTTGTTTAAGTAAGAGACTTGTTATGTGAGTTTGCCCCATTTTACGATCTTTCTTGACACAGCTGTTAAGTGAATCACTGCAGTTGGTAAGTTAGTAACACAGTTGTTAAGTGAATTTGGCATCCCCATTGACTTTGCTTGTCAAAAGGTTGGAAAGGGGGATCATGTGACCTTGGGACACAGCAACAGTCATATGAGTCAGTTGCCAAGCATCTGAATTTTGATCACATGGTCATGGGGATGCTACAGGCTGTAAGTGTGAAAAACGGTCATAAGTTACTTATTTCAGTGCTGTTGTAACTTTAAACGGTCACCAAATGAACCGTTGTAAGTTGAGGATTTCCTGTATAACCTCTTTCAGCAAACATGTTTGCACATTTTCTATTCACGTGTGATGACCCAGGGCATGGCACAGAGATAACACAAACAGCTGGCAGTTAAAATCGGCCCTTTTAGTGCTTCAAATCTCCCCCAAACAAACCTCAAACAGTCTCTGGTCGCAATTAGTCCAGCCCAGTGCTGTCTGCACCAAGGCTGCAAGGCAATAAACCCCAAATTTATCTAGCAAAACAAGAACAAAGCAAGGAGTTCAGGGAGCAAAAGATACAGATAATCAGTCCAGAACGCCACACAGGAATGCAAGTATTCTTGGCAAGTTCAAATGTCGGCACACAACACTCCAGGAACTCAGTGTTTTTTCCCAACAAATGCCCCTCCCACAGTGTCTCCTTAAGTCTCATTCTCTAGGTGTGCCTTGTGAAGCTGGGTGGGGCACTCTCCTCGTGAGTTGCCTCCTCCGTCTGAGCTGATCCCACTTCCTCTGCACTCTCCAAGCTCTTGCATCAGAAGAGGGTGGTTCATGCTCCTTGGCTGAGCTCTGTTCCTGCCTGCCTGCAGATCTTGTTAATTCTGAACAGCCTGGCCTGGCCTGGCCTGACTCTGCCCTTCCCCAATTTCCTCCAAGACCAACGGAGCTGCCCTCTCACTCGCTGTCAGTTCTTGTTCCAGCTCATCTTCCGCCGCAGAGTCAGACTCCGACAGGGGCATGACACATATGCAATTGCTTATAGATGGAAGATAGGAAACAATGAATGTATCAAGTGCAAAAATCTGAGCACCCTTTTAGTCAGGAGGCTTTGAGATATATCACAGGAATCAATGGCACTCAAACCACCACACCTGTAAGGGTGGGAATGCCCACTACAGCGTATGTCTCATGGTTTTTAATCATTCAGTAGTATTGGGCAGGCACTGGTGGATAATAGGATCCCAGTCACTCGCCCTCAACCCAGCACACTTTACAGGGTTGTTGTGGGAAAAATAGGTGAAGGAAGAAGTATTAGGTATATTCATACCTTGAGTTATTTCTAAAAATAATAAAGGGGGGGGGAATAAACAATAAATAAATAATAAAACTTGGATGATCCCTATTTTCCTCCCTTGGACACTGTGGTCATATATGGAGTTAATGCCTAGCCCAGAAGACATTTAAAAATAATTCAGCTGCAGGTAAAATAAGAGTCTGATATATGAAGCAATTTACAATTAAGTTATGTCATACATTTTTAGGATTCCAAAGTGCTTTGTAAATTTAGAAAATTGACACTGTAATAAATATATATTGTTTCTAATTTGGTTCTCCAACTTCATCTTCCAAACATGGCTTTATTTGGAAAATGGGTATCTTGTTTCTGTCCAATGTGAACAAGGATTCCTACAACATTGCATGCTGATATGCCTCTAAAACGACAAATCTGACACCTTTTCAACTCCTCTTGAATAGTTTTTAGGTTATGCTGTTCATCTCATCTCCACAATTACTGTTATTAGTGCAACCCTCCTACTCTTACTTTCCTTTGATAGCCTGTGACAACATTCATTTCACAGAATGAAAGTTGTTTTGATAATGACTATTTGGTGATATGTGTGAACTCTTAAATTACTTATCTTTATACCTTGTAATTATCACACAAGTCAAACACTCAATCCCCTGAATAACTTGACATTTTTGATGAAGTGCTAAACCATATCGCATGTTACTTCCAAGCATGAGAATAATATATTTTCAACACTTAAGCATTAAAAAAAAGCCAAGACTTTTCTCTTTCATATACCGTATTTTTCGGAGTATAAGATGCACCGGAGTATAAGATGCACCTTAGTTTTGGGGGAGGAAAACAAGGGGGAAAAATCTGCCTCTGCCTCACAGCAATTTGCCTCACAGCAAACAGTACAGATGATATACAGTTTGCTGTGTATTTCTGTGCATGTGTGCCTGACCCATAGAAATAGCAAAGAATTGGAGAAATGTACATTATGGCAGTATATTAAGGCCAGAAAGTTTTCTTAAATGTAGTCACACTAACTCCTCCCAATTATTTAAATAGATCTACTCCAAACATGACTAAGTCATGGTTTAACTCAGCTGCCTTATCTTAATACTAAACAGGATACTGTTACATTTCAGATTATACTTGTACAGATGCTGTTAAAATTGATGTGGCTTTCTTGAAGTATACATTATTCTCTGCTATTTAAAAGAAGATACAATAGCACTGGGCCTCTTCAGATCAAGCATTTATTTTAAAAAGCTTCTTCATTTTGTTAAGTTGTCTAGAACAATACTAAAGCAGTCTTTAAAAAATAAGTCTAATAATTTGAACATTCTATAGACATTTATAGTTATTGACTTACCTCCTTGCATCCAGTTTCAGTAATTGATTAGCACAAGAAAATAAAATTCTGCCTCTGTCTCTCCCTCCCAGCAATTTGCCTCCTTGCAGTTTTAGTTTCACTTTCATTTTAGCATGTGGGCCAGCCTGCAGCCTCTATCAGCTGCTGGTCGGGAGGCCGATAATCAGTTGCTTGTGCTAATCAGGCTCTGCACTGTTTGCTGCAAGGAGGTAAATTGCTGGGAGGCAGAGGCCAAAGAGTGGGGGTGGCTGGGTGGGGCTACATTTGGTGTATAAGACGTACCCAAGTTTTCACACTCTTTTTGGGGGTAAAAAGGTGCATGTCATACTCTGAAAAATACGGTATGTTGTTATTTCTTTCTCCTGTGCTGGTCAAAGAAAGTTCAAGGAAAGCAAATGAAAGAGGTCTATTTCACCTGAAGTCAAAGACTTAAAACAGGAACTTTGTGTAGAATCTTGCGTTATGAATTGATAACTTATTATCAGAAATTAGAATCCTATTTATGCTGACTAAGAAATTATAGAACATGGAATACCTCTGCACTTCTACTTCATGTAGGGAGATATGTGATTGTAAATGCAATGACAAATACTTCTGCTTGTATGAAAAAGAAGATGGGGCGGATAAATGTTTTCCACTAGATTAAGACAGCCAAAATATGCATTTTGTCCTGTTAAAAGTCTTACATTTTCATTGTCAGCCTCATATGTAAATGAAGTGGTAAATGGGACAATCATCCCACTTCTCTTTTGAAAGAGGTGAAAACTCTAATGTAGGGGCAAGCTAAAAATATGATGGTGCTTTTGAACTAGATACTGCTCATAGAGGCAACCAACTGGCTGTTCCCTGTTACCAAGATAATTAATGCAAAGCTTTTAATAATTTTCCCCAGCTGTCTTCTGGAAATAGCAATTATTCAAGAATTCCAGAAATGTATAGTATACCATCCATTACATGTACATAGTCGTTCCATTCCATTCCATTCCATTCCATTCCTTACACTAAATTCTGCCTGGGCAGGTGAAACATGTCAATATGCCTATATGCTATCTAAAGATTGCAGTCCTCCTCCATAGCAACTTAATAATTTACAATTATAACTTGGCAAAAGTGACTAGGGTCTTTTTAAAAGTAGTGCTCTTGTGGTGGAATACCATCCTGAAGAAAGTAAAACTGGCTCAGTTGTTTTTGTTTTAAATTGGTATTAAGTACTTTTTGTGCTAGTCTATGTTTAGCGTTGTATACTATTTTGTCTTCATTTACATTTTATTGCTCCTATCTCCATGATTTCATGAGAATTTTTAATAATGTTATTATCAGTCTCGTGCCTGATATTTGTGTGAAATGCCATTTAAAAATCCAACTAATTTATTATTAGTTGATTACCTTATATGGAGGAATAGGAGTAAGATTTAATCTCTCCTATATGGTGCCAAAATCTAATCTTTCGTTTTAGTTAGTAGGCAGTAGTAGCTTTAGTTACTAGGATGCTTTGTTCAGTTGCTTGGTTTGAGAAGGTATTACATATTTTTCAAATGGAGTGTAAATATATGAATAAAGAATACAACTCATTAGTGGAATGTCAAATTCTAGAAATGTTACCTGCCAATGTTTCAACAAATCCAACAGAGATTTTGGAGTAACAGGTGGGACAGAGCAAACATAATCAGATAACACACATCAAACACAGAGAAAAAACAAGAAATCATAGCAAGGTGAATAAAAAATTATAAGAGAAAGCATGCTTATTTTCAAATGCTGAAATGTTCATTAGACAAAGAAAAAGTGCATCTGTTTTACACCTCAGCAGGTGGCAGCACCTAACTGACCTTGATTTTGAATGCTAAGAAGGGTCAGCTTAGGTTAATATTTGGATGGGGCCTATCTGGGGATTCTTAGCATTGTGAATGAGGAAGCTGTAGAAACATCCAAGAAGACATTTTTGTAACTCTGCTTAGGCAACAATATGGATGTAGTAAGAAGAGTGGAGCCAGACATGAAAGAAAAATTACTATTTTAAAACTACCCTAGTGCAAATTTGAACTAAATAGTAGATATCTAGATTATTTAGACCAGACTGGATAAAGATTTTGTGGCCAGGGGCTGCCCGAAATTTTTTTTTGCTGAAAGCTATAGCAATATCCAGCAATTCAGCTGAAAGTTTTCTGGGGAGTAAGGAAAAAAAATAGAGCTTGGGGGTACAGGATGCATTAAACAGAAAAGGCTTCCGTTTGAATCATTTAATCATTTGTCACAAATTGTTTCTAAACCTTATTTGTGTTGGGCACTGCCTCAAGCATGCTGAAAAAAAGATGACTAGCACATGTTTTAAATCTTTCAATTAAGAAAAAAACATTATTCACACTTGATTAGTGTAGGAAGGAAGGAATCTGTTCTTCTCTTTAGCTGCGATTATCAAAGAGGAAAACTTAGGGATAGATTATGTGGAACCAACATTAAAATCCTTCAGGTAGAAGGCCCAATATACTCAACACTCAACAGACCCCTGAAAAATAGTGCTATCTCCTGATGTTTGAATAGGGCTCTCAGCATGTTAGTATTTCACACATAATACATCAACAGTTCTAAAATTACCTTGATTGGTGATGACACTTTGGAACTAACTGAACACACCAGGGAGAACTGGTGTCATTCTAAGATGGGCTTCAAAAGATCACATAAAGGATCACCAGGGAAAGACTGGCATGGTCTAGTAATCTTAGGAGGTCTTCAGAAGGTAGTGTTGTATAATGAGAACTGGGAAGTCTCTCTTTTTTTTTAAAGCATCAGGATTTCACCAGTAGTGGGTTTTAAAACCCTTTACTACCGGTTCGCGCGGAACCTCCCGCCGCTGGCGCTACCGGTTCTAAGAACCAGGCCGAACCAGAAGCAACCTACCGCTGGATTTCACCCATGTGCCTGAGTACGCAGTGTTCTCTCAGGCTGGTGTGTCTTGTGCTGTGTCACTTCAAGAAGTAACTATTACTTCTACTGTATAGTGCAATATTAATGCAATATCTGGTTTTCAATTCAATTGTATAGAATGGGAAGGATGTGTATTTGTGCTTTATTTTTATACACTTAAGATGGCATTTAATTTTGTTGCACGAGGTGCAATGACAATAAAGTAAACTAAAGGAGCTTAAAAAAAGAAACACTCTTGTTGCAGATGGTTGGCAGAAAACGAGGAACACTGCCCATGAATTGAGGTTTGCATTGGTGATTGGATAAAAATAGTGGTGTTGCTCGCCTTGACCTCATAGCAGGGCTACAGCCATTGGTTGTGCCTGTTTGTACTACTCCCGCAGATGGAAATCTCCCAGGTGTGTGTCCTGAAACCACACACAGAGGGCGAGGGCTTGCTTTCTTCCATTCGGCTCTCCTTCCCTGCAACCTGGGAGGTATTTCAGAGGAACTTGTATATTAAGCAGGCCGGGCCTCTCCTAAATAGGTTGCTAGATACACTCACTCAGTCACCCACCCACCTCTTTGTCCTAGAATGCCAGATTTCAACCCCCACTTGGCTCCACAATATTGTTCCCCCGCGGGGAGGGGGAGTTGCCAGATGACTTGCTTTTGAATAGCGGGCAAGGATGGAAAGCCTATGCCAGTCGCAGAGCCGGCCGGTCTCTTTCTTCCCTCCTTTTTAGCTTCTCTCTCACGCCTTCCCTTCTCCTCTCCTCCAGAACCGGGGTCGCCTTTACAAGTAGTAAGCGGCGGTATTTGTTCCTTAGCGAAGGCGAAAAAAATAAAATAAAATAAAATAAATAAAATAAAGGCGGCAGCAGGAAGAGGCAAGCAAAAGCAAGCAAGCGCCGCCGAAACCGAGGGGCGGAAGGCGGACTGTAGCGAGAGAAAGGGGCGGACCAGAGGGGATGGCACGCAAGCGCGAAGGAAGCTCGGAGAGCCCCACGCGGGCGCTCGCGGAGCCTCGGCGGTGGTTCTTTCAGTTTAGCTGTGAAGGGGCCTCGGGGCGGTAGGGAGTCGGCGGCGGAGTGAGCCGCCCGCTATTGGGAGAGCGGAGCAAGGCGGGCAAATTCCGGACCAGGGTTTGGTTTGAAAGGCGGAGCGGCAGCCGCTCTCGCCCTGCCCGCCCGGCCAGCCATGGGGTAAAAGGGAGCGAGCGGACACCGAAACAATAAAGCGGCTGGTGCTACCGGGCTCCTCCCGCCGCTGACAGCGCCTGGCCGAGTGCGGGGGGAAAGAGCGAAGATACCGGGGGCCGGCAGGCGTTGACCGACCGACCCGCTAGCAGGAGAAGGAAGCCAAAGTGAAGCAAGGCGGTTGAGAAAGCGCGCGGTGGATGCGTTTCGGGGTTTGGAGCGGCGGCGGCGGCGGCAGCAGCAGCAAAGGGAAAGGCGGAGGTCGGCAGGAGCGGAGAAATGATCGCGGAGTTGGTGAGCAGCGCCCTGGGGCTCGTCCTGTACCTCAATTCCCTGGGCGCGGATTTCTGCTACGACGACAGGTAAACGGAGGAGTTGCAGCTGGAGAGTTGGCGGCCACTCCGGCCGAGCGACTGCTGCGAGAGACCGTGCCCTTCCCCAGGGGATGCCCGTTTGTGTGTGTTGCGTGTTGGTGATGGGGCTTGCGGTTGTATGTCCTTAGGGAGGAATGTAAGTTGCGGGACCCCAGAGCGCTCTCCGTGCGATGGAAGCGGCGACTCCCCTTAACTCGTCCGGTGGCTGGAATTGTAAACCTTTTAGTCCCCGAGGTTCTCTTTCACCTGTTGGAGCGGGATTAGTCTGATTATTCCTCTGTTTCTTCTATTGCGTAGTTTTTCGCCCATTTCCCCGCCACCTGGTAAATGGAGTTGCTGTTGCAAGTATTCTACTGTCGAGAAAAAAACTCGCGATTCATAGATTTCCTCGACTGTCAAGTTACTTTGGTCGAACTAGCCCTGCCGGGAATAAACAAAAGAGCCGGGAGGCTGGTAGCGCCAACCGGTCTAATTGTAATAAACCTCTAATCCCTTTTATTCCCGAATCGCCTTTTTGTGTTCCTTGCAAATATACCTGCGCTTCATGGAAGGAACAATCTGCTTTGCTTGAGGCTTAATTGCATGACCATGTGTGCATGCTATGGTGTTTTGTGCCGGAGAAGTGTTATGTTTTTCCTCTCTTCAAAGCAACACCTTAATAGGCCGTTTAAACGATGTTACATCTGGACAAAAAAAGGAAGGAGGGGAAAAAAGACATATCATACTTTGAATTGCTTCCATTTGTTTTTCTTGACATTCTTGTTTCCAGAGCATAACATACTTCTGACATTCTCTTAGAGTCTCATACACATAGTAAATAAAAAAATGGAAATAACCTTAAAATTTCAGAAGTAGTGATCTGAATCTGGGCTTTCTAACTTTAAACTTTGACCTTTTAAATGCCATGAGTGTATCAAGAGAAAGCCACATGCTCTTGTTCAGAAGTTTCCTAGAAGGAGAGCTGATACTGAAAAACTTATTTTTTCCAAGTACACTGAACTCTCTGAGAAATTAAGTTCTGAAATAGAAACTTTTGCTTTAACTTTACTCATAGGGGCAGTACTTGCTTGAGAAATCAAAGAGTAGCTGTTTTTAAGTGTCTGCAAGTGGGCGCCTGTGCATACATTGTCTTTAAAGATTTGCCTGGCAGGTTTTTCAAAAAAAGCATTTATGTTGGGTCTACGTCTGTGTATAAAACATTGCTAATGGAGTAAAATAAAGGACCTAGGACTTAAATTTGCCTCTTTTGAGTTTGGACTGCTAATGAAAGCTGTACAGAATTGCTGAATAAAATGACACTGATGTCTAGAAATGTCACAGTTGTGCTGATGTTTCTACCTTTCCTTAAATAAAACCCTGTTTTAGGAAATGGATGAAAAGCTCTTAGTAATTAGAGAAACTTCCAATTTGTTCCTTTTTCAGTGATGTAATCTGATTGCAATTAGAGCAGATGCATAATTAAAATATATTGGGGAGAAGAGCATGCTTGGCTGAGCTTATAAGCCATTCTGGGGTGTTTGTATGGTCCATTGACGTTAAATCATCCAAAAAGTGAGCAGAAGTTTACTCTGACAGCATTTCATCAGCCCCTTTCTGTATGGGAAGTGAATAGATCCCTTGGGTGAGAGTGAACCTGCCCTTCAGTAAAGTGTTTGCATTGATAGGAATTTTCTTACATGACTGTAATTTGATACCACAGTGCCTAAAATATCCAAACCAAGCTGTTTGTGAAACTTATAGATGGAAAAATTAAAATTCTGCTTTTATACCTCCATTAGTTTCATAATTATTACTAAACAGAATTATTCAGTGGCTTCAGAAAGATTATTTGGAGAGGATTGTGTATAAAGGCAAACTGAGGGAGGACAGCAAAGCTGAGTGTAGAAAAGCTATCTGTGAAGCCTTTTTTAAAGAGGGAAATACACAGAAAGGAAAAGAGGCATTCTTGCTCTACAAATCATTTGCCCTGCAACACAATCTGTCCATGTTTAATCAGTGAATAGTGCATTTGAGAAGTTTCTTTTGTTTCAGATGTGTTGCACCTGTTGTTATTAGGGAGTTAATGTTAAAGTTAACTCATATGTTCTTTTTGGCTTTACAACATTGAATGCCAATTTCTGTATCTTTTTAGTTATATAGAAATAAAGAATTTACAAATTCTTTAATAGATATTTAATAAAACCTTTAAGTGTATTGTAGTTCGGTAATGGCTTTAAAGGTAGAAAACAAAATAATGCAAAACCCAAACAAAATCTGAGTCACCCTTTTTGATACTAAGTTACTAATGTCAGGATATTAAACTGTTGAATGCATTAACACCATGGCTGATAAAAAAAATCTTTATTTGATTGATTTATCAAATTAATATGCTGCCCATCCCGTGGTTCAAGTGTCTCTGAGCAGCTTATATCAAGATAAAACAAACATTCAGCAATTATAAATATAAAAATGGATTAAAATTGCAAAATTAAAAGAAGCTAAAATCAAGGGTTTGGAGTGGAGGGATGGATGCCTTCTCCGTTAGTCTACACAGTATGCACCTGGCTCTTGACATGAGAGCCAGATATGATATGAAAGTTACACTTAGTTTTCTAAGAAAGACTGTAATTGTCTGAAAGATAGATTGATGAAACATACTGTACCCTCAGTTTGTTGGTTGAAGCTAGATGGTAATCCAGAACATTATTCAAGAACATGAATGAAAACTTCATTTGTTGTCATTTATTTGTTATCATTTGTTGATCCTTTGTCTAAAGATCTTTGCTGTTCTAGCCATAATTGTATCTTAATGTGATTAGACAAAGTTAGCAGCACTTAAATTGTAGCCTATGTATATTTTTTCCATTCATATAATTATGGGGTAGCTGCTTGGTATTAAACCCTCATCAATTACACTGTATTTTAACTTGTAGGCTTGTTAAATTTCTCTAAAAACTAGTGTCTTAAACACTCACTGAATTCTGAAATATACTTCCATGTGTGAACTAAGATGATTGATTATTCTGTGCGCTAGGTCAAATAATTTTATATTATTCTGGTGAGGAAGGAGAAATTGCAAGAGATTGAAGGCTTCCTCCATACCACTACTCCGTACCATAAAACTATTTTGAGAGTTAAGTACTTAAGCTGAAATATTGCACTAGTCACAAAGTTTGTCAACCTCCGTCTACAAAAATATATATGTTTAAGCAGTGGTGGGTTGCTGCCAGTTCGGTGGAAATTTCCACCCGTTCGCCAAACCGGCAACAATGGCCAGCTGTCCACGCCCCCGAACCGATTCTCCAGTTGCCACGGCCGGCAAAGAACCCTCTGCGTAGGGAAGGTAAGTGGAACCCACCCCTGTGTTTAAGACAGCAGAACAAAGCAAACCACCTACAAGAATGAATATAGATGATAATTTTAATGAAAATTAGGTGCCTGTAAAGTGTCCCAAAGGTGCTTTTTCAAAAGGCAACTGGACTTTGTTTTTTTCCTTGAAGACGTTTTGCTTCTCACCCAAAAAGTTTCTTCAGTTCTCTTCTTCAGTTCTTCAGCTTGAATGAGGAGAGAAAAATCTTCAAGAAAAAAACCAAAAGTCCAGTTGTCTCTTGAAAAAGCACCTTTGGAACAACCATGACTTGGATGACTGAGAACCTCCATAGACATGTACCTGTAAAGTATTTTAGGAGTTTTGTGAGATTAGATCATATCCTAATTTTCATACAGTAAGATTATTTCCTTAATGATAAAAAATTGAAACATATGTGCAGGTATGACATAGAATGAGGTTACCTATAGTTCCTCATTCTATTGTGATGTCAAATTTCATTTTAAGTATAATTAAGTGTTAATACAGGTAAATCGATTTACGACTGTTCACTTAACGGGTGGTTCAAATTAACAATAGCCTTTGAAAAAGTAACTTATAACCTAAATGTGAACTTACAACTGTCACACATTTACATGATCATAATTCTGATGCTTAGAATCCAGCTTCCATTTATAACCAGTTGCAGCATCCCATGGTCATGTGATCATAATTTGTGACAAAAACCGGCAGAAAAACAACTTTGGGAAAACTGGATTTGGACTTACAACTGTGTGAGTCAAATTACAACTCGGGTATCCCCACTTACGAATGCAATAAAAATGGTCATAAAATTGGGTGCGGTCACATAATAGCAATAGCACTTATATACCGCTTCATAGTGACTCATGACTGCAACAACTCATGATAGAAATTCTGATCCCAATTGTGGTCATACATCAGGAATTATCTGGACTTTAATTTAAAAAAGGTTTTGAAAAGATTTGACTCACTCATTACGTGTACATGCACCTAGCAATGGTCCCTCTAACGTTAGAAAACGGCACGCGGCAATTGGAAACTGCTGCACGCCGTTCTCTAGTCATGTGCACGGGCGCACAGTCACGCAGCCTCTGATATTAGAAAATGACACCTGGCAGTTGGAAACTGCTGTGCGCCGTTCTCTCGTTACATGCGCGGCCGCGTGGCTGCGCAGCTTAGAGGGAACATTGGCACCTAGGCTTATATACATGTACTATAAGTAGCTTTGAGAATTTATTGGAGACGTGTTTGTTAAAAAAATTATAACAATGAATAAGATCTTGTTGTATCTGATCTGATTGTTGTAGAATAAATATCCTGTTTCTTTAGACTTGATAAAGTTGTCTTGATAAGCAAAAAAGTAATAGGAATTCAGACAGAACATAAATTCTTCTGGTGTTAGTGGGCAGATCAGATTAATCCCAAATGTTCTTAAATATAATGTGAAAGCAGTTCAGCTGGATTATCCTAAGGCCTCTGTATTCCACTATCCCATTATTGTTTGGCTTGATTTGTATCCTGTGTTTATTTTGTACAATTCAATATGGTAGCCACTAGTTTTGGTGGTTTAATTTCATGGAACATAGGTGAATCAGTTGCAACCACTTTGGATGACTGTAGGTTATCTTCACTGTCAAAGGAGTGATTCCTCTAAAAAAACAGGGAAGCAACAACAAAAAGAGGATGCACCTTCATCTTTGGGATTTTCAGAGAGGCATCTGGTATGTCACTATGCAAAACAGGATTTAGGACTAAACAAGCCTAGGCCTGATAAATCGGAAATGTTCTTTTGTTCTTAAATCCCCATATGATATCCTTTATGGTGTATCTTGTTTCAACCAAAGCTTAGTTACAAGACCACACAAATATACAGGGTTATTCAAAAAGAATGAACCGATTTCATGACGCAATATTTTATTAAGGAAAAGTAATACAAAACTCCAGCCAAGTCACAAGTATTCTACTCACAATCAATTTTTATTTCCTGTCTTACAAGTGTTCAATGTGGCCACTACCTGCAACACAGGCAACAACAATGAGATAAGAGAATTCCTCCCAGGCGCGTATCAGCATATCACAATCCACTGAGTTGATCGCTGTTGTTATTCGATGTTTAAGGTCATCGAGGTTAGTGGGTAGTGGTGGAACATAAACAGGATCTTTTACTTATCCCCACAAGAAAAAATCACACACGGTTAGGTCTGGGGATCTCGCAGGCCAAGCACAAAGAGCAAAGTCTTGGGCCCCCCAATGCAGAACGCCTTTTCCTGAGGACTCGCCATTCCGAGGGTAAACAAACAACTGAATGTTGCCGGAAGAATGACGCGACTACATCGCCCCTGTGGCAGCCATTCAAAACTTAGATAACTCCTCTTTCAAATGGTCACTGACTCATTACATGACGATGCTTGAGAACTGAAGCAATGCGTCATGAAATCGGTTCATTCTTTTTGAATAACCCTGTATATTTTCCCCATTTTTTGATCTTTGCTATTAGTCTCTGTCATTCTGGTAGAAAGGAGGCACTAACGCCTATATTTATAGACACAGATGATTGTTGCATATCACAATAGTTCTTAACCGTAGATGCCATGCCACTTACATAACACTCTTTTTATGACCCATGATGATGTATTTTCATGGTTGGTTTACTGCACTATTCATAACAATGACATAAATGAGCAAAAGTTTAGAATTAACAACCTATATGTATACTGTGATCCTGGTATACAAAATACCCTCCAATGGTCAGTAAACATGCAAACTATTCCTCTTGGGTAAAAACAAATTGCAACATTAGCTAATAATGTGTTGCTTTAAGAATGTTATGTGAGATTTAGAAGGCATCTAAATCTTATGTGAGATTTAGAAGACTTTTATGATTAATCAGTATTTATTAATGAACTGGTTGTCACTAATTATCCATATGGCCTACTATGATATTCTATAATATTGTTTATAAAAATATGTTTTCTTAGCATCTGTTTAAGAATCTCATGTGTGGAGGTATCAGCATGTTTATTTCTCTCCATGGCTTGTATTCAAATGATACAATTTAGTTAATATAAATCTACTATTTTTAGTCCTAGTTTCTAAAATCAATAATGGATGATGTATCTATCCATGCTGCCATTGCAGTTTCATATCAAGAGTTATAGATTTTTTTTTCTTTTTGGATGCCTGATATCCTTATTCTGTAGGGACCGGGGGCCTTCAAAACTCTAGGGCTCAACCTATGTTTAATTTCAGCTGATCAGGGTTTTATTTTGTTTTATTTTTTTGGATGTGGGGGGTGGGGCTAAAATTAGTTGATCCAGTTTTCCCATTCACATAATACTCTTTCTCTTTCTTTTGATACAGTTAAGTGTGTCATGTAAACAGGGCCACTATGTTGAAATTTTATCTTGCTAACTTGCTTCGGAATAGAAAACTGTTTTGCAAAATTAGCTTCCTTGTCTCTATTCAGCACATCCAATTCTTGTTCTTTTTAAATGGATGTGAATGTATGTTATAGCTGCTAAAGACACCTACTATAATTGGACTTCAGTAAAGAACAGTTTTTCACTTAAAATTGGTCTGTTTGGTCTGTCTGTCTGGCATATTCAAGTGTCTGTTAGTTATAATCAGGGGTGGGTTCTACTTACCTTCCCCACCGGTTCGCATTGCCTGGATACATACCTGCAGTTGTTTTGGCCAGAATTTGCCATTGCTTCCTTTCTAAGGCTGAAAGAGAGTGACCGGCCCAAGGTCATCCAGCTGGCTTTATGCCTAAGACAACTAGAACTCAGAGTCTCCCAGTTTATAGCCTAAGGCCTTAACCAGTACACCAAACTTAGTAACTAACAGTCTTGCTAACTAAATTAGTTAATACATTCAACCTAGAAATCAGCTGAGTTTTTAATCAGTATGGATTCAGTTTTAATCAGAAGGCAGCATTAGAAGAAAACATAATTGTATAAGATACACTTTTTAGCAATACAATGATGTTTTATTAAAATTTAATTTATATTCATAGTATGTTCAGAATTTGGTGGTAATACAAATATATTTAATTTTAGTCTTCCAGTCCACTCTGAAGTCAAAGTTAGTGGGATTATAGCACTTAAAATTGGTTCATTCAAATGTGCTGCATGGGCTAGCTATTGCTAAAGTCCAGTAGCTCATGTAGTTGAGCATTTTGTGTGTCACTGAGGCCAACCAGATGAATATGAGAAACATAGCTAAGAATATATTGCTTTCACTTTTTTAGTAGCTGATACTGGTGAACCATAATTTTGAATTCATACAACACACTAAAAGTCAAACTAACCATCAGTTTTGGCCTGGGGTAGTTTGTGATTGCAGCTAATATATGATGACTGGAATAGGAAACGTAACATTGTTTTTTCCTTTGGGTTAAATTTTAGTTTAACTTTTCATTTAGTTTTAAGTCTATTCATAGCTTCTTGTGTGAGTGGCTGAGATGTGATTCATAGAAGTCTTAGTTTAGGAATATTTTCAGCACTCCTACATGTGTTCAGAAATATGTTAGTATAGTGAGGCTTAGTATTTTGGTTTACACAAGGCTAAAGCATTCTTAAATGGTGGATATGGAAGTTTTATGGTAAACATTCCATCACTGGAAGGACCTTCTTGGCTTACTTAAACCAGTATAATTGGTGGCTTTTTCTTGTGTTTTAGAACTGCCATTATCTGGACCAAGAGTGGGTTCCTCCCGGTTCGGACCGGATCGCCCAAACCGGTAGTGACCCGCTGGTGACATCACTGTCAGTGCCGGTCTGTGCGTGCCACCATTTTTTTGCTTTTATGCAAATTTTTCCCCTTTGACGCTTGAAAAGGGCCTTCCCGCCCGCCCGTGGGTGAATTCTGACCTTTATTTCTTTACCTGAAGCACAGCTGATGAGCTCCTCAGCTGTGTTTTGGGCTCATTCCTGCTCCTGAGCATGCACAGAAGCCAAATCGCGCGAGGGGACGCCGTAATGTGAACCAGTGGCGAAGGTAAGTGGAACCCACCCCTGATCTGGACAATACCAAACGTTAGCACTGGTAATTGTATGCTATGAATATTTGTTGTAATTGTAAAGCCCCAGATAGATATATTCTTCTGCTGATGGAACTACTGTATGTTCTGTCTTGGGAATGTTCTGTTTCTTAAGAGCCATCACTAAGATTTTGGAATGGTCTCTGCAATAAGAAGAAATGCATGTTACAAAATCATTTGCTGAACTATAAATATAATTAGAGAATATATATAATAATATCGAGTGTTTAATTATCTGACTGCTTGAATTTTCAAACATGTTGAGGTAGCTTGTCTTTTCATAAAGTTGGGTATTTCTATAAGAAGATCAAAGGAAACAAACATCACTCTCTCTCCCATTCCTAATCCCCGTAATCACAGTTTGTTGAGATTATTGGTTCTTATAGGCATTTTTAAGTAGTTATTTATAATTTTTACTGAAGAAATAATTATGGCTGGTTCCAAGTTTCTCATTTGTTTGGAAGGTTTATATTATAGACCAAATTATATTGCTATAATTTGTAGCACATGATCTTGTTGCATAGGACATGTCTGCGTCAGAGCCTCTTTCTTCTTGTAATCCACTACTTTCTGAACATTTTTACTTTAAATTTTTAAAAGATATATTTGGATAGCTACAATGTGATTTGGATGGCTGCTTTGGCTTTTCTGAGGACTATTAAAAGTAGGTTTTTCCCTAAGTGTGAGGACCTGGATGTTAGAGGAGCCCAAGATATGTTTGTATTTTATGGAATTGTTATGAAGTGGCTTACTTATTATCATTATTTGTTATATCATTTTAATTGGTTGTAGATTTTTAATACTGTTTTTAATACTGTTTTTGCATGCAATGTTCTCCACACAGAGTTACATATTTAACATGAGCGGTTATATAAATGTGATAAAATAAATGAGACAGACAGACAGATATTGTGCACTGTTGTTCTATCTATTAGATATACATAATTTTTAGGTTTTAATGTTCTGGACCTTTAAGCTAATTTTGAATGATTCTTGAGGTTAAATTCTGCTTTTTTGCTTTTTGAGGTTTAGCAATCTTTGAAATTTGACTTTTCTTTCCATGTTGGTCATGTGGATTCTTTTTATCTCTTTTCTAAATAGATGAACTGATTATAAATAAATAATAATAAATATTGACAAAACACACAGAAAAAAATCATATGGAGATTTGCTGTTTGATTCATTGTCAGAAGATTGATTAAAATGTACTTTTTGTACTCTATTGATATTTTGCATAGAATTTTGCTTTGATTATCAGAGGTTGGTCAGAATGGCACGGAATATGAATGTCATTCTTTAAGAGTATCACTCTGACAGGTTGATGGATACTTTTATTTCTAGGTTTAATGTGATAGTTCTCCAGATAAAGTACTGGAAATATTTTCTTTGGATTTTTGTTATGGAATTTCAAACAATGAGACTATTGACTTTGGATTGTAGTCTTTGGAAAATGTGGCACAGTTTTGTTTTTCAAACTCAGCATTAGTGCTTACTGAAAATGTGTTAATTTGAAGCAGGGGATAATTCATTTTGGCAAAGCTTTGTGTCAATGTGTTCCCCTTGTAAAATATTCATCAAAATAATGACAGGATTTCATGACTTGACAGTCAGCATTATATTTTAGACTACTTAAAATGATTTTAATGAATTACTTACCATATATTTGGAAGGTCAGAGTTTATGCTTTTTTTCTAAGAGATAACAGAAGGAATCAGCTGTTAAATGTTCCCAATAGAAGTGCTTAAGTCTACTGTAAAGAAATTGTTGAATTACATGAAATCTTTTCCCCTCCCAGGAGCAATAACAGTAGAATCAGTAATTCTTCTGGTCCTGGAAATGAATACTTACAGATAATTGAATCAGGATTTTCCACATGAGTGTACAAAGCATAGCTAGTAGACAATTGGGGTATTTACAGGATTATTTTATCTTTAGCTCTTGCTAAACTGAGGAAAATTGAACTTTGACTCTTTGATAAGCTAGATTCATATTTTAGACTTATAAAGAGTCAGTTATCATTGTCCCCAAAAAGATCTTGCTGGTTGTGATCAAAACAAACTTCTTTGACTTTAATTAGCACAGCATAAATGAATGGCATTGGCCAAAATATCACGCACAATATTTAATTGTAGTGCCTGATTAAATATTTTATGTCTATACATAAATTCTTCTTATAGGTAGGGAAGATGTGATAAAGGCAAAGATAAAAAAATATTTGTATATTGCTTCTCAAATCACTTCGATTTATTCAGGTTTTCACATTGATAGGAAAACTTTGTAGGTAAAAATATTTGATGTTGTATGTAGGTCAGGGGTGTCAAACTGGCAGCCCACGCCCGGATGAGTCACACACAGGCCATGCCCGTCCCAGCTCCGTGAAAGGAAAAAATGTTGTAAAATGTCATGTGATGGCAATGTGATACTGCGAGTTTGACACCCATGTTGTAGGTGAAGCAATAAAAAATATAGGCTTGGGTGCCTAAGAGAGGTGTACATATTTTTAACACTGCACCTATATGGTTTTTCCAAAGCATCAGTGTAAACCTATGACATAAAGTAACATTTTTCTCTACAATGGATGTAAGATGTAACTATTTGTACTAGATCTAAAATAAAAAAATGCAGATAATCTAGCATGTCACTAAGGAATAACATTTAAACATATGATTTTTTTCTCTCTCTACAAATTTAGAGGAAGCAGATATTTTACCAAGTAATTTGTACTCAATATTATCATTATCAAAATAGCCATATTTGTAGACATGGTGTTTATTTCTTTTATCACAATAACTAGCAACACTTTATATATATTGAAGGGGAATCTTTTTGGAGGCCATGACTGAGCTGCTAATTTCTAATATGGCTTAGTGCTATTCGTTCACACAATACTATAAGCATAGCTAAATATACACTATAGCAGGGGTCCCCAACCTCTGGTCCATGGACCAGCACTGGTCCATGGCATGCCAGTAACAGCCACACAAAGAAGCGAAGTCCTATCTGCGGAATGCAGGCAGCATGCAAAACCATGCCTCCTCTGGTCCATGAAAAAACTCTCTTTACCGAACCAGTCCCTAGTTCCCAAAAGGTTGGGGACCTCTGCGTATAGGGAAGAAATTTATCCATATATGTAGCTAGACTATATGATATGGCAATGGATTTCATTTTCCTTTTTTAAATCAGTGAGAGAAACTGAGCCTCCTTTCACCCCTTGGAACATTTCCATTTCATATTTCAACTATAGGAATATTAGGCGCAGTGGTTAAAAGCAGCACTGCAACTACTTCAGTGACTGCTAGTTCAGCAGTTCAGCTGTTCAAATCTCACCAGGCTCAAGGTTGACTCAGCCTTCCATCCTTCTGAGGTCGGTAAAATGAGGACCCAGATTGTTGGGTGCAATATGCTGAACTCTGTAAACCGCTTAGAGAGGGCTGTAAAGCACTATGAAGCCGTATATAAGTCTAAGTGCTATAAGTGCTATTAGTGCTAAGAACAGCACAAATGCGGTGGCTGGAATATCTAATTTTGCAATGCCTCTTGCCTCCTCATATTGTGTATGGAAACCAGAAAGGTATTAATTACTGGCTGACCAACCCATCTATTTTGAAAGACACATAATACAAAGGTTAAGGTAAATAAACTGGGGAAAAAAACCACCTACAGATTCAAATTGTAGCTAATGCACTTTTACTTAACTACCTTTTAACTTTTATTCTGCATTTGTATCTTATGCTAAGTCTAATCACATTTCGGATTAGTATGTTATATGGATCAAGCTATTACATTTGCTGCTTTCATGTTTAGTACTTTCTGAGATTTTTTTCCCCCATGAACATGTGACACTATTGAGAGAATGGAAACAAGTATTGAGCTGGATTTTTGTATGTTATGTTTCAATAAGGCAATTAGCTAAATAAGAATACACTACTTTAATCTGAGATAAAGAAATAAATTTGCAAAAAATATGACTACTAGGCAATTAAAGTGATGTTTAATTGGGGATCAATTGCAAGTTTAGTCAATTTAGCAAACTCAATAAAACACAATACTAAGCCATGATGGCTCAGTCAGTAACAAACAGAGCATATTATGGCTTTGCTATGTGTGAACCAAGCCAGTATAGAAGTTATAGCATATTTACCGTATTTTTCGGAGTATAAGACGCACCGGAGTATAAGACGCACCTTAGTTTTTGGGGAGGAAAATAGGGGAAAACAATCTGCCTACCAGGTATTCATCTGGCTAGCATCCTTAGTCTGGTCAGCTTCAGCACATTATTTTATCCCCTGGTTAGGACTTTAAAAAACCTTCTTCTGAGAGAGTAACAATGATAGAGCATGCAAGCCAGTAAGAGCTGGGAAGATAGTTAGCACCTGGTTAGGGCTAGAAAAAAACTTATTCGGAGCAAGTAGAGCAATGAAAAAAAATTCTGCAAAGACTTAGGGCTGGAAAAACATTCTTTGGAGAGAGTAACAATGAAAAAGCCTGCAAGGTAAGAGCTGGGAAGATCTATTAGCACCTAGTTAGGGCTGGAAAAAAAAGCTACATTCGAAGTATAAGACGCACCCAAATTTTCAGCCACTTTTAGGGAGGAAAAAGGTGCGTCTTATACTCCGAAAAATACGGTATATCAATTCAATAGATGACCCTTGGTTCATGTAACAATTGGTTTATTTACTCATGTTCACAACAGTTAGCAAGTTTTAGCTGATTTCAGCACGTTAAGCAGGATCAGATCTGACTAAATATTGGATGGGAGAACATCAGGGAATACTTGGGATAGAAGAGTGGACTGGAAGGTTGGAAAATCCTGGAAGGCAATGACAAACCACTTCCATACAGTTGCTGAGAATAAATGGATGTGTCAATGAAGTACCAAGGCTGATATAAGGAAGACTTTGTCTTTACCTTTGCTATTAAGTATATGTGCATATTTGATTACATATAATTTCATGATTTACATAAATTCTAATGGTGAGGTGTATTGTTTTGCATAATTTTCATTCTCTGAAATACAGGAAGCTTGAGATATATGCCAGACAGTAAAAGGTTATCAGCATGATTGTCTCCAGTCTCTCTCTCTCTCATTAGACTACCTGTAATTAACTATAATACTTAACATTAATCAAAAATAAAAGCAATGAAATACATTATCAATTTTACTGCAATTCATATACTGCACTTCTTTTTTGTACTCTAACCAGAGGACTGCAATTTATGAAAAAGGAGAAGAGAAAAGGGGAGAGGAAACAATGGAAAGATGCTCATAAATCCCAGATTGTCTGATCTAGCTGCTTAGATTTCAAGATACGTTCTCAGAGCTTTTGTTTTCAAGACAGTCAGCACCCAGATATTGCATTAAAAACTGAGCATGTCTCACATCATAAATTCCTAGGTTATGAGTCTGATTTTATATATATATATATATATATATATATATATATATATATATATATATATATATATATATATATATATATATATATATATATATATATATATATATTCATAAGTTATGAATCTGAGTATATGTATATAATTACAAGGCGGTTTGCTTATTTCATAACATATAGTGAATATTGGAAAGATTCTGTGCTGCCACATGTTTAATCTCCAGATGTAATCTTCTTCACAAAGAATGATTGGAATTTTATAATATCAGCATTTATTTAAAATACACAGATTGAGTGTAACTAGAGGCACAGATTTAATTCTCAAACAAAGAACACTACTTCTATATAGGTCTCTGAAAAAAACAGTCAGCACTCTAGGAAGTTTAGAAAGCCCAAACTCCGCTGTGGTCAGGTATTGTCTCATCACAACTACACCGCAAGAGCCCTATCAGAGAAAATTCGTGATCAAATTTCAATAACATAGATGTAATTGTAGCCTCTATTGCTTCAACTCTAACCAAGATCATTGTGCTATTATAAATCAGATGATTACCAGATATTTTTTATTCTTTGAATAATTACTTTCTATGTTAATTTATTTTACTCTTTGATGGTTACTAAATATTTAGGCATTTTTGATCATTCACTTATATGTATGTATACCATCTTGATAATCCTGAAGTAATATATTTGATATTAGTGTATATGTGCTAACTTTCAGGACTAGCTTCTCATAGCAGCTCATATTAGGCCAGTGATGGCGAACCTTTTTTCCCTCGGGTGTTGAAAGCATATAAATCAATGCCCCCCCACATGCGTGCGCAACCCCCAGCGCTCCCCAATGCATGCGCGCATGATCCCCCTGTGCCCCATTTTGGGCCTAGCAGGCCTTCCTGAAGCCTCCGTAGGCCGGAAACAGCCCATTTCCAGACTTCTGGTAGGCCGGAGGCTTTCTTGGAGCCTGGGAAGGGCGAAAACAGCCTCCCAGCCCCCCGTAGGCTAGAAACTGCCCATTGCCTGACTTCTGTTGGGCCCAGTAGGCCCATTTTTTTGCCCTCCAGAGGCTTTCCTGGAGCCTGGGGATGATGAAAACGCCCCCGCCCCCTGGAGGCCCTTCAGAGGCTGGAAACGGCCCATTTCTTGACTACTGGTGGGCCCGGTAGGCCCATTTTTCACCCTCCCCAGGCTCCAGAGGCTTTCTTGGAGCCTGGGAAGGGCGAAAACAGCCTCCCAGCCCCCCGTAGGCTAGAAACTGCCCATTTCCTGACTTCTGTTGGGCCCAGTAGGCCCATTTTTTTGCCCTCCAGAGGCTTTCCTGGAGCCTGGGGATGATGAAAACGCCCCCGCCCCCTGGAGGCCCTTCAGAGGCTGGAAACGGCCCATTTCTTGACTACTGGTGGGCCCGGTAGGCCCATTTTTCACCCTCCCCAGGCTCCAGAGGCTTTCTTGGAGCCTGGGGAGGGTGAAAACAGCCCCCCCAGCCCCCCCCCAGAGGCCCTCTGGAGGCTGAAAATGCCCTCCCAGAGCCTCCGCATGAGTCCTGTACTTAACTGGCATCCAAAACTGGCTGCGTGGAGACTCCTGGGAGGGGACACGTGGCATGGGGGGGCAGCTGAAAATCAGCTGGCCGGTGCACGCATAAGCGCTGGAGCTGAGCTAGGGCAACATGCCCGCAGATATGGCTCTGCGTGCCACCTGTAGCATGCATGTCATAGGTTCGCCATCACGGTACTAGACTGAAGTTTTGCAATTCAAAGAGATAATTATAATAAATAATATCAGAATAAATACAGGCAGCCATCAACTTATTACTGTTCTTTCAGTGACAATTTGGAGTTATGATGGCATTGAATGAATGGTGGTTACAACTGGTTCTCTTCTTGATGTCCCAGAACCCCCACAGTCACATGATCATGATCTGGATGCTTGGCAAACATTCACATTCAGGACCAGCTGCAGCACACTACAATCACTATTTGCAACCTACCCGGCTGGCTTCCCTAGAAAGTCAATGGGGGAGCTATCAGGGAAGGTTGCAAGTCTCTGGGATAATTTTTCCCCACCCATACACCCTCCCCCAACTCCTTCGTGCTCACATCACACCAGCCGCTTGCACACTCTGAAACACTCTCATGCATCCTCCCTGACCTGCACCTTGCACACTCCACTCACACCCTTACACATTGCTTGGCAACAAAAAATCCAGTCCCAGTGGCTGTTATAAGTCAATGATTACCTGTAATTTTTAAGGTATCATCCTTTTCTATGTCTGTATACGTATACATAAAACTGCTAAGAATAATAAATAAAAGAATTGTTCTGAAAGTATATCAGACATACTGGAAGAGAATCTAGGATTCCTTCTGGAAAAGCATGGCATAATATACCTATAGTGCAGCGGTTCCCAACCTTTCTGGCGTGGAGGAGGTAGCAATAGCAGAGAGGGAGAGGGGATCATTTCATGCGTGTGCACCGCTTTCACAAATGCAGTTTTTTGTGCATGGGTGCATGTGTGTGCTCACTCACCACTTCTGTGGGCCACATTCTGAATGGGCTGTGGCCGGGCACTGGGCCACAGATTGCGGGTTGGGGATCCCTGCTGTAGTAAAACTGTAACAAAGTGTGTGCCATACCTAATTGCTGCTTGACCCTTCTATACTATTCTCTCATCTTTATGTCCTTTCCCTCCATTTTTGTATTCTCTCCACCCAAGAATAATCTTGTCTTAGTGGCTGATTTTAGTATTTTCTTTGGGGATTCTTTTTAGTGATAAAAAAGAGAAACTAAAGCAATAATCATGTTATAAGACTATATTATTCCATATTCTGAGGAAGTAGAGTGTAATCCATGAAATCTGTGCAATAATTAATTTGTTAGCCATAAGACTATAGCATACGTACCAACAAAAATAAACTTATTTAGGATTTCAATGTTTAGAATTACATAGTACCAGGTCATATTAATGTTTTTAAATTTAGCCAAATCATTTGGTATTTAATAATAAAATAAGGATGTATAATGTAATCAGAAGGAAAATGCCCCCCCTCTTTTTTTTGCTCAGGCTAAAAATAAAAACACACTCTGTATGGCTTCATAAGTAGGAAATATGGCACAGAGCCCAAGAGAATAAAATGGTATCAGTTGCACTACTAAAGATGGTTAAGAACCTAGTTTTTTTTAAATTCTCTGATGTGCTTTGTTCGTCTTATGTCATTTAGATCTTACAGTAAAATATATATATATATATATTTACAATATCCTGATACCATTTACGTGCTTCTTAAATATATTGGCAGCGTGCTTTTAAACAGCAAAACTGATCCACACAAGTAACAAAAGGGAAGTGAATGTATTCAATGTAAGTGATGGAGTATTCTTATGATTAATATGTACTTACGATCCCAACACTAATAGATAAAGATAAAGCGGTTATGGGCTGAAATTGGCAAATATAATGTAGAGCAGTGGTTCTCAACCTTCCTAATGCCACGACCCGCCCCCCCCGCCCCCGCCCCATGACCCATCCCGCTGCCGTGGCCGTGGCCGCAACCCCCACCCCGCCGCCACCATTTGGGTTCTTTTACCCTCTGCGCATGCGCAAAGCATTCTGCACATGCGCAAAGCGTTCTGCACATGCGCAGAGGGTAAAAGAACCCAAATGGCGGCCTCGGGTGAAGTCTCCCGACCCCTGTGAAAGGGTCGTTTGACCCCCAAAGGGGTCGCAACCCCCAGGTCAGGGGTGGGTTCCTAATTTTTTTACTACCACTCTGTGGGCGTGGCTTGTTTTGTGGGTGTGGCTTGCCAGCCATGTGACCGGGTGGGCGTGGCTTGCCAGCCATGTGACCGAGTGGGCGTGGCTTCTCAGACTGCTGAAGGGAGGGGAACTGAGATAGTTCCTGCCACCCATTCCCCCTCCCCTCAGCAGCTCGAGAAGCCTCAAACATGCAAAAATGCCTAGGATCATCACTGCGCGTTCGTGGCTTCTCGGACTGCTGAAGGGAGGGGAATGGAGATAGCTCCTGCCACCCGTTCTTTCAGCATCTCACACGCTCCCTCAGCCATCCTCCCCTGCTTGGACTCACTGTGGGGTAGGAAGGCAGCGCATGCACAGTGCCGGAAGCTTGGCTTCTGGGAATGCGCAGAAGAAAATTTTTTAAAAAATGTAAAAAAATTTTTTTAAAAAAATGGCGGCGCCCAGGCACCTGCAACCGACCACACCGGTACTGTGACGTCACCAGCGGGCTGCTACCGGTGCTATAGAGTGGACCGCACTGGTAGGAACCCACCACTGCCCCAGGTTGAGAACCGCTGCTGTAGAGCTTATAAACAGGTACTTTTCAGCTTTATATAATTTTTGAAGGTGATCTAAATGTCAAGATGGGGATAAATAATGTATTCCTATATATTCCTTCAATATAGTCAATGTCTACTAAAAACAGAAAAAACCCCATATATTTAATTATTTAGTGATCTGATTAACTATTTTACAACTTGGTTATATTTGTACATACTAAATGGGATGGTAGTAGGTAATCACTCAGAGGAACTTATTAGACAACCTATGCCCTTTGGGTCATCATCTCAGAGGTATTTAAGGGAGATGGGCAATTACAAAATATGGAATATAAATAATAAATAAATATATCCTTACCTAATCTGAGAAACAGAATACCCACATCTTTCAACATGTGTTTGCTTTACTTTGAATTTGGACATGAAAAATAATAATTTGTTTATTTTAATATATGCTACTAAATTTATAAACTTCTTGATTGTATTATAGCTCGTGTGTGTGTGTGTGTGTGTGTGTGTGTGTGTGTGTGTGTGTGTGTGTGTTTGTGTGTGTAAATGGAGAACATGTACAGTTACCTCCCAGTCGGATTACAGCAATGCACGTTACCATCTGGAAGCTGTAACAACTCCAGAATGCAGCAGTATTATTAGTTATAGGGGCACCATGGTAGCTCATGTAACACATTACTTTGTAAACTGTACTGGATCCCTATGGGTTTATGGGTGCCATTCACCCATGAAATTCTATATGGCACAGGACCAGATTATTGGTGTCTATCTTTGGTTATATCATCCTGTCCCATATGCTGTTATAAATTGGGTATATTCTATGTCCCTGCCTTGTGGAATAATTTCCCCTTACACACACCCAAGCTTTGATTGGCTCCAGCCCTCCTTGCCCCCTGTAAGCTATTAAAACCTGGTTTTGGTCATCTGAGGATTTGGCCTGGGATATTAAATGATTGAAAATCTGGGGAGGTGTTTTGATGGTTGGATTGTATTTCTTCTGTTATTGATTGTTTTTATTGTTAACTAAGAGGTCAGTAAAAGCAATAAATTGTTTTTATTGTTATTCCTAAAAGGTCAGTAAGGGCCGTGCATACCGTCCCTGTCCTAATGTTCCCTCTTATCAGTACCCATCTTATGTATATAAACAATGTTATATCTACTGTATGTATATTATCAATATGTACTCGACAAAATAAATAAATAAAATAAAAATAAATAAAACTACCCAGGGTTGCTCTGGTGGGCAGGCAGCCATATACATGCTTTTGCCTGTTAGAATAACTATGGGTGACCATCAGTTTTATGTTGCCTGCTGTTTTATTTGATTTGGAATGGTTATTTACATTTTTATTCTTATTTCTTAGTTTGCACTGTGAAAACCCTTGTGATTAAATTGGTATAGAAATACCATATAGTATATGAATAAATATATAATGGAAAACAAACATGTCAGCCAGATATTGCAGCCTGCTGAGATGTAAAGGTACAAAAGTCATTTAATAGTTTGGCTTCATATAAATTGGCTAGAGACAGTTATCATTACAGCTGGTTCAGTCCCTGGAGATTAGGGTAAACATAAATTACCACAACTGATATCATAACTGATATGAAATATAAAGACCTTATTTGTGGAGGTTTCCTGTTTTACAATTTTTAGATGACATGCCAAATTGTTACATGAAATAATGGTTTGGAAGAAAATAAAACTAATAAAATGTCAGGGTTTTTCCCCCAAACCTCACTTTTTAAATTTTGGCCCATTTCCTCCTTGGTGATTCTTAAAATACCAGTTGCTAGGGTTTATTTTACTAGATTGAAAATTGGCACTCATCCCTGCCTAAAAGAAAAGTGCTAAAAAGACTTTGGATGCAAACAAGTTCCTTCCTTTTTAACAAGTAACACTTCAGACAGCAGCTATGGTTAGGCATGTTTTGTCCTAGTCTAATTTTTTGACAGTGCATAATAAATGCTGAGTAATTTATATGACTTCCCAGAGCCAGCACCGGAAGCTCTTAAGCCAGTACAAGAAGGCCACCCTATGTTGACACAAGAAAGCCTTCCTACATCCTGGGATGGCTGCCAGTATTAACACAGGCGTCATAAAGTTCCCTTGATATCCTACTCCATTGCCAAGCAGAATTTCTAGGGGAAGTGTGTGATTCTAATATTACCCAGATTCCACAGGTACCAGAACAACCTCCTACAAGGAAGAAGTCATGCCTGGTAATGGTTAACTAATGAGGATCATTGATTTGGAAAAATACAGGCCAAATTTAATTCCCCTTCACACTTGTTCACCTAAATACTTGATGTATAGAGATTAATGGGCAGATTTTACATAGATTGAACATTATCTTTATTGATTCCTACCATGTAATTCCTATGCCTACATATATGTGAATAGAATTTTACAATAATTAAGTTTCTCTGTAGCCTCATATATTGTATACTTATAATATTGTAGAAGGAGCAACTAAAAGTGTTGCTTAATTTAAGCAATTTAAAAAAATTAATAAAACATTGAGAAATTCCTTTCACTTAAATTCTATTTAAATTCTTAAATAGTATAAGAAGAAAATTTCACTGCAGTCCTGAGACAATTAACCATTTGTTGTGTATTATTGTTTTGCATATATAGAAATACAGAAATGCAGAAGCCAGGGGGAAAATAACCAAACTTTTTCACCCAGAAATTTTGGAGAAATTACATTTTTTAAAGCTTCAAGTCACTTTATTATTTAGGAACATAAAATGTTAAGTTGTGAACAACTTAATGTTAAGTAGTTTTCTCATGAAACATTTAAAGATGTGCTTCATTATGTAGTGTTATGTGCTATGTCATATATTACTGGTAAAATTCAGAAGTGTAATTTTCTGTATTTAACTGGTGCTTTTGAAAACATTGTAAACTGTCCTTCATATAAGTCAATAAAATATTAATGAAGATTACAGTACAACAAAACTTTGTTTTAATGGACTCAATAGGGAAGAGGATATCTATGTTCATAAATGTCCTTTAAATACAACTGTATGGAATCATGGTAATATATGTTCTTTGTCTGATCACATAATTTGACACCGAGATGATGTAATTTATGTGACAGCATCACACAAACAGCATCATTGACACAAACATTACCATTTGCATAATGATATTATTCAAGAATATAAATTATTATGCAAAACTATCCCACTGGAAGTGCAATCCAGTGCATGTATGTATAGGTGTGTGTATAGGTAGGTAAGTAGGTAGATGGGTAGATAGACAAACTACCGTATTTTTCAGAATATAAGACACAGTTTCCCCCTCTCCCTAAAAGAGGGTGAAAATTTCGGTGGGTCTTATACACCGAATGTAGCCAAAAACGCGAGGCATGGAGGCGGCGATGGTCTGTGGCAATCCCTGCAGCCTGGAACAGCTGATTGGGGGTATTCCGAGAGGCTGATCCACCCGCCAATCAGCTGCTCGTGCTGAATCAGGCTGCAATAATGTGCTGAAGCCGACCTGGCTATTCGCTATTTGCTGCAAGGACTCAGAGTTTGCAGCAGCAATCACATCCAGAAAGCACACACAAGTAACTGATTCAGCAGGATTAAATAACTTCTCTTTATATATTATATAACACATGAATATACAATACCAAAAGCAGGTTCTCCAATGTGCAAAACACAGCAGAGGAGAGGAATTTCAGTTTTGAGCAGCAGACTAGTTTAGAGCTCAGCACAGACTCAGAGCTGCAGAGCTGCAGAGCTAAGCTACGCCCAGGCTCCAAATTGTCGCCTTCCTTGTTGCTCACACAGCAAATACTGTTTCAGTTTCCAAACAGCCTTCAACTCACTCACACACTGACAGAACGCTAGCCAGATGAATACCGATGGATGGTGGTAGGCATTTTTTTCTTATTTTCCTCCCCAAAAACTAAGGTGCGTCTTATACTTTGGAGAGTCTTATACTCCAAAAAATATGGTACTTTAGAGTGAGGTGGCTGGCCAAATTTCTATTTCTTACACTGTTAAGAATGTTTCTGGGGAAATAAAACAACAAAGTGATGTTCTTTCTTGGCTGCTGTATCTGAAAGACATTGGCTAACTTGTACACATGTCATATCTCCGTTACTTCAGAAACCTACTAGCATAGCTAGTGCTATAGACATTAACGCTGGAACAAAAGGATATAAAACTATTGGATGTCAAGTTTAAGAATTACTTTTAAAACCTAGTAGCAACAATTGTACTAAATACGATCTGTAATCTTGCAATTATAATTTGTAGGGATAGCAAGCATCCAAGGAATATGATAATGAAACTGCTGGGCCTATTTTTTCCTTTTAGTTTTTTGAATGGGGAAAAGGTTAATATAATCAGTAGAATTTTTATACCTTCATCTAGCATTTTTCAGAGCTACATTCCACATCCAAAAAATTGTCAATGTTACAGTGTCTTAGTTCCTTCAAATCCCTTATAAAACTCATTTTTTGTCTAAATGCTTTTGCTCTAACTTTGGTTTTTTTATATTACTGCTGTAAACCCCAAATATATTTGACTGAACTAAATGTATACAGATAGTCCTCAACTTACAAAAGTTCGCTTAGTGACCATTCAAAGTTACAACAACACCACCATGGTCATGTGATTTACTTTTTTTTAATATTTTGGATATACATCAATATTATTATATCAACAGTGAGGCATCTGGGTATCATTAATTTAAATACAGATAATAGTAATATTAATATTTGTTACATTAATCATACTTATGTAATTGTGGTATGCATATTTGTATTAGTGTGTTCCTTCATTGTTTAGTTATTCAGTGTTTTTATGTGCCATTCTAATAACAATCACAATGTTATTTAAACATACATAGTATTATTTAAACGTACAATGTTATTTAAACGTACATAATGAAATGTACATCTTTCAACATCTGATATTTACATCTAGCTATTACTTTTAGCATATTATATAAAATATGTATAATGATATTTCCCCTTGATCTTGTTTCTAGCTCTCAATAAAGCCAATCTTATATTTAACAGCATTCCCTTTCTAACCATCATCTCTTGTCCGCTTTAGTATTTCAATTCTTATTCATTTTTTGACTTGCCTCCCGAACTCCTTCCTTGGGTCTTTGTCTCTGTCTACATCTTTCCTATTTAACCCAAATATTTCTTCCATCTCTACTATCTTTTGCTGCCATACCTCCGGAGGATCTGCCCAAGCCCCTATCTTCTTTTCAAAAAAATCTTTCTTTTTATCCAATCCCATTTTTTGATATCTTAATATATATTATCCCTTATTTGATTCATAAATCTTTATTGTCTTCTCCTTCCTCTCTTCTTGTTTTATTTGTTGATTTATCTGTTCTGTCTCTTCCTCTGGTCTTTCTATTATCTCCTCTATTTCCTGTGTTTTATGATCTTTATTCATTCTCCCTTGTCAAACATTTTCTGATTTCCCCACAATGTCATGCATTAAGTCTTTTATCTCCCTGTGGTTCTCTATCAACATATCATAAGTACTTTGGAGCATCAACACCATTTCTTTTTGAAATCCACTCATCTCCCCCGATGCAACATCTTGTCTTATTTTGACAGGTCCAAATATTGTTTAATAGCATGTCTGTAGTCTGTCACTGCCCCAAAGTCTCAATTGTCTATGACTGTGATGGCGAACCTTTTAGGAACTGAGTGCCCAAACTGCAACCCAAAACCTACTTATTTATCACAAAGTACCAACATGGCAATTTAACCTGAATAATGAGGTTTTGTGAGGAATTTCAATCATTTTTTCACAACTTGACTTCTCCCTGGTGGCACTGGATTTCTTTAACAGCACAACTCAGGAATGATGGGAGTGTAGTGCAGTAGCCTCTGGAGGGCCATTACATCCGCCTTCCTTCCTTCCTTCCTTCCTTCCTTCCTTCCTTCCTTCCTTCCTTCCTTCCTTCCTTCCTTCCTTCCTTCCTTCCTTCCTTCCTTCCTCTGATTTCACCCTTCCTTCCTTCCTCCCTCCCTCCCTCCCTCCCTTCCTTCCCCCCTCCTCTGATTTCACCTTCCTTCCTTTAATCCTGTATATTATGGTTCATTATTGTTAGTATTTATTAAAGAATGTAAAGTATTTATTAAATAATTTATTAAAGATTTCCTCTCTGATCCTCTGATGAACAGACCCCACACCTCTTTTTGGATTCTGGACCACCAGGCCTTTATTTTCCCCATTTATTGGGAGAAACTGGATTTTTATTGGGTCTTCCCCCTGCCCCATGCCAAAAGGAAAGCCAGCCGGGCTTCACTTCCTAGAAACCCCCTACCCTTCCCCCTGCTCCCTGCTCCCTTCCCCTTATCCCCCATTCAATCCCACTTTGGGACAGAGGAGTGCACGGTGGAAATGCGTGTTGGGGCAACATGGGAGTGCACCTTCTGACCCTCAGGCACTCGGGCTTCAATTCTCCGTGCTCCTCCAGGCCGGGTTGCTCGGGGGGGGGAAGCAGCCCTGATAACTCCGCTGTCCTCCCCACTGCCCCAGCCAGCACTATCTGGCTTTCTCAAAGGCGGCAGCCTGCATCTGGAGGTGCCAAACAGTGTCCTGCGAGAGCTGGGCCAGGCCTCTGCACCGTTTGACTCGCCAATGGGGGCGCTTCTGTTGGGCCAGCCACCCCCGCCCGCTGGGCTTTTGTGCTCAGCGCTCAGCCGGTGGAGGGGAGCACTTCCCCACGGTGCCCCTTCTTTCCCCCACTGACGAGGAAGGAGGAAGGCCAGGCTTGGGGGATGGCCCCCACCCTGCAAGATCTGCCCCCACCATTCTCTCCCAGCCCTCTTTGCTGGTGGCAACAGCAAATGTATCGCAACAAAGGCAGAATGCTGTTGCTGCGCAAAGGCAAGTTAAGGGACGCTTCGCTCCTGCACTAAGGCTCCGCCCATCGCCACCACTGCAACAGGGCGGCAGCTCTTTCATCCCTCTGCCGCGACAGGGCTGCAGTAGAGGGGTGAAAGCCGCATGGGTCGCATTGTGGTTCCGCATTGCAATGGGCTTCAGAAGGAGGAGGAGGGAATCTTGCCTCTCCCATTGTGAAGCGCGCAAGTGAAAAAGTTCACTCAATCAATTCCAACTTCGTGAGATCTTTTTCTTTTGCAAGGTTGGAATTGATTGAGTGAAACGTGACAGAGAAATGCGATTGGAGCTGAGCTAGGGTGACGGTGTGCGTGCCCACAGAGAGGACTCTGCGTGCCACATCTGGCATGCGTGCCATAGGTTTGCCATCATGGGTCTATGACCTCAGAAAGGCAGCTTAGAAATCATTTGCTGAATCCTAGCATTGCTCCTCAGAGGAATGCAATAGTTATAGTTCTTTGTGTCCCACAGTTAGTCAATTAGTTCCATTTAGGTAATCCAGGAAGATTTCCAAATGTCTCCTTAAGTCCACTCTGTAAGTTCAGTCATAGATCTTGGCATTTAAAAGTAGCTTTCTTTAGATGTCTTCCACAATCTCACAGTTAAACCTCCAATAACCATGAAAGAGATAGATATAGAACAGTAGATAGCACAGCAGTCCTCCGGGTGTTATTTATTTCAACTTTTTTTCTTTTGTCTTATCAGTACTTCCCAAGGTTGTAGGAGTTTAGTATATATTCCATTCACCAGTAGATGGCGCCTTCAGCTTAAATTTCAATGTTGCACAAAAACTAACAGATATTTATTTCAGTTTTTTGCAAATAGTCAATATTCAGACAAATAATTCCAGCATTTTAAAATGCCTTACCAAGCTATTGCCACTAAGTTTAAAAATCCAAACTTTCTATATTTTAAAGATTTTGGGCTCTCCCTTTAGTTCCTTTTCTTTTGGGTCTATAATTTTTCTCTCTGTAATTATTCGCCGCTTTGACAAACATTTCAAAGAGTCTCTTTTCCAGGGTTTATTTTCTTTGGGTTTAGGTTCTAGGTAAAAAAAGAATCACCTCACCCAGTTCCAATCACTGTTCAGCTACACCACTCCAGCACATTCTTTGTTTCTTTGGCTGCCCCAGCTTCACGGCAGCCATGATGGCTGCCTTTCCTTTTCGTCATTGGATGGGAGGGAATCCCTGGGTCCAGCTGGAGAGCTGCCGCTCTGTGACCTGCAGGGTGTCCCTCCTTTTTTTGTCACACCTAGTCACCTAAAGGTGACTTTAGCCCCTTGGGGAGCCCTCCAACAAGGAGGATTTGGCGCGAGTTCACGGAGCCCTGCCCTGCTCCTTGCGCCCTATCTCGCCACGATGTCAAACCGGAAGGTCCCGTGGTCATGTGATTTATATTTAGATGCTTGACAACTGACTCACATTTTTGCTGTAGTGTCCTGGGATCCTGTAATCATCTTTTGCAATCTTCTGACAAGCAAAGTCAATGAGAAAACCAGATTAATTTAACAGCTGTGTTATTAATTTAACAACTGCAGTGATTCACTTAACAGATTTGGCATGAAAAGTTGTAAAATGGAGCAAAACAAATTTCTCACTTAGCAACATAAATTTTGGGCTCAATTGTGATTGTAAGTTGAGGACTACCTATATTCTTTTATTTAGTCTCCTCATTTTTCTCTCCTTTTCCTTTCTCTATGTCTTTGCAAGTCTTGTTCTCTTGTATTTTGTGAAATACTTTATGCATTAGTATAAAGTAATGGTAGATTGAAATAATTGTAGAATGCCGATTGGTTTTGGCAAACAGTATTCAATATTCCCTAATGTAAAAAGATGCTACATTCATTAAGTTACCAGTGAGACTATGCCTTTTTGTGACAAAGTAAGCATATATAGTATAGTTAAAATCAGATATGTTAAACCTAACTGGGAACAGTTTTTTATTTTTAGTTTAAGAGTTCCATGTCTGTGTTTGGTTCTAGAATAATAATTTTCCATATGTAGAAACCTAGACAACTGGATAAATGATGGTATACCGCATGTCCTCTCAACTGATCTTGTGCATTGTGACTCTAATCAAGAATTTCAATTTTATGAATTTCAGAAAATTAATTCTCAGCGTTCCTATTTGCCTTGCCATAAGCAGTCTTTATACTCTTCTCTCTCTCCCCAAGCAAATTGGGGAAAAAGGGGGCTTTTAAGCTAGCTGATGTCTAAAGTGATTACTGTCACCCCTTTCACTGGGACTTTGGATGTGACACCTCAAGCAGAATATACCTTGGGCAGAAAAGCTAAAATTTAGGACCAAATTGGATTGTTGTGATGCGTTGCACAAACAACTGAAGTGCTTTTAGGAGGGCATAATGAAAACTTCATTAACTATGGACTTAATAAAACAGTATAGAAAGAACAATGCAGTGAATTCAGTTTACACGGTTATATAGACAAAACCATTTATTTCTGGTATATCACTTTATATGTCCATATGCATTTTTAAAATATTCACATTTAATATATATTTTATACATATTTACTCTCATATTTTTTTAATGTTTTTTTAAATTGCTTCTTAAAATTTGGAAAGTGTCAGATTATATGGATAGGTAGCTCCAGTGCATACATTGTTTTGAAAAGTATGGTTTAAATTAACTGAATTGGAAATTCGTTGAAAAACAAACTTTTTTTAATATCTATTAGAATATTGTGTGTGTGAGAGAAGACGTGGAAACTTAGCATTTGAATTGTACATGTGTACCTAACAGGTGACATGGCGTGTTAAACAGTGGCGTTCATTTCATAATAATGGGTATCTGTTGGGATTGAACATTTCATTCTTTCTAATAAAGTTAAATAATACAACTATTAAATCCCAACCAATAAAACAATATGTGCATTGCTTATTTGCTTCCTCTACTGCAGTACTAATGTTTGCAAGTAACTTTGTTGTTTTATAAAAGCAGTCTATCCAAGTCAAGAGCCTTACCAAGCTAAGTAATTGAATCAGGTTTTTTTTCCTGTAAATGATCCTCTTTATTTTCAGCTTGTTGAACATGCATGCAAATGTTGCAAAAATCTTTCAGCTTAATGGATTTTTTATTTGAATTTTTCATTGGCTGAAAAGTAAGCTGATGGTACTTAATATTGATGAGCTGGGTAAGATAAGGCATAAAGCCTGCATTCTCCTCTTAAAAAAGCCAACAAATTAAAAAACAACAACATATTTTTCCTATTCTGTAGATGTCCTATCTAACAGAGGCACTTTGGAGATATTACAGACCAGGTAGGACAGAATTTGCTTTCTGTGTGCATTTTTTGAAAAAAAATCTTAATGCCTGTTTTGGCTGACTTAAAGTTTGACTTGGACCATATTTGGATATTGGATATTGGAAAATACTTCTTAATTTCTGAATCCTGCCTTTTTTGGAAACTCCACTGTGAATATAGAAAGTAGCCACCCATGGATTTGTGTGCTAGGAATTAAGCTAAACATTTGTTTTGCTATGCTGCTTGGCTAGTTTGTATAGTGTAGAAAAATGTATAAAGGTATGCTAGGAGATATCCAGATCAGATATCATATCCTCTCCCATTTCAGTTCTGTTATTTTAAGTGATCAATCTGTCCATGATTTCTCTGGGTCTTTTAGATTTTAATTTTATTTTTATTTTTGCATAAAATGCTGGATTTCTCCACTTCTAACAATGTTTTTTCCCTCTAAATTTAATTTGCCAATCAAGGCATTGCCAGTTGCAGCTCCATGTAGGCATATTACTTGCTAGCTATGTAAAAATGGATGTGTTAGGAAAGAATAGACCATGCTTTGTTTTATTTTTACTTCTTTTAAGTTGTTGTTTCTGGAATTATCTTCTTTTTGAATATAATAAAAGTTTTGACTTTTATATGTTGTAAGACCTTTAAGGACATTATACTATACGGTATACATCTTCCTAGCAATAGACCTTACAGTATGATTAATAACAGTCTACATGAGATTCTAGCAGTCCCTTAAGATCTTTTGGAAGACTGATAAGACCTTGCTCTTCCCCCAAGCATTGGCCTAGGATGGGGATTGATTCAGAAGGCATTAGTCTGATTGATAGGCAGGGTGATTTTGTTTTTATTATTGTCTCTACTGATTGTTTTGAGTCACCTATGATCAGGGGTGGATTCCAACTTACCTCACTGCCGGTTTGCTCCCTCCCGCCGCTACGCACTGCAGTAACGAAAACCCTCCCCCCAAAAAAGCCGAAAAAAAGATGGCGACTGCATGCACAGTGCCAGAACTCTGCTTCTGTGCATGCTCAGAAGGAAAAAATAAATAAATAAAATTCAAAAAATAAAATAAAAATAAATAAAAAAAGAGATGGCGGTGCCCACGGACCGGCACCGACCGATCCGGTTTGGTGACATCACCGTGATGTCACCAGCGGGTCACTACCGGTTCAGGCGAACCGGTCTGAACTGGGAGGAACCCACCCCTGCCTATGATCATTACCTGATATGGGGATTTTACACTTTCCAACATCAAATTAGTCTCATTTTAAGATTATAAGGAATATACTTCTGCATTCTTTGAACTGTTTAAACATTGATTTATTAAGTTAGTCTAACTACTGATTGTAAAATTCTTGGAAATAAATATAATCTGTTTAATGGTAATCTTTATTTGTTTATTAAAAAAGAATGTAGCTTTATAATAACCCAGGACATATTTCAGTATTGACAGTTCGGGGAATTTAAATGTATCATCTCAACCAAATTGTGAAAGTTATTATAATTAAATATTTTGCAATTTCACAATTTGGGGCCATTTAGCTTCCAGATGTTTTAAAATGGTGTTTAGGAAGCAGCTCACCCAAGGTATTAATAACTTTGATTTCAAGTGTTCTCACATAAAGAAAAATAATATTGTTCCTGATTATATGTTTGCATGTGAATATTGAATAAAATTAAACTTACCAAAATTCCATGTTATCATATAAAATTATACTTCTGTCTCAACATCTTCAAAATATGCTTTTATTAAACCTGGAGCCAAACTACTGCAATGATATTGAAGTTATGACATCACAATTGTTCTCATGGTGTTTTTTTTACATCATCCCTTATATCCCATTAAGAAAAGAAAAAATATGCCAAAAGAAAAAGCTGATCACCCAGAATAAAATTGGACTGTTGCCCTAAAAAAGAAACCTCAAGTCCCATACAAAGGCTCCCATTTATTTTATAAAGTTTTATTTTTTAATATCTACATTTTCAGTAGCCGTGTGCTATTTTCTGTTTTTAAATGTTCATAATAGTCCCTTAAATCTCCTACCTGATTAGCTTTTGTATATCTATTTCTATTAATTAATTTGTCAAATTGTAGTTTTCTAGTATCGTTAAATTGTACTTGCTATTTTAAGCCACATTGACCTATACATTTAAAATGAAAAAAAGAATTAAATACCACCTCAATCTTGAAGCAGAACACTAGATTTATAATACTGTGAGTTGTAATTAACACATCTGTTCTGTTTTCATTAATGCAAAAAAATTATGGATAAAAGAAAATGACAAGCCTCAGAATTTTTGGAGCAGGATGATTTTTGATGCATTAGCTAATGGCTTTTTCACTTTAAATAGGCTACATTATTAATATAGAATAAAGAGAAGAATATTCTGTTTGCTTAATGTTATTATACATTTTGTTTAATAAGGAAGGTTTGGAAATTTTAAAGGGCACTTGTTACAGTACAGTACAAGATATGATGGAAGGTCTTCTAAACTATCATTAAATTTTGCAGGAAACATGGATATGTCTTCATTCTTAGTATTGTAGGAAGTTAGCACCCACCCCTCTCTCTCCTAGAAAAATGAAATATCCTAGGAAATATTAAAAAGGCAGAATATTATTCTATATATCCCTGGAAACATGCTTTTAGACAGGAAAAGGCTCACTCATCCCCCCCCCTTTGTCAATGGGCCCAGATCACTCATTCCCCCCACCTTTTTCAATGGGTAGTCTATTCTACATAACAAGCATCTACAGGAAGAACTGTAATAGGAATCCCAAAGCCCTTTCATTACACCACATGGGACCTGGGAAGATTACATCAGCCAAGCCTGGGACTCAGGACAGCCCACAAGAATTGCCCCACCATGGCCCCCTGGGAGTCTGACCACCAATTGGAGTGCATTGCATACACAGGAACAGGAAACTAGGAAGTGGGGCCCAACAGAAGCCATAAAACCAGGAGACTCAGCATCTTTTCCTCCCCTTTTCTCTTCACCCACATCTGGAAGCATGTGATCCACCTTTTCTGTTCAGGAGCTCATGCCATGTGCTCCTGCCCACCATTAAAACCGTCTTTCCAAGCAACTTCCATGAATCCAGTGTCTTTTTCCCCACTTAGAACTGAACCCAGAAGGATATTCCTTACAGCAGTATAAATAGCTTGGGTTCTTTTTTCTCTTTTTCTTTAAAAAGCTTGATATTCTGGAACCTTTATTAAACTAGCTCTGCAAATATTGGAATAGATGGGAATGCTCTCAAAATTCTGGCTCCTCTTTGTATTAGTGACTATATTTCATAAACTATAGTTCATTAACATGTTTTATATTTATTCTGTTTTAAATTGAATTTGTTATCAAGGTTACACATGCGTGTATAATTAAGTACAACACTTTTTCAAGGTTTTCAGCCTTCTATGCTTACGGTACTTCATGTCCTTAATTATCTGGGAAGAGGGGATATCTTGCAGAATCCTGATTAATTTCTAGTTCTAATGTATATGTGGAATTTGTAAAAAATAGAATTCAGTTATGATCAAATTACTGCTGGTTTTGTTACTATCTGTAGAACTTAACACTATTTTCTTGTCAGAATAAGAAAAGCACCTCTCAATGTCAAATGACATGGAGATAGCAGTGGCAAAGTGATCGAAGGTATATATTGACATATATATCTATTTTGGATTCCCTTTTTTTTTACAAAATTCTTGGATACATTTCTGCTGTTCATTTATTTATTTTATTATTTTATTATTTATTCATTTAGCTATAATGCAATAGCTGCATTATAGCTAGGATTGGTGAATTGCATTTATTTGTTAGATTTTTGATATATGACCTCCCAATTGGCTAATAGCGATAGTAAAAATCAGCTAATATTAAAAATATTAAAACATCAACCAACTAATAATATTTTATAATATTTAAGCCTAGGATGCTTTTATATACATGGGTTTATAATATTCATTTTTTATTATGGTTTGGCACTCTTGAAACTTCATTTCCAAAACTACCGAATGTAGAAGTGTTTTGAACTGATGTTCAACTTTGGCAACTAAATAATTATAACTAGGACCACTAGGATTGATTGCTGCTATTGGTATGGCACCTACACCTTGATTTTCTTTTATTTTTTAGATTTTCACTTGCTGGAGGAGCAGGGTCAGTGACATCCCAATTCAAATAACCTTGCTTATATGTTTCATATGCCTTACATGCCATTGCTTACTTGTACTAAGTACTATTTTTGCAAGGAAAGAATGGTATGTTGGATTGGAATTCTAGAATGTGCTATGCAAGAATAGCTGCTTACAGAATGATGTTTCAGCAGGTAGTTAAAGGCCAAGATAAGCCTACACCATTATAGAATTCCCAAGTGGAATATAGGAGTTCTGTGCTGTGAATATCAGTCAGCATCCCAGGCAGACTCAGGCATTCACTGGTTGCTTGCCAAGCATAGAATTAAGAGATGCTTTCTCTGTCATATAGATGTGGAGAGATATCTTCAACCTTTAGCATAGGTAAAGACCGGAAAGCAGACTGACTCCAAGCCTGCCTCCAAATGGCAGCAGCAGAGAAAAATAACTCCAAATTGTCCCAAATATGCTTCCCCCCCCCCCAAGAGGCAACTGGACTTTCTATTTTTTCTTTGAAGATGTTTTGCTTTTCAACCAAGAAGCTTCTTCCGTTTCTTGGATAAGAAGCGAAACATCTTCAAAGAAAAAACAGAAAGTCCAGTTGCCTCTTGAAGAAAAAGAAAAGCATCTTTGGGACAACCATGATCTGGATGACTGAGAATCTCCATAGACAAATAACCCCAAATTGAAACTTAAAGATTAAATAGAGATATTACTATAGTAACACAGAAACAGAATTCTTGCCTATAGTTTATAACAATGAATTTAGGCAACTGGAGTCAAAAATGCTGGATCATCTAAGAAACAACCTGAGGGCCCATCACCGGCAGTAGTGGGTTCCACTTACCTTTGCTACTGGTTTGGGGAGCGCGCGGGTGCGGGCGCGCACTTTGCACTCGTGCAATGCTTTTGCGATAGCACAGAATGTTTTTGATGATGTCCGGGTGGGTGGGAGGAGCCTCCCGCTACCACCACTACTGGTTCGCCGAACCGGTTAGAACCAGTAGCAACTCACCACTGATCACCAGATAAATCCATGATTCAATCCAAGTCAAAGTCAGTTCTTTTCACAGAACAAGAAACGGGATGAATTTGGAAAGTAAAGTTATAGGAAACAGGAGACTTTTAACAAGAGAAGGCCTAGAAGATGGTCTTATACTCTATAACTGGAGTTGTTAGGTTTGCCTGATAGTGGAGTTAACACCTCATCCTCAAAGAATCAAACAGGTCTCTTCCGTTCAACCCTCTTTACTTGTAGCCTGTTTTAAAGCTTTGCTTTTTTTCAAAGTCATGATTTGGCTCCCTGTTGTCTGAACCAGCAGTTATTATACTTTCCCTGACTCTCAGCCATTATTCATAGGTGTATGACTCAAGCTAAGAGTTTGACATGTTATCTTCTTTAGTCTTAGAATTATGTTATAAGGAAATATCCTTTTAGGTTCAGTTCCAAGTGGGGAAAAAGACACTGGATTCATGAAGGTTGCTTGGAAGAAAGGTTTAATGGTGGACAGGAGCACATGGCAGGAGCCCCTGTACAGAAAAGGTAACTTACATGGTTCCAGGTGTGGTGAAGAGAAAAAAGAGAGAGAGGAATGCTGAGTTCCTGGTTTTTATAGTCTAAGTTGGGTCCCACCTCTTAGATTTCCTTTTCCTGTATAGAAATGTATCCCATTGGCTCTCAGACCCCCCAGGGGCATGCTGGGGTGGCTCTTGGCTTTTGTCTAATCCAGCTTTGGCTGAATGAAAGGGCCTTGGGCAAATCCTATTGTGGTTTTATCATGCAAAAGACTTCCAGTCCAGGTGAGAGGAATATGTGAGCTTAGCAGGGGTGGGGGTTTCCAAGAGGAGTCTTTTGTTTGTTTAAAAGCATGTTTCCAGATGTGTTCCACAGAATTTTTCCTACATTTTAATATCTCCTAGGATATCTCATTTCCTAGGAGAGGGGTGGGTGCTAACTTCCTACAATTAGAAAACAGAAACCTTAAATGCTTTTAAAATAAAAGCAGGATGCAAAACACGATGGAGGAAGAAATTGTTTACCAGGGCTCAGAGGGAGCTAAGAGCAGTCTCCACTTGCCTCTGCTTAAAATTTCCAGGGAAAAAGAATTTGCAGTTAAATTGAAGTAGAAGCAATGGCTATTTGGATGGTATCCTACTTTGGCAAGTTGGGTAATCTGTTTAATAAAAAGTGTGCTAGAATTTTCTTATTTTCTATGCATTAGTAAATATCTGTATTTTTCTGAACAACTACAGGAAGTTGGATGCTTAATGTCAACCTCTGTTTATCCACATTTTAGACTCAGAATCAATATAATATTTTTTCCTGTAGAGTCTTAATAAGAACAACAGTAAAGAACTACAACCTGTAGTCCACTGTCTTTAAACCTTGTCGACTTTAACCTGTCAACTTTAATTCCTAGAATTCCCCAGCTAGTCTACGCGTCTTAAAGTTGGCAAGGTTAAAAAACACTAACCTAATCACACATCAGCATACTATGGAACAACAAAGCTGCATTATACAAAATATTCTTAATCTTTTGAAATATCAGTAAGTCAGTGCAAATTGTGGCACTGTTACTTTGTTACCCCTGGGATTGGGGAAAGATGCCAGGTGAGGGGCTGCCCAAAAGATAGGCAACAGTAGGTAGCAAGAACTACCAAGCACTCTCCAAATGCAGAAGATGGGTAGGAAGCCTCAGAGAGGAACAGAGGCTTAGGAGTTCCTGCATCCCACCCTACACATTCAGCTGTCATATGCTCACAGTCTCATGTTAGAAAAGGGTTTGCAGAACAAACTCATAAACAATGCATAAACATTATTCAAATGGTGATTGAGATTTCTATATTTTTCATGCTGAGTTGTTCTTTAAACAGCACATACTATAATAATAATAACAACAGAGTTAGAAGGGACCTTGGAGGTCTTCTAGTCAACCCCCTGCCTAGGCAGGAAACCCTACACTACTTCAGACAAATGGTTATCCAACATCTTCTTAAAAACTTCCAGTGTTGGAGCATTCACAACTTCTGGAGGCAGGCTGTTCCACGGATTAATTGTTCTAACTGTCAGGAAATTTCTCCTTAGTTCTAAGTTGCTTCTCTTCTTGTTTAGTTTCCACCCATTGCTTCTTGTTCTACCTTCAGGTGCTTTGGAGAATAGTTTGACTCCCTCTTCTTTGTGGCAACCCCTGAGATATTGGAATACTGCTATCATGTCTCCCCTGATCCTTCTTTTCATTAAACTAGACATACCCAGTTCCTGCAACCGTTCTTCATATGTTTTAGCCTCCAGTCCCCTAATCATCTTTGTTGCTCTTCTCTGCACTCTTTCTAGTGTCTCAACATCTTTTTTACATCGTGGCGACCAAAACTGACTGCAGTATTTGAAGTGTGGCCTTACCAAGGCATTATAAAGTGGTATTAACACTTCGCGTGATCTTGATTCTATCCCTCTGTTAGTGCAGCCTAGAACTGTGTTGGCTTTTTTGGCAGCTGCTGCACACTGCTGGCTCATATTTAAATGGTTGTCTACTAGGACTCCAAGATCCCTCTCACAGTTACTACTGTTGAGCAAGGTACCACATATACTGTACCTGTGCATTTTGTTTTTCTTGCCTAAATGTAGAACCTTACTTTTTTCAACATTGAATTTCATTTTGTTTGATAGTGCCCAATGTTCAAGTCTGTTAAGATCCTTCTGTATCTTGAGCCTATCTTCTGGAGAGTTGGCTATTCCTGCCAGTTTGGTGTCATCTGCAAATTTGATGAGTTCCCCATCTATCCCCTCGTCCAAGTCATTGATGAAGATGTTGAAGAGTACTGGGCCTAAAACAGAGTCTTGGGGTACTCCACTGCATACTTCCCTCCATGTAGATGCAGTTCCATTGAGCACTACCCGTTGAATGTGGTTGGTTAGCCAGTTTTGAATCCATCTGGTGTTATTGTTGTCCATCCCACATTTTTCTACTTTATCTAGTAGTAGGTTATGGTCTACTTTATCAAATGCCTTACTGAAGTCCAAGTAAACCACATTGACAGCATTCCTCTGGTCCACTATAAATTTAACAGCACACACTCCTACATTTATCCTCCATGTGAAGGTATTTTTATGAAGCGGTCTGAGTAGAAATAGAGGAGAAGATAATTTTTATCTCTGAAATGTAGCAGTCAGCTGTATTTCTGCTAAGTTCACCAGTATTTCTGAATAACAGGCATTTAAATTTCAAGTACCTTTATAATTATTTTAGCTTTCTGAATGTCATCAGTGTCCAAGCAACGTCATTTTCCTTCATATTTTTTAGAAAATCAATTTAAATTACTGAGATGCAAGACTTCTCCTCCCTCCTCTCTCCTAGTTTTCTAACATTAGATACAGATTAATATGGCTTGACTCTGAATTATTCTAATATCTTGCTAAAAGTGCAGATGGGTTTTCATTCTAATATTGCTCATTCCTTCCCTTGTATAGACAATCTTATTTATAAATTTTATTTATAAATGTACAGAGGATACAAAGCTGGATGGCTGAAGTGGAGGGAAGAGGGAATGTTTGAAACTTGAAACAATTTGAATTCAATTTTTGTGTGTACTGTTAATGTGGAGAATTAATCCAATTAGTATTGGGTGTTGATGATAATATTCTTCCTATTATAGGACAGCTTTGAAAGAATGAAAATAATTGATGGAATAATTATTATCTTTAGATTGTCAGAAAAGGTAAGGTTGAAACTGGTGCCAATAAAAACGTGAGAATATATGTCTGTAAGATCCAGTAAAAAAAGTCTGCATCTAGAAAGCTTAAAGGAGGGACAATTATTCTTTTTAGCCATTTTTTCACACGAACAGATATTAACTACAGTATATGTTATTTGTGACCCAGGTTTAATAGCTTAAAACATTTCAAAGATATTGATTGCCTTGTGAGTGGGACAAAATGACGGCTGCTTCTAGGTTGCAGCTGTATGGCCAAAGATGAACCGCTCCATTTTGCTGTCGTAATGAGAACTGCAGGGTGCTGTAGGAAGCTTCTGCATTGCTCTGCAGGCTACATTAAGACAGCAAAATTGAGTGGTTTGTCCTATGGACACTATTTTGGCCTACACCCACACGTAGTCCTTCCCTTCTTCTGCAACATGAGGTCTGGAGATCTTCAAAAGGTAAGTGTGGGATGGATGATGGTAGTGTGAGGAGCAAGCCCAAGTGCTCTGGGGTCCTAGTGGGGAGGAGTAATGGAGATAGGTCAGGGGCACTGCAGCATCCCTGCAGTTAGTCATAAGGGCAAATGACCATGGGGGAATTACAGTGGCCATAACTTTGAAACAGGGATGTATGTAACTTTTCGGGAGGGGGTGACTGATGGTATTGTATCTTGATACCAGTACTTTATTTTATCATTCATAAATACCTTTGTGCTTAATTTCATTGGATGATAACAAACTCCAAAAGTGATAAACATCTTTATTTAATTGCAAGTGGAATACTCTTGGTTCTAGTCCAACACATCAACAGGTAGACCACACCAGTTTTATATTTTTAAAACCCTTGTTTCTACTGCATACATTTCTGAAAACAATTTGCATTAAAATTAAGAAATAAAAGTATGATTTTTTAAAAAACAGTACAGTGCCTATTCATGCCTGCTTCTTCCTACTCTTAACACAGCCACTAGGAAAATTCAAGAACCTAGTCAGTTGGTAAAGCAGTTGGCAAGGTCTTGGTCCTTCTGCTGTGATTATTTGAAACAGTGTTTCTTCGACTTTTCTCTCTTAGCACCCCTTCCCATTTTTTAAAATTATGGAGAACTCCAAAAGAGCTTTTGTTTGTATGGGTTATATTCATAGATACTTACTACTTTAAAAATTAAAATCGATGTATTTGCTGCCACTGCTGATTCTCACAAATGTTTGATGCGATTTTAATATTGTATTATTTTTCAACATAGGCTGACAAATAATTTTGATTTCACAGACCCCTGAGAGGATCTTGGGAGACCCCCAGGAGACATAGGTCTAAATAAAAGGGGATGAGGGAAACAGGTGCAAAAGCAGGCAATTGAGAAGGCAGAACTAATATTTTTATTAGTATGATTTCATGTCATGTGCGGAAGGAACTCACTGCAACCTTTCTTAGTTCTTTGTCTTGTAGGAACCCTTTTTCGCTTTTTCTTGCTTATGTACTCTTTTTCTTAAAATGAAAACATTTTGAATCATGATCAGTAGCTGAGATACAACTAATGGGATAGAGAGTTACTTAGCTTTGGTTATTTTCTCTCCCTGCTCCTTTCCTAGTTCTTGTGGTGTTATGTTATCTTGAGTGGTTTGGTAATGCCTTCTTTCCTCCCTCCCATTATGAATTTCCAGAGATCCCGTATGCATTCATTTCAGTCAAAATTGATGGCGGTATTAGCTCTTTTGAACACAATAGGTTGGCTTTCTATTTTAAAAGCCCCCATGTTAGTTCTCCTGCTAACTGTCTTAAGTCTTTGAAATTGATAGTTCTTGGATGTAAGCCACTGTCACTGAGAGCAAAGTAACTTTTAAAATTATCAAGTAAAATATTGCATGTGGTTATAATTTAGATGAAACAGTGAAAGTGGCCTAAAAATGCAATGAACCCAGCTTCCTTTTAGACTATTTAAAGATAAGTTATATTTTAGTGAGGGCTAAGAAAAGGCCTCAATCTAAAGAAATAGTTTTCAGCTGTTGTGAACCATTCACTGATGCTACTTCCTGTTACATAGGTCCACAAATTTAACTTGTAACTTTTCTAGAATCATGTGCCATGTGTTTGTTTCTGAATTATTTTCATGATAGAGTTCTAAAATATGGAACTAGAAGTCCTCAGATTAACTTTTTTCTTAGTGAGCACACATACCATGATATTCTGATAACATAAGGATATTGTGTTAAGATATGCTTCTATGGCATTTATATTGGATTAGAATACAGCTACCATATCCCAGCTCTAAAAGTTTGAATAACCATTTTATGGCAGCAGAATGATAGAAGACAGCTGCCATTTTGATGTTACCTTGCTTTTTATAGCTCGCGTCTGGTAGCACATCTTCTTCAAAAATCTCATAGACTATTTTCCCCAAAAAGCAACCTGTGAATTGTTATTTTTTATATCAAAGAATTTTATCAGTCATCCTAGTTTGAGAAAAGAATATTAATTTTGTCTGGGTTATTTGTATTATAATTCTTATAGCTTTTCTGACTAACTTAAGTAGTTTCTTCCAAACTAGTTTTTTCTACTTTTATCACAATATTGATTAATAACATTTTATGGTCTATGATTTAGATGAAGTAATATAATCAGCCAATACTAGGAAAGTTTAATGTAGCCTTCTTTTATATAGAAAAAGCCTCTGCAAAATAGTTCCTTGCCAACTGTTTACAATAATACAATAAAACATGCTACAATCCTCAGACAGTTGAAGTGCACTTTAACTGTGCTTAAAATCACAGAATGGTTTTTGATTGTAGGAAAACTGGTACCTATATGTTTGATTTGACAATTCAGGTAGGGGCCGTGATTCTGGAGGGGAAGAAGTATCTAGTTTATAAATGTACAACATAAAATCCTGTTACAGAAAGAAAAAAAAGATTTGGGACAATAGTGTAATACAATTAAGTATACTAAATGAGAGCATACATGTACCTGATTACAGTAGAAAATGTATTGTAATTTATGTTAATTGTATTTTGCCAACTGTATGATGTTTTTTTAAAAAAAGAATTTTGAAATAAGGATAATTCATTTTATGTTCTCAAAATTTATTATTGCACTACACTTGGTGATGTTGCTCATTAATAGTTTCTGGAGGCAACTAGCCTTCTAGTGAGGAGAAAATATTGAGATTTCCAAGGTTCAGAAGAGTTCATCTGGTTTGATAAAATATTTAATGCACATAAAGATGAACAGTGGAGGCCTGGCACAAAGTCTCTTTGCTTTGAAAAATATAATTTGGCTAAAATTGATTTTTTTTCTTATATATTTCTTATCCATATTTAAGCTAAAAAATATTGTAATGATGCATAGAAAAATATTTAATGCATAATTTTGATGCAAATATTAACACAGTTGTGGCTTAATGCATAATAAGAAAGGAAGACAGAAATAGCATATCCAAATATAAATCGAGGATAAAAATATGCGCCAACTAGAGTCCTCACATGATTCATAGATATTATGCCAGTTTTCAAATGCAGAACATATGTTCATCATCTACTATGTAGAAGATACCTGCATTCGGAAATGGGTATGTATGTATGTAACAAACAGGCATATCTCTTGAATGGGATGGAACATGCTAAAGTTATTTCCAAGGTTGAAAAGGTTGCTGTTCATTTGAGGGGCTATGAAAGCTTCAGTGTTCTTAACAGGATAGCATTGTTCCTGAAAAACCAGATCAGAAACCTGGGGAGGGGGGCTTCCTAGACTGATGGATACTGTTAACTGAACAGGTGAAAACTGTGGCCTTTGTCTTGCTTCAGCTGATGAAATAGTTCTGGTCCTACCTGAGAGGGAAATACTTTATGAAGTCACTCATGACCTCATAATTATTGCAGTTTTCTATATAAAGGGCTGCCTCTGAAGGCTACTTAACATTTGGTCCAGAATGCAATGGCCTAATTGTTGGTTGGCAGTCATTACCCATGAGCATATAACGTTGGTATTTGGCCCTGTGCTGTCTTCCTACGGGTTTTCACATAGAATCCAAACCTGTAATGCTGTTTATGACTTGGCATCAAGGTACCTGTAAACTTCTTCTAACCAGAATTTATCTGATGTGTGATTCCTAAAAGAAACTATGGGTTGTTTATTGTGAGGTAATAGGAGGCTGGTATTGAAGCTCATAGAAGCTGCTTTCTTATGAATCTGTTTGCATCAAAGAAGAGCTTTTCGGGAGAATTAGTTTTACCTGAATGTTACTGGCTTTCCACATGCCATGGGTCTTTGTGTTTTTGTAACATGTTGCTGATGTTCTTTTACAGTATATTTTTATTCTGTTTTTTAAATGCTTATATACTGAACACCTGGTTTGAGTATAATATGGCATTATACAATGGGTATCATGATCATTGGTGGAAAAGTTTAAAATATTCTTGAAACATGGTGTTTTTACACCTCTCTGCCTGATATGATTTTAGCGTAAAATACTATGTGATAAACAATCACTTGCATTTCTGATAACTTATAGTACTGGTGTTCAGTTTATTTTCTGATAAGAAATATTTGTTGCCCTTCCTTATGTATATCAAAATATTATGTTTCATGAGCATACTAGATAAATAAAACTTTAAAATTAATATTGAGACAAATACTTAAGGCAGCTTATATTAGCCTTTATTGGCTCTAATTGGAGTAATTAATTAATTGTAATAAATAATAAAGCTTCCCTATAAATATTCTGAAATTTACTTGAAGCAAGTTCAACTATCAACTTCATGTTTTATATACAATCTTCACCTGATATAAGGAGTTCCTTTAGGAAAATCTGATTGCTTTACTAATCCCCAAAATAATTCAAGTTCTTTGACTTAACGAGAACGGAAAAAGAAGTTGTATTATGACATGTGTGCTGAGGACAATGAAGTGTTCTACTTGGCTTTTTGGAGGGGGAAGAGGAATGGATGGAGAAAACTTAGTTGGGTAAAGTATATATTTTTAGAGAGATAAATGTTAACACTATTGATGAATGTGAGCAATGCAATACAACTACCAGATCTGACTCTAAAAAGCAGGATAGCTTCTAGAATCTAGATGATAGAAAATTGTGTCTGCAGCCTGCTAGTTCTAAGTTCATAGTACCATGAATGCAGTGCAAAAATAAGGAATGGGGTTTGCTTATCTTAAAATCTTCAAGACAGTAATTGTCCTGCAGTGTAGTTGTCACTGTGATGAAACCAATAAAACAAAATATGTACTAATTAGAATAGGAAAAATTCAGAGGTCTGCAATATAATGCCTCTGCAGTCGAATTTGTAGAACTCTAAGAATACAGTAATCCCTCGCTATATCGCGGTTCACCTTTCACGGTCTCGCTGCTTCACGGATTTGCATTGTGCATTGTGTTCTGCATTCTGATTGGCTAAACAGTCTCTCCTGGATGTCGGCATCTGCGTTCTTTTGCCCTCTGCGCATGCGCAAAGCGTTCTGCTTGTGCAGAGGGCAAAAGAACGCAGATGCCGGCGTACAGGCGGGCGGGGGAAGCGGGCGGGGGAAGCCCCGCGCCGCGAACGCCACCAGGTTGTTGGGCTGTAAAGGTTAAAAATAAAAGTTCCTACTTCACGGATTTCGCCTATCACGGGTTCTTTTTGGAACGTAACCCCAGCGAAAAACGAGGGATTACTGTATAGTTAAATCAGAGTTTCAATGCCGATAACATTTTTTCACTTTTCCTGTATTTTATTTCATCTATGTTTGAGGCCTTACAGTTTCTGGTTTCTTCTATTGATTATCAATATGTGCGCTTTGCAAAATTTTTGAAGAACTCTCTTTGTAAGATTTCTAAAAATGTTTCATAGTAACTTTTTATCATTTTCCAGTTCTGTAGATTGCTGCCAGCATTTTAATGTATATTCTTTTGCAGTATTTCAATGAACTGTGATTTTCAGCTTCTATTGCATTGTTAATGCAGTGTAGCAACTGATCAGAACTAATCAGGTTTTTGGAGGATTGGTAGATAAAGTGAAATCAGATGCCAGGATAAGGCAAGAAGACATCATGGTGTTTCTTGTTATAAATCACATCAAGATAACCTGGAAAATTTATTAGAGGGAATAATAAACTTCCAATTTGGCCTCACAGCATGAGCAATTTAGCCTTCATATTTGTTTCTTCCATAGGGAAAAAAGGCCTTCCAGGCATTTGGGAGCTAAAACTGGCAGCAAACCAATTTTCAAGCTTTGTAAAGTATAAGAAGACAATCCACAGTCTTTTTTTCTCTCCTTGTGAAGAATCTTTATTTCAAATGTTGGGATGAAGACATTAAAATGCTTGTCCCAAAGGTGCTTTTTCAAGAGGCCACTGGACTTTCTGGTTTTTCTTTAAAGACATTTCGCTTCTCATCCAAGAAGTTTCTTCGGCTCTGCCAAAGTGTATAGCTAAATGTCTATGGAGATTCTCAGAAGCTTCTTGGATGAGAAGAGAAACATCTTCAAAGAAAAATCAGAGCTGAAGAAGCTTCTTGGATGATAAGTGAAATGTCTTTAAAAAAAACCCAGAAAGTCTAGTTGCCTCTTGAAAAAGCACCTTTGGACAACCATGACCTGGATGACTCCATAGTCATCCAGAATCTCCATAGACATTTAGCTATGCAAAGTAAAATGCTTGTTTTGAGTTTTTCAAATCCTGAATGGTTTTGAGATCACATTATTTACTGGACTGTCTGCATGGTTATGAAATCTTCCTAGGCTTTGAAATAGTCTCAGACGCTTCCTTTGCTGACTTTTTACTCACCAGTTCAAATTAGATTGGCGCTTAAAATTATCCCACTTATTTGGAATTTTCTTCTGTGGAAGTACACACAGCTTTTTACTTGATGCATTTGTTTAAAATTTATTACACCAAAGTACAGTACGGTTTTATTGTGCTGAGTTAAGAAGAAGTAGGTGTTAGTTACCTCTGAATGGGGCAGAGTATCTTACATTTGCAGGTAAGAATGGAAGAAACTTTAAAACAAAGTGATTTGTATAAGATGCTATTTATTTATTTGAGTTACAATATTTACAGTATATGACCAGCCATATTAGGGCAAATCTGTACAAAGTAAAAAAAAGTTAAGCAATCCATATATAATATCTAGGGTTTCAAATAAAACTTCCAACTTCTAACAGAACAAACCTAGTGAGCAAATATCACACAGCCTTCTGATTCAATCACCTGGGGAATCAGCCAGGTCTTTGGTGCCTTGTGAAAGACTAGCAGGGCCGGGGCCATCCAAAGGGAATTCCACAGGCTAAGTATTGCCACAGAGAAAGCACATCTCCTGGGTCCAACAAGATGATATTGTTTAATAATGGTATGGACCCAAACATGCCCTCCCTGTTAGATCTTGCAGAGATGATGGCAGACCAGCGGCTCTATAAATAGTGGCAAAATTCGCTTTAATATGCTTGAGGATTAATCTACTGCTTGTGGAGAGCTCTTAATCTGATGAATTTATCTCTCTCTTTCTTTTTTTGTAATATTAAAGCTGGGTTCCTTTCTCCTTTCTTTCTTCTCCCATTACTACCTCCTTTTGCCTCATCTCCTTTCACTTTTGTTCTACCCTTTTGTTTCATTTCCTGCTCCATTTTTGCTTCTTAACCATTTTGTTTCTTGCTTTCTTTTTCTCCGGTGTGCTGAGTCGAGAATCCAAGGAAAGGGTTAACTCTGCTTCCTGCTTGGAGCCTGAGTCAATCAGGCCTTTGGTCCCGCCTCCTCTGCCTGAGCATGCCCAGTTTTTGACTCAGGCTTCTAGCAGACGAGACGCATAGAAGCGGTGCTGCTAAAGAAATGCAGAGTTCCTTGGATTCTTCAGATCAGTAAGCCCACCCCCCCGATATCGCGAATAGCCTTCGCAACTGGCGAACAGCTGGACAAGCTCTCCCAGTTCTTTTTGGGAGCCGTCTGACTTAATTAGCCCCACAGCTGACTGGCGGGATTCCAAAATAGCCACGGGAGGGCGGGCTCGCCTATAGAGCCGATCTCAGAGGCAATATTAAGGCTAAAATTTCTGGGGCTCCGGAAAAGCCACATATCCTACTCCAGGCAGAGTCGAGGCCCCAAGGAGAAATGCTCAGGCAGTGGTGAGGGGGCTAGCGTCACTGCCCAGTTCAGGGTGGGCATACTCCAAGTGGCAGAGAAATTGAAAGAGAGAAATAAAGCCGCAGCAGCAGCAGCATGGTTCCCTTGGGAATGAGACTGCCTTGCCCTAGCCTAGAGAGAAACAAAAGGCAAAGATGGCTGACCACAAGGGTTCAGCAACAACTGGGGCAAGGTGGTGGATCAGGAGTTTCCTGTCCAGACCCCAAATTGTTCACAAGACTCCAAAGGGTCGAAATCAGCCACTAGAGGAGCAGCGGCCAAAATAGTATCCAGAGCGATTTCCTCTCAAAGCTTTAAAAGCTGAGGAAAAGGACGCCAGTAGGCAACAAAAGGCTATTGACAAGAAATTTGTCATGGCTGAGAAGGAGGCGGAGCGAAAGAAGGGGGGGCAAAACAAATGGAGAGGAAATGTTTGGAAATTCCCGGGCTTCACCAGCTCAGCCAATGGAGTTAAAGCAACAGATTATTTGTGCTCAAACACCAGATGGTGCTAGAGAGCAATTTTTCCAGCTAGCTCTTTGTTTAGATGACAGTGAGATTCTGGCTGATACACAGAAAAATTTCCAGGTGTTTGAAAATCAGTGGGAGCCACAAACAAAGAGGAGGAAGATGGTTCCTGAAGCCACATTTACTCCCACAGCAGCTGGTCTTTGATCACCTGGGATTATGGACCAGATGAAAGCTCTGATATCAGAGGCCTTAACACAGGTCATGGCTGAACAGGGGAGTCAGACTGCTTCTGTGGCTCAAGAAAAAAATAATCATAGATCAGGATCATTTCATGGCAACAAAACAGCAAAGGAATTGCAGACATTTCAAAGGTCACACTCAACCCTTTCATCCATGCAAAGTGAAACGTCGGCCTCGGGATGAGGACCAGAGGGAAGCAGAACTATCGGAAGATGAAGGGATGGCTCCAGATACCCATAGCCCCCCACTGGCTCAGATGTCCATGGTACGCAGACCTGGTCAGCCTGTTGATATCCAGGCCATGGAGGATCCCTCGAGACAGAATCTCCCTCAACCAGGGAGCCCTGCTTCACCCAGACCCACAATGGCTGCAGCTTACCGTTTGACATTTGAGCGGACAGCTCTGAGCCACCTCAATTATTCCAGCAAAGTCATACAGACAATCCAAGCCTCTAGGAGGCCCTCAACCAACAGAATTTACGACGCCACGTGGAGAACCTTCTGTGCTTGGTGCTCCAAAGACCACATTGAACCTACCAAGGTATCGGTAATACAAATCCTGGAATTTCTCCAGGAGGGATTGGATAAAGGCCTGTCTCCCCAATATCATATGTAGACAAGTAGCAGCTCTGGCCTTAGAATTGGGCTGTGGGAACTTGGAGTCTCTCGCCCTACATCCGTTGCTGCACAGCTTTATTAGAGGTGCAACCTATCTAAAGCCTCCAGTGATACACAGGTACCCCACCTGGGACCTGCCTAAAGTTCTGAGGGCACTCATGTCAGAGCCTTTCGAGCCATTACAATCAACCAGCCTACATTTCCTCACCTTCAAGGTGGCCTTCCTCGTGACTATCACGTCAGCTAGACGGATATCCGAGCTGGCAGCCCTCTCCATAAGAGAAGACCTTTGTATATTTCATCAAAATAGGGTGGTTCTACGACTACACCCCAGCTTCCTTCCCAAAGTGAATTCCTTGTTCCACAGGGCACAGGAAATAATCTTACCAGATTTCTGTCCAAACCCAAACCACAACCTGGAGAAAAAGTGGCACTCCTTGGACGTTAGGAGGGCTATACGTATCTATCTAAAGAGGACAGCCTCTATTAGAAAGTCAGAGTCACTGTTTGTATCAGTTCGACCTAGCACACTAGGCAGCAAGGTCACACCATCGACCATAGGCCGATGGATACGGGCATGCATCGCCAAGACTTATGAGATCCAGGCACTCCCGTTGCCCAGGCGAGTGACAGCCCATTCGACTAGAAGCGCAGCCACGACGGCTGCATGGAATACACAGGCCTCTATCGAGGACATCTGTAGGGCAGTGATGTGGTCTTCCCCATCCCCATTCATACGACACTACAAGTTGGATGTCTTCGCCTCAGCTGAAGCGGCCTTCGGCAGACGAGCACTTTAAAAAGTGCATACGGAATTGGGGACTCAGGACCAGATTGCTACCCACCCTTAGGACAGCCGGCTTTGGTATGTACCTTTCCTTGGATTCTCGACTCAGCACACTGGAGAAAGGGCGTTGGTCTTACCTGACACGCTCCTTCTCGGTGTGCTGAGAGAGAATCCAACCCTACCCTGGTGACCATCTGGTCCAGAAGTGATCAGAATCAGCACCGAGAAAATCTTCAAGTCAATCACTATGCCTTCATCAAAACTGGGTATGCTCAGGCAGAGGAGGCAGGACCAAAGACCAGATTGACTCAAGCTCCAAGCAGGAAGCAGAGTTAACCCTTTCCTTGGATTCTCTCTCAGCACACCAAGAAGGAGCATGTCAGGTAAGACCAACATACTTTTTCTCCCATTATTTTAGAAAGAGAGAAAAAGTATGGGCGTGTATTTGTAGACATGTATAGTCCTGTGAATACGGAGTATGTGGATATCACTATCTATAAATGGGATAGCCTTTTAATTAGTAATTAGTTTCAATTAGTAGCAATTAATTCAATTGAGATTTTATTTGTTGTGGCCCTCGGTTTTTTTGAGTATATCTCTTTTGGCATGTATAAATGCCCACAGATAATCACACACACACACACACACGAACAAATACCTTCAAACACTTAAGTCACTGACTATATAAAAATGATCCGATAAGGTATACTTTAGGAGGAAATCCTTTGACAAAGTTATGTTGGACCAGATATAGCAAAGGATATCCTCCTTTAATGAAGGAAAAGTCTGGAAACGTGCTTGACATAGAGGAGTTCCTAATTAAAGTTTATGAATGTTTACAGAACAAGAACATACTAGAATGTCATTGCTGTTGGCAGCAACAAAGAAAAGTACAGTAAATGATTATTGGAACCTAAGCTAAGTCTGGGCTATAGGGAAACTGCAAACCAGATACTTTTGAGAGTATATTATATTAAGCAAAACATCATGTTTAATTTTTTTTGACAGATTCAAAAAGGAAATTATTGATTTGCTTGTCAAACATACTTTGTTCCCTGGAGATGATGAGTTAGATCTTTTATAGCCTTTCCTAAGGCTATGAAAAGTTAGATATAGGAATAGGATAGGGTCATTTTGTTTTCCTAATTCTATTTTTTCCCTCTTTTTTTCTTCTGTTACATATTTTTTTCTATTTTTGCCTAGTACCTTAACTTTGGCCTTGTTATAGACGGTCTGCAAATTACTAGTTGGAAAATATATATTTTTAGCATCAAGGTTTTTATATTTTCAGGATAAGTATCAGAAAAAGATTACAATCTTCCTTTCTTGTGCTTAAAGTATAACAATCATAAACTAAACCATGCTTGTGAGAGAATTTCCAACAAAATTGTCATTTTATGCTATAGCACACAGAGGCACACACTTTCACATATGTCTGTGTATGTAAATATCATTTGGTTTATTATGTATATGTTTATACATAATAAATATATAATGTATATATGTGAATGTGTGTATAGGTTTTCTCCCATGACAACTGCAAGCTATTGTATATTGAAGAGTAAATGTTTAATTACTTTCTATGAAGTATGGCAATGACTATATTTATCTATTGCTGGCCAGTTAAATTGCCAGCTTGCTTTACTTTTCCATGGTATTAAATGGTATCAGATATTAAGTTTGTATAGTGTATAGTACAGTGATGGCGAACCTCTTTTTCCTCGGGTGCCGAAATAGTGTGCGTGTGCGCTATTGCATGCGCGTGCATGCCCACACCCATAATTCAAAGCCCCCCACTCACCCCACCCCCTTGCACATGTGTGCATGACCCCCCCACTCACCCATTTCCCGACTTCCAGTGGGCCCTGTAGGCCCATTTTTTGCCCTCCCCAGGTTGCAGAGGCTTTCTTGGAGCTTGGGGAGGGCAAAAACGCTCCCCCGGTCACCCTGGAGGCCCTCCGGAGGCCAAAATCGCCCTCCCAGAGCCTCCGTATGAGCCAAAAATCAGCTGGCGGGCACACACATGTGCGCTGCAGCTGAGCTAGGGCAATGGCTTGTGTGCCGGCAGATATGGCTCTGCGTGCCACCTATGGTACCCGTGCCATAGGTTCGCCATCACTGGTATAGTACTTACAGAAAGTAGACAAAATTATTGATGTTTTACATCTTCCATATTGCATTTGTTTGACAGTTGACATATTGCATTTGTTTGACAGTTGTATTGACAATTTTTTGTCTCCTGGAGGGATATTTTTCGCCATGCTAGGATGTTTGATTTTTTTCCAGTGTTTAAATGTGTTACAAGGGAAAATATTTTGGTATTCCATTAAAATAATAATAAAAAAAGAGTTGCTTAGTGAAAACATAAATATATATATATACATTGCTTACTGGTGTAAACCGCTTAGAGAGTGCTTGCACTGTGAGGTGGTATATAAATCTCACAAATGAATAAAACAGACATCTGTGAACTTCTCTTTGCCCATTAAGATCCCAGAAGTTGCAGATGCTGCTCTGAGAAGACTTTCAAGGGGCTGATGAGGCACATGTGCCAAAGAGGGCTAAAGCTAAAATGGACTCTTTCAACAAAAAAGTACCTTCATTGTCAACATTTCCAGAGGCATAGATAGCAGAGTTTCAGCTTAAAAAGTTAAGTGTGTTCAGAGTTTCCCAGAGGAAAAGTGAAGATTAACTGATGAATTTGTTTTTGTGACACTCTGAAATGTTGACCTGAAGATTATTTTAGTTCTGTTCTTTGCTTTATTGAAAAAGGGATATGTTTTGGAAGTATTTCTACCTTCCTAGTGAATGTGGTTAAGATCATGTTTATTAAATGTATTGTGGAAACAGGGTTCTTAAAGTCAGCTCTGAACAAAATGGCCCCTCTAACCTACCTCTCTTCATTTTCCCCTTTAGCCTCCACCCTGCCCAAATATACCTATCTCTATGATGGAGATATCTTTAATTTTTCTATTTATTTTTTAAATATAATTTTTATTAAGAATGTTAATTACAATTTTAAAAAACTAATACAAACTAAACTAAGAAAGAATAAAAAATATAGAGAGGATGGGAGATCTGCTATATGTTCTCTGGATGGCTGCTTCTGATGAGGAGATTGCAGGACAGTTGTGTTCCACGAGTTTGATCACTGGGAGGCAACAAGAACATCTTGTTTGCAGAGACTTTTAAAAGACACCAGTTTGCACTAGGTTTACTTTCTAAGCACTTTCAGAAATTGTTTATTCTAAATCTATAGAGACTTTCAGAACAAGGGGCTTGAAAAATCTTCATTGGTTAAGTTTGTCTTCAATTCTAAACAAAAGAAAAAATAATTACAAGCTTAAGAACTTAAGGCATTTGAAATCAAAATCAAAAAGCTAAATAAGATTTTGATCTAAGAAGGTTATAAATGAATTAAGGGTTCTAATAAATTTCAAATATTTACTTTTACTGTAAGATTTTGGAATTAACTAGAAAAATAAACAATTTCCAATGGAAAACAGACTTATTTTGGTTATCCTGGCACCTGCAAGTCATAACAAAAGATAAGAAAAATTGGATACTGGAGGAGACTAAAGATTTTAAGTAGAAAAAAAAATACAAGCATGATGTCAATTAGTACTGGGACTTACATAATGATAAAAATGTTATAACATTGCAAATATTAAAGGAGGTCTTTGAAGAATGGGGCCAGAAATTAGTAACTACAATATCAACACTGTCATAAATGATGGATAGGCCATGTGTAAAAGGTGTTAATGAAGGAATGACAGATGTGGAACAAATTTTATAAATTACAGAATGTGTAACTTCAAATGATGGACCAAGAGAATTATTTGGAAAAAGACATTGCTGAATAGGCAAAAGAAACTGGCTGAAGTTTGAAGAATTAAAAGGGAAACACAAATGATAAACCAAGAGAATGATCTGGAAAACTTTTTTTTTGTTAGATGTACAAAAGAAGCTTGTTAAAGTCTTGAAGAAATCTATGAGGGTATAAAGAACAATTGAAGAGAAATTAAATCATATGAACAATTTTTGATTGAATTAAAGATTAAGATTCTTAGAAGTAAAAGAACTGAATATAAAGTTAATTTATTTGATCAAGATTTTAAAAAGACACTTTTTTTGGCAATAGCAGCTTTTTATGGCTTTTTACTGATACCAGGATTGAAAAGTTGATGTTTTATGGATTTGCTTACAGATAAGAGATGGAATATGAGATGAAGAAATATCTGTTTAATATTATATGGGGTGAAGAGTTATTAAATTTGTTTATACTTGTGCTGAAGGGTAAAAGTCATTTCTTTATATATTTTTCCTTTTTTATTGTTATACTCTTTTTCTTTTTTCTTTTTTCTACACTTTTAATTCTAATCTTCATATTTGTAATGTTTTCATTATATAAATAATCTTGTTTACTATAGCAGATTAGAAAATCAGTCCCAGTATATGTTCATTTTTTTCTTTGATATAACATTTTTCGCAAGGTGAGATTAGCCCTGACCCTATTATCCTTCTGGAACTTCCTTAAACCTGTTTCTTTTCTTAAAGTAGGCTTGGGAAACCCATGGTAATGAGATGGTTTTCTGTCCCCTGTGGGCATCATTTGCAAAAAATAAAATAAACATAATTTTAAAAAATCTTCTTTACCTACAAAGGATACATTGAAATCTTGAAATGAAGATTGTTATCCTAAGAGCAATGCAGCAGCACATCAACTGCAGATTCTCAGTGGAAGCATCTGGATTGATAATGGCCTTGTTATAAAATATATTGCAATCTTTTTTTTTGCAAAAAGCTGAGAGAATGATGAAATATGATAAGAAATATATTTATTCTTATTTACCACAATACAATTAGCAAACTCTCTACAGTAAAATTTACTTAAACTTGAGTAGCAAATGAGTTAGCTACTATCCTCCGATTAACATATTTGTCAGCAACTTCTATAAAAGCTTATAAATTCCAATTGACATCACATATTCTGGACATAGTGTTAATTAAAGATTATCTTGGAGCGTCAAAGGAGCTGAGCCCAAGGGGAAAGTTCAGCCCCCAGTTGAAGATTGTCCCACACCTGCATCTCAGAAGTACATAAAGTACTGCATTTGCCACCAAGAGGATAATTCTTAAAAATATGAACTGGATCCTCTGTGTTAATTTATAATTCTTGCCATATATAAATAAACAGTTAAAGCCATACTGTGTTGTCTTTGAATAAAATGTTTTTGTTCTAGGAGTGCATGCTTGTCTCCAGGTATATGAAAAAAAAAAGAATAATGACCAATGAATTTAGCTGCATCCAAAATTATAATATTACGTGTGCAAGGAAATCTGGAAATCCCAGGAAAAGATGGAGTACCGATAAATGATGTTAAAAAATTCAAAGAAAGAATATAATTTTAATGTTAAGAGATAAAGAAACAGTTTATGAAAAAGAGTCCCTGCCAGTTTCATATTATAAAGTTTACATAACTATATTTTCAAAGCTGATAATGGCCCAATGAACTGGTATATTTATTAAATATGGACACTAAGATTCTAACAGCCATCTTAAGAAGACCACAGAAGACATTACCCAAAGTATGTCATACAGCAAAATCGAATTTTATGAAAGCCATTAGTCCTCAGATGATGTTGAACTGTTTGTCAGCATAATTGCACTGTATGATAAATATGAATTAATATGATTGATAAATAAGAACCAGTGAATTTAGCATTGCAAGATGCAGAAAATGCCTGCAAAATTTAATTTTTGTTCAAGTGTTAAAGAAATTTAGGTTTTCTCTAGAGTTATTACTTGGATAATAATGTATTATTCTTGTTCTGTTCCAGGATCACTAATGGAATTATTTCATTAGTAATTAAAGTACAGGAGAAAATTGCTAAACAAGGCAAGTTGATGATATCCAGGGAATGCATGTACCGTAATTGATTTTGCAGACAACATTTGGTGTTTATACACTGATTACCAAAGATTTCTAAATTGCAGAAATTGTATAGCTACATGACAAATAAGCTAAGTATAAAATAAATTGGAATAAACGTTATGATTTTGAAGGGTATAGGTAAAATTAAGGATTTCTTTAATTTCCAGAATCTATTAAGTCTATTAAATATCTATTTAATAAATTATTGTCCCTAGGCAAATATCCAGCATATGAATATTATAGTTTTAAGGAGCAGAGTTACTCAGCAGATGCTTTTTAGACAGCTGCCCTTAATGTGCTTGGTTCACTTCCTATCAATAAAAGGAATCATTTACTTGAGGATGACTTTATTGTACACCCTGGATTCAAAGTGGATTTATGGACATGTTATTAGGTCAACAAATTTTATAGCCTAAAGGCTAATAACATTTCAATTTGTATTACCTAGATAAAAAAAGAATATTAAGAGGTGGATGAACACAATAAGATTTTGGAGAGGAATCGGTGTACTAAAATGAATATTGCATCAAAATTGGTACAGATTTTGACAGAAATGCCTACATTAGTTCCATTTTAAACAGATTGTTAAGTTAATGTAAGTTTTTATGGAAAAAATAACTACTCAGGATTTGTTTGTTAAATTTATGACTTCAGTATAACAAGAATTGTTTTAATTTTTCCTGAGTATTATTAGGTATAATTATTTTCAGTAATAAATTCTGGAATCAAGTTGATAGTTATTTGCTTCCTGGCAAATTTTCTACCTATGGTACTAATTTTGGACTTTGTTTCTTCATTGAAAAAGATCAAGTACTTTGGGTCTATTTCTGCAGAAAATTAAAAATTGGCTATTCCCCTTCTGAATTCTTCTAAAAATGCAAGTCTTTGGTGGGAGGTGGTACCAACAGTTTGTATAGCCTAGGACAGTGATGGCGAACCTTTTTTGGTTCGCGTGCCAAAAAGGGGGGGGATGCGGGGGATCACGTGTGTGTGTGCCCACACCCATAATTCCATGCACCCCCATGCATGCGCGCATGACCCCCCCCACTCCCAGCATGCAATGGCACGCCCATTTTTTGCTCTTCCCAGGCTTTAGAGCCTTTCTAGGAGCCTAGGGAGGGCGAAAACGGCCTTCCCCACCCCCTCTGGAGGCTGGAAACAGCCTGTTTCCTGACTCCCAGTGGGCCCAGAAGGCCTGAAAATCAGCTGGCCGGTGAGCACATGCGCGCCGGACCTGAGCTCGCGTGCCCACCAATATGGCTCCGCGTGCCACTTGTGGCACCCGTGCCATAGGTTCGCCATCACGGGCCTAGGAGTGCTGTATACCCTTGAGTCATCAAGGATAATCATGGAAAATGATATTATAAATGTTTTATTCCCTAGATGTGATACACTTTGTTATGGTCACAAGACTAGCACACCAAAAGTGTACGTATTCATTCCTTTAAAAAAAGAATTGCAAAATATATAAAAAAATTAAAAGATTAAATGTAAAGGGTTATGAACCATGACAACCCAAAGACCTCATTGAGCACTGAACAATCATGAACTTTCACATATTAGAAATTGCAGAACAAAATGTAGAAATGAACATCATACTTAACAAAGTTGCTCCTTCTTAATAGATTTCTTAATCGATAAGACACACAAAAGTTTTCAGTGCAACCTTAGAGTTCAGCTTTTAGGTCAACCATAAGAGTAGTCACATTGTCATTTTAATATTATAGAAAGTCAGGAGTCAAATTTGTAAGAGTACACATGTTCTTTTCTTGGTATTTTCTGCATGTGTCCTAGCATCACTACTGTTAAGTTCAGCAATGTGCAACTCTAATGTCCATTCTTGCCAAGTAGGCAAAATAAAAGAAAGCAAAAAGCAGGTTCTTTAACTGCTGTTTCCTAAGTAATGGAATAATTACCCTACATTAATATACATTCATCACATGTCTGCATTTTTCATAGTTGTTTCACACTGTAATGATGAGCTCTATAATAAGATGAGTGTATTTTTTAAAATCAGAGAAATTTCTCCTTTGAAAAAGATACCACGAAAAACCCTGATTCAGTTGACGAGCTCTTAACTTCCTTGAAAAACATGAATGCAGCTCCAACCATCAAAATATTTTCCGCTTCTTATGTTAATAAGCTTTAAAAGGAAATGTGTTGACGTTAATTTTACTTCATTTGCTAATGCCTGATAAATAAAACTGTCTTTTTAGGATGTCTCCTGGCGTGATGACATATGGTCTTGGTTTCATGCATAGCAAAAAATATTTTTGATGGTTATATCTGTAGTTTAATGCTGGTCTCGTTGTTGGGATATTTTAATCCTTTTCATGTATAAATTATTTAGAAGAAGCTTTAGTTTATAACTTTGGCATCTCTAATAGCAATAGCACTTAGACTTCAAGGAGAACATTTTACAAATGATAATGAAATGCATTTTTAAAGATTTTTGAAACAAAAAACTGTAAACTAATAAGGACAATAGTTTTCTTTTTTAAAAACAATACGGATTATTTTACTTAAGAGTGAACCTAAGCAATTATCATTTTCCTGATTTTCTGCATTCCTTTGCTAGTTGAGACTTCTTGTGGGAAAAGAAGGCAGAAACGTGAGAATTCTGGGTAGGTCTTTTGAATATAATAAATGATAGGTCATGCCTAGAATGTACTTATTCATATTTGTGAGTGACTACATAGTGCTTTCCTTAACATCTGGGAGACCTACTGGACCAATGATAATAAATGCTGCCAATGAACAGTTTGCTAAACTTGCTTGTTTAAACTCTGATTTGCTATGAAGGAAAAGCAACTGGCATCAAGTGGTACCATATCAAGCTTTACCCTATAAAGCAAAGGTTGTTGATAAGCAAGGTGAGAGAAAATAAATTTTCTTTAAAGGAATCTAAGGGAAAAATTATTTGTTAGTTCATTTTTCTGGTTAGTAAGCAATTATAAAGTAACAGCTCTCACAGATTTTGAATTTTCATGATTAGTTCACTGTGTTAGGTTGATATCAATGCCAAAATGAAGGTGCTTATTTTAACAATTCCTTCCCCCTTCTCTGCTATTACCCCCGTCCTGTGGAACATGCTCCCCTCTGGAGGTGAGGCAGGCCCCCATTCTCCTGACCTTCTGTAAAAATGTAAACCAAACATGGTTCTGCACCCTTGCTTGAGGTGCACATATAAGAACCCCCCTCCCACCTTTTAATTGTTTCTTAACATCCCTGGCCTCTTTTAAATTTTATTTATTATCAAATTTGTATGCCGTCCATCTTGCCAAAGGCAACTCTAAATGGCTTTATAGATATTGAATAAAATGCAATGTAAGCATTAAAACAATAAATAAAGCTCTTAAATTTAAAAATTCAATTAAAATAAAATATTTTAAATTTTATATACTCCTTCTTATGCTTTTAATATTTGTATACAATCCAGAGTCTCTTTGTGAGGGAGATGGGCAATTCTTGAATATGACAAATGAATAAATATTCCTGTTATTGCTGCTTGATTTTCACAGGTGATTAGATCCACATGTTTAGTTGTCTGTGAAATTCACTCTTACCAACTGTGCCTGTGCATGCCCAATTAACATTTTTGACTAATCTGCAATCTTTCCTGCTATGTTGCTTGCAGATGTTCTTGGAATCATGGACTCCGGACTTTGAGAAAGTTGGCTTTAAGGGATATAAGTTGAATTTGAGGTAGAAGAGTTCACCTTGGTAATATTTTAAAACATTTGTGTTCAACTATTTTAAGACAAATTTAGTGGAAATTAAAAAAGGAAAGCATTAGCTTCAAGATATTCAAGCAATTTTTAGAGAATTCTACTTAACCAAGTCAGCTAATTTCCTGCAATTTAAAAATTTTAAAAATCTTTTTTTAAAAAAAGTTAAAAAAATTAAACTGTTTTAAAGATTACAACATTGTAACCTTCACCTTAGTTTGATCTTTTTTTCTCTTTGACAAATTAGATGGAATAGATTATTAGCAAAGTTAGCCCTTAAATATGGATGCTAATTTACTATAATGTCAAAATAATCTTATATGAAGCTGTGTAACTACAGACACAATTATCCAATGAAAAACACCCATAAAATAAAATAGAGAATATGTGACAGAAGGAACACAGATTTTTTTAAAAAATAAGGGAAATGAAAAAGGAAACTGAAACTGATTGAAAATTTGGAGAGGTGATTCATTGAATCTTCTTTGAATTGAATGACTTTTTCTAAATTTTGTACAACCCTCCTATTGGGCTATATAGTTTTACTTCTTAAATTCCCCAAATTCAGGTGCCATTCTTTTTTATTATTATTATTAAAGCAATTGTAGTTTTCTTTCTTGGTTATATTTTTCTCTTCAAGCAATCTTAATTTATTCTTTGTTGCTAATAAAATACACTACCAAAATTCCAGGTGTGACTTTAACTTGTTTTCATAAGAAGCAATAAACATTCACTGCAAATTATTCACATTGTACTATACTACCAGCAAAGGAGGCATGGTAACATAATTTTGGGTTTCTATGTGTGATTTACGACAATATCAGTACAACTGCTATTGTTGTAGATGGTATTTTTTAAATCCTAGTTAAATGATATAGATATAGTACAGTAAATGTTTGGGGGCATTTGATTATGCTCTTTATACAAGTTCATAGAAAAGTTTTGAAAGATGTTTCAGGATCAGGATCTTGTGAAAAGCAGAATAGAGTTAATTCCTAAAATTAGTGATAATTTTTTAAGAAGTCAGATTCCCCCCCCCTCCCAAAAAGCACTATAGATGCTTAAATCCATTCTACTTTGTGTGCCTGAGCACTTATTGTTCATTTGACTTAAACTTGTGAGTCCTTTATATGCTGGTAGTATTTCTAGAATTGTTTTGTGGTTTTGTGGTGTGGAACACTTTATTTTATGGAGTACAGTCCAACAAATTTAAACTTAAAGTAAACACTAATCCAAGCCAGCTGCCCTTGAGATTGAATCCTGGTGGTTAGAATGACTAAAAACATGCCAGTATAGTAACTTTACTCTGTATCGGGTATTAATTGATGGCTTAAAGACTAGTAAGTTGTGAATGTGAGATTCTTTTTGATGAAGAAAAAAATAATCTATTTTACTTTCTTCAAACTGGTGAATGATTTGAATATTTAAAGCTTAGTTTAGTTTTAATTATTTAGTCTTCACACATCAGGCCAGCATAATTGTTATTTTGCCTGAATAATTTTATATTTTAGGAAATCTCCTTTCCTTTTCCCTTTCCCTTTTCTCTCAATTATACAAACATTGGTTACATTACATGTACAATGAGTCAGCATTATACTGCCCAGTTGCTCTAATTTACTATTACCATCAGTGGAAATGATTAAACAATCCTCTGACATGCTGAAATCTGTATGTGTTGTTATTTATTGAGTCTTGGTTTATTTGGCAACAGAATCTATGATGGGATTCTCAATACTTTTGGGCTGCTGAGCATTTTTGAATATTGAGAACATACTTTGGGCTCTAATAAATGGCATGCTCGGATGTTCTCATTCAAAAAATGGCTGGGTTGGGACAACTGAGTCTTCCAAGGGCAGATTTGACTACATGCTGTGCTATGGCTCAGGAGCTTCTTGCAGCTCCAGAGCTTCAGAGTAACTAGCAGTTCTGGGGCTGCTTGTCCTACAAGGGAGGTTGTAGGGCTGCCAAAAGGGCAGAGGGTGGGAGGGAATAGACAGTTGGAGGAAGTTGAAGGGGAGGCAGTCCTTTGCCTTGGAAAAAGCAAGGCTTGGGGCTGGGAGGGACCAACTCAGAAAGGCTTGGCTTGGGATGGGTCTTTGGCTAACAACTAGTGGAATTTGATTAATGACAGTAATTGGTAGTGCTGGGATTACCATCATTAAGCAATGCAGTCATATGATATTTTGCTTTGATTAGTGATGAAAATTCCATCCCCAATTACTGTTGTAACTTGAGGACTACCTGTAATAATACATTGTCTCTACATTTCGGTATAGGAATCTGAGCACTGTCCATTTTCTCTTTATGTGTCATCAAGTGAAGTTAACAATGGATTTCATTTTTATTGCAGTCTTAAATTTGGTTTTTCTCTGTATCCTTTCATTTCATATCTAAAAAGAAACAGTTGAATTTTATTTTGAGCAAGGGAGAAGATCGTTTCTATGGGAATTACATTTTCCTTTTTCTGCAGAAGAAGGAAAGAATACAAAACAATTGTAGTTTGCAAATTTGTATTCATGAACAGGGCTTCAAATTACTTATACCCATGTCAATTTTATATGCCAATTATTTGTTGGACTGAAAGTGCTTTATCTAAGGAAGTAAATCATGCATGACTTTGGATATCATGGCATTCCCAATGAAGCCCAGGTGCTTTTGTAGATAAAATTTGAGAGTGCACAGAACAGCAAACTAGGAATACTCCAAGATTCTCTTGCTTTTCTTTTAATTGGGAGCTGTGGGCTTTATTATAAGGGTACAATCTATGCTGAAAAAACTGATGAGTTGTGAGAAGACTTTTCTTTAGTTGCAAAATGTTTCAGCCCAGCTCTGAGATTGATTAATCACTGTCATTCTTTTTTTTTGAAAATAGTAAGTATTTACATTATTTAAAAGCATTCAAAGGTGGCATGGAGCATTTTGAGTCATTATTGTGAGTGCAGAATTGTATATCAATTGATGGAATGAGAAAGAGAAAACAATATCATACTTTTTAATAGATAGCTTATTTTACCGTTACCGGGATGACAACAGGTGTACTGTATAGTTCAGTTTTCCATCTGGCAGATTGATAACCTTTTGTCATTTTTTTTTACCTTTGGCTATTCACCTTTCTTCATCATCATGTAGAAAATCTATGTGATTGCTAAGAGTCAACAATGATCTGCTAGCACGTACTCAATCAATTCAACTTTACTATTGTAATTGATTTTCTTCTAATTTCTACTGAATGGCACATATTACTCACTAATAATCTGAGTAGGAAATCAGAATCTAATTATGACTGGTAAAAAGAAAGTGTTCAGAACTAAGCACATTAAAATAGTTAATAGGGTCTCAATACATTAAAAAAAAACCAGTGCCTTTCAGCATATAGAAAATTAATTTGGCATCAACCAGTGGTTCCATTATTCTTCTAAGCTTTGTTGAGACGTTTTGGGGGGAAATAAAGGAAATACATACCTATACAATAGAGTTTTCCTGTGATTTCAATCAAATTTTTAGTCATTAGCATTTATGAAGTTAGTATTTTGCACTAAATAACAATGCTTTTCAGTACTGAATATATATATATGTATATATATATATGTATGTGTGTATATGTATGTATATGTATATATATATATATATATATATATATATATATATATATATATATATATGTATGTGTGTATATGTATGTATATGTATATATATATATATATATATATATATATATATATATATATATATATATGTATGTGTGTATATGTATGTATATGTATATATATATATATATATATATATATATATATATGTATATATGTATATATATGTATATATATGTATATATATATATATATATATATATATATATATATATATATATATATATATATATATATATATATATATATATATATATATATATATATATATATATATATATATATATATATATATATATATATATATATATATATATATATATATATAGTCTGCCAGATATTTAGACTGGATTTTACATTTTTGCAAAATCTACCTATCGAGTCCTTACTAGGGATAGGCAGGTGTTTGATGGTGTTAAAAGTATTGCAACAGGATATAAAATGTAAAGCTGCTTTTTGCAGTTGACTGATGGTGATTTTTGTCAAAGCCAATGGTGCTCAAGTGGTGATCTATGTATTTTGAAATTTCATCCAAGGCATCTTTTTATTATTGGTTCTATTATGGTTTGTCGCATAGCCAGCCAGATGTTCAGACTGAATTTAGCATTTTTGCCTGCCTATCAAATCCTTCCCAAAGATCTGGATAGGCAGATGTGGCTCTTTAATGGTGTTACAGAGATCATTGCAGAATGTAAGTTGTCCCAAGTAAAGCTGCCCTTTGCAGTTGACTGTGTTGAATTTGTCAATGCCAATGGTCTTCAAGTAGCAGGGTGGATTTAAATCAGTAGTAAAAAGGCTTTATTTAAATCAACTCGATTTAAATCATAATTTTTAAAAAGCAACTGTCATCTCCTCTGACCAGCTGTTGACTCTTCGACAATCCCATTCACTTTAATGGGATGGCTGGTGATGCAGCAGTGACACAACAAGGTGAGGGACATGGCAGGGAACAGGTGAGTGGGTGCCCGCTAACAGGCGCTGCCATGATGGATCTGAAAAGACAGGTGCTCTTTAAATGTAAGGGCTCATTCTTGCTGGTAGTTAGAATCTTTAATATTATTATTTGTAAACAAAATGAAGGTCTCCTATTTAGCTTGTAGAGCTTGGATTCATTGATTGAGTTTACCAAAAATGTAAATATTGCAGAATATATAACCTCATGCTACATAACTAAGCTCCATGTCATGCTGACTAAACTAATTATTAATGTAAATAGAAAACTATCTTTAGATAGATTTTTGCTCCAAAAGCATTTTATTAAAATAAATTTGATAAAAATAAAAAACACAATTTAAATAAAAAATCAATTTTTAAATTTAAAAAAAAATCATCGATTTTTATCCACCCTGTCAAGTAGTGCTCCAATTGTTGTTGTTATTTATTTAAATTTATTGGCTGCCCGAGTTCAGTGGACATCCAACAATTATGTGTTGTGTGAAATTGTGTTGAGTAATTTAATAACTTTATGCATTTAATAGAATGACACAATAATGCATATTTATTGTTTTAGTAAGTTTTTATCCATAACAAAAAGATTCAAAGAGCAGGACTAGTAGCAGTTCCTATAATAGAGTGTACTTGAAAGTTAAGAGAAAGTAATAATGAGAGCTAAGATCAAGTAGTTATTATAGTCATGGACCTGCATAGTGATGAGAGTTATTCAAAGATTGGAAATGATGGGCAGTCCTTCAGTGGATATATTTAAGCAAAGGTCTTCCAGAAATCTGTCATAGATGATAATCTGCATTGGGTTGAATTGAGGAGTCAGTTGAACTGTACTGTTGCCACTCTTCATTTAATTGATTTATTCTACTATACCTTTTAAAATGTACGTAAAATAAATTTTTCAGTTAGAATACTGTAGACCAGGCCTGTCAAACTGGTGGATGCGTCACACGCAGGCCATGCCCACCCCAGCTCTGCAAAGGCAAAAAATGTTGTGATGTCACGTGACACGATCATGACACCCATGCTGTAGACAATTACAATAAAGTTTTAATTTAATTTTATTTATTTATTTTGTCAAGTACGTGTTAGTAATATACATAGATGTAACATTGTTTATGTACATAAGATTGGTACTGATTAAGAGGAAACATTAGGACAGGGACGGTAGGCACGCTGGTGCCCTTATGCACGCCCCTTACTGACCTCTTAGGAATCGGGTGAGGTCAACAGTGGACAGTCTAAGGGTAAAGTTTTGGGGGTTTGGTGACGAAACTACAGAGTCAGGTAGTGAGTTCCAGGCATTTACCACTCTGTTGCTAAAGTCATATTTTCTACAGTCAAGTTTGGAGCGGTTCACTTTGAGTTTGTATCTGTTGTGTGCTCGTGTATTGTTGTGGTTGAAGCTGAAGTAGTCATTGACAGGAAGGACGTTGTAGCGGATAATTTTATGAGCTATGCTTAGGTTGTGCCTTAGAAAGTTCTAAGCTTTCTAAGCCTAGGATTTCAAGTCTGGTTGTGTAAGGTATTCTGTTGCGAGTAGATGAGTGGAGGACTCTTCTCGTAAAGTATCTCTGGACACAAGTGTTTGTATCAATTACGGATACAAAGTGTAATGGAAGAATTGATAAAGGATAGGCAGATGGTCCCAAAATAAATTCTTGTCTTCATTATTATATCTGAAACTGTATAGAGCAGTGATGGCGAACCCATTTTATTTACTTTTAAATAAATATACATTGGATTATGGTATGTCTCTCTCTCTTTGACTCTTGTCTTTTCTTTTTAGAAGCTCAAATGCTCTTGTAGACTAACTTTATATGTTGTTTGTGAATTCCAAGAACTGTTGTTAAATAATAAAACACTGACATAACTACTATAGAATTTTAAGTTTAAAATAGAAAAGTAAGGAGGAAAATCTTTGTAAAAGCTGGTATTTTCAGTATGAAAGGGGATACATCTAAATAAAAGAGTTAGTTTAACTGCAGCCATATGTACTTTTAAGTATAAGAAACTATAATTTGATGAATTATAGTATTGAAAGCCAGAACATGCTATTATTATACTGATTGTTGTGTACAAAAAGTGTTTATAATGATAAAAATACTATTTAATATTAGAATCCTGCTGAGGATGTAATTATTCATTTTGTTTTAGCTAAGTGCCGTTAAATGATCCTGATAGTCAGTTGATAGAACATGAATCACATTAAGCAATCTACTTCAAGAATATATTTTAAAGGTTGTATGTAATTTCTTCAAAATCCATATAATTTTTTTAATCCTGCTTTTCTATATTGATATGAGTACTAAAAGGCAATGCAACCATTTTTGTTCTCTTAGAATTTAGATATTTTCTGGAGAAAATAAGTGTGACTATGTTTCCCATAATCTACATCTAGAGACACTTCTTTTCTTTTATAGTATGCTGCTCAAACATTTAAATAATGTAAAGCACATGCAAGATTTCTCAATGTTCATGCAAATTAATAGAAAAGAGTAGATAATTTATCATTATTTTTCTTTTTAACACTTATGGCTAGTCTATAAATAATATTGGTAAATTGGACAAGTAAAAAAAAGCCAGACCTGAATTATAGTGAAAGTGCGACCATAATAGTAATATTGGTCTGTAATCCTTGTCTGTATGCTTAAGAGATCCAGTTTTTTTCCTTTCCAGACCAGCTCCCAGCAAGCGGTGCAGGTGGCGGCGCAAGAGCTGCTAACGTTTCTGTACAGCTTGCTTGGAACTGGTCTGGAAAGGAAAATAACAGCCAAATTAGGCAGGACTCACCCTACCCAGGTCCCTCCGAACGGGTCTCCCTATGTAGCCTCCCCGCTGAACTACCCCAGTGTTACCCACCCAAAAGAAGCCCACCTTCCGATCTCTTCCAAGCTCCCGCTCTTTCCTGCACGAACAAGCTGGGGGTGTGAAAAGCACTTCCCCTCTACTTGCATGCTGTGACTGGCTCTGCACCCCCCCAAGACCAACCAGACGCCGCTACCTGGGGCCACAGGCTGCTACCTGGGTGCAAAGGGGGATGAAGAGCCAGTAATAAACAGCATGCAGGTAGAGGGGAAGAGCTTTTCGCGCCCCCAGCTCATTCGCTGCAGAAAGTGGGTGCTTGGAAGAGCTTGGAGGGCGGGCTCCTTTTTGGGTGGCCGATCAATATTGGGTCACAGAATTCAGTGTGGAGGCTGCGTAGGGAGACCCATTTGGAGGGACCTGGGTGGGGCGAGTCCCTTTCGGAGGAGGAGGAGGATGGAAAGGCTACGACATTTGCCTCCATAGACCTTTGCCTTTTACCATATAACAAATCAGGTGAAATAAGGTATAATCCCTGAGCTAATCACACCTCCTAGTAACTTCCCAGCTAATATTGGTGCTTTTTCTTTTTGCAGTACAAAAGTAGTTTTTCCCCTGTGTTCTTACAAAGCTTTTTTTTTAAAAAAAACTTTCCAGTTTAGCCTATAGTTATATTAAGAATTTCTTAGTGATCTCTCACTCAAATGTGAACCATCTGCCTTTGCTTAGATTAGCTTTGATTAGAGTTAGGATCCCTGATCACATCAAGACTTCTACTGATTTTCAGATTCTGAAGATAGGAGCCAGTGAGAAGAGGCAGTGCAACCTCACTTACTACTCTGTAGAGGATAAATGACAATGAAGTCTTAATGGAAAGTTGAAGTGGAACGTGTAACTTTGCCTTTCAAAACAAATACTTAGGGATGTGGCTCCTGAGCTACAAGTTTACTTAAAAGGTAATCATTAAATAGAAGAAACACTGAGCACAGTTTTCTACTTTGTTTTCACCTTATTAAAGCAAACTGATTTGTTTCTTGCTTTCAACTGATTTTTTAAAAATTATCTTCTGTTTTATATCAGAGATGTGTAATTTTTGCAATCAGAATATTCCATTTGACTTTTGAGTGACTTGCCATGTAACACAGTCCAAATAGCTCTCCAATTTTGCAAGTAATATTGTAGGTTCAGGTTGTGCTCTCCCTTTAAAAAAAAACTTTTAAATACAAAATATTTATGGTTCCAGACCAATAAAAATGAAAAATGTAAAATAGAGAAAAAACCCCATACCTAATACAATAAATAATGACAACAGGATATCACTAGGCTTTGCACCATAATTGTTGCTAGAAACTTATGTATTGTAGATGGAAGATTGTAATTTCTTGATCAGAGAGAAAACAAAATTTCTGATGATAAAGAGTTTATGAATGCCAGGAATAGAATGACTAGAATTACAATACATGGATTACTGACTCAACCTCTGTATTTAAGAACTATGAATCATCCCTGGAGAATCTGCAGTTATGCTATAATAGATTGAATTATTTTGGCTCTGTTGTTTTCTTTGGGCTCTGAATCCCAAATCCTTGGTTTAAGATCAATTTAGTCTTTATCTAGATTAAGTAAGACTGCACAATATGTTAGATTGGAATCAACTTGCCACCTCAGGGTTAAGGAAAATCTATGTAGCAAGGTGAGGTGAACCAGAGATTCACCCCAAAGAATTTGTTTGTCAGGGTTCCAAATAGCATCCCAAACTAAATCAGAGTCCGAGGCAAAGTATTCCTCAACGTTCCAATTTATTAGCAGAGCCATGTTGGCACATCTGGGAGAAACCTGAATCTGAAGTCCCCAGGGTTTCTCCACCCAGTTGAAAGTTCAAGCCCTTGTCCCCACTCCCTCCAAGTCCATCAAGTTGATGAATCTCCAACTGCCAACTTGGCAGGATCCACCCATCTCCTTCCATGCAGGTGCAGGGGTGCGAAGACAAAAGATGACCTTGACTATCTAGAAATAATTTGTTGTGGCTACATACATACAGCTCTCATGCAATTCCCCCTCCCAGCTTCCCACAGTAAAGAAGCCACATTAAAAGACTATAAAGTGTGGCAGGCCAAAGACCCCAACTAAAATGGCTTCGGCCTGACACTGTTTCAGCCAAAATCTGAGATGACGAAGTCTCAGATGGCTCTTGAAAGAAATGCAGCAAAGCTATCTCCCAGGGGTGTCAAACTCGCGGTGTCACGGCATCACGTGACATATTGGGACTTCCCCCCTTCGTTAAACTGGGTGTGGGCGTGGCCAACACGTGACACATCTGGCCCATGGGCTGTGAGTTTGATAGCCCTGCTCTACCCAACAAGGACATTTGAAGTTAAGCACATGGGAAAAGTAAGGCTTTCAGAAATGTAGATTGACAGCTTCTAAAGTAGGGGCAATCTTATAACAGAAAGTTGTGCACCATATCACAGTAAGCCCAGAACTTTTTTTATACAGTTCTATTGCTACAAGTATGCAATAATTGCCTTAATAGCATATTTTAAGATTGCATTAAGAACATTTTGAGCACTAAGAGAGAGCTCACTCAATTAAGCTATTCCAACAGGTAGAAGGATTAGAAGTGTGTGCCTTGATACTTGAAGTCCTTAACCTGATCAATTGGTCTTTAGTTAGTTTTTTATTTAACAGGGGACCTAAAGCACTTTCTAGAGAAAATTAGAACCTTAATTTTTAAATGAATGATTCAAGAAATTTCATAGAACATAAGGATGCTAGTTGCCTCTAATCTGCATTGTTGTATTTTGCTGTAACAGAATTATCAACTTCAGAAGGCAATGATCAATGGATATTGTGGCTAATCCCCTCTCATGAAGAACTGAATCAAAGGGTGCTCTTAAATCCACAGAAGCTGCATTGGTAGGGCCAGAATATTTTTCAGCTAAATAGTACAACATTGCACATACGGTAACAAAAAATTATTTCATATTATTTTGACTACTGTATTACATTATCTGTAAGTGTAAGTTTCATAATAGGATTATTTTATTGGTAGAATGAAAAGGGATTGTATAACTTTAAAACAGAAAGGAAAACATATTTAAACAGGGACAATTAGGAAATAAAAAGCTAATCATAATTAATGGTATCTTGCTCAGGCTCCTATAGGCAATTTACATAAATTTTCATTAAGGCAGGTAATACATTTTCTTCAAGAAATTAGACAATCTTGAGATAGCTGAGCTTGAAAAATGCTTCGTGAACTATTAATTGTCAGGTAATAACCTAAAATATAGTTTGGGGAGGAAAAATATGCAGGAGGCATTGGTTTCCTTCAAAGAAGAATACTGTGTAGACAAATACTTCTATGTGATAGAGGTTAATTGTTCTAGTGTTGATCCTGAGCTCATGGGTAAATCTGAGGCATATAATGGGTACATACACATGCTTGGGAGATTATAAAGATATTTTGGTTAATATCAGCAGATTTGAATTCTTTGTGTAAAAACACAACTTTTTTTAAAAAAAAAAACCTCTGAAAAAATTGAAAAAATTAATTTTCACCCCATTAAATGACACCCTTCCATTAAATGACACATTTTTACTAGTCTATTGCTATGTGCCACCTTGCCAAGATGTGATTTATTAAGTATCACTGCTAAATATAAACTTGAAAGAAACTATAGTAATTGGATCTTATTAGGAACCTTGTTTACGTGGCATTGTAATGGTTTATTAATTTGTATCGGTCCATGGCATAATTGTAGTTTGGGGCAAATACAGATTAACACTGGTTCGGGCCATGAAGTTGTCATATGAGACCAAGCAGTGGTTTCAAAATTGTGGATAATTAATTTCATGCAGATAGATACAGTGACTGCTTCAGTTATGGTTCTAAAAGATACATTAGTAACTTTCTTATTTCAAGATTCTCCTTTCAGATTCAAATCTTGGTGAGGTGGGAACCAAGCAATCTCGGGTCAGACCAAAATATTGTATAAAGGTGGAAATAGATTTTTCCAATCCTATGTAAAGTACTGGGAAGAAATGACTAAAAAAGTCAATTGGCTCTAAAGGAGGATAAGGCCTAAAATTTAAAACCCTGAGACTGATAAATATAGAATTTATCTTCTTGCATGCAAAAACAAAAACAAAAAACAATAATCCCAATTTGTAAAGCTTGTTGCCACAAAATGTTTTTCCCCTAGTTGTAAGATTAAGTCAGAGATGGGGATTTCCTGGCACTTCACCAGAATTTTTCTCTACCCTTGTTTCTACCAGTTCGGGCCAAGACTCTCAGAATTACTAGATTTCAATGCATAGCATCTGGAGAAGGGTCTCAACCTCATTATCCAATACTGTCCAGCCTTAGCAAGCAGGATTGGAATGGAATCAGCCTTTTTAGGCCAGTCTTATTCCGGTGTGTGCTTACACTGGGTCCATGCTTGCTGTTGCTCAGTACATTTTAATAATTTAGATTGTATTTTGCTTTTATTCCTCTGCCTCCTCCCTATGTAAGCTATGTGCATAGTAAGCTATAGTAAGCTCCATAGTAAGTTATGTGCATAGATTTAATAGCGAATCAGTTTACACTGGTATGGGAAATAACCAGCCCCTGATTGAACCAGACTGATAAGAGTCTTATGTGTCAATCCTGTTCAGCCTATTCTCAACATGTTGTTTCTCCAAGGTTGTTTTCTTCAGTTCCACAAATAAATAATATACATGTTTCCATTTCTCCAGGAGCTTGAAATGCAATCTCCTTCATAGTAACAAACTCGTGACATACCCATCTAAGAGGCAATCATTCAAAATTACCTACTGAGTTTCCATGGTGAAAGTGGACTTGAAGCTAAATCCTAGTACCAACTCTACTCACTATCTCACTTGGGCTCTCAATAGATAATAAAGGGAACTAAAAGTACCGACAAGGGCTTCTTAAAGAGAGAATACTCCTGGGTCAATCAACATTTACATGTTGTGAGATAGTGATGATTTTGGAATAGAGGGGAAATGATTTGAAAATATTTCTGGACAGGTTGTTAATATGAACGATAAAGTAACTAGCATGGGCAGATATTGGTGTTCCTAGAAGGATATATGTTACACCTCTACTCTATGAGTGCATTGGTTCCCAGTTTGCTTCTGGATGCAATTCAAGGTGCTGGGTCTAACGTTTAAAGCCCTACATGGTATGGCAGCAAGTAATATGAGGAACCACATCTCTGATTACTTCAGCCTATCCTATCAGGTCAAGCAGGAGAGGCATATTGTGGATCCCATCCACTAAGGAGTTCCACCTGACAGAAACCAGGAGACAAGCCGTTTCTGCTCTGGAGCCCACCTTCTAGAACAGTGTTTCCCAACCTTGGCAACTTGAAGATGTCTGGACTTCAACTTCCAGAATTCCCCAGCCAGCGGATGCTGGCTGGGGAATTCTGGAAGTTGAAGTCCAGACATCTTCAAGTTGCCAAGGTTGGGAAACACTGTTCTAGAACATCATCCCTTCTAAGGTCAAATTAGTTCCAACCTTTATGGCCTTTCAGAAAGCCCTCAAAAATGTTTTTTAATCAGGCCTGGGGCTCTCTGACAGCAGAGAGCCTATGCATTGGTTGCACCATGTATAAGATCTTAAGTAACCCTCTCACAGTTTTGGTTTTACTTATGTTGATTATTAATTGTTTTAATTGATTTTTACACTCAGTTTTAATGTTTGGTTTTGTTATATGCCATCTAGAGTCACCTTGAATGAGACGAACAGCCATGTAAATTTGATTAAATAATTAATTAAATAAATAAATAATAAGTTGAAGCTATATGATCTGTGAAGCCTAGCAATTTTGTCAAATGAGACTGTACAAAAAGAGGACAACTATTTACAGTATATGGCATGAACAGATGGATGGATATTGTGGATTTAGAGATGGTTATGCCTTTTTTTTTGGTGATGGACAATTTCACCCATCATTTTGTATGCAACCTAACAGATCGTCCTTCAGAATATGGGATTTATGAGGGAAAGTAACCTACCCCTGCAGTAAGTAGTGATTTAACATGAATAGGAGCAAACCTGCAATTTGCATATTGAGAAGTAAAATGAATATTTTTTACTTTTGATTTATATTTAACCAAATGTTAATATGTATAAAGGCCAATTTGAAATCCCCAAACTTTTTAAATTTGACCATATTAACTATTTGCCTTATTGAGACAAAGAGCAAGCTATATATAAGATGAAAAGTATTAAATTGTCATCCTATCCAGGCAAGAGAGAAACATTAAAGGATAAGAATTTAATTTCGCTGCAATTCATACAGATCAGACTTAGAATGAAATGTAAATATGACAAATGAATCTATTCTAAAAGGGGAAGACCTCTGCACTTCATATGCGACTGGTATATCTTTTTTCAAATGTATCTGATCCATTCTGTATATTAAAACTAACCTACTAGTGCAGTAAAAAAAGCCCCCTTTATGATTCTGTCCAGATAGAAGTAATTCAGATAATTTTAGCTTTGGATATAGTTCTTTTCTTTCCAGTGCCAGGAACTGAGTGCTGAGAATTGCTTCAAAGGTTTTGTAATCCCATGCTGTTCTATTTTCAGTTGCCTCTTTTAATGTCATATGGAAACCATACTATTCCATAATTATAGGCTAAATGGAACTGCCCTGCCCCTCTTTTTTTGTGAAGATCTTTTTAATGACTTCTATCCCAGAAACTATCCCCTCTTTATTGCTTCACTGAATATTTCTGTTTTTCTCTCTTTATTCAAATGTTCTTGTTAAACATTCCATGTTGCTGCTTGATACAAAAGCTGGTGTTTAGAGTCTGCTCTTTCATTTATAGTTTGTAAATATGAAGAATAGGGTAAATGTTAGGTTATGAAGTATTGGGTAGGATGAATTATATTTTGTCTTAGTTCAGTGGTTGATGAAAAGCATATTGGGCATGAGATGGCCTTCCATGTAATAATTTTTAATGTATATGAGTACCACTCATGTACTTCACTCAAATAAAAGAAATGTTTCCATTACCAATATATTTTTAGTGTGCACAGTAATAAATAACCTGGTCAAACAATGTTTATAGTACTTATATACCATTTATATTTTATATAAATATCTAAAATATCTGAATACTTTATATTTAGGTATTTTATAATTGCATGAATATATTCTTAAAATACTTTAGTAGTCATTAGTTGACAGTGATTTGTTGACACCTTCTTTCTTCTTCCATTTATGAAAAATATACAGTATTTTACACCATATGGAAAGGAATTAAAGACCTTACGTGTGATAATTCACATTACATACGTGTAGTTTCTTAATTGAAATTGGAGAGCAAATAGGTTTTGCTTATCTACTTTAATGCTACAGCTACCATGGCAATTCATGATGTGAATTAATCACTTATACATATAGATTTTACTGCCAAATCTTACACTGATTTACTATAGCATGAATAAATTCAATATAATTGTTTTTTGTTGCGAATATGAAAGTGTAGATCAGCACTATGGTCAAATTTGAATGCTACAACAGAATCTGTAAGAACTGAATTCACTGTTGTTGGGGCTCATTGTGTAGAGAAGAAATCTGAGACAGCAATCCATTGAAAAAAGTAATTGGTTTGCCTGTTTTTCAATTTAAGTATTCACATTTAAGTCAATATTATCTTTGGTAGGAAAAAATGTAAGCTTCTTAAAGCTGCTTTAATATTTGATATGTGTACTTGTTCCTCCAGTCCAGTTTCAGTAGCAATATAGAGTCAACATGAATGCATATGTCAAGCAGAAGCTTCCAGGAAGATGTCCTTCCTTTGCTTCCTCTTGTCTAACTCAGCCCTATTAATTTTACAAGTTTTTGCTTCTTGTCATCTCTCTTTGCAACTTTAAGATGGAAATCTATAACTAAGCGTTGAGAGAACCAGTCAGTATCTTAATCTTGCGTGCTTTTTTATGGTATTTGAATGGTTTTACAACTTGAAACAAAGACAGTAACTGCTACTGTGTGTGGAATATATGGGCTTTTAATATTGCACTAGGGAATAGAGGTAAAGTAGTTTACCAGTAGCTTTGAGTTTTACTAGAATTGTAATAGGGCTTCACATTTCATCCTCATGGTCCTTAGAAAAGCCAAACCTGTTGGAAAATAGCTTTTCATTCCTGCTTAGCTTCCAAGTTAATACCAAAGAGAAGGTGCTAACTTCTAGCTCTGTCTACCATTATGCTGATAGGACTTTTCAGTAGGTAAAATCTTGAAAGTAGAATTTTACTATTTTAAAATTACTGATTTAATGAGATGGTTTGAGAAAGATATTGTTATTAATATTGAGAAAGAACAACAATTGGCACTGAAACTCTCAAATGAAAACAAATTTTCCATAGTGTTTACATTGTTGTTTTTGGAAAATGGTCCATTGGCAACATAGTAAAAGCTGCTAGTTAGGTGATCTGTTTCAATATACCTTAGATAATTTATTGTTCTCGATTTTACTTGGAAGCAAGCCACTCTGAGATCAGCACAGTGATTTCTATCTAGACACGTTCATGCAGGAATGAGGATTTGACTCCAACCTAAGGTTTTTACTGTTAAATATAAGATTGAAACTTTTCATACCTAATTTACACTCAATTATATATCTTAGGAATTTAAGATTCACTTTGTGTGTGTAAGTTTTCAGTATTCTTTCTGCCTTCCTGTTTATATGGAAAATAAGAGCATAAAGCCTGTATCATATTTACTGGAATGCACAGGTAGTTATTTTAAATATATTTATATTAATAGCTGTTAATAAATTTAAAGCTAGTGAATGCAGAATCAATAAACTCAAAATGCATATACTAGCTAACATTTATCAAAATGGCCAACAGTTACTTCCAGATTGAAGAGGCAAGGTGTGTGTGTATGTGTGTGTGTGTGTAGAACCAGAACACATACACTGTGTAGGGCCTTCTGTACTATAGCACCTTGTGGTAGTATATAAGAAAAAAGAGGCGATAAATCTGTTGAGTAAGGCTGTACCTAGTGATAAAATGTTTCAATCCAAAATAGTGTTTATTTATTACAAAATCTTATTACTGATTGTCTTCTTGTAGTGACCAATCGTTCAGTGACCGTCTGAAGTTACAAGAGTGCTGAATGTGCTGAGTCCTTGTGGCCATTACAGCATCTCTATGATCACATGATTGCAATTTGGATGCTTGGCAACCAGTATGCAATTATGATGGTTGTAGCATCCCATGGTCATGTGATTGTCATTGTGACCTTCATATTTGGCTTCTGACAAGAAAAATCAATGGGGAAGCCTGCAGGAAGACCCATGTGCAATTTGCTTAATGACCACAGCTGGAATTGGTACTGGTAAGTTGGTATGACCACATGATTTTTCACTTTGTGAAAATGGTGTCAGAATTTCCCAATTATGGTTGTTAAATGACCTGTCGTAGCGTTATTTCCATCTAATGCAGCAGTTCTCAACCTGTGGGTCATGACCCCTTTGTGAGTCGAACGACCCTTTCACAGGGGTCACCTAAGACCATCGGAAAACACATATTTCTGATGGTCTTAGGAATGAGACCTCTCTCTCTCTCTCTCTCTCTCTCTCTCTCTCTCTCTCTCTCTCTCTCTCTCTCTCTCTCTCTCTCTCTCTCTCTCTCTCTGTTTCTCTCTCTCTGTCTGTCTGTTTCTCTCTCTCTGTGTGTGTCTCTGTGTCTCGTCTCTCTCTCTTTCCCTCCCACTCTCTCTCTCTCTCTCTCTCTCTCTCTCTCTCTCTCTCTCTCTCTCTCTCTCTCTCTCTCTCTCTCTCTCTCTGTTTCTCTCTGTGTGTGTGTCTCTCTGTGTCTCGTCTCTTTCTCTTTCCCTCCCTCTCTCTGTTTCTCTCTGTCTCTTTCTCTCTCCCTCTTTCTCTCTCTCTCTTTCCCTTCCTCCCTCTCTCTCTCTCTCTCTCTCTCTCTCTCTCTCTCTCTCTCTCTCTCTCTCTCTCTCTCTCTCTCTCTCTCTCTCTCATCTTCTGGAGGCAGGGGGAGGTGAAAAATGGGCCATTTCACCCATTTTTTGGCCTCCTGGGGCATCTATGTGCCCTGTTTTTCACCCCCCCACCTTCAGTAGCATTCTGCAGTCCAAAACCAGGCAAAAAGGGCTCATTTTTTTTACCAAAAATGGGCAGTTTTCACCCGGTTTGGGCTCCTTCCATTAAACATGAAACTCAGTCAACTGAAATGTGTCACAAATATCATTGACTGGTGCTGATGGTTGATACGGGTTGCTGCCAGTGTCCTAGGTATCAACCAAGTATTTTCTTAAAATATATGATGTTCCGAATAGCACAGTTTTTTGCAGTTGTGCTGGTATTATTGCAGGAAGCTGCAATTTCTTGATGTGTTTTGTAAAATTCTTGGACATGGTACCAAGTGCCCCGATGACAATGGATATCACTGTTACATGTTTCTTCCATAGCAATGTAGTTTCGATGGCCAGGTCGTGATATTTCGTAATTTTTTCCAGTTCTTTTTCTTCAACTCTGGCATCTCCTGGTACAGCGATATCAATAAACTGTACACACTGGCCCTCAACAACCATGATATCTGGCGTTGTTGTTGTTGTTGTTGTTGTTGTTGTTGTTATTATTATTATTATTATTATTATTATTATTATTATTATTATTATTATTATTATTCATAAAACTCGATGAGGTAATCAGCTTTAGGATCTTCTATTCATACATAAATTCTAATCTCATTTTTAGATAATATAAATACTGTATAACAGTAGTAAGGTTTGTTATTTGAAAATGTGCTTACCTAATATCCAGTGAAAAATCCTTAATGGGAAAAATAATCTCATCAGTTTATTTTCAGATAAATGGTATTAGTTATGCATGCTAAGTATGACATTTTGTAAATAAATACTGTAAATCCTTTTCCTATGGCAAACTCTGCTACATGAAAGTTGTGTTATTTTTTTATTACTTTCTAATGTTGATCAAAAGCCTGCTACTCCATTTCATAAATACTTCCATTGTCTGCAAAGTTCTTTTTCAATGATTTAACTTTCAATATTAAGTCAAGAAAGAACTCTTTAACATGACCTATCTTAGTTTAATTTAAAAAGTGCCTCGCTAAAGTTGTATGATACCATAGGGGTATGTTTTTAAATAAAACTTGTGAAATTTAGAAATTGGAGAAAATAGTTTTAGGAACCTGATATATTCTGTTATTAACATTAAAATTATAATAAAATTGTACAGAATATTCTGATTTTCTTTTTTTATGTAGTTCTGCAATAGAATATAATTCAACAAAAATAATGGTCATCTATGGATTACATAAGATTTAAATACATTCATTTTACCCTTAAAACTATTATCTTTATTATATTATAATTCGTTTTCTTGCTGTGTTGCATTAAGACAATGAAAATTGGAAAGACTAATTTTACTGAACAGTTCAGAGCTTAAAAAACATAAAAAGATTTAATACCACTGAATAAGATATTTGAATGTAGATTTAATTTGACACAGCTGTAAATACAAGCTTGTATGGTCATTGTGCAGCATTTTCTGGGTTATAAGCAGTTAATCAACCGTACTGCATATGCTTAGAGCATCCTTCGGTCATTCTACCGATCTAGCAAATTTCCACATCTCCAAAGTACATTGAGAATGCTGTTTCAATCAAGCTACAGTAGTTGTAACCCCAATTTTTATGCAGGAACACAGTAGGGGAAAGCAGCTGTTGCATACCTGAGTCTTAGAAAATTCTGCAGGTTCTGAAGAAAAATAGATTTTTGAACAATTCCTTAAAGGCACATTTTATGCTAATTAGCCTAGTCTTGAAGTGTAACAGATATTACTTCTTCAGTTATAATATTCATGGGAAAACTACAGCATTGATTTTGAAACTACTTTGTCATATTCTAGACATAAATGGGAAAAAGTGCAGTTGGATGCACCTTTTATTATGCTCTCAGAGAACATGATTGTTTTTCTCATTTTACAGATGAGAATATAAAGCATTGCTAATACTGAAAATAATTTGTGCTCTTACTATACTTCAATATTTATTCTTTATATTTCTCTCTAAACTCACATATATTTAGAAACAAAAAAGGCTTCCCATAAGTCTCCAGATTTGTGATATTGTAGATCAGAGGACTATACCTGTTTTTGCAGTTGATTTCATTCTGAACAATCTATAGCAATAGCAATAGCAATAGCACTTAGACTTATATACCGCTTCATAGTGCTTTACAGCCCTCTCTAAGCGGTTTACAGAGTTCAGCATATTGCCCCCAACAATCTGGGTCCTCATTTTACCCACCTCGGAAGGATGGAAGGCTGAGTCAACCTTGAGCCTGGTGAGATTTGAACAGCTGAACTGCTGAACTGCTGAACTAGCAGTAGCCTGCAGTAGCCTGCAGTGCTGCATTTAACCACTGCACAACCTCAGCTCTCTTCTAAAATGTTCTATTCACTTGAGTGAATAGAACTGGATAGGCTTGAACTATATTTTTCATGCCTACTAATTTAGATTCTAATTACACTGACTGAGTACCAGACAAATCATCTTAGAGATTGATGAGGCAGAGACCACATTTCTCCATTTGTTTAAACAGAATTGCAGTTGACCTCTTGATAATACATACTGCATGAAGATAGAAAGCTAAAGTTATTTTATATTTATTTGGAGAGTTTCTTTAATTAAGATTACTATTAATGTAGCCTTTGCTATTTAATGAAACATATTTTTAAGTGTGATGGTGTATCAGTTGTGAGAATTATCACCATTAATTCAACATATTTTATTAACATAGTTTTGGAACTATGTGATGGGAAATCTTTGTAATTTTTGCTACATACCTCAGCTTACGACCGTTTGTTGAACGAAGGTTTGATGTTCCACCAGCATTGGGAAAAAAATGACAGTATGACTCATCTTCAAAGTTATGACCACTGCACCATTCCCACGATCATGTGATCGCAATTCCAGTGCTTGGCAACCAGCTCACATCTTGCAGTCTTGTCATTGTGATTTGTGACCTTCCCAGTCAGCTTCTGATACGCAAAAGTCAATTGGGGAAACCAATTTACTTAAGAACTCTGATAAAAATGGTTGTAAAATTGGGTCTGCTCAATATGATAGCTTGCTTTATGATTGTGCTGATTTATGATGGAAATTCCAGTCCCAATTGAGAACCACCTGTACTCATGAACATTTTCTCATTCTGTTCTCTGTCCAGATGACTTAGCTATCCTTTCTATTCTTTCAAAGAATACTTTCATGTTGATCAATTTATTTTAATAACTTCATTTGTATCATTGTTTATTGGGTTATGTTTGTTGTTCACAGACATGTACATGCATCCATACCTTACAATTTCCTATGTACATCTTTCCTTTTGTAACATATCTTCACTAATGATGTGTTCTGGGCTGTTTGCCTTGTCCTTTCAATGCTTAGGCCTCAGAAATAGCTTGCTACACAGGTAGTCCTCAGTTAATGATGGAAGTTGAGACCGGAATTCCTACCACTAAGCAATGCAGTAATAAAGTGCAATGTTATATGATTTAGTGGCTTATCAATAGAAATTCTGGCAATTCTGATTGCTTTTGTTAAATGAATCATCAAGGTTTGTCATGTCACCATTTGCAATCTCCTGCCAGTTTCTCCATTGACTTTGCTTGTAGGAAGCCATCAAAGAAAGTCCCAAATCCGATCACATGACTCTGGGATGTTGTGATGGCTGGAAATTTGAGGATCAATCATAAGTACCACTTGTTCAGTGCCATCGTAAGTTTGAATGATTGCTGAAATAGTAGTCACTAACCTGTATATCATTTGAGTATATGGATCGATCTCGATCTTTCTCTCTCTCTCTCTCTCTCTCTCTCTCTCTCTCTCTCTCTCTCTCTCTCTCTCTCGCTCGCTCGCTCTCTCTCTCTCTCTCTCGCTCTCGCTCTCGCTCTGAAAATACACATAACAGGCTGTTAAATACCACATTTAATTTGGAGAAGGATAGTGCAAGTTCTAATATCAGTATTAACATTTTTCTTCTAAAAAGACGTAAGTTTGCTGAATTACTGCATCTCCACTCACGAGCTGAAAATCCTGTTTGGATTTCCGCTTCCTCTCATCTCTAGGGGCTAGCTGAAAAAGCTTCCTGCTAAAGGATTTCAGCTTCTGCCTGCTTGAGTTTCAAATCTTTCATCAGGCAGTTGTTTCAAAGTGAAAAACAGCTACCTGCCAAGGGATTTCTGCTCCCACAATCCTCCTGGCAGGTGGCAGCAATAGCTTGTAAACTTCCCTGCCAGCTTCCTTACTGATTTTCTAGAGAAGTTGGCAGAAAAAGTTTGCAAATGGCAATCACATTATTGTAGGATGCTTGGCAACCAATTATAATTGCAAACTGGTTAGTTCAACATTTATAGGGGTAATTCAACATTTTCCAATGGTCAGATGTGCTTTATAGGCTGTAAAGCACCCTTTCCGAGGCTATTTTTAATTCAATCTGTAGTTGAATGAATGGTCATAAATGGAGGATTACCTTATTGTATTTCTAGGAATTCTTCTTGGAACTTAAAATTCAAACCTCATGTGTAGGAGGTTTTTTCTTTCCCATAATTTATAGTATATAAATATATCGGATTGCATATTTGAAAAAATGATGTAGTATATGATGGCATAGGGTCTGGTTATTTGAGGGACTGCCTGTGTGTCCCATGATAACTGCCCAGCCAATTTGATCATGCAGGGTTGGCACACTCCAGGTCCCCTTGATTAAACATTGTCATCTATCAGGACCTCAGAAGTGCACCTTCTGTAGATCAGCATCTACCCTCTGGAATGAGATTCTGTACAAGATTCAGATGTCCCCACTCTCTGGTTATTTAAGAAGAGCCATGAAGATCTGGTTCTTCACCTAGGTCTTTGGTGAGGAAGATTGAGACCCCTCACTTCGTTCTATCTGGTCTGTGACAGTTGCCATCTTTTACTGATTTTATTGCAATTACTTATTACTTTTTTGATTGTTGTGAGCTGCCCAAGTCATTGGGAGTCAAGCAGCATGCAAATTTAAGAAATTATTATTACTAATTGTGTCTGTTGATCAACAACTATCTATCTTCAGTAAAAGAATGAAGTCATATAAATGGAGAAAGCTAAATTATATTATAGTATTGTGTAAACACATATGTGTATGTATATATTTATTTATTTTCATGAAGTTAACACCAAGAGTATGTAGAACACATGGATACTAGTGCAGTATTCCATATGAACTTATACATTTTTAAATTTTTTTTATTAAATCTATTAAATAAGAAAATAAACTAACCCAACCAATATATAAGAAAGAAAAAAGAAATCCAACAAAAAGCTAAGACTTCAAGAAAAGAAAAAAGGTGAAGAAAAATGGAAAACGAAGGCAAAGATGTAAAGAAGTAGTTTCCAATATTCTTCATAGGAGTTATAAGTACAAATACAGTATATTTTCATTCTCAGTCTAAAGCAGGGCTGTGGAGTCGGTAGATAAATGTTCCGACTCCGACTCCTCAGTTTTTTGTACTTCCGACTCCGACTCTGACTCCCCGACTCCGACTCCTCTGTATTAATATGTGAATGTATTTTATACATTCCTTGAAGGAAAGAAAGGCAACATACATGTCATTATCACAGGACTACTGGCTGGGAAGCCGACAGTCTACTGTATTGAACAGTTTAAGCAAAAGACAAACACAATGAAAACAACAAAGTTTTGTAAAAAAAAATTTTTTTATTAATATTATTAATCAAGTGGCTGGATAGTAGCAGCAGGCATAAACATCAGGAACAGGAACTTTATCAGTTCAAAAATACAAACCACATTATTTGGTTGTTTTAGAACAAAAACAAAAAGCTTATCTATATGAACCAAAAACAAAATTTGTAAAACCTAGAAATGGTGTATATTAATCTTGAATTGTAGTTATAGGCTTAGCAAATGCAAATCAATTCAATGTAGAGTTCTAAGGAAGAGAATTGCCTCTGCCAGATCCTCTTTCATAGAGGCTCTTAAGTCAGTATTATTTTTAGGGCTGAAAATAATCTTTTGACATTGACTTGGGTGGGTGGCATTGCAGTAACTATTCTGGCCACATCACTAACGATCTCTGGATAAACAAGGATGGCTTCTTCAACAGTAAGTTTTGATGAGCGATCATACTTTTCAACTTCTTTTAGTGCTTTATAAAACTCCTGTTGGAACTTTTTTATTTGGACATTTACTGGTTCTGTAACGCTTATGCGACGTTGCTTTCCTTTAGCAACTTCCATTTTGTCTAATAAGGAATCAAAGTCTAATTCTTCATTTGAAGAAGATGATCCTGAGTTACCACTATTGCTTAAAAGAACTTCATCCTCCTGTGGAGGTATTTCAGGTTGTAATCCCTTCATGCGAACTGCTACATCATAGAGGGACTTTTTCCCAGTAGCAGTCTGTTCACTGTTCAACAAAACTCGGCTCATTGGGTCGACATAAATAGCCGCTAACAAGATTTCATTTTCCAGCAAAAGACTCTCTCTTTTCATCATTGAAGATGCAATGCCCTCAGCTATTAACCCTCCATTTTTGTTCAGGCGATATAACAGGCTCTTCCATTCCAAGAGGAATTTACCCGGGGTTAGATCGTCACATTGCAACCTCTTGGTGACAGTGAAGGGGTGAGAAAGAAGGTTCTCCAGCTCTTTTGTTTGTGTCCACTGGCTTTCAGTTAATGCAATATTTTCATTGTCCATTTCTTCTATGATGTCTTTAAGTTCAAGCAAACGCTTCACCATTAAATAAGTGCTTCCCCAGCGAGTAGTTTGATCCAAAATGGCTCCTTTTCCTGCACGTCTTTTCAAAATTGCATCTGTTTTCGGGGGCCTGGCTGCAACAGTTACTTGCCGTAATTTGCCAATTAGTGTAGCTGCATGGCGATCTTTTAATCCATCTCTTATGGCAAGTTGCAGTGTATGAACAGCACATCGCATATGATGAATAGTAGCAAGCTTCAATGCTTCTTCAACAAAGTTGTCTAAAAAAATGTCAGCATTCTCTTCAGTTTCTAAACTTTCTCCAATACTTGTAGAGCTTTCTTCCTCTAACTCTAATATCTGTTTGTTACCTTCATCTGCGTTCATCTTCTCAATTGTGCTCAACATGTTAGAAGCGTTATCTGTCACAACACATAAAATCTGTTCCTTTTTAATTTCAAAATCTTTTAGAACACCCTCCACTAACTTCTGAAGGTAATCACTGGTGTGATGTGCCTGAGTGTCCTTTAATCCGAGGGTCTGTGTTATTGTTTTGTTATTTTCATCCACAAATCTAACATTAATAGCAAAATAATTGACTCTGTGACGTGTGCATGCATCCATTTTAAGGAAGACAAAACGTCCTTTCAGAACTTTCTGTAGTTCTTCTTTTTTACATTTGGCCTCCTCAATTATGTTTCCTTATACTTTCTCTTTCCAGAGAAACACCAAGTTTATTTGCCATTTCTCCATTTAGGCCCAAAAAGGCTGTCTGTGAAAAGAAGGATAGTGGTACACTATTCTTTACCACCATTTCAATAATGTGGTGTTTGAATTTTTCTGGTGTCATCCTTATGGTAACTTTGTCAGATATAAAGAATTTTCTTATTTGTGATTGTTCTCCAGTAGATTTCTGAACGTTTTTTGTCACAGAAGTAGATGCAATGTTTTCATTGCTATCTTTCTCATTCACGGCTTCTAACACTTTGGGATGAAAACGCTGTAAGTGTCTTTTCAAATTTGATGCTCTTGAAGGTGCATTTTTATCAGGCCCACTGAAACTGCTAATTTTTGCATCACATTGTTTTTCACCATCATCATCTTTTCTAATACATTGGCACACGTAATGTTTTCCATCACTTGATAATGCAAAGTGCTCATAAACTGTAGACTTTGTCGTGTTTGTTGTTAGCAGTCTTTTTGCCATTGTTTAGGATGCCTCTTTCCCTAAAATACAAAATATGTTATACTAACTGGCATATAATTAGATTTTTAATATCAACATACACAGTCTTGTAAGTTGTACATACATGGCTTTATACAAACAAATAAGCTATATATCCCAGCACTAAACCTAGACATGATTTGTCCTATACAGAAAAACATGTACAGACATGTACTGAACACACACACAACACAGAGCCTACATTTTAGTACTCAGAGCATAAAAACAATCTGCACTATACATAAACATTCATACATTCCTGCACCACACTTACAAACCTAGGATAGACAGTTTCTTCCAGAAACATATACACATGTCTTCCCTCATACATACCAGCAGGGACAGCTATGCAGTTTCTTCAAGAAACAAGTCTTCCCTCATACAGACAAGCAGGTGTAATGAAGAATTGATCTGTGCAGGGAGCAGAGTGAGACTGCACACGCCCTCCCATCAACCAATCACAGTGTCTGTGCTGGCAGCTCTGCTGATTCAGCACTTTCATCAGCTGATCAGGACACAGAACTCTTCAAGACACACAATTCTTCATTACACAGGCATGCAGGTTTTAAAATAAATCTAAACACTTACAGTTGAATCCAAGAAGCTGTTCCACCAAGTTCTTCTAAGCTCTTCTAGCGGAGAGAGGTAGTTGGGCAGAAGCTGCTGCCTTCTCCTTTCTGTGTGCTGATCTTCTGCTGAAGATAGGGCAGTGGGAGGATCCAGAAAGGGGCCTTTATTATAAAACATGATTTCCCTAGTAGAATCCCATAGTCATGTTTAAAGTTTAAGCTAACAATCAAAGTTTACAAGTTTTTATAGCCTTTTGCTGAATGACAGCAGTTTTTCCAATGGTTTACAGCTTCAGTCTTGAACTATTGATCCTCCATTCCCTTCACTTATACAAGTGTCTCTAGTCCTGCAAAAAACATATTTACTTAATCCCTTATCAGTGAGAGGCTAGGTTACCCATGGGTTCCCTGTAACAGCAGAACACAACACTATGCAAAGTATAAGTATTGCCGCTCCTAATTGTGTGTTGCGTGCCATATAGTGAAGCACATGAAAAGCATGCTTCTTCACGGTCACTTAATGTGTTCGTTTTGCGGTTACGTGAGGCACTGCATGCATTGGTCTTTATTCTTACAATAGAGAAGTCATTAATTATAACTTTTTGTGAATTGGGACATTTAAACTTGCTTTTTAAAATTCCAATCAAAATTTTGTAGGAGTCGGAGTCGGTATATTGTTTGCCGACTCTGACTCCGACTCCAGGTACCCAAAATTTCCTCCGACTCCGACTCCTCGACTCCGACTCTGACTCCACAGCACTGGTCTAAAGTTACATCTTCCCTTTCTTTTTATAATCTATACTGTCTAATCATCAAAATCATAAATCACGAGTTCATTTCCCCCCATTTTTACGCAAAAGTCCATTAGAGGCTTTCAGTCACCAATAGATAATGAATTGAACTTTTAAAAATCCCTTTTTACAATATATTTTGATCTCTAGTTGAAGTGATTATTGTCATCTGTTATCTCTAGACAGCCAACTCTATAGGTAGGTAGACTTCGTGAAATCATTTTGATTTCTTTTTTATTCTGGCATTCTTAGAAATGAGCGCTATGATACCTAGGCAGAGGGCAAGTGTCAATTTGAATAAATGGTATAGTTCCCTTTGATGTGATCCTCTTTTGTAATATATTGTTGAAGCCTTGGTGAATTTTATCTTCCCACTATTAAGGTGAGTTGAGGTAACCTGTGCAAGAGGAGCCTCATGACGATGGAGTTCAATCATGCCTACTGGAACAATTCTTCACTATAGAGTAGGAAAAATTATGGAAAAAGAACTCAGTATATTTCTGAATTTCTAGGCTTTCCAATAAATTTGGAATGAACCTGCAGGATCAAGATTAGTTTAATAAGATTATCAAAAGGATAATGATCAAAACTCACAAACAACAGTTCCAAGTTTGAATCAACTAAGGATCTCAGTTGTAACTGAAGATTTTAATATATTTTATTTTTTTTCTATTGTTTAGCGTCTTGTACTTTTCTATTATATTGACTGATAATTGAATAAATGGTTTTCTTTTTGCAGAGGAGACAATAAGGAAATCATTTTCCATCATTTTATTTTCCTTAAAAAAAAACCAACTAGAACAGTTGAGTTAAATATAAAACAGTGATAACTGACGTCCCACAACCCTATATAATCCATTAGCGATATCATGAGTAAGGCATACTTTCCTCCTGGGATATGTAAAATGAAGAGTGATTAAAACTCGAAAGGTAGACTTTCCTTCAGAGCCAGCAAATGCTGTCTTTGCCTAACTAAAAATAAAAAAATGCAAGTCTTGCTTGGAACTTTGACAAATGACTTTCTTTATGACACTTTGCCTTTCAGAGAGAGCAGAGATTAGAATCTTTTATTAAACAGCCCATGGATAATTTCTTTTATTATACCCATTAGAGACTCTGGATTAATAAGCAGAATGGCTATGGAAGATAATTTTTTTGTTAAGAGAACCTACTGATAACACTAACCTGGTGCTAGTTTGTCCCTTCAGTCAAAAATCTCTTCGAGAAAACATTAACTACCCGGAATATTATACGGAAATGCATCTAGCCCTTGTCAAGATGTTAATAAAATTACTTTTAACATTTGTTTTCGATCTGGACAAAAAAAAATACTATCAAGTGCTAAAAAAACCCTTCATTGTTTAGTTTGTGAATGCGTTTTTATTTCAGAAAAGTGAGAATATTTATTATACATGAAAGTAATAAGGTGCAAATGTACCTAGTAATACCACCACTGAGATAGCAGTATTGAAGTTTGATTTTATACTTTTTCAGTGATATTTTAGATATGAAGTTGGAATATGTTTAGAATTGCAACTTTCTTATTTTCTCTTTTATGCTTTATTTTTTAAAGTCCCAAATAAGCATTTAATAAGAATTGATATTTCTTCAGCTTTCTTCATTTACCATATTTGCAAATAGTTTCAGATATTGTTTTCTTTAAACACTTTTGTTGAAGGAAATAAGATTTACAAGGAACAAAATGAATACATCAGTGACTTGCTCCCTTTGTAGATTTAGCTTAATACAGGTAGTCCTCAACTTACAACAGTTTGTTTAGTGACCGTTCGACGTTACAATGGTATTGAAAAAAGTGACATGTCCATTTTTCACACTTATGTCCATTGCAGATCTCTCTGATCACATAATCAAAATTGGGACATTTAGCAGCTGGCATGTATTTATGATGGTTGAAGGGTCCCAGGGTCATATGATTACCTTTTGTGACCACCTGACAAGCAAAATGAATGGGGAAGCCAGCCACAACCATATTACCAACTTAACAAGTGCAATGATTCACCTAAAAACCATGGCAAGAATTCATAAATTGGGGCAAAATTAACTTAACAAATGTCTCACTTAGCAACAAATTTTTTTGGTTAAATTGTGGTCGTAAATTGAGGACTATCTGTACTACTAACACATTCCAGTAAGAAACTGCAGTTACAAGCAACCAAACCCACACTTGTTTTTTATTTCAGTAACTTACTGTGAGGGTCAATTTGATGCAGTAGTTATAGTACCAGACTGGAAACCAGTAGTTCATGCCTTTTAGTTTCACTGTAGGCATGAAACCAACTGGGTGACTTTGGGCCAGTGACACTCTCTCACATGGAGGCATATGGGTAAATCAGGGAAGGAAAATATAGCAATAGCACTTAGACTTATATACCGCTTCATAGTGCTTTACAGCCCTCTCTAAGCGGTTTACAGAGTTCAGCATATTGCCCCCAACAGTCTGGGTCCTCATTTTACTGACCTCAGAAGGATGGAAGGCTGAGTCAACCTTGAGCCGGTGAGATTTGAACAGCTGAATTGCTGAACTAGCAGTCAGCTGAAGTAGGTTGCAGTGCTGCTTTTAACCACTGCGCCACCTTGGCTCCTAATATGGTGGAAATGGGAAAGTAAGTGATGGTAGAGCAGTGATGGCGAACCTTTTTCGGCTCGGGTGCCAAAAGGGTGCATGCACGTGTGATAGTGTGCGTGCAAGTGTGCCCACACTCACAATGCAATGTCCTCTCCCGTGCATGCGCGCGCACACACACACACACGCTGCCCCCCACGCATGTGCACAACCCACACGCTGCCACACGCTTATTTCTTTTATATCATAATTATAATTTATCAACGATTGCTTCTGGATTAGGCTCAGATGAATGAATTGTTTTAAGTTAATGTATCCTATGTTTCCAAGGTCTGAAAAGCCAATTGACGAGGAAATTTACTGAATTGAAAAGTTAGTAGAAGCAGCACTTCTATCACTATTTGTGTGGAGTTTAAAATGGAGGAAGTATTACTATGCTTGATAATGTACCTTTTTATGCTAATTTCATGTCAAACTGGAAAATAAATTTGTTAAGTTCAGTTATATTCTTTAGCAATCCTATTTATTGTTGTCATGTAGTTTGATTATTTTTGTATTTGTTTTGTTTTTTTAGCCGAGCAATCAAGACAAACCAAGATCTTCTTCCTGAAACACCATGGATGCAGTTATTCTATAATGACTTTTGGGGCACTCTTCTGACCCACAGCGGGAGCCATAAATCCTACAGACCTCTCTGCACACTCTCTTTTCGCATTAACTATGCTATTGGAGGAATGGATCCTTGGAGTTACCATCTTGTAAACGTCCTTCTACATGCAGCAGTCACGGGTCTTTTCACTAATTTTTCTCGAGTGCTGTTTGGTGATGGACACTGGACCTTATTAGCTGGTTTGCTGTTTGCTTCTCATCCCATTCACACTGAAGCAGTGGCAGGGATTGTGGGAAGAGCTGATATTGGAGCTTGCCTTTTCTTTCTGCTCTCCCTAGTCTGTTATATTAAACACTGCTGTACAAGAAACTACTCAGAAGGAACCTGGGGCTGGATCTTGGGTGCCGGTCTGTGTGCCACTTGCAGCATGTTATGGAAGGAGCAAGGAGTGACCGTGCTGGCAGTGTCAGCGGTTTATGATGTATTTGTATTTCATAGGCTAAAAATGCACCAAATTGTTCCTGCTGTATATAAGGTGAGTGGAATTGTGTTTTGCAGTTATTGATTGTAACAGCACACAAATACACAAATTTTATCAAAAACAGAAATGAATTATGTAATGATTCAATCTGTCCTTGGGTTTTTTCCAACAACAGTAAGCACTGTACTTTTCACTTTGAAAGGATTTAGTTACTTTCACTATAAACAATGACCATGCAATCATTAGGTTTTATTTAAAGGATATAAACTTTTTCTAGAGAATCATACAACTGTAGGGATGGGAAGGGCCACAAGATCATTTAGTTCAACCCTTTAAAGTATGAAAACCAATTTTCCATAAGGGCTGTCTATCTGTTCCAGAGGTGGAGAACCAACAGATAGTCTCTTCCACAGTTGTATAGATCTATCAGGAAGATTTTTAAAAAGAATTATATTTAACTGAAATTTAGGGAATAACTTATATTATCTATTTCTGCTTCTAGCTTCTATGGAAAGTAGTTTTTGATCATGTTCCCTGTGGTTTCCCTTTATATACCTGAGCATGGCTATTTTTCAAACTAAGCATTATAAACTCCTTTAATCTATTATCTTGTAGCCTCTTTTATCCTGAAGCCTCTGAATCGTGTTTGTTGTCATTTTCTGAATATTTTCCAACCTGTCAATATCTCTCTGTAAATGTGATGCCTAGAATCATATACAGTACTCAAAGTGTGGTCTCACCAATGCCGGATAGTGAAGACTGATAACTTCATTCTTCCTTCATACACTGTTTCTAATGCAGCTCACTATTGTGTTGGTCTTTCATGTTCAGATTGTTATCAATGACCACATCCAAATCCAAATCATGAATTCCCCATTTTGTACACGTATCCTACATGGTTTTCCTCCTTAAATGTAATACTTTATGTATCTCCCTAGTAAAAGACATCATGTTCCTCTCAGCCCAGTCGACCAATTTCTCCAGATCAGTCTAAAATCTGTCATACTGCATGTTGGCTAGATCTCTCAACTTTCTGTTAAACTTAAATTTGATAAGTTGCTCATCCATTCCATCATCCAGGTCATTAATAAAATTGTTGAAAAATAGTGGCCCCAGAGCCGAAGCTAAAACCTTGTTCAACCCCCACTAAATTACAGTTTTCTAATTCTACATTAGAGAATTAATTCTGACTCTTTGTACTTAGTCATCTGATACATTTTGCTAAACCACTCTTTAACAAATTAGTCATAAGTTGGGGACTACCTATACTATATTGATGATATTACTCTTACAGATGAAAATACAAATGATTTGGAGCTCTAGTAATAAAAGTCAAGCAGAATGAAAACAGGAAACATAAGATTAAATGCAAAGTAGACCACAATCGTCATAATAGGTCCATCAGCCAACCTTAGAACTGACAGAGTTGTAAAGAAGGAATATACAGTATTTAAATGGTAGATAGCTTCGTTTTCATCAACCTTTAGAAGCAACCAGCAATCAAATGTGCAACAGACTAGCACTTAGTAGGGTACCAAAGAAGACTTTGGAAATGTATTCAAATATCATGTTTCTCCTGTGCACTGCTTGGAGAGTCCAAGCATGGGTTATCTTCTCATCTGATTGGCCAGGGACTGAGTTGCAATTTCTTTGGCCACGCCTCTTCCTCCGGCTTAGTTCCAGTTTTTTCAACTCAGTTGGTCTAGAGGGACACAGATTGAGTTGCTCCTGATTAATTTAGTAAATTGTTGCAATTAGATAAATTTGGCCTTAATTGGTTTTCTATTGAAAAAACTTGGAAAAAAATTGTAATTTGGCTGAAAAGTGGGAGGCTTGCAGCCTCCACGCCCAGCGCGACGTTTAAACCACCAGTTAGCCGCCATTGCCACCTGGCTCCTACCGCAAGCAAACCGCAAAGCTGCCTTCGCCTTTGAAGCCCGACTTCGGCTGCCTCTGTAGAACTCCATTCTGAGCACATTGCCTTTGGATGGGCTCGCTGTGGGTGGCCATTTTGTGGCAGTTTTTTTACTGTAGCTCCAATCGGCTCGGAGCCCAGGAGGGGTGCTGCGAGCATTTGGAGGAGCTTGGAGCGACAGCCTTCTCTGAGCAGAGGCTATTTCACTAAATTCCAGCCTTATTCCATGCGAGCGGCCGTATTGCCAGCTGGCAGTCATGAGGCAGTCAGCGTTTCTGGCTGAAGTGACCGTATTAACGGTCTCGTGCCAAAACGCTGCTGCTACTTTCACTTTTGGCTGTTCCTGCTGCTTCTGCTACTGCTGTTCTTGCTGTTTGCTATTCTCCAGTTATTGTGAGGCGCAGTGAGTACTACTGATCCCCTCCTGGGACAGAATTCCCTGTTGTAATTGGAATCTGGAGGAGTAATGATACTGTGCCTCTCCATCTTGCCCTGGGCTCTGCTCCATTCCAGGCCCTTACAATGGCTGCTCCTGCCTAGCCAGAGATCAGGTCGCAGCAATTCACTCTCCCGCATCAAAGTGCCCAGATAAGTCCTGTGCTCATTGGATTGGTGGATATTGCCCGCCATGGAGAAGGGTTCGTTATTTCGAGAGCTGGCGCGACTGGTCCTGACATCAGACTCCAGCCTATTTGGTTGGGGGCCCACCTCAACAAGGTCACTCAGGGTCGTTGGTCACGAAGGGACCTCCTCAATGATATCAACTGGCTGGAGCTGAGGGCGACCCATCTGGCGCTCTGCCATTTCCAATGGGACCTCTCCGACAAACACGTCCTCCTGCTGATGGATAATGTCACACTGAAGGCGCATGTGAACAGACGGGGGCACACACTCCAGAGTGTTGATGTGTGAAGCTCAGAGCTTATGCATATGGGCGGAGTCTCACCTGTGCTCCTTATGGGCGGACCATATTTCGGGAGTAGCCAACACCCAGGTGAACTGGTTAAGCAGGACAACACTCGACCAGTCCGAATGGCAACTCCACCCAGTCCTTTTCAACCAGATCATGGATAGATTCGGCCATCCATCTCTGGACTTATTCACCAGTCCTCAGAATGCACAACTTCTGTGATTCTTCTCCCGGTTCCACAACCTAGCAGCGGAGGGGACCAATGCACTACGACTTTCTTGGCTGGCGGAACTGTTGTACGCCTTTCCTCCGACCCCTCTGATTCTGCGGGTCGTCAGGAAGATTATGGAGGAAGAGGCAGAGGTGATCCTGGTGGCTCCTCATTGGCCGAGGAGGCCATGGTTCGTGGACCTAATGACACTGTCAGTATCACATCCTTGGAGGATTCCCCCTCACAAGATCTCCCTTCGCCAAGGAGCAGTGCAGCATCTGGATCCACAGTGACTCAAACTAGCCGTGTGGTGATTGATTGGGAGACTCTCAGGAGAGGACACTATTCGGTGGATGTGATTACCACCATTCTGGCCTCCAGAAGGGCTTCGACGACCAGGATATATGAGGCTACCTAGAGGGCCTTTAATTGTTGGTGTGCCACTCGGAACTTGTTACCTACCACAGCAACAGTACCACAGGTTTTGGGCTTCCTACAGGTGGGTTTGGTCAAAGGACTATCCACCAATACCCTTCGCAGACAGGTGGCTGCCTTAGTCACCGTCATTCAGGGAGAGGGCGCCACTCCTCTCTCGCATCACCCAAGAGTGTGAAGTTTCTTGAAAGGAGTTTACAACTTGCGACCTCCCCCTGTTCACAGGTACCCTACCTGGGACCTGACAGTTGTCCTGCAAGCACTCATGACATCACCGTTTGAACCTCTCCATAGTGCTAGTATTAGGCTGTTGACTTTCAAGGTGGCCTTTCTAGTTGCAATAACTTCAGCTCGCAGGATTTCAGAGCTTGCTGCCCTGTTGGTGCATCAGGACTTATGTATTTTTCATGCTGACAGGGTGGTCATTTGATTAGACCCTACGTTTGTGCCAAAGGTCAATACCTTATTTCACAGGACTCAAGAAGTTATCCTGCTGGACTTCTGTCCGCATCCTAGGAATCCGAATGAGAGACGTTGGTATACGTTGGACATTCGCCGAGCGCTGCACAAATACGTCAAGAGGACGGAATGATTTAGAAGCTGGGAGGCGCTATTTGTCTCCTTTCAACCCAGGACGATGGGCAAGAAAGCGTCACCGGCTACCATCAGTCATTGGCTGAAGGCCTGCATCGCGTTGGCCTATGAGCGTCAGGCCAGACCAGCTCCTCGCCACATAACAGCGCACTCAACCAGGAGTGTGGCCATCACGGCGGCGTGGGCAACACAAGCCTCTATCCTTGAGATTTGCAGAGCAGCCACGTGGTCTTCGCCATCGCCATTTGTGAGGAATTATAAACTGGACATGTTCGCCTCGGTGGAGGTGGTGTTTGGGAGATGAGTGTTGCAAGGGTTCTACCGGCTGAGGAGATCCTGGACCAATCTGTTTCCTGCCCAACATTAATTTAGCTTGGGTATATCCCATGCTTGGATTCTCCAAGCAGCGTGCAGGAGACTGAACGTGGCTTACCTGAACGTTCGTTCTATGTGTGCTGTGGGAGAGTCCAACCCCACCCTGGTTCTGGTATGGTTCGGGGTCCAGGAGTGGTCGGTGTATCAGCTGAACTGCGTCTTCTCCAGATCCGGGTCTACTTTGAAAAAACTGGAGCTCGGCCGGAGGAAGAGGCGTCACCAAAGAAATTGCCATTCAGTCCCTGGCCAATCAGATGAGAAGATAACCCATGCTTGGACTCTCCCACAGCGCACATAGAACTAACGTTCAGGTAAGCCAACATTCAAATCTATACCTGTGGATTTCATCAGGTAATGGTTTTATCTCTGACACTCAAGAGAACTGAAAGTTGACTTTCAAAGAGCCAGGATAGAAAGAGTATTGGTGCTTTTGAATTAGATTTGAAGAAGATTCCTAAGAATACCATGGAGAGCCGAGATAACAAACAATTGGATCATAGAACAAGTCAATCCAGAATTCTTCCTCAAGGCACAAACAATAAGGCTTTTTTGGACACCTCATGGGAATACCTAGTTCTGTTGGGAGAGCTATATGCTTGGAGAAATTGTAAGAAACAGAAGAAGAGGACAAACAATAGCAAGGCAGATAATTCAGTTACAGACTTGATTGTACATAATTAATCATTGCCAAATACCTACCGTGTTTCCCTGAAAATAAGACCCTGTCTTATTTTTTTTTAACCCTGAAATAAGCGCTTGGCCTTATTGCCATGCACTTAAAAGCCCGATTGGGCTTATTATCAGGGGCTGTCTTATTTTGGGGGAAACGGTAATTATCTGTAGCATTCAATGTATTGCAATATGGTGATGGACAGCCTTATCAATCATTTAGGGTTGTATAGTATGGATATTTTTATTAAAAATTAAGGAAAGTTACCTAAATTTTAGGAAACTAGAGAGCTAATGCTTCAAGAAAGGCATATTTGTACTGCATGGAGTTCTCTTTTTTGCTGCTTGATCAAAAATGTATATTCCTTGAAGATCTGAGAGTTAAGCCATCAGTGTCACCCTTAAGTAATGGCGTGAAATTCAATTATCAAGAAATCTGGTATATCTTAATTATATATATCATTTTAAATCTTAAAATTCAGGTCTAAGATTTGTTGCACTGGCAGTTATTTTATTTTATTTTTAGAAAATAATGCTAAATTCAGAATTTGAAATCCATATTAATTGCAGTAACTTATTGAAAAAAAATCTTCAGTCTTTTATGTCCTCTCTAAGGTTATCTGTGTAAACTGTTTTTTCAAAACATGAGCATTATAATAAGAACGAAGACATCCTTGTGTTTAAAAGCCCTTCACTGAATAGCATAGTACGTTTCAGTAAATTATCTTTTTAACAATAGTGCCAGTAATATTTGGACCTTATTTGGACTCACAAGTGTTACAATACATTTGTGAGCTTGTAAGGATCCTTTTACAGCACTTAGGACAATATTGTCTATTTATAATTTGAAAACAATTGGTCCTAAGCAAAAAAAGGGGAGAAAAATTCTAACAACCTGGTATGTAGTAAATAATTGTTAGATTTAGAATGTTGCCTGACCCCTTGCCAGTTCTTTTATTTCCACATAAGTGTTCTGAGACAAATGTGCCTTTAAAAGTGCACTAAACTGTTAAACATGGCCTTTGTGTATGCTCTGGATTTTTATACTTTGAAGAGCAGAATAAAAGGTTAGAAGCACAACTGATTATTCGCTTGTAGAATAGATGTATTCAAGATTGTTCAACCGAGATTTAATTTCGCTAGCATTTATATCTCATTATAAACGTGTGAAAGTCTGAACAAATATTTGTGTTTGTTTCTGTCCTGCAGTTTCCTGTGTCCTAGAAAACAACAGGTGCTATTAAAACAACAACAAAAACATGCTAACTGCAGTTCCTAGTAAACAAGCCCAATAGCTGTACAAGATAATTTTGAGATTACTCATCTTTTAAATGCCATATTGCACTATAATTTGAATAACATCATTAAGCCAACACTTATTAAAAAAAATTAGCAACAAAAGAAGCAAAGGAGAATAATAAAATCTCAGGCAATGGTTTTGTGATAGTTTAACGATTTTCAATGAATAAATAAAGGACTCCAAAATCATACGCTTCCTCTGTCTGCTTTGTCTTCTATTACTGCATTATTTAAAAAGTCTGGCAGACTTAAAGATCTTCCACCACCCTTATAATCTATCTGGGGATATGGTGTACCTCTGAAGCAGATTTTGAGGTTGTGAGAAAGATTGCTTGGTGAAGGATTCACTTACAGAATTTTTTGTGAGAAGTACATCCTTTATTTTTGGTCACTGTACTTTTCTTGGAAGTATATATATATATATATATATATATATATATATATATATATATATATATATATATATATATATATATATATATATATATATATATATATATATATATATATATATATATATATATCAATATATATATATTGATATATATATCAATATATATATATTGATATACTATCAATATATATATTGATATTCTTGTTATCTGGTATTTGTGACCTTTTTTAAAAAGTTGCTGCTTCATTTTTGGATCAGCTTTTTGTCTTTGCTTTTAATGATCATATTTTGATCTATGTTTTATTGCAATTATATGTAAACAAGTCATCTCTTGGTGAAAAGAGTAGTACAATGAAGAAAGAATAAATGGTTTAAAAAACTAAAATGAACAAAATTTCTTATGACTTATAAATCTGTGCCTCATTATTTTAAAAACATTTCAGAATATACTCTCCTATAAATTAAGTAATGAGGCATCATAATCTGATGTAACTCTAATAAGGTCATTAAATGGAAATTATTTAAAAGAGTTCCAGCTTTAAAATAGTCAGTATAGCACAGGTTTACTGCTGTAAAAGACCCAAAACTTATGTAACAGGAAAAAATATGAGCACATTGAAAGTCTTCCAGATTTTTTTTTATTGCAACCTATTGCTGAATTCAAGAATAGGATACCTTTTCCTCAGGAACATTTAAACTTCAGGGGATTGTTAGATGTTTTCCTTTTCTCAGAAAGTTGTTTCTTAACATGTTAGATACTGAAATAAAATGTTTTAGGAAAAAAATGTTATGTTAGGATACTTCAGGAGTACAAAAACCAAATTTTAATGTTGAGACATTTTACTGTGAGAAAGTATGTTACAAGGCCAAAACAGCTAATAAGAAGCAGTACCTCCTAGTGTACATTCCCTCCAAAAAATTATCATGTGAAGAATTACCATGAGCCGTGGTGAACACAGTGGTTAGAATCAGTGGTGGGATTCAAATAATTTAACAACTGGTTCTCTGCCCTAATGACCAGCTGGGTAGGCGTGGCTGGGTGGTCATGTGACTGGATGGGCATGGCCAACTCAACATCACTTCTGTCGAGGGGCGCTTCTCCTTGCCTGGCCTCTTGTGACCGTGGGGATGCTGCAACAGTCGTAAGTGTGCAAAACTGTCACTTTTTTCAGTGCCATTGTAACTTTGAATGGTCACTAAATGAACTGTTGTAAGTCAAGGATTCCTGTACAAAAATACAAAAAACTTCTTTGTTTGCAAAAAGCTGCCCTAAATACCAATCGTTAGATTAGAAATATCTGCAACCCAGAGTTACAAATCAGGCAGGGTGCCAGAGCACCTTGAGGAATTAAAATAGTTAAAATGCAATGATAACTTATCAGCAGCTAACTCTTGCTCATAAAGTGAAACCCTTTAGCAGAGAAGTCATTTAAGCTCTCCAGAAAGTGGGTGGGTATATTTGGGCTACAAAATGCCGAGCTAAAGAGACAAATTAACAAATTATATAAGGGATCCAGGTTCAAGTCTCTGCCCTCCCAAGTTTGTCAAACACGGCTGGTCTCACTCACTTCACAAGATAGCCCAAGGAAATCATCCAGATTTAAGGAAAGATCACATGCCCTCAGAAAGGCAGTAAAAAATCAGTGCCAAGCTTGCATCCTGCCTCTTGGAAGTACACCCCAAAAGGACAGTGCAAGGAACCACTAAAGCAGTGAAGGAAGACCCCCTCCCCAGATAGAAAAAAAAACCATGAGGCAGGAAAAAGTTCAAACACAATACAAATAATTAAATCACAACAGTTTAAATCCTTTTAAAACTAAAACGCAAGCCTTGTCTTGCTCATTGCCAGAGCTCACACCCCAGGCAAGCTCAAGTGTAAACACTTGAGATATGCCTAACTACAAAGAATGCAATTAGTGCTAGAATGTAGCAAAAGAGCAAGCGCCGTAGTTGTTGCTTGTTAAACCAATTACCAGAACAAATAGACACAGGAATTAGCCAGTTTTCTCAATCCTGCTTCTTTTCAGGAACAGAGATTAATATTTTTCCTTCCAAATAAAGCTGAATAAACACAGAATTAAACGTCACCAAGCACAGAATTAAACTTCACCAAAAATCAGTTTTAGACCAAAACCCAGAAAGGGTATATAAACTCATGTTTGAATGTCAATCTTTCTAGCTAGCCAAGAAACCTTGCTGAATGTCACTCATCTTGGTTCCTTGTCATTAAAAGCTTCTTTCCGGCAGCTCTGCTTCGTTATTCAATTATTTCTTCAAAGCACTGATCGTTGCATCCCGGCTGGAAGAACTCCCAACAGGGGAGTATTTCCTCCCAACAGCAGTGTAAAAAGCTTAAAAAACCCTTCCTCTTTAAGAAAGTTAAGCCCCAGCAAGGCACCAGCAAAGGGAAAAAAAACCTCCGGAGAAGCTTAGGCGACAGCAAGTCTGGGTATACTGCCAAGAACCTTTAGCTGTTACAATGTAATAAGGGTTAACCGGAGAGGCACTTTCGGTAAGCAGGGCAGTAAAGATTAGGCTAGAAACACCACCAGAATGTTTCCTTCCTGCCTTCTTTACAGGATTAGCGCTGTAAAGTGAAAAAAAAACAAAAGGAGATTTCTGCCAACAACCAGTTCTCCAAATTGCTTGGAAAGTTAACAACCGGTTCTAGCGAATAGGTGCGGACCGGTTGAATCCCACCACTGGTTAGAATGCAATATTGCAAGCTAACGCATTGCTCACTGCCAGGAATTCGATTTTGACTGGCTCAAGGTTGACTCAGCTTTCCATCCTTCCGAGGCCGATAAAACAACACAGATTGTTGTGGGGGCAATATGCTGACTCTGTAAACTGCTTAGAGAAAGAGAGGGTTGTAAAGCACTATGAAGCTGTATATAAGACAATTTGCTACCAAATGGGCTGATTCATATATGGAAAGATACTCCTATAGGTACTTTGGTACCAAGCTGTGTCCACTTTATGGATCAAAAATAGTACTTTGAAATTCATCCTACATCTAGTAGTAGCCACTGTAGGGCCTGAAGCATTAATGTACTCATGATGGTCACATCCACCTGTAAATGGACCATTGCAATTTGCGCTGGCTGCAGTTTTCGGATGCAAAAGCATTTCCATATTGAGTGCATTGCAGCAACAAAATTGATAAGAGATGAGGTGTGCACCAGCAGAAGATATAAAAAACCGCACATTTCATTTGGAAAGAGCTGTGAAGATTCTTAAACGCAGGCTGTTCCCCAAGGGAAGTGCTTGCCTCCTGCTTGCCTCCAGGAACCAGAGAGCCAACCTTTCTTCCTCAGTGATATTGTTGTTTATTAAGGTGGGTTTGGAACCATCCACTAAAAAGGGAAGACAGTGCCTGTCCAAATTTTTGCAGATGATCCAGAAGGATGTAATATGGTTTCAGAAATTGCTCCTTTCTTTATTACCTACCAAGATCAATCCCATTCCATGTCCATGACTTAATCTTGACTGAAAGGAATCCAAATCATCCATTTTTCATATAGCTCTTAGCAGTTGGATTCTCACCACAATCTCAACAGATTTCCTTAAAAGGAAAGATTGAAGACTGGACTATAGTTTTCAAATACGCCCAATTCTAGGAAGGGCCTGTTTAGGAAGGGACAGATCATATCATCTTTCAAGCCTGGAGACATCATCCTTTATTATCAAGAGGCATTGACAATCTCCTGGATACAGTCAATAATACCCCCATCTGTTTCCTGAAGAAGCCAGGAGATGCAGGGTTCCAGAGCAGAAGTGACAAAAGTGATGCTGGAGATATCAATATGTTTCTCAGATAGTTGCATATAAATGGGTTTTGATTGAATCAGTGAGCATTATGTGGGTATGAGAACAGTAATCAGTAGTAATCAACACAAATTTAAATGCACTGCATTGTTATTTGATTAAATTTGTGCTTGGAGCTTTTTATGCTCACAATATATAAAAAGTCATCATTATATATTATCTATTCTGCTAAATATTCAATTTCTTCAGTGAATGACATCATTATTTTGGTTATTGCTTTTTATTTTATTGTATTACATAGTAAACCAGTTTCCCATCCACACAATACAAATGCAACATTAAAAAGTGCTGGAAAAAATACTTTTAAAGTACTGAAAATGGTTAAAATTACCTAAAAACCAACCTTATTGTATAAAGTGTCACTATGAATAGCTCTAAAAATTATCATAATTTTCTTTCATTTTTATTCTCCGCAATAAAAGTCACCAACACTTAGTGACTCCATGCTGGTATTACAGTAAACTACCATGAATTGTAAAAAAATCTTGAGTGTTTTCACCTTTGAGTCTCCTAACATTTCCTCCTCTGCAGCAGCCAAGAGCTGAAAACCAGAAAGTAGCATTTCCAGTTATATTAAGTCTGTATATTATTATGACTTAAGAGTAAAATCTGTGCTCCTGGTTATGCTTAAAACAAGCCATAAGTTACATTTTGAAATCTGTTTGTTTAAATAAATCATAGTACAAACCTTTTATCTAGGTTTAGACAAAATATCAAAGAGCAGTACAGTAAGTTGAAAGTGGAAATGAAATTTTTTTATTCTCTGCAAGGTTCCACAGGAGACAGAAGTAGGGGGAGGAGGAGGAAAGGAAAGCTGAGGCTCATGCTTGTAAATGACAAGGTATAGTTTTCCCGAATATAGCCTTTGGATGTGTTACAATGTTATATTGCATTTTTTTTCTACTTGGTTTCGCTGTCTGTTGTTCCATCCACAAGGTCATCATTTTGAGTAGCAGTCTTATATAATTTTAATGATTTTTCCCCTAAAGCAGAGGTGTCAAACTCATGTCGTCATGGCAGTGTCATGTGACATATTGGGACTTCCCCCCCCCCCCTTCACTAAACCGGGCATGGGTGTGACCAGCGTGTGACGCATACCTCACATTTTGTTTTCGGTTTTAATTTTCTGTAAGCTGCCTATAGTCACTATTTTTCACAACATAGTCACTAAGATAGGTGGTTATATCAATTGTATAAATAAATAAAAATGTATACATCAATTTGCATATTTTAATGATCCAATCCAGTAATAACCTGCACACAAACTAATATATACCAGTCCTATTTGACTTTGACATATTCGAATATGACTTTCTGTTTGAAAACTTGGATGAAATTGAGCTGTTTCTTCTAAATTCTTTAATGATTTGGAAGTAAGCTGTCATGTATATTTTTTGCTGATGTCCATTTGGTTTGTCAGAACGTTTTGTATCAGCAATTTCTAGCAGTGTAGAAAAAAGATTCACAGCAGGGCAGCGTGCCAGATGGTTCCTCCGTGTTCTGTTGGGTTTATTTGTGCTTCCATGATGAGTTCCTAATCCCTACTCCTGTTCCTGATTTAGCCTATTTATCACTTCTATCTCAAACTGCTATATTATTTTTCTTTGCCATTCCCAGCCTTTCCTCCAGTGAGCACATTAACTATCCTGCTAAGTCGTTATCAGATACATAGATTTATAGATCCAAATATGCTTTTTATTAAGGATTAAGAAATCTAGAGAGAAATGGTACCTTCCTTTTTCAGAAATGCTTTTTAAATTATAAAGAATCATGTATCTTAAAATCTAGTTAATTTATTATAGCTTATAGTTAACATTCATTTCTTAATGGTTCAAAAAAGAGGTAGACTCAGTATTAATTAATGTTTAGCTATCTTCATAGAATCATGGCATAGTAATTTTTTGAAGGTATTTAAGCTGGTTAAATAACTTCGAATTGTATAATATTTCTTAATAATTTTCCTATATTTTCAGTGCCTCAGTGCCTTTTATGCTTCATTTTCTTTATTGCTTGGTTTATATCTTAATTTCAAGATTTGGAGATGTGGCTGTCCATAAATAAAACATAGTTGCATCAATACCAATTTTAACTATACATTTAATTATGTTAGATCTGTTAACATAATTAAGGACACTATTTTATCTTCCTTGCTATAGATAATGGTATCCAAAAATTCCCCTAAACTTGTGGCATATTGGTTTCTTAGTAATAAGCACCAAGAATGTAATTGAGTGTTGTGAACTATCTTCCAGCTATTTGCTCACTTGAGTCTAAAAGCAATGTCTTTTTCCATTTTCCATTATCCATGATATATGTTCTACTTGGGAATTCTGCTGAACACCAGAATGAAACCTAATAAATTTGTAAAATATACAAAGATATTTTACAACAATATGTAACTAGATGTCGCATGGATAAATATAAATATATATCTAGCAACAGTTTAGCTTTTCTTGATTCACTATTCTCCCAAGACTGACCTGTAGAAATTGAAGCATTTGATAAAGCATCACCCATATATTTTCTGAAGGCTCATAAAAGTTGAAAAGCGTTTCAGGCAACAATCGACATCTTGATGAAAATACTTCAGCTGGGGCACAACGGTTAAATTAGACAGAATTCTCATTAGATGCATACCTTTAGGAGCTAACACCATTACTGAAGTCTACTGTGTAAGTTGTCTAATCCCATGAGTTTAGTTATTAGCAAAGAGGGATGTATGTAAGATGTTGTAAGAGTGACAGCATTGTCAGTGTAATTTAGCACATACTGTTGAGCTTCAGTAATTGCAAAAGACCATGTAGGGTCAGAGGATAGCTTTAGATCATTAAAGTGAGTTGCTGTTATACTAGCTGTCCCTTAACCATGTATAGCATGCAATTATTGCCGAAAGCTGAAGTGCTGGCAGATTTCGTATTTTGGAATTAATTACAATATTTAACTGGTGAATTACCAGAATCAAACAATCTTAAGCCCTCTTTCATCCATATCCCTAACAAGATGAGCTACAATAAGAGTGTTTTATTCCCCTCCCTCCCAAAAAAACTGACTTTAAATTATCTAACTTGTTTTGAATTTAGTAGTTCAAATTGGTAAAATAATAACAAGTTCCATGAGTTGGATTTTATTGTTTACAAGGAATCTAGTATATGATCCAGGGGTAGGTTCAAATTTTTTTTACTACTGGTTCTGTGGGCATGACTTCTTTGGTGGGCGTGGCTTGGTGGTCATGTGACTGAGTGGGCATGGCTTGGTGGTCATGTGACTGGGCGTGGCCAACTCAACATCACTCAAGGCAAGGTGGGGCGGCACCTTGCTGTGAGTGACATCGAGTTGGCCATGCCCACTTAGTCACATGACCAATGCTGCAGAGACAGGGCGATTTCCTAGGTACCTCCCCCCCTTGGGCTGACAAAAGCCTGCCTGCCGAGCAGCCCGGATTGGAAAACGCATGGCTGGGGCGGAGGAACGTTTAACAAACTCCAAACTGTTGCTGCAAGCCTAGGTTTTGTTTTGGGATGGGGTTTTTTGTTTTTTGCCAGAAGCCCCTCAGATGTACTATTTTTTACCGAACAATTTCTGTACCGCCAAATGTTACTGTACCTCGCTGTTGCAGCACTGCTTGTTGCTGCTGTGGTCATCGGGGCTGCCCAAGTAAAGAACCGCACCGGCTTAGCTCAGGGTGACTGTGAGGAGCAAGAGTGGAAGCCAAGGTACTTGCCCCACAGCGGCCAACTTTGCGCGCTCTCGCTCCCATGCGTGCTTTCTCGCTCCGGTTCGGCATTCCCGGCGTGCGTAAGGAGTGTCAAGGGAGGCAGACACTGCGCTGAGAAGCCAAGAGCAAAAGTAGTGGCGGTGAGGGTGACGGGCATGTGATGTGTCCCTCCACGGTCCCCTCCCGGGTGACAGCCAGGGCTTCACCACCACCTCTTCCTCAGAGGTGCGGTGTCTGCCTCCAAATCCTTGTGGAGGGACACACACACACACACACACACACACACACGAGACACAAACAGAGCTGTAAGACGTTTCCTTAGATCGCCACCAAACTCATTGTTGGGAGCTTCAGATTAGCCCAAAATATATGAGACATCTTGGGCAAAGTTCTTCCAAAGTTCAGCAAAGTTCTTCCAAAGTTCGGCCAAGTTGACACTCTCAACAATGAGTTTGGCGGCAATCTAAGGAAATGTATTCCAGCTCTTGAAGATCGACTTTAAGAGCGCCAAGAAGTCAAGAGGAAAAGTAGTGGTAGTGGGGGCGACGAGAATGTGTGTGTATGTGTCTTTCCCTTACATTGCTGTTTCTGGGAGGGATCGCTTCTTTCCCTTCTCCCCCCTCCGTCTCTTTCCCTTCCATTGCTGCTTCTGGGAGGGATCGTTTCTTTCCCTGCTCCCCCCTCCATCTCTTTCCCTACCATTGCTGCTTCTTTGCCAGCCGCTTTCTCCGCAGGCCGCTGAAAAGTACCGGCAGAAAAAGCTGCTGCCGTTGTCACCATGTTCTTCATGTATGCGCATCCCATTGGACTTGCAAGACAATGGGATGTGCGTGCGCAAAGAACATGGTGGCGACGAACATGGCGGCTGGGCAAGCGAGCAGCGACCGGAGGCACTGGTTCAGGGGCATGGCCAGCTGGCCATTGTTACCGGTTTTGCGACCTTGGCCAAATTTCCACCAACGGTACATGCAAACTGGTGTGAACCGGTAGCAACCCACCACTGATATGATCCTTTGACATATGTATCTGGATTAATAATGCCAATTTTATTTGGATTGTGATATATGTTATAAATTGTTTATTAAGATATGGGCAGATGTGATTAATTTATGTAGTTGAAGAATTGTAATAATCACAATATCTATATTTAAGTTTTGAAGAGGCACAGTATTTGAAATGGTGTTTCTGTTGTGGCCTGCCAGCAGCCCATGCAGCTGGTAGCTGATGCCGACAGCGAAGAGGCTGATGTGGTGATGCGCCAGCAGCTTGTGCAGCTGGCACCCGAGTTAGACAGTGAGAAGGCTGGAGAGGACTCGGTGCCAGAGGCGGAGATTCAGTCAGGGCCTTCACAACCTCCAGAAGCTCCCATCAGTGATGAGAAAGAGGAGGAGGAGTCTATTCTCAATGCACAGGCATGCAGAGCTGCCAAAAGGCAGGAATGGTTCCTCAGGAGGAGGCCTCCTCGGGAGTGATGGCTTGGGGCTAATTGGCCATTCCCCTAGCCTATTTAAGGGATAATGATGAAGGCAGCAATTTGCAGGAAACAACGTTCGTTCATATTCCTTCATGTCTTGACTCTGATCAGCTCTTGTTCTCTCTCTTGGCATTTTTCCTGCAAATTGCTTCTGGGCATTTTGCCAACCACTGTAAGATTGCGGTTATCTACAAGACTATTTACTCAGCATTGAGTTATTTCGTGGACTCTTGCTGGCTGTTAATGAAGTTGAATTAAGAGCTGGTGTTCAGAAAAGACTGCTTTAAACTATATTTGTGTTTGACGACTACTAAGAAATCTCATTAGGAGTCCTTAATTAGTAGAACTAAGGTTTGTACAGACTTCGTGTGTGCTGTGTTCTTTGTGGTCCATAGCTAGGGCAGAACAGTTTCAAGGCTTTGCTTGTAAAATAATAACAAACAAAATATGTGTAGATATGCAAGTTACCAAATACTGGACTAGAACGAAGTCTGGCCTATGATGAATAGGAATATTATATTATTCCTAATAATTAATAATATTGATATGGATAATAATATAAATTAGTTTCTATATCAAGCTTTTCTGCGTTTCCCGGGTAATCTAAATTTGCTCTTGTTGCTGTGGTCCTTTGAGTCTTGGATATTCTTACTTGCACTTCAGGAGCTGTTCAATTACCTTAACTATTTTTCTTCATCATACAGCTGAAAGTTAGATTTTAGCATCTTCAGTAGCATAAATCTACATAATATCAAGTCAGAGCTGCAAGATTATGCTGTTATCTGTCTTCTATCCAGTTTGGATATGGACAACTAGTATTAATTTTAGTCCAATTCAGTTAACTGCATTTCTACTAATGCATTATATGTTAAGAAAACTATGTTTATTTGAGTAGAACATGAAGCCACCTGTGCAGACTGAAATCTAATTATGCTGCAGCCTACATAACTTCTATTTGGAGAATCAATCCTATAAAGAGGCTACTAATTAGCATTTACATTTTGTATTTTGTAATGTTTTTCTCCCGTTCTCAGCTGAATTTTTCTCTCTCTGTTTCCTTTTTGGAATTCCATGCGTATTGGAACATTTTATAGTTTCAGAAAAGCATCTTTGTATCTAGCTGTCCTGTGTTGAAAAATGATGAGATAATGACAGATCTGACATGAACTATTTGTTAACTTCAAGAGCGATAGATGAGAGGAAGGAAGAGCTAGGTTATCTAAACTGTATATGAAAGAAACAGAAAATAAGGTTTAGGATACAAATTGAGTACAAAGAATATTTGTGTGCACTGTGAGAATATTTGTCTGCCTAATTTTTCTGCTGCTGCACCTCCCTGAAGTCTTTCCTAAAGGATTCAGTAGAGTAGTTTTCATGTATAAAAAGCGGGCAATGCAGCTGACTCTTTTCAAAGCATTCCTAGAAGATACCTTCTTATCACAAGCAGCAGTGTAGTTTTTCTGTATAAGAGCAGTTTTATTGATATATTTTGATTATTCCTGCAGTCCATATATAACAGTGATGGCGAACCTTTTTTTGGGGGTGCCAAAAGGTCATGCATGCGCATGATAGCACACACGCATGTGCCCACACCCATAATGCAATGCCCTCTCCCTGTGCATGTGTGCACAGCCTCCCTTCCCCCCCCTGCGCACTGACCAGCTGATTTTCAGCCTTCCGGAGGGCAGGGAAGGCCGTTTTCGTCCTCCCCGGGTTTCAGGAAAGCCTCCGGAGCCTGTGGATGGCAAAAAATGGACCCAACGGGCCTACCGGAAGTTCATTTCCACCCTCCGGAAGGCCAAAAATCAGCTGGCCAGCGCACACATGCGCACTGGAGCTGACATAGGGCAATGCCTCGCGTGCCCTCAGATATGGCTCCGCGTGCCACCTGTGGCACGTGTGCCATAGTTTCGCCATCACTGATATATAATAATGTAAACCTCTGGGAGATTCCCCCCCCCCCAAATCTCCTCATCTGTTGGAGTCAGTCTTCATATATACACTTGAATAGTGTCTAGTACATTATGAATTGCCTGTGTGTTGATGCTGATTTTAAAGGCATGCATGCACACATACAGTATATGTGCCTTCATTCCAAGCACATAATGCATGTTTACATATCTGAAGGAATATTAAACATATGTCTTCACAAGCCAAAAATATATATTTTGAGTCCCATACAGAATCGGATGTTTCCCAACTTTTCCTTTCAGCACAAGATTGATCCTTTAAGAATAGCCACAGAAGCTGGGTTGGAAAAGGAAAGAACTAAGATTTAATCTCTGATTAAAGCTAGAAATGTACAAGAAAAGTCCAGGAAACCATAAGGAGGACTTTTGTCTCAGTAATCCATTTATTCCCATGGAATAGGTAAATATATCTAGCCAGAAAACTGTATTAGAATATTGGTTTATTTTGTTAGGTACTGTTTCAGTTCTATTATCTTTTGCTGTCCTGTTACCTTCAATATAAGTAGAAATCTGACATTCTTCATATTGTGAGGTATACATAAAGATCTAAATTTTTATTTAGAATCTTTCTGGAATCTGAATAATAAGTTGGAATTCTCTGTCCCATCTTTTGATAGAAGATTTAGAAATTAAAATTCTTTATTGGCCAAATGTGATTGGACTCACAAGGAATTTGTCTCTGGTGCATAAGCTATCATGATCATAATAATCATAAAATACATTCATCATAAATCATAAGATACAACACTCAGACATAGGACAGTAAATAAAACAATTTAAAAAAATCGTAAGATAAAAGCAACATAGTTATACCGTGTTTCTCCAAAAAGATGACCCATCTTGAAAAGAAGCCCTATCACATTTTTGAGCACATGCGATCAAATTAAGCCCCACCCACAAAATTAGCAATAATTAAGATTCTGCATCCTAGAGTGCAGGGGGGGGGGCCTCACAGGTAAAAAAATAAGCTAGGGTGGGGATGGGGAGGGTGGAGCTGCCATACTTACCAGGCCTTGCACACCCCGACACCTGCCTCACCTTCTTCTGTGGCCGCTTCTTCTCCACTCACACGCAACACCCTGGCCTCCATTTCATCTTCAGATGCCTGCCGGAAGGCATCTGCAGCTGATAACAGAGCTCCAGATTTACCCGGAGCTCTATTATCAGCTGCAGAGGGCTTTCTAGAAGGCATCTGAAGGCGAAACGGAGACCGGAGCGATGAGTGCAAGTGGCAAGCGGCCGCAAAAGAAGTGGGTCAGCAGCTAGCTCCTGTTGGTGCCACCACCACGAGGTGAGTCAATAATTAGAATCCTCCAAAAAGAAGGCCTAGCTGTTTTTTTCGGGGGTCAAAAGAAAATAAGACCCGGCCTTCTTTTTTGAGAAACACGGGTAGTCATAAGAAGATAAGAAAATAGGTAATTGGAAAGATGAGAAGGATAATAGTAATAAAATCCTACTAGGTAGTTTGACAGTATTTTGGGAATTAGTTGCTTAGCAGAGTGATGGCATGGGGGGGGGGGAACTGCCCTTGTGTCTAGTTGTTTTGGCATGCAGTGACCTATAGCAGGGGTGTCAAACTCGTGTCATCACAGCATCACATGACGTATCACAAGTTTTTTCCCCTTCACTAAACCGGGGTTGGACGTGGCCAGCGTGTGACGCATTCGGCCCACGGGCTGCGAGTTTGACAGCCCTGCTGTCTCAAGGGAAGAAATTGAAACAGTTTATGTCCAGGATGTGGGGGGGTCTGTAGATATTATCACAGCCCTTTTTCTGGCTCATGCAGTATACAGATCCTCAATGGAAACTACCAATCTGGTAGCAATTGTTTTTTCTGCAGTTCTAACTATCCATTGAAGTCTGTCTCTCTCTTGTTTGATTGCAGTGCCAAACCAGACAGTTATAGAGATACAGATGACAGACTCAATAATTCCTTTGTAGAATTGTATAAGCAGCTCTTTGGACAGTCTGAGCTTTCTGAGTTGGCGCAGGAAGAACATTCTTTGTTGTGCTTTTTTGATTACATTTTTGATGGTAGGTGTCAATTTTAAGTCTTGAGATATTATAGAACCTAGAAATTTGAAGGTCTCTACTGTTGATACTGTATTGTCTAGTATTGTAAGAGGTGATATAATAAGAGGGCTTCTCCTAAAATCTACTATCATTTCTACAATTTTAGTGTTTTGTTCAAGATTTTTCTGGCAGCAGCACAAAGCTACAACTTTCCATCTGTATGCAGATTCATCATTGTCTCAAATGAAACCAATCTCTGTTGTATTATCTGCAAATTTCAGTACTTTAACAGAGGGATCCTTTGAGATGCAGTCGTTGGTATATAGAGAGAAGAGAAGTGGAGAGAGCACACAGCCCTAGGGCCTCCCTGTGCTAATTGTACAGGTACTGTATCTGATGTGATTTTGCCTAGCTTCATCTGCTGCTTCCTGTCTGTTAGAAAGCTATGATCCACTTACAAGTGTGGTCAGGCATGGCTAGCTGAATTAGTTTAGTTAGAAGAGAACCTGGGATGATGGTATTGTATGCTGAGCTGAAGTCTACAAAAAGGACCCTTGCATAGGTCCTTGGAGATTCAAGATGTTGTAGGATGTAGTGCAGAGCCATATTAACAGCATCATCTGCTGACCTATTTGCTCGGTAGGCAAATTGCAAGGGGTCTAATAGCGGATCCGTGATGGTTTTTAGGTGGGCCAGCACTAAACTTTCAAAGGTTTTCAGAACTATGGATGTCAGAGCAACCGGTCTGTAGTCATTCAGCTCCTTGAGGGAAGATTTCTTCAGCACTGGGATGATAGCAGAACATTTGAAGCAAGAAGGAAAGTAACATATCTCTAGTCTGCAGAGGTATCTTCTGTGCAATCAAGCCAAGCTTGTAGCTTTAACTTTGCCTCCTCAGTCCAAGACTTCACTGATTTAATTGTTGGTTTTATGGTTTTAAGCCTTTGTCTATAAACAGGTACAAGGTGAATCATACAATGATCAGAGTGTCCCACAGCTGCTTGTGGTAAAAACTGATATCCATCGTTAATGTTGTGTAGCAGTGGTCTAAAGTATTCTTTCCTCTATAAGACAGTTGACATGCTGAAAGTATCTTGATAGCTCTTTGCTTAAGTTAGCACTGTTGAAATCTTCTAAGACAATGAGAAATGAATCTGAGTATTTCTCTTCAGCCCACATAATCTGGTCAGCTAGAATTTGTAATGCATTATGCAAGCTTGTGGATGAATGTATGTTGCAAATAGAATAAATTGGAAAACTCTTGTGGAGCATAACACGGTTTGCAATTGATAATTAATGTCTCTTAAGTCCATATCACAGAATTTCTTTAGTGTAGTTACCTTTTTACACAATCGATTGTTGATATAAAAGCAGAGACACCCCCCCTACTGTATCACCAGTAGTATATAATGCACCAATGGAGTATTTGGATCATTATATTATTGTATGTTTTTTTTCTTTTTAAAAATGAACCTCCTGTTCTCCCATAATTTGAACAGTTCTGTAATTCTTATTTCTTAACTCTGAATGTGTACATTTTAATATTTGAAGTTCAAAAGTGATATTTACATTTCATCTTTTGATTTTGTTCATCTCTTGTGGATTTAATTATCTTCCATAAAAGGAAAGGAAAGGTTCTAGTCACATGCCTCAATGCTACAAACCCAGGACAATTTTTTTTGGCATATTTGTCTTTTAAATAGCAGAAAACAGCACAGAAGTTATAAGACTGCTATTTCTCTCACATACCAAGGTTAAGGGAAAGATGATGTGTTTCCTGGAGGTCAAGTGGTAGCAGCAAGAACAATAGAAAAGCCAGGGTATGGATATCTTGAGGATTAAGATCAGTGGTGGTATTCAGCCGGTTCTATCTGGATCGCACGAACTGGTAGTGCTAACTCTGGGTGGCCCTGCCCACCCGCCCAGATGTAAGCAGGTCACGTTTTTGACGCTCTGCGCATGCGCTCACATTTGCGAACCAGTAGGGAAGGTAAGTGAATACCACCCCTGATTAAGATATCTAGTTCTCACCCTGTGTAGGAATCAAGTTATGAATACTGATTTATACTCAAAATGTAATCTTCCCATGAGGATAATTATAATTCTGTTGGAAACACACACAGGTATTGCTTTCTTGTTTCATTTGCTTTGAAGCTATATGGATTTGAGTCTCTGGGGTCTTTGGTGTTGTCTGAGCTAAGTTATTTTCTTGTGGATGTTTCATTAGCAGACTAGGTAACATCATCAGTATTAATTTGGAAATGAAACATCTGAAAACAACAACAACCAAGCTCAGAGAGCACCAAAGACCCCACAATTTAACTCTGAGCTACAAATAGTCTTTTCTGTCACGAATAGGAGTCTTTTAATTCAATTTGTATCAGTGGAAATAATAATAATACGATGTGTAGCCAAATTTCCAGATTTATTTTAACAATAAGAAAGGATTCCATTGCACAATCCTGTGCACTTATATATTTTTCCTAACCTAGAGGCTGGTGGAAGAAAAGTGCTTTTCTTTTGGATGAGATATCCATCTTACCTTATTTCTTCCTTTACATATACATGTAAAGTCTATAAGTTATACCATATGAAAGCAGTATTTTGTTAGTACCATTCTTCTAATCTTCTATTTTTTAATAGATAGTGATACATACTACAATTCATATATAAATGTGTGCTAATATTTTTTTTTACAAATATATTTTAAAAAATGCTGTATTAAGTTAGCCTTTCTTTCTTTAGTTTATTTTTTCCCCTTCAATGATACATCTTCAGGCTTTAAAGCCATATAATGCTCTTTCCAGTGAGTTGCAAGATTTATTAAACCAGGTTATTCAATCAAAACAAACTATTTCCTATTACAGTTTGGCCTTGTAGAGGGAGGAAATGTATATAAGTTATAGTAACAGAATGAAGCAACAGCGCATATATAACAAATGTATCAAAAAACAAGAGAAAACACTATAAATTGCAGAACGTTTGGGTATCTTGGAGCCCAGATAATATATTCTACATCAATATGTGCTTTCTCTCCCTTTACTTTTCATTCAGAAATATTGATTACAATATGTTCATAACTTTAAGCATTCTATATATTTTATTTTCTCCTGTTTCATCTGGATATGTGGATAACTTTCAGTTCTATACCAGTAAACAACCTCTTGGGGGCAATATGAACTATATTTGGACATCCCAGACATGTTAAAAATAGCTATTTATTGTCCATTTGACTTGCACTGTTTGCCAATAAAAGAAGTCTGTTGAACTTATTTAAAAACAGTTCCTTAATCAATTCTTTTCTACTCTAAAAAAGTAATAAATTATTGATTTTATAGCTTCCTCATTCAAGGCAAATGGTAAAACACAGTACATAACTGTTTATAGTTCATCATAACCTAAGATTTCTTCAATTAGTATTATTAGTATTATTCCTAATATTGTGTGTGACCAGCCATATGCTAAATAAATAAATAAGTATTATTCCTAAGCAAACAAAATTGCTTCAATTTGCTCACTCAATTCATTTTTATCGTTCAGCCTCCTCCACTTTTGTGTGGATTAAGAGTTGAGAAATGTTCAAAAATAAACTAGGAATAAGTCAGGAAATGATAAACAAGCAATATATCAGCCACAAATTTAGCAACAAAGAGTGGCTGAAAGTTGACTTTCAGTCTGAAATCAAGCCATGGTTTATTCACACATTACAATAGCTGGACAATAAGCAAATCAAATAATGACTAAAAGTCATTAAATAATGACTTACAGTATACTTCAGGAAAAACTAATGTTCGGAACATATGAGGGAGATAGGTGGTTTAGAAATATAATAAATAAATAAATAAATAAATAAATAAATAGAATGAGAGAAGTAAGCCAAGTAATAGCTTTTGGGAGGTTCAGTGGACAGAGCAGATACCCATTTTATATGACCTCAGATAAATATAGGATAGGATAGGGAAAGGGAAAGGGAAAGGAATGCTTTTTATGTCAAATGTCATTACAGTGGTACCTCGGTATTTGTTGTTAATTAGTTCCAGGAGGTGCTATGAGTACTAAAAATGATGAGTACCAAACAAACCATGTGACTTACCACGTGACTCTTTGCTTCAGCCTGAAAGGACTTGCTGTCTGTTCCTTTTTCTATGTCAGTGACCTTCCCAGCATGTCTTACTTCCTGTCTGCCCTCTGAGGCTGTCCCCTACTTCCTTTTGCAGTGAGTTGCAAAATGATGGTACAGGGACAACATTTTTGCATCAAAGTGCACGGAGTACCAAATTCGATAAGTTTTGAAGGTAGCACTGTATTTTCTGGCCAATTTACCTGCTAAATTTTAGCATAACAAGTAATAGGAAAATATATATCTATTTTTAGCCTGTTCTTCTAACCTTTGCTTCATATACAAACTTTTCTGCTCAGTTCTGTATTCAGTCATGCAAGATTCTTTTTTTGTAATGAAAGCCAGTACACAAATTTCTCAGCTTGTTATCTTTTTACAGATGATGTCACTCTTGATGTGCCTTAAATTCTGTTTAAATCCCCTTGAAAGGACAAGACAATGTAACAAAATGTTGGTTGTCCCTCTGATTCTGTATTTTTCAAACAAATACTTAAGCCACTAATATAATTAGCAGACATTCAGCATGTTTTTTTCTTTGAAAATGTAATTAGTTCTGTTTTACTCACTCCTTTTATTAAATGCATACAGAAGATTCCCTTAGTTTTTGTTCCAGATGTGTCTATGGATTTTAAATAACTCTGCATCTAGTTGCAAATGAGTAATTGTCAAAATAAATACATAGCATAAACTCATTGTTATTTAACAATGTAGTTGTGTTTTCTGGAAACTCTTGCTGAATACAAGTATTTATGTTCAGTCAGTTCACAGCAAATTTTCCAATGTTTGTTTCTTTGCAAATCAATTTTCTTCTAATGCACTGTAATCTTAAACTCCCCAAATTAGAATGTTTCCTTGATTTGTAAATTGGAAAGCTACAAACTAACTTGCTTATGATACAGATATACAAGTAGTCCTTGACTTACAACAGCTCATTTAGTTACCACAGCACTGAAAAAGTGATTTATGAACATTTTTCACACTTACGACTGTTGCAGCATCCCCATGGTTACATGATCAAAATTCAGATGACTGGGAACTGATTCATATTTATGATGGTTGCAGAGTCCCGGGGTCATGTGATGCCCCTTTGAGACCTTCTGACAAGCAAAAGCAATGGGGAAGCCAGATTCACTTAACAACCATGTTACTAACTTAACAACTGCAGTGATTCATTTAACAACTACGGCAAGAAATTTCGTAAAATGGGGCCACACTTCTCTTAACAAATGTCTGCCTTAGATTATATTACTACTGTATAATCAACCCCTTATTTTTGAGGTATTCAAGCATTCCCTCCAATCTTTTCCTTTCAAGATTAGTTCTGAGAATAAAATCCTTTTTTTTTTTAGTTTTCTAAAACTGATCAAAATCTTGTCCTTAAAATCAAAATTATACTCATGGATCTTACCAGGCATGAAAAAAAAATGTATTTATCTTTTAAAACCCTTTTCTCCTTACCCAAGAGACATTCTGCCTCTCTTCTGCTTAACCTTTTACCATTTACTGACTTCCCTGTTGTCAGTAAATGGTAACAGTCAGAGGAATTAAGCCTCCTTCAAAGGCATACATGCAATTAGTTGAAAATATATGTCAACAAAAACTTTTGCAGCCAGCTAAAATATATTTTTATAGTGTTACAATGACAGTATTTCATTACCAAATTAGCAGTGATTCATGGATTCACTGAAGTAAAAAACAATAATATACAAACTATTTAACTTCACTTTTATATTTCCGATGGTTTTCTGTATTGCTTTTGGACATGAGTGTAGAAGTATTGTATATTGTATTTATTTTTTATTTTATTTATTTTTATTTTATTTTATTTATTTTGATCCTGCTTTTTTTTTTACACAAACAAGTCAAGGCAATGAACATATCCAATATACCTTTCTTCTCCTATTTTCTCCTATTTTCCCCACAACAACCACCCTGTGAGGTGAGGTGAGTTGAGTTGAGAGAGAGTGACTGGCACAAGATCAGCCACCTGGTTTTCATCGCTAAGGTCTCCCAGTTTCTAATCTGATGCTTAAGAACTTGACCAAGATGGCTCCTACTAAAAAGGAGTACGCTGCTGAGTTTAAGATGTTCTACCTTATTCCAAAAGGAAATATTAGGCAAAAGATCTTTATTTGTCCTTTATAGGTTTTTTCCCCCCAAATAATCTAAGATCTCATTTAAAACCATGTCTTTGCATTAAGGTACAAGTTATTGTCATAATTTGCAGGCCAACTTTGCATTCCAAATCTTATTGTGTATTTGAAATATTCAGCTTGGAATACTTTATAAGCAAAGAATGTATTTGACTATTAAGAGATCTTGCATTATATTTTATGGAATTTTCAAAAGCTCTTGGAATCCTAGAAATAAATTCATCACCTGCAGTATTTTGAGAATATATAAATGAATGGGACAATGTTAATCACATATCCATTATAATTTTTGAAACCAGAAGGTCTATCTTCATTACTCTTATATTAGATTATGTAGTTGAATTTCACTGAAGGGTTTATAATTTTGAATATAAAAGTTGTAAGCACATAATTAATGTACATTATTGTTTTTTATTATTTTATATTTTATTTTATTGTTTGTAAGCTGCCCAAAATCACTGAGACTGAGTAGGTGGCCATATAAATCAGATAGATAGACAGATAGGCGGGCGGGCAGGCAGGCAGGCAGATAGATATTAACCGGATTTCCCTAATCTGGTATCTTTCAGCTATTTCAACTATTAATTCTTTTTAATCATGGTCTCACATCACAAGAATTAGCTGTTTGGGGAATTGAAAAATCTTATACTTTAGATGTGGTTATCACAAAATATCAGTTTTATGATATACCTATGACTGTATATTAGTTTTCTCCAACCTGATACCTTAACTACACTTTACTACAAAGTCCAGTAGCCATACTGGTTGTAAATTCCAGAGGCTGTAATTGCTATCTGGTATGAATTGAAATTCAGAGCATTTAAAATAAAATGCCTTGACTATTTTTAATGAAATATAAACCCTTACAAGGTATAAAAATCATGGTGTTCATTATATGTTCTTGAAGAATAGAGGTTTGTGGGTTTTTTGCAATTGGAAATATTGCATCATTGTCAGTTTTGAGCTATTATCATATTTTGGAATTATGCATTTTTCCTTTTGGTTTATAAAAATCTGCAGGAGGCCAATCGCCAACAAGGTTGGCATAGAAGTACATAAAATAGTCCTCTCATAAGATGGCTGCTTTGGGAACTCTTCAAGGTATTTCACTCATTCAAGAGTTTTCTATTGTGATAACTTTGCAAGTAGTCTGCCATCCTCAGCTTTCACCATTGAGTTCAAGTCTCATTATAAATTGTCTCTTTATGTTTCTAAAATGCTGGGTTCCCAAGCTTAGCTCATTAATGAGACAGGAATGCATTTTATAATAGCTGGTTTGTTACACCAGAACCACACCAAATAAAAAGAATGTTGCAATGTAATTCATTGGTGCTGGAAACACATTTACAAATTTACACTTGACCAAGCCTGCTAAAGAGAATGCAATAAAGATTGATTCCAACTTTCCCCGGAATTCAATTACTTTTGTTCCTCTGATTCAACCATTCTCTTCCTTTTAAAAGCTTGTTTTCTTTTGAGAAATTATATAAAAATTACATTTTTAATTTAAAAAATTGAGCTTTAGTTCAGTGAAGCATATTACTCCCACCTCCCTCCCTTAAAAAAGACTTTTACTGAAGTTTTTCACAGCTAACCCGAATTAGCTATTATTTATTGCCTTGGAAGAAGTGTTAAATCTCTTTATTACTTAATAAGTTAAAAGCAAGATTATCCCAAGATTGGCATACAAGTAGTTTTTTTGCTTAAGAGCATAATAGGTTGGGAGTAGCATCTGTCTGCCATTGCAGATCCCACAATACAATACTTTAAGTGCTTCATGATCTAAAAAATTAGATTTAAAATAGCTTCTGGTTTAAACAGTGTTCTTTAACCTTAACAACTTTTAAATGTATGCATGAATGGGCTGGGTGATTCCAAGAGCTGAAGTTCACCCATTTTAAACTTGTTGAGAAATGCCATGTTAGAATGTTAGAAACTGATAATTGATTTTTTTGCTTCAGCAAAAATAATAATAATTTGTTATTATTTGTGAGATTTATATACCGCCTCACAGTGCAAGCACTCTCTAAGCGGTTTACACCAGTAAGCAATGTATATTTATATTGCCCCCAACAATCTGGGTCCTCATTTTACCTACCTCGGAAGGATGGAAGGCTGAGTCAACCTTGAGCCGGTGAGATTTGAACCGCTGACCTGCGGATCACAGTCAGCTAAAGTGGCCTGCAGAACTGCACTCTACCCGCTGCGCCACCTCGGCGCAGTTGCTCCATTACATCAACTGCAGTGCCTTGAAATAGAATGAGATTGAGATTGCTTTTCCAGTTGTACTAAGTTTTTAAGCTATGGTTTATAAGGTGGTTTGCCCCTGATCTGATAAAATGGGAGACATGGTCTAATAGTTTTATGAAGAATTTAAAAAGAACCTTGAAATTCATTGTCACCATCACCATCATCATCATCATCATCATCATCATCATCATCATCATCATCATCATCATCATCATCATCATCATCATCATCATCATCATCATCATGATTTTAGCCATCATCTATCCACTGCAGGATGAAGGCCTCTTCTGCATGTTTCCAATGTATACGGTCCTGAGCTTTTTTTGCCAATTGGGCCCACAATACTTTCTGATGTCGTCGATCCATCTTGTTTTATGTCTCTTTCGTGGACACTATTTATCAAGTGGGATCCATTCTATGACTAGTCTGAGTTATATTACTTATTATATTCATATTTTAAGTATTAAAATGTGAACTAGGAACCCTTTGCATTAGAAAATAGTTTGTCTCTCTTGATTTACTTCATTAAAAATACATTATACTGCATCCAAACCTATTCATTAACCTTTTCATGTCTGCACATGAAACACTTAAATAAATAGGTCCAGAAACTTCTAACTGGCACAGATATGGTGCAAAATTTAACTACGGTTGTAGAGATTTCCTGATCTTGATGATTTAGTAGGATTAATAGATCTTGATGATTATGTGAAACCTGTGTGAATAGTTTATAATTAGAGGATAGGTTAATTCTGCTCCACAGAGTTGATACAGGTAGATAGGGCATTTCAGAAGCATGTGTGCTACTATTAAAATCAGAGCAAATAAATGGACATTTCCCATGCAAATATTTACCTTTACTTGTTTTGAAACCAACTTTTGAACCAGGTGTTACAGCCTGAGCTTTGTTTCCAGGGGTGTCAAACTCAATTTCATTGAGGGCCACATCAGGGTTGTATTTGACCTCAGTAGCCTGGGGTGGGCATGGCCAGCTTGATGTCACTCGTGTCGGGGGCACCTGTGATGGCCCGAGCGCTCTGCCAGCAAAAACGGACTCCCGAGCTCCGTTTTCGGCTGTTACGGCCTCCTGCAACCCTCTGCCAGCAAAAACAGAGCTTGGGAGGGCCATCCGCAGCCCTCCCGAGCTCCATTTTCACTGGCAGAGGCACTGCTGGCCGGTCCTTCGCTGTTTCCAGGGTGGCCCCGCAGGCCAGATCTAAGCACCCCATGGGCTGGATCAGGTCCCCTGGCCTTGAGTTTGACATCCCTGTTCTAACCAAATGGTTCCATATTCAATCAGTTTAATTATTGGCCTGTTAGTACTTAATTGCTATCAATCTGATTAGTATATATCCCAACATTTATCACCTATAATACAAAATAAATACATAAATAAATTCTGCAACTCCACTTTGATGTATTGCTAGTTCCACCTTGATGTGGCCTGTCTCAAAGATTTGATTTGAAAACCAAATTGTATATGAGCATGGTTAAGTTGTTTAAGCTATCCATTTCAGTCATGTGGAAAAAGTTCTTTGAATTTCTAGACTGCATTGGGGTAGATCTAGTGATTTAAAGGGGAATGCTTGAAACTTTCTTGAGTCAAATCTCTTCGAAGCTCTGTCATCCTATTTTCTGCAGCAACTTTAAAGCTGTTATTTTTCTTATGAGAAATTCCATTCCATTTCCCACTCAGGACAACATTAAAAGCAAGGAAAAACAGAGCATTATTAATAGATGCTTTTGCCCAGAGGCAAAGTCCCCTTATGAACTTTTTCCATAAGAGCAATATATATATATATATATATATATATATATATATATATATATATATATATATATATATATATATATATATATATATATATATATATATATATATATATATATATATATATATATATATATATATATATATATATATATATATATGAACTTTTGATTTATGGTTTTGATGATTAGACAAGATAGATTATAGAAAGAAGAAAACCTTAATGTAACTTCAGAGAGAGGTTAAAATATAATTCTACCTAAAACTGCTGTGAAGAATAACAGAAGCCACTTCTTTATATCTTTCTTTTATATCTTTTACTTTTTTTCTTACTGCACTTGTAGCTTTTTCTTTTATTTCTGCCTGTTCTAAGACCCAATTAGTTACTTTTGCAGAATTTAATGTACTGATTTTAGTATTTAAATTGGGGTTTTTTGTTTTTTTATTTTCTTACAAATGTTATTAATTGCCTTGATACTCCGTAGAATAAAAATGGTCACAAACTGAATAATATATGTTACATATTTAAAAAAAATACAGTGTCTGGTTTCACTGCTCCAAGCTATAAGGTGGATTGTTTTATTAATAAGAATGATAACAATTTGATAAATCATTTGTTAAAGTTTTAGAATGCAGCTTGTAGAACTATTGGTAGCTATCTCAATCTGTTACACAACAGGAACTACAGTTACACTAAGAATAAAGGCATAACTTTGGTAAATCCCTCAAAGTACTGTGAGGGTCCTTTTTTATATCAAACTCTGTTTTAGCATTCAAATTGAAATATGCATTAGAAAAAATCTTACATATATCCTTTTTCCTAGTTGCTAATTTCAGCATCTTCTCTGGCTGGAAAATTGTACAGACAAAAATATATCTAAGTTTATTTTGAGAAAAAAACTAAAGCATAGTATATTTTGAAGCATTGACCTTTTGTTTCCATGGGAAACTGTGAAGTCCTGTGCTGCCCCATAGTGACTGCATGGCAGATGAATGGGAGATTTCAGAATAAGATGTCATTCCAGAATCCAAAGATCGGATTCAGGGCTCAATGCTTTGTAAGAACATAAACAAGTAGGAATTATCCTTTCACTGTCATATATAAGTTGACAGTTATGCATATACATGTCCCTACAGATGCCCAAATGAAATATATTTTCAAAGTTGTGGCATGCATAAAGAAAAGTAATAGACTGCTTTCGTTAAGTTAACTCCTAGTAGTTTTCTTTTTCATTTTTTGCAGAACAATGTGGCCATTCTCTTCTTCATCTGTTGAGTCTAAAGTAGGCATTCACAGTAGCGGTACTAAAAGGGTGACTATTGATAGCCCTTACCTGACAGAGGTCATTGGACCAAAATTTCTATCACTGTGGGACTCAGTCTTAAAACACAATGTTACGTAGCCATGCTGCTTAATAACAGCAGTTCCAGTTGTTAAGTGAATTAGAAGCCATTGTTATTTGGGATGTCACACATTCATCATTTGTGATCTCCTTTTGGGTTCCCCATTGACTTTGCTTGTGGGAAACTAGCAGTGAAGGTTGCAGATGTGGCTATGGGACACTGAAACATCATAATTGCAAGCAGGATGCCAAGTGCCTGCTTCACAATCACTGTACATGACTGGAGGGATCCTGCAATGCCTGCAACTACAAGGACTGGTTCTAAGTACCACTTGTTCAGTATCATTGTAACTTTAAATGGTTGCTGAACAAATAGTTATTAATTGAGAACTACCTATATAGTTGATACTGATTCAGATGATAACTGTAAATTAACTCATTTGGTAGAAGTTCAGTTTCTTTGGATCATTTTTTCTCATAGTTTCATAGGTGACTTTCTATTTATACTACAAACACAATTTTGTTGGAAGATATTCCATTGCTGGATTGTTAAAGCTTCTTAGGCCTTCCAGGACTTTAATTTGGGATTAACTGACATTTTTCACATAAAGTCTTTTTAGTTAATGCAAAATGGGTCTTTATTGCAGTTTTTACTTTTTTTTCTGTTGGAAACCAAACTGCTTGTTGGTTTGGCATAATCATTTGAACACTTTTATTGCTTTTCTTTTCTTTTCTTTTTTTAAATATACAAAAACATAACAACATACAAACACATAATATTAGGAATCTTGGTTCCTCTCTTAAATACAGTTGAACATCAGTTCATCAAATTTCATACACATATTCTATAAATATTTATCTTTCTTTCTATATCCATAGTTACTATATGCTTTTCTATGTATACACATTTGTTTTCTGTTCTATTATGTTTAATTATTTACATCTATATAAATGTAATACTTGGTATTTACACATTCTATACTCTATTACACCTAATCTTTAACCATTCATAGAATCTATTCCATATTAAATAATATTCTGATTCCTCCTTATCTTGTAATTCTTTCGTCATCTTATCCATCTCGGCGCAGTCAAAAAAAATTCTTATAATTTCCTCATCATTTGGTATGTCATTATGTTTCCATTTTGTTGCATATATTATTTTAGCAACTGTCAGTATACTGTATGTATTATTAAATAATATATTTCTTTCACATAATTACCCGATAAATTCCCAATAAAAAAATTTCTGGCTTCCAATCAGTGTGATCTTTTATTATTTCTTCTATCATTTTTCTAATTTTAACCCAAAATTTTTTTGCTTTTCCGCATGTCTACCACAAATGGTAATATGTGCCATATGCATTTTGACATTTCCAACATAGAGGAGATATTTTATTTGATATTTTCGTGAGTCTTGCTGGTGATAAGTGCCATCTGTAAAACATCTTGCTTTTATTGCTTTTCTAACTACAGATAATCCTCAATTTAGGACCACAATTGAGCCCAAAATTTCCGTTTCTAAGCAAGCCTCATTTTACTAACTTTCTTGCCACAGTTGTTAAGTGAATCACTGCAGTTGTTAAAGTTCGTTTCATAGTTGTGAAGTGAATCTAGCTTCCCCATCGACTTCGTTTATCAGAAAGTTGCAAAAGCTGATGACCCTGGGACAACCGTCATAATACAACCATCATAAATATGAGTCAATTGCCAAGTGTCTCAATTTTGATCACGTGACCATGGGGATGCAATAATGGTCATAAATGTGAAAAAAATTGATCATTTTAAAAAATGTCATTGTAATTTTGAATAGCCACTAAACAAACTGTTGTTAAGTTGAGGACTATCTGTACAAAATCTGCTTTATATCTAAATAATTCTCTATCCATTATTCATCACTGGTCAAAAGTAGGATTGGACAAACTTTTGGTAGCTATACTTTCTTCTTCCCCAGTAGGTTTTCACCATGTGCTGGAATTGTGAGTCTGCAAGTGTAGTACAAAAAAACTCAATGCCTTGTTTTATATTGTCACATATTTCCTTTCTTTAATAAGGAATCTAACCACCTCCTTAAATAATTGTTTTACCTTCCATAATTTCACATTTTAAGTAAAATTACCTTAAAATCAAAGATTTCCCCCTTCTCCAACTCCTATGTCCTGTTTTCAAATATGACTTTTGTCCCATTAGGGTTTTCTTCTTCTTTGTATTCCATTTCTAGCAATCTGATAATAAATAAAGTTAAAACTGCCACCTTTTATAGCTTCCAACCCCATAACCCAGAATTGACTTTTAATTAACTTATTTTTTTACTCATTTTAAGTTACCCCATGCCTTCCAGCTACTCACAGTTTCAACAGTTACAGCATTTCAGCCTTTCAAGGTTGGAAGTTGCTCTATATCTTTTCCTAGTTAAATTTGCTATAGGCATATTTCCTCAAGTTAACTTGATTGACCAAGTTACTATTCCTCCATATATTCCCAGATTGTACTATGTTTTATTTCATTGTTTAAAAAGGTTGCCATCAGTTGATTCACTTAGTTTTAAATTTTCAAAAGGTCAAATACTAAAAATGAATGAATATGATTTTAAAAGCAGGATATGATATTGTGTTTTTGTTATAGTATTTTATATTTTTTATCTCCTTAAATAGAAAACTGGTTGTATTTTTTTTTGTTTTTAAAATAAAATAAAATTATAACCTGAGTTTTTCTCTCTGCTTATTTGATTGTAAAGTTAATAATTTCAGTAGACTTTGTGCATTGAAATGTCGCTTCTTGTGGTATTCTATTTGCTTTTGAGAAAATTAAGCAATGTTGTTTATGTTAAAATATGTTGTTTGTTTTTATCTTTATTTTATGCATGTGCATTTTAAAACTGAATTACTGATATTGAATATGCATGCAGCTCAGAGCAGTTAATGACAGGGTGATAGCCTACTTCAATCAGTAGATAAACAACTAAGAAGCCGAAGTATGAATAGGAAGCAGTGTGTTTGCTGTAGGCAATTCGAATGTAATGCCAATGGTTCACACTTTTGGTGACCATTTGCATGCTGTATTCCATGCAAGCTAAAATATTCAAAAGAAGTTCAAAATGAATTAATCATATGTCCAAATAATCACATTTACCTTTTTACGTTTTATTAAAGTAGAGGAAGAACAAGTAAAATATATAAATTTTAAAGCTGGACTAAGTACAATTAAACATATAGTTTTTTGAGTTTCTAAGCTTTGTCTGTTTTGTGCTGCTTTTACAATGTTTTTCTTTTCTTTTCTTTTTTTCCTACCTGAGGAATAGGAGAGAACAGAGGAAATCATGCTTGCCTTCTGGAATCATCATGTGCTACTGGATAAATAGGAACTTTGCATTAACAACTGCAAAATCTGCAGAACATTATCATCAACTCTGCTGAATCAAACTCCATAGTAGATTATCCTATTATAGTAGGGTAATCTACTATGGAGTTTGATTCAGCAGAGTTGATGATAATGTTCTGTAGATTTTGCAGTAAGGAACACCTGTAGGACATTTTATTGATGGAAGCCATAGCAAACGTAAATGGCACTTCAGTCATCTTTTTTCTTTTAAAAAAGTCTCTCTTGGAGGAAAACCATAACTGATTAAAGGGTTAGAGGTTTTAATAAGAATACGAAAGCATATGGCAGATGGGATGGATTAGGACTCTTAACAGTACAGTAATCTAATCATTGCTGCCAAGCATTATAAAAAGCTCCACCTCCAACTGGGTTTTATCCAGAAAGAAAACTGCAAGAATAAAGTGCTGTTGGTATGAAGAGTTAATAAGTGCTAGCTCTGAAGTTGTTTCCTAAAAATGACTGTATATGAAGAACATTTCAAAAATTCATCTTTCAGTCATATGGTTTCTTGGTTCATAGTTCCATTAGAATCTTATGGTGGGCTTCTGATCCCTTCCCTCTTTCTTACTATCTTCAGATATATGAAAAAATATTGTCAATCTGGAGAAGAGTTCGAGCAACCCAGTGCTTTCCAGAAAGAGGCCCAGACTAGTTGATGGGGGGGGTGGGGAAGAGGTGCAGAGTAGTCCAAAATCTAAAATCTGTTAGGAGGTTAGAAGGTGTCCTGTCCCAGTCCATACAGCACACATCAAGGAGTTTGAATACTTCATCAATGCACTGCAAGCCCCTAATATTATTCCCCAGGTCTCACTCAACACAAAGTCCCACTGAGTCAGAGTCTGCACAGCCAAGGCACGAAGTCACAAGCAACACAAAATCCAAGGGCAAGCCACACGTCCACAAATCCACATGCAAAGTTCAAAGTCCAGGCATGAGTTTAAAGTCCAAGCACAGTTACCAAAATCAAGATCCACTACCACTTGTATACTTACACTGTTTGATTCCCTTTTTATGGGGTAGGTTCTATTAGCTTTGCTGTAATTCTGTGATATTTTCAAGCTTGACCATAAAATACCATTGCATAAATGGGATTTGTATGTTGGTTAATCTTAGTTTGGTCATTTATTAAAAAAGTTGATTCCCTAAGATATGTGTGCCTAAATTTCTTTGGATGAAATCTCATATTTGGTTTGTAATAGGTGTGCTGGAGTCTCTAGTGCAAAAGGTAAATTGGATAGAAGCACTGTAAAAAATTAAAATCTAAATTATAATCATATTAAATTAATTAATATTCAATGAGTTATTCTAATTCTGGCACATTAAAAATACATTTGGGTAGAAGATTTTGGTGTCTATTCAGAGACCTAGGACACAGATTATGCAACATTCCAACTTTTATGGGGTAGGTTCTATTAGCTTTGCTGTATCTGGTCCTTACATCCTGTCATCTGGGGGGAAAAACAAGATTTGGGAGAAATAAAAAAACAGAGTTTTTACATTGTGGCATAAAATGTCAAATCTACATGGCATTTATATCATTTTTAGAAAAAAAATGTGAAAATAAGAGAAGCAAGGAGAACTTTTGGTATTTAGAATGCAGATTACTTAATAATAAATATAATATCAATGAGACGAAGCATTTTAATTAAACTTCTGTTATTTTGTTTACTGAATAGTTTATTTCTTCTTTAGGTTGTAAATTGTCCTGAGTGCTCTAGCAGTGTGACAGTAGAGAAATATAGTAGTAAAAGAGACTTCTACCTTAGTATATATTGTACCATATGTTTCCTGAAGCCATTTATTAAAATAATTTAATTTGCCAAAGTTTGCTAATTAAGAGACTAGGAATCATGCAATTAAAATGTTTTTATATTGTGAACCACTATTGGATATTTTTTCTGGCTCACAGGCTATCTTGTATTGTGGCCAGTACCTTCATGGGTATCATGAAATCTTTCAATTTAAAAATCCAGTATGTGCTCTGAGTCAAATGTCAACAACAATAATAATACACACTAACTGTATCTACCATCTCATAGGCTGCCAAAAATAAATTAAAAGTATGCATTAAAGTGTACTTTTAATCACTAATGTGATCTTGTTCTTGAATTTAGCATTCTACGCAATAGTTTAGTGTAGCTGAAATTGATATTTTAATGATGCTCCAGACTTAACTTAAAAGTTAAAAAAGCACTAATTAAGGTGAAAGTAGTGTCCATCTTCAAGCTGTATGCAAAAGAAAATAATTATCAATATGTTGCATGATGCAATTATATTACTGGAAATGCCAATTTAAATTAGTTTTGCAAAAAAAATAGAAAATAGTAAGCACAGAACCAATATTTCAAAGGTCATGTCCTCCAGATAAAGTGTGTCCCAACATTGCAAAGCAGGCTGGAACAAATGAGAGCTATTTTATAATAAGTTGCACTTACTTCCAAAATAATTTAATTCACTATGAGATAAGTGACCTGTTGCAATAAATCAGTAAATTAGGAAGTTTGAGAGACATTAAAATGTTGTTATCTGGTTTTACAATGAAATTTTAGCAGCAGAAAGAAATCCTATAAGTAGAATAAAACCAATCAGAAATGAAATTTAAATATAAAATATTAGCTCAGAGGCCTGAACCAAGAATATATGATTTCCAGAACTATAAAATTTCCTTAGGTTAGGATTAATTATCTTTTTTTAAAAAAAGCCTCACAGTTTTAGCAAAAAATTAGCAAGTATAATTCTTTTTTCTCTTTTTCTCTTTTGCAGAGGAAGAATTGGCCTCTTCTTTTGAGCATCGGTTTATTGATCTTCTGGGGAGCTTTATTGCTGGGTCTTCGCTTCTACTGGATGGGGAACAAACCTCCCAGCTTTTCCAACTCCGACAATCCAGCAGCTGACTCAGATAGTTTTTTAACACGAGCTCTGACCTTTTTTTATTTGCCAACCAAAAACCTTTGGCTGCTGTTGTGCCCAGACACTCTTAGCTTTGATTGGTCCATGGATGCTGTGCCTCTTCTCAAAACAATCAATGACTGGAGGAACCTACACACAGTGGCCTTTTATGCTGGACTCCTCCTCCTTACTTATACCAGTTTGAGAAATTCCAGCATAGAAAGAGAAGGCAATGGGAAAAGTATAACAAATGGCAGACTTAATGGCAATGGTCACAACTACCTATCTGAACTGGAATATAAAGAGTTGAGGTCCAGTTTTGCATCTAAAGAAGAAAATGGCATTAACAAAGGCTTACCACAAAAACCACACATCCCCTCAACAGAGAATATTGTGGTTCTGTCACTGTCTTTATTAATTGTTCCTTTTATTCCTGCCACAAACTTATTTTTTTATGTAGGCTTTGTGATAGCAGAGCGTGTGTTGTATATACCTAGTATGGGCTTTTGCCTCTTGATCACTGTGGGCACAAGAGCCCTTTATGTCAAAGTCCAAAAGCGCTTTCTGAAGAACTTGATTTTTTTGGCTACTGCTGCATTAATTTTTTTTTACGGACTGAAGACATTTGTCAGGAATAAGGACTGGCAGAATGAAGAGATGCTGTATAAATCAGGGATTAAAGTAAATCCAGCTAAAGGTAACGTTATCCATTGGGGTTGTTTGCAACAAATGGATGAGTTTATATATTTTTTAATCTAGCTATACCAGTTGTTTTTGGAAAATGCATAGATCCTATATTTACAATCATAAAAAATTAAAGTACAGAAATAAATGTACTATACTGAGATACAATTTCATATTAATTGCTTATTCAGAGGATTCATTGAATGTAGGGTGAAAACAAGTTGAAAACTACAGAAATGTTTTGCTAATATGTTTTATGTTTCTAAATCTTTGTATTACAATATCTCATGTAAGAATACTTCTTACAGAAACATCTTTGGGGGGAAAAGGTAGTTTGAATTATTTACTGGTTAGGTTTTTAAATTTATGAATCACTTTCTATTCATGATCTGAATTTTATTCCCTCCTTCTTGGAATAGCATCATTTTTTCCCAGTGGAAAAATATTAACTGCTATTTGTCTACTATAGATGAAGAACAAAATTCAAATATTCCCCAGTTTCCATTAAGAAATGTTTGTATGTTTTGCATTGTTAAAATATTTGGGAAAATAGGGCCTAATATTTAAACCATAAGGAAAATAGAAAATATGTGAAATACACATTTGCCTTTGTTTAATTGGTATGAGGCAAGAGCCTCTGTGACTGGAAAACCAAGAGTAGATTCTGATAAATTTAATTGGCACATTGCTAAATTTTCAGAAGTTTAATGAATTTCAGGAAACAAAAACTTAAATAGAAAAATGGGTGATCAAGTTCCTGTTTCTACTGAAAATAATTTACAATAAGAAAATGCATAAAATCCCTCTTCCTCCATCAAAAGATCTTATGCTGTAAATTGGATACAATCTATTAATGTACTATCTGTTTAAAAAAACATTTATGAGACTAAAGATTTTTTGCTACAGTGCTACAGCAAAATGATTTATTACATTTGTTAAGGTTTCTAGGATTTCTTGAACTGTACATAGATGCAAAAAGGGAAACGGAGGAAGAAAAGAGTCCCTATTTACAGGAATCATCTTTATCCAATTTGTATATTTTCCTAAAATATGCGATGGCCAGTGGTGGGTTGCTGCCGGTTTGGGCTGGTTCTTTAGAACCGGTAGCGCAAATTTACCACCGCTTACCGAACCGGCAATGACGACCAGCAGTCCATGCTCCCAAACCGGTCCTCCAGTCTCCGCGGCTTGCAAAAAAACCCTCTGCACATGCGCAAAGGCTTCTGCGCATGCGCAGAGGGTTATTTCTGGGTGTTTTGTGTGACATGACAGGGGTGCACGAGCGAAGCGAGTCCGTGTGTGCAAAACGCGCACTTCCATCGCGATGCGAACCGGTAGGGAAGGTAAGTGCAACCCACCCCGGCCATGGAACAGTTCATTCCATTCAATCAGTTTTTCCACCCGTGGGAGTTTGGAATCTCAGGAGGAAAGGCCTAGGAAATAAGTTCTATCCTTGAATTTTCTTGAATGGATGGATGGATGGATGAATTCTTCCAAGGCTCAGGAATGAAGACAGAGTTGAATGGCATTGTCTGCTTTCCATTTAATGTTTTGAATCCTAATATTTATTTATTTATTTATTGTTTGTTTGTTTGTTTGTTTGTTTGTTTGTTTGTTTGTTTATTTATTTATTTATTTATTTATTTATTTATTTATTTATTTATTTATTTATTTCATCAAGCATGTATTAGATAACAGATATAAGTATAAACATGATTATGAATACATGAAATGGATACGAATAAAAGGGAATATTAGGACAGGGATCATTTGAGATGAGTACTCCAAGGCCTTGACAGAGTGAGGGTCATTTACGAGGTCGTATCCGCCTAGCTTGTATTTTGTGTTCTGATTTTTTTTTTTGCCAATGTGTAAGAGAGAGCATTTGTTGGTTGAGATTTGGAGTTGCCAATTGTTTGACCATTCTGACACATAGTTAAGGTCTTTTTGTAGGGTAGCAGCATTGTTGGTGGTGTTGAATAGTTTTACATCATCAGCGAAGAGAACTATTCTCTTTGTATTTTGACTACTTTGTTCTGTGATTTATGTTTTGATACCTGCATTCTTTGCCCCCTAAAATATTGCTAGTCGAAGGGTAGCCAAATATTTGAACTTTTGCTTTCCATTCAGTGAAGCCAGAAGCAGAGGATTATGGAAAATGTCAGCCAAAATCTGGAAGACACTAGATAATCTTCACCTAGTTTGGATATGTCCAACTCCCCCCCCCAATATTTTAATAAAGTTTTATTTTTCCAAAAATAAAATGCAAATACAGAATAAAGAAAATAACAAAACAAGTATTGCAAACAAGAAACAAAAAACAAATATAAAATTTACAATAAACATATGGCTTCCACCCTAGTTGAATGCTGATACCTGTATCTCACACAAATCTAATAGGTTTCCCTCCCTTGTATTGTTGGTCTACAAATGGCTATACATTTTTCATCTATACTTGCTAAATTACTAATTTATATCATATTCTTTTAACATGTATCTCAAATATACAAATCTATTATCTGTCAATCAAATCAACCCAATACCTGTTCACTGTAAAAAAAGAATTAACTGTTACCCACCCCCAAAAATAAATGCACACCTTTTTAACAAGTTGCTCTTTAACTCTGCCAATTCCACCAACACATATTGTCCCAGTTATATATTCTTATCAGAGCGATAGACAAAGTTCACCCAGAAGAGCTCTCCATTAATAGATTAAAAAAAGGATCAAATAATCTGAAGAACAAGTTTTAATCAAGAAGACTACCTGTGCTTGGGTATACCAATAGCTGACAAAAAATTAATAATAGTAGCATGTAAAATATTGATAAGGCTCTTTTAACCTGTACTGTAGCACCTAATTTAATAGTAAGATGTTTATTCATGAGTTTAGTGAACTGATACTAATGAACTATTCAAAAGGATCTCTATTCAAAACTATTCTAACTATTCAAAATGACTTGCAGATTTGCTTATTGTCACTGAAAATCACAGATATACAGAGAAGAATATACTAAAACAACTACTGTCTTAAAGGGTTATGTACAAAGACTTACTCTGATCACCAGTTGAGGACAAATGACAGAGGATTCAGATGCCTATCTCTATATCAGTTGACATGCCTATTCTTTTTCCCATTTGATATATTGTTTTGCTTTCAAAAGAGTGACATATATTATTATGTCACTCTTTATTATTATTTACTTTATTAAATTTATTTGCCGCCTGTTTCGCTACAAGGCAACTCTGTAAGGTTTGGATGGTGTTAGTTACTTTTGAATTGGGGAAAATAGTAAAATATGGCTACTTAAGGAAGTTCAGTGTCTCTGAAAGATTGATACTGTCAAGTATTTATTGCCAGCTTGCTGAAAGCCTAGTAAAATGACAGTCATATTACTAAAATGGTTTTCAGACTTATGAGGCAATTGACTTGTATATAGAAATTCCAATTGGTCATTATTCTTTGAATAGACTGACCACTGACAGGTTGATCAAACCATAAGTATGCTATCATTCATGAAAGCACTTTATGGACACTGGAAGATTTATTTGTTGTCAGAATTGAGTTAATATGAACATTTGTGATATCTGCTGATATGTATTTATATATGTGTGCATATGTGTTACTGAATTTAGGAGTTGAACATGTGGAAACCATTTATTTTTAGAGCATTTGTTTTGACAAGTTAATTTTGTAATAGCAAAATAAATCTACTTACTTATGACATATATTTAATAGTACATGAAATTCCAGATAGAGATAAAAATTATCTGTATATTAAAATATTTTAGACTATTTTTATATTTATTGTCTGCACATGGTAGGGTATTATAGGCCTTATTGAATAAATATCTGAAAATGAGATATGTACCCTGTTTTCCCCAAAATAAGACATCCCCTGATAATAAGCCCAATCGGGCTTTTGAGTGCATGACAATAAGGCCAAGCACTTATTTCAGGGTTCAAAAAAATATAAGACAGGGTCTTATTTTCAGGGAAACATGGCACATCTAAGATTTTCATCCCCCTTCCCATACTTCTGATAAACTGTATTATATCATAAATTTATATAAGCAAATCATATTTAAATTCAGTTATAGTATATTGTTGCTTTGAGCTCAACATAAACAATATTTAATATTTTATGGTTGGGTTGTAATTTAGTCGCAAAGGATCAAATAACCTTATCCAATTAATAGGTGTAAAGCAGCAAAACAATTTTATATCACAATTTACTAGCAGTCAGTAATCAGGAAATTGGGTAGCAAAGTGTGGGCAATGGCTATGACTAATAATAATGAAGCTAAAATGTATTTCTTATCTATTTTATTTTAATGATCCCATTTTAAAGAGTGATATATTTTGAGAAACTAAAAAGAATATTAAAGAAATTTAAAAAGCATAGAAATATCCACATAGAACAACCAGTCTTTGAAACAGCGTAACAGTGTTTATCAAATAATATCAGCAGAATAGCAAGAAAATTCACCATGTAGCAGACAACATTTAATTTGATAGAATTATCATATGCAAAACCAGTTGACATTGCTGTCAGTGAAGCAGTATGCAATCTGCATAGTAACAGGACGTCTCAAACCCACACCAAGGACAAATATTCTTGAAGGCATGCAAGAGCAAAACCGAATTAGAAGATGGAGGAGAGAATTTATGGAATAAGCTATAATCTCAGAAGAGAACATGGCTGAGGGAGCTGACCTCCTCTACGTTACTTGGAGGACATTGAATAGGTTGAAGGTGGGAGTGCCTAATACGTGTCCAATATGCTCAAATGGGGTTTGCTGGCATTTAACAACAGGCTGTGTGAATGTGGAGAGACACAGAGTTAAAAAGTAATTAATGTTTATGTCCATGTAATTTACCTATTTTCTCCTCAGAATTGCTGACTTACTGAATATTAAGTTATCAATTTAAAAGACACTTTAGAAGACTAAATTAAATCAACTAGTTAATTCAAATAAAATTAACAATTATTTAAGATTTTAACTTAATCAGAAGTTGCATCCATTATATTTATTTTCTAACTGGTTACAATTTTATTGGTTTAATATTCCACATTCTCTCCTAAGAATTTTATTTCTGTTCTATAAACAATAAGCAAATGGTTGCAAGAATGACTAAATGCAAATTATTATTAATTTTATTCACGATATACTGTGCTCTTCAAAAATTCTCATTTTAAAAAAATCTTGGATTTCATACGGTGCAGTCATGTGACTATAAGTTGTAATAATATATTCTAATAAAGATGGCTACTCTAAAGTGCTTCACAGAAAATAGGTAAAGATGGTGGCCTGTTCATTAATGAAGAGATTGTGGACTTTGGCCTTTTTCAATGGCCTTCATGGGTATATATTTTGTCATATTTTTGTGAGCTCTAAATTATGTCCCTTTCTGTCTTCCTAATGAGATTAAACTATAACTGATATAAACTAAACTAAACTATAACACACACGGTTATTGATGCCCACACTAGCCAAATTACAACTTCTTGAGTACTCATAAATCTTGTAAAGTAGATTAATTGATGTCTAGTTTGATTTTTTAAAATTATTTCTATATAAAGGAGAAGTATTCTTCATTGATAAACTATGCTGACTGTAATTCAAATATAGTTATTACACATTTTCTATCTAGTGTGCGAAAAACCCAAGTTTTGATGTGTAATGCTTCAGATCAAAATATGTAATTTGATCATTTTAAATTCTTTATGGTATATGTTTATAATATTAAATAGATGTACTTATGTATTTATATCTATTGCTATATCTTTAATATTTGCCACTGCTGCTTTATGACTTAGGTAACTGAGGCCCCTTTGAGTGCAGAAAGAGATTTTGGTCTTTGGCTCTCCCTGTTTCATTTCATTCTTCAACACAGTGACTAAACTAGTAGACCAGTGAAATACTGTGGACATAATATACTTAGACTTCAGCAAAGCATTCAACCAAGTAGACCACAACCTACTTCTTCGTAAGCTAGAAAAACGTGGGATCGACAGCCTCACCACCAGATGGATTCACAACTGGCTGACTAACCGTACTCAACGAGTAGTCTTCAATGGGTCTAAGTCTACATGGAGAGAAGTAAGAAGTGGGGTACCACAAGGTTCCGTCCTAGGCCCAGTACTCTTTAATATCTTCATAAACGACCTAGATGAGGGAATAGAAGGGGAACTAACCAAATTTACAGATGATGCTAAACTGGCAGGAATAGCTAACTCCCTGGAGGACAGGCTCAAGATCCAGATGGATCTTCACAGCCTGGAACACTAGGCCCTATCTAACAAAATGAAATTCAATGCAGAGAAAAGTAAAGTCCTACACTTAGGTAAGAAAAACCAAAAATATACATATAAACTGGGTGAAACCAAACTCAATAGCAGTGACTGTGAGAGGGATCTTGGAGTCTTGGTAGACAAGCAGCTAAACATGAGCCAGCAGTGTGTAGCAGCAGCAAAAAAAAGCCAATGCAACCCTAAGCTGCATTAATAGAGGGATACAATCTAGGTATAGGGAGGTACTAATACCACTCTATAAAGCCTTAGTTAGACCACACCTAGAATACTGCATACAGTTTTGGTCACCACACTACAAAAAAGATGTTGAGACTCTAGAGGAAGTGCAGAGGAGAGCAACTAGGATGATTAGGGGGCTGGAAACTAAAACATACGAAGAGTGGTTACAAGAACTGGGCCTGGCTAGTCTAGCGAAGAGAAGGACCAGGGGAGACATGATAGCAGTGTTCCAATACATGAAGGGCTGCCACAGAGAGGAGGGGGTCAGGCTATTTTCCAAGGCACCAGAAAGTCAGACAAGGAATAATGGATGGAAACTGACCAAGGAGAGATTCAACTTGGAAATAAGGAGAAAATTTCTGACAGTGAGAGCGATCAACCAGTGGAACAGCTTGCCTTCGAAGGTTGTGAGAGCTCCAACACTTGAGACTTTCAAGAGGAAATTGGACTGCCATTTGTCAGAAATGGTGTAGGGACTCCTGCTTGAGTGGGCGGTTGGACTAGATGACCTACAAGGTCCCTTCCAACTCTGTTACTCTAATTTTACTCTGTTTGGATGAAAGATGAATTTCTTGCAGATACAAAATAGTTAGAGCTGCAGGACAATGTTATGAACTTTATCAGAGCCACAAAACTGATAGCAAGTGCTTGGCTGACTAAACTGTGTACACTAACCTTGTAAATACAGCTGCAAATCCACCCATTGCATGGATCCAGTGTCACTGGTCAGACAAGCCTGAAACCTTCCTCATGCCCAGGGGTGGCTCCTCCTCTTTCTTTTGAAATTCTTCTACCTTTCAGATTAATTTTGCTATAGAATTTGAGAACTTCTCAGCACCACAACTGATTAAATGTTTCTTTTGGACATGTGTAACTAGTTGTAAGATATTTGAATGCTATTCAAATTAAGTAATGCTGCTAGTGAAACTTACTTTTAGCATTATATAGCCCTCAGTGCAGGAGTCTTGGGAGATCATTCACTTAATATGTACAGAGCAGGAAAAAAACTGACTCTTCAGTAAGTTTTTCCTATGAATACTTGCTACTCATCTTCTTCAATAACTTTTTTTTCATAGATATTGTTAATGTTTTTCTATCTCTTAGGGCAGGGATGTCAAACTCAAGACCAGGGGGCCAGATACGGCCCACGGAGTGCTTAGATCAGGCCTGTGGGTCCGCCCTGGAAACAACGAAGGATCAGCCCGCCGTGCCTCTGCCAGCAAAAATGGAGCTCGCGAGGGCCGCAGGTGGCCGTCGTGAGCTCTGTTTTCGCTGGCAGAGGGTTGCAGGAGGCAGTCACAGCCGAAAACAGAGCTCAGAAGTTTGTTTTCTCTGGCAGAGCACTCGGGCCGCTACAGGCACCCCGACACAAGTGATGCCGAGCTGATCACACCCACCCTGCCATGCCCACTCCGGTCCCCTGAGGTCAAACACAACCCTGATGCAGCCCTCAATGAAATTGAGTTTGACACCTCTGTTTAGGGTATGAAATTGAATCAGAGTTATTTAATTAGATTTAATATTAGACTTATCAAAAGATAATGGAAAACAATGTGATTTTTTATTTCACTGTAAATAAGACATTTGATAGACAAGTCAGTAGAATTATTTTGTAATATCTTATTAATGTTTTTTGCAGTATTTATTAAAAATTCCTGGATTCTTGTGTGTCTTCTTGATTAATTCAATCCAGCTTGCTGGGCGGAAACCTGGCACGTTTTTTTGATTCATATGAAAGTTATATTTCATTGAAGAAATTATGCATTAACAATAGTTTTTAGGAACTGATTGTGTTTATGTTGCATATAACTTGCATATACCATTGAAAAATACCTCTGTCTTGTTTCAGTTAAAATATATGAAAGAAAAAAATGGGGAGGGATTTCTTATTTTGATCATGTTAAGGTTTTTCTATTGTTTCTATTTTTCTCTCCCATTATGATTAGGACCTTTATTTAGATGGATTTTAGGAAGAGCCAATTCCCAATAACTCTGTGTACTTTATATTAGTACATAAAAATAGAACAATAAAATAACAGATGCATGTCCAGAAAAAAGCCCCATAGAGTATAAAACAAAAATATTTTTGGTTCTATTGCTAAAATCAGTGGTATCATTTGCAAAATCTGCAAGTGTGGTAGACTCACACAAGACATTTTCTCCAATCCATAAAATAGCAACCAAGCAATAGACTATACATAAAGTATACGTAGTTAATTTCATATTTTATTAGCAATTTAACTTTGCCTGTAGAAATTAGCTTCGCCCACTAGAAGAGACTGTGAAGTACTGATAGGCCTTGACTTTCAAAATTCGTTTAGTGACTATTCGAAGTTACACTGAAAAAAAATTACTTATGATTGCTTTTCACACTTAGACTGTTGTAGCATCCCCATGGTCATGTGATCACAATTCAGGGGCTTGACAACTGGCATGTATTTATGACAGTTGCACTGCCTGAGGTCATATGATCACAATTTGCAACCTTCCCAGCTGGCTTCTGACAAGCAAAGTCAAGGGGGGAAGCCAGATTCACTTAACAATTGTGTTACTAACTTAGCAACTGCAATGATTCACTTGCCAGTGGCAAGAAAGGTCACAAAATGAGCCATAATTCACTCAACAACTGTCTTGTTTAACAATGGAAATTATATGCTCAGCAATGGAAAAGTGAAAACACCCTTTTAGAAAAGGAGATAATAAGGAAGATATTAATATGCACAGAAATGGATAGATTAACGTTAAAATTAAAAAACAAAGGAGAGACAGAATATTATGACACATGGAACAGATTTTATCAATGGCTGGAAACATGAGGTGGGAGTCGGAACACGAAACAATTAGGCTAAGTAGACCCGGAATGAGATATTATATATCTTAGAATGAATACGTTGGTCAAAAATAACTGTACAAGACTAGCACTCTGTAAGTAGTATACATGTTATTTGTCTTTCACTTTGGTTTTTATGGCAGATGATATGCCAGGATAGTCACACTGTGTTCGGTATACTTATATGTAAATAATAAAAATATATTTAAAAAAGAAGCAATGGAAATTTCAGGCTCCATTGTGGCTGTAAGCTGGGACTAACTATAACGTGTAACCATTCATGTGTAATAACCAATTCAAGTGCACCTGTAATAACCATTACCTATGCAAATAAAAAAGCAATGTACCTAAGCTATGAAACTGGCCCTAATAATATGTATAAAGCAGCATTTCTTGTTCTTGCATACTCAATATCCCAAAGGTGCTTTTTCAGGAGGCAACTGGACTTTCTTGTTTTTTCTTTTGAAGACATTTAGCTTCTCATCCAAGAAGCTTCTTCAGCTCTTTATATTACTCCTTTATATTATATTCCTTATAAATGTCTTCAAAAGAAAAACAAAGTCCAGTTGCCTCCTGAAAAAGCACCTTTTGGACAACCATGACCTGGATGACTGAGAATCTTTACAGACTTTCAGCTATACAATTTGGGATGAACACCTTTTGAATGGTGTGGGAGTAGGAATGGATTTCCAGAGGAAAAAAATGAAGACTACAGGAACCAGGAGCACTACTCAGGTGACCCTGAGGACACAGATAAACCTCCAAGTGCTTCAACGACCCTCTAGAAGGATGCAAATGTCCAAATGTCTGCAAGGAATATAAATCCTTCCATTCCCCACTGTCCTGTCAGATCTGAAGAAGCTTCTTGGATGAGAAGCAAAATGTCTTCAAAAGAAAAAAACAAGAAAGTCCAGTTGCCTCCTGAAAAAGCACCTTTGGGACAACCATGACCTGGATGACTGAGAATCTTTACAGACTTTCAGCATCCAGTACTTCATGTATGAAAAAGTTGCTCCTATATTTCAGTGTAGAAATTGCAAGGAATTTGTGATGCTGAAAATATATAGAGAGTATATGGGTTTTGGAATTAAAACAGTGGCTGTTGTTCAATATGTATATTGTTATTACTAGTATATGAAATAGTATAGTCTAATGAAAATGGGGTGCGCTGCGGTCTTAAAACAGAATCAGAGTAAAGGTTGTGTAGATTTTCTTGTCATAAGAACTCCTAATTCAGACATTAAATTGTGTATAATTGGACTGCAACTCCTTCTCAATACTATTTTCTTCTCTTGGCAGCATGGGGTAACCTTGGAAATGTTTTGAAGAGCCAGAGTAAGATTTCTGAAGCTGAAAGCGCCTATAGAAATGCCTTGTATTACCGCAGCAACATGGCTGATATGCTTTATAATTTGTAAGTACATATGGCTTCCTTTTTTAATGTGTTTGTGAATAAAATCATTTATTAAGATTCAGTAAATGCAGATTATATTTAGCTATTTCTTTTCCTCTGTCTTTCATCTCTCCTCTTGCCTTCGGTTAGCTTTCATTAATCTTATTTCAAACTCCAACATAGACAGATTTCCTTCTGTTCTTCACATTTATCAGATCATCAGATATTTTGACTGTGCTTTGCAGTGAAATAGCAGCTAATTTCCAAGAAGATCTAGTGGGGTGCTGTATTTATGAATAGCCCTTTAGATTCATCCCAGCATCTTGCCACAGATCCAGCTGACTGGAACTTACCAGCAGGCCCCAAGGCACTGCAGCAGTTGAGATTGCTATTTTATCAACTTCAATTGGTAAATCAATGGCAGCTTTTCTTTATAACAAGGATTTGGAAACCAATTTCCACACTGTGGCAGTCTATTTAGACAGCTGCATTGTGGTGTACTTAGAAGCTTGCTTGAAAGTTACAGTTAATGCTGATTTTCTGTATACAAAATGCAGAAATTCTTTTTGGCTCACACGAAAATGATTGCAAGCACAACTTAAAACATGGCTTGAGAAATATTTCTTCTCCCACAGTAATATCTATGCTTGGTTACTCTTTGTAACATACTTGGCAATTGATTAGGAGCAGCCAGAATGATTACTTGCCCACCTCAAAGAAAAAAGCTGTTGTAGAGAAAGAGATGAAATATTCAATGGCATGCTTTGAACAATTGTTTCATTTTTTTTGAAAGAGTCACCAGTGTCTCAACTGAAACTCCAAAGATGGGGAAAGATATAAGGGGGTAACCTTAGCAAACACTTTCACTGTTATTTTGGATTTTTTTTCTTGAATTTCAGAAGCGATGAGGCTCTGGGGAAGTAGATAGAATGTTCTGGAGCATAATGCTGTCTGGGGTGGAATTGGGGCCTGTTTGGTTGCTTTGGACTGCTAGAAATATGAGGAAAATATATCTGGGAGAAAATATATCTGGGAGAAGAGATGCAATCTTCTGTCTTTAAGACAAAGTGGTGCAGCTCTTCCTGTAAAGGATTTCCCTGGACCTAAACATGTTGGCTTGCATTCCAGCCTTTTTTGGGGGAAGGTTGTGGAAAGAATGGAAATTAGTTGTAGAGTATCATAGATAAAATGGATTATTTGAAACCCTATTTGTCAAGATTCAAGAATGTAAGCCACATTAATCACTTTGGTAGATCATCTTTGTCAGTACGTAGGTGGAAGATGTTCAGCTTTCTTGTATATTTTAGACCTCTTGGCAGCATTTGATACAATTGATCATGATAGCCTTTTGGACTGTCTGCAAGAAATAAGCATGGATCTACTGATCTGTAATTGGTTTAGTCCTTCCTGAGTGAGTAGATTTAGTTGATGATAGTGATAGAAGAGGAGTTGACCCTGTGTTATTCCTTGTAAGATATCATAGGATTCAACTATCTGGCTGCTGATTTACAACATCTAAAGGAGACTGTTAGAAGTCACTTCCAACATCTATTGACTTGGGGAATGATATCATCAATGTGTTGATTATATTTAGTTATACTTGACTATCCAAAGCCAATTTGGATATGTAAGGGATATCTTGACTTGCTGTTTAGAGAATGTAGGGAGCTAAATGAGATGAAGCAAGCTGAAAATTTCTTATAGTTGCTGTTTGTTCAAAGCCTTCTAGATAACTATCATGTCTTGTTTTGACTGTGTATGGGGTGGCACAAGAGTAGCATATGATTTGTGGATTTTCCAAGATTCTCAGTGACTAATGCTTTGCAGGTGGAGACCTTGGCTAAGGAAATTTTTTGCCACCTTTGTCTTGTATGCCTATTGCAGCCTTATCTGAAGCAGGAGTTGATAATAAAGGAGTTGCATCATCATAAGGTTGAAAACTACTGTAATTTAATTTACATGGGATGAATGTAACTTTGACTACTCAGCACCTGAAGTTTTACAAAATGTAATGGCTTACTGTTGATTTATGCAGGGACATAATCCATGTTTCAGATATTTCTTTAGCTTTCAGTAAATGTTGGGTACAATCAGTGGTGGGATTCAGCCGGTTCGGGCTGGTTTGTGTTCGTGTTCGTGTTTGGGTTAGGAGTGGGGTGGGGTGTTAGGAGTGGGGCCCACCCTGCCCCGTTCCACCCAGTCACTCCTCATCTTGTCCGCTCACCCGGCAAAGCTGCTGCTGCTCTCCGTCTGGCTCCCTCGCTTGCCTCGACCACACGGTCTCTGAGGGCCAGCTAGCTTGCCTGCCTTTGGCTGCATCCCACGTGGCGCTCTCTGCGCGGCCTAGCTGAGCTGTCCTGATCTGCCTGGGTGAGTGACTGCAAGCAGCAGGGCCTGGATCCCGGCCTAGCTGCCTCCCACGTGGCCCAGCCAGCTTGCCTGCCTTCCGCGCTCATGCAGCGCTCTCCCCGCAGCCCAGATGAGCACCCAGATTAGCCTGGGTGAGCCTGCAAGCAGCAAAGCCTGAATCCCAGCCTAGCTGCCTCCCACATCGCCCAGCCAGCTTGCCTGCCTTCCCCGCAGTCCCCGAGGCCCAGCGCGCTTGCCTGCTGCTGCTGCCTCATTGCCTGCCCTCTGGCAAGCAGTGGATGCTGCAGAGACAGATTTCCTATATACCATTCTGAGCCCCTTCCCCCCCTCCGCCCTTGGGCTGACAAAATAAAAGCCCATCTAAAGATCGCGACTGCCTGCCGAACCTGCCTGCCGAATGCTGGCAAAAGGAGGCTGGGGGGGGGGAAGTGCCGATGGAAATACCCTATATTCCACCTCCATTGGGCTGTCTGCGCCGTGCTGGATCGGGATGGGGAGGTGGGGGGGAAGCAAAAAGCCTACTCAGTCCATACATACTCACCAGCACAATGGCGAATCTCTCTTCTAGCTCTCCGGTTCGGGCATTGGGAGCTTGAGGAGTAGATTGTTTGCCCTGAAGTCCGTCTGCTGCCCTTCCAAGCCCGGCTCTGGCTGCAGCCGACCATTGGGCAATTTTCTTCCAATGCTTGTGCAGGGAATCCCGGGAGCGGCAGCATATTGTATGCTTTTCACTCCAAGCAGCCCGGACTGGAAAATGCATGGCTGGGGTGGAGGAGCAGTCCTTCTTAACAAGCTCCAAATTGTTGCTGCTGCTGGAAGCCTGGGTTCCCTGCATGAGCACTAGAGGTCCGGTACTCCTTCCCCACCTAGTCAGCCTATGCTCCCCTCTTGCTCCAGGCAGTGATTCCCCCAGCGCTCCATGTGCGCAACCCCAAAATTAGTGGCCCAAGCTTCATTTGCCCGAAGGACAGGAGGGGGAGGGTGCATCTGGCCTGGAGAGGGCTTGGCTGGGGGCCTGTGGGCCCGCATAAAATTTTCCGCCTGCCGTCAGCTGCCCTGCTCCCTCCCAGTGGTTCTCCAGCCTGCCAGAGCGCTGCCTTCCCTGCACCCGGAAGACACAGTCTCTCCGCAGCTGGCCAAGCATGGCACTGGTAAGGGAAGAGGTTTACAAGGTTGCGGGATCATAGAGCTATTTGTCTGAGGTTTTTATGGCCTGCCAGGACAGTGAAATCCAAAACCTGCCCAAGAATCGAGAGAAGCACATGGGCAAGTCCCTCCGGCGCCATGCAGGGGTGAAATCCAGCAGATTCTGACAGGTTATGGAGAACCGGTAGCGGACATTTTGAGTAGTTCGGAGAACCAGTAGCGGAAATTTTGAGTAGTTCGGAGAACCGGAAAATACCACCTCTGGTTGGCCCAGAGTGGGGTGGGAATGGAGATTTTGCAATATCTTTCCCCTGGACTGGGGTGAGAATGGAGATTTTGCAATATCCTTCCCCTGGAGTGGGGAGGGAATGGGGATTTTGCAGTATCCTTCCCCTGGAGTGGGGTGGGAATGGAGATTTTGCAGTATCCTTCCCCTGCCACACCCACCAAGCCACGCCCACCAAGCCACACCACGCCCACCAAGCCACGCCCACAGAACCGATAGTAAAAAAATTGGATTTCACCACTGGCGCTATGAGATGTGTGCATGTTTGCGCTGTGTGTATGTTAAGGCCAAGAAGGAGGAGACGACTTGGCCGAACTTTTCCTGCCTCGGAAGCTGCTTGGAAGGCTGCTGCCGTGTCCTATCCCTTTATGGTCCCCCCCTCCCTCCTGCCACCTGGCTTCAGCGTGCAGAGTGATGGGGACCGGGAGAATTGACCCCTTTTCCTTTGGCAGCGGCGGCCCCACTGGGCTGCCTTTGCCCAGGGCCGGATGGCAGGCAGCGTTGAAGTACCTTAAAGGGACAGGCTGTGGCAGCTGCCTTCCCAGCAGCTCTGCTGCGAAGGGAGGCAGAAAAGTTCGCCCAAGTCTTCTCCCCTTCTCAACCTCAAACATACACACAGCAAACACACACACATCTCATGGTGCCAGGACCTTCTGCGAGGAGATGGTGCATGGGCAAGTCCCTCTGGCACCGTGAGGTGTGTGCATGTTTGTTCTGTGTGTATGTTTGAGGCTGAGAAGGAGGATCAGTAGAGGAATACACGTGTATTGGGAGTCTTCCTAAAATCGATTGATATTTTCTTTTGTCTTCCACAATAATTTTGGCTTGTAAGGAGAAAAAATAAAGATATCAAATAGCTGTAGCAAAAGAATTCAGAATAGTCCTTCTAAGCTGTTTAAACTGAAGGGTCTGGAAGCAGTTAAAAAGGTCAAGTTAAAAAGATATAAATCTTCACCCATTTCAATCTCAGATCTGCAAATTATGAACTTTAGGCAATATATATTCATCTTTATTTCTCTAGATAGAGATGGACATTCAAAATGCAGTTGCAGTTAATAATTAGGTTTTTTTGGTTTTTGAATTATATCACTTCATATCTTCTGTCTACTACCAATTTTGGATGGATTCATCCAATATAAATTCCCCTTCCCAAGCCTTTTTTGGAATATGCATGCATAAGAATTTTAATTAATTGGATTGTTTGTACAATAAATTAAATGCAACTTCTGTCACTATTGCAGTATGTTGATTTGAACACTGTGGCATACTATTTCTCAAAAATTGCATTTTGTTTCTTTTTTTCCTATCCTAAATCAATGTTGTTAGGCAATGCATATTTTTAATTTGTTTTTTTAAAACAAACTTTTATATGGAAGCTTGGATTTAATCTTATATTTCTACTTTAGATCAATTATTGAGTAATATTGATCATTTTTATCATTTCCTATGTTAAAGAAGAAAAATAATTTTCTTTTGCCACCCTCTAGCAATAATAGCAACATCTACTGACATCTCAATTTGGATCAGCAACAATTTCAGCTTCAGTACACCTAAATTATTAAAATTATTACCAAATCTTAGGAGATTAAAATAACAGAATTAACGGTAGTTTTTATAATGCTTGTTGCCAAAAAAAACTTCAATTCAATATATACAGTAAATTGTGAAGACTGAATAGAATACAGAACTGGAGATTCCCATTAAAAAAAAAAAAGAACAGGAGACTGCTTTTATGTCTGCATCAAAAATTTAAATAGATCTTATACTATAGCTTGTTCAATAAAAATAGTAGTTATAATCCATCACATTTGTTTAGAAAAGAAATGAATAATTCATAGTGCTGTTGGAGATTTAGAAAGTGAGAATTGCATATTTTTACAATGTCATATAATTATGATAGTCTAGGAAGTCATACATATATTAATTGGGATAAGTTTTAATATTTTTCTAGCCAACTTCTTTTGATTTACATACCAACTACTTGGGATTCCACAGCAGAAATTCTGTCTTTCATTCTTACTGAAAGAGACTTATTATTCTACATCGGAAAGATAAATTTACAATTCCAATTACTTAATGGACTAAAGACCTGATGTTGCTTGAAATCTCTGAACAAGGTGCTTATTAATGTAGACTTTGTAGAGATAATTATTATCAGACATGGTCATCGCTTTATTAAAATGTTTGTGGAAAACTCTACATGCACACACACCGAAAGAAGAGTATTTTATCTTATTTATTATGTCCAGAGATTTTAAGCTGTTGTATGAACTTTATGTCTACAACACAGAGACCGCTGTATTCATACCTAAATAATCTTTGTTTTAAATTTCACACAACCTGAAAACTGTGACAGTCAGATTCACAACAAGCAAGCTGTAATTCAGTGTTTTATGCTAGTCATATAGCAAACATCAGTTTATGGTTCGAATGAAATCAGAAACTATATTTAATTAAATTGTCTGCATTGTAGGTCATAAAAATTGTCTTTCTGCAGATACAAAAGGGTTGTGCTAATAAGACAAGATATAATCATCCAATCATGACTTCTGTAGGAGAGATTATATTTGTACAGTAGCTATCCCAACAGCAGTTTTGGGCACTATGGTTGCATTCATGTACATGAGAGAAGATAATTAAAGAGATTGACAGTATCTTCTTGCAAACTAATTAGCAGCAGCATCAAAGTTAGCTACAATGAGTATCTGTTGTGCATATAGGAGTGCTTAGATTCAGCATATAAATGCATGTTTATATCCTTGAGAACACATGCATATGTATCTGTACCCATGGAAGGGAGGAAGGGAGGGAGGGAGGAAGGAAGGGAGGAAGGAAGGAAGGAAATACACACACACACACACACACACACACACACAGAGAGAGAGAGAGAGAGAGAGAGAGAGAGAGAGAGAGAGAGAGAGAGAGAGAGAGAGAGAGAGAGAGAGAGAGAGAGAGAGAGAGAGAGAAGTTGTCTACTGTTTTTGCTTTGGATGCATCAGAAAAGAAATAGGATAGGGAAGATAAATATTTTACTTTCTGAAGATATTACTCTTCCATCCCCTCCCCATTTTTATGATTTAAAACATGTAGATTATGGGCATCATATTGTTCTAATAAAGTTTACTAAACAATAGTAAATAAATATTTAATTATTTACTAGAATTCAATATTCATTCTTGCATCTGCTTTTCATTTTGCATCTATACAGATTTTAAATAGCCGGTGAAAGAGCTCTAAAAATACTTGCATTCTGGAAAAGAAGGGAAAAATAAAATTGAATTGCTACACTGGCTGCCAATATTAAAATTGCTAATAAAAGCAAAATGTTCATGCTAATAAAGAGAATAGAAAACATTAAAAACCTGTAGAATAAACATGATAATACAATGCATTATGCTGAATATTTCAAAACTTAACTTTTTCAATATGGGAAAGCAGTTTATCTAACATTCTTATCAATACAGCCCTTCAATGGGAAGCAAATTTTTAAAGAGAATATGTTATCAAAGAATAATTCTAAATACATATTATAGAACAAATGAAAAATAATTTGTGCTTACTTCAGTATCCTAATTCTGATATGATTTTGAATCTGAAATAAGCTACCACTATTTTATATTAGCCCTGTGCAATTATTATGGATAAAAAAGTTTACTTTTTCATCCCTTAATAGCATATTAATTGGATTGTCTGCCAGAATTAACAAACAATAGCATAAAACATGCCAATTTCTTCCAGTAGTAGTTTAACAGCCTTTGCACAATAGAATTTGGAATTTTTGCAGAATTTCATCAATGGGCTTGGTCCTATTATGAATCATACAAGCTACCTGTCACAGCTAGCAAATTGAACATTTCAGTGGAACACCCTGCACTAATGCCAGAATCTATCTGCCCCACATCAATCATATCAGTAGAAACTCCACATAACCTGCTGTTGAAAACCTCAAGCTCCTGCCAAAAATCAGCTGGCTCTCTAGATGCCCCAGAGCTTAATTGTAGTGCTAAAAATTGGAGTACCTCTGCCATACACTTCTTACAGCGTTTTGGCACTAGCACATTGTCAGTTGAGCTAGGAAACCTGATTGATAGCTCAGATTATCATCAGTGTAAAATACAAGAACAATCAGCAGAGTAAAGACTTGCTGGTCTACGCAACATTCAATTAGGACAGTAGCTGATATAAGCAGCAGCTTATCACGTATAGTGGAAGCCTGAATCACATATGGTGAAAAATAATTTGTGCTTACTTCAGTATGTACAACTTTACCCAAAGTTCAGCCAACCTAGTTTTGTGAAATTAATGAGATTTGGATCTAGGTTTTGTGGAAGTATCACAGCCTTGGGTAGATTTCTCTGGAGGAGAAAGCAAAGCAAAATGCATCATGACTGCTGGTGGATCATGTATCTGCCCCCAGGAACAAAATGGGTCTGACTCATACCTGAATATTTGGGGTACTTCTAGAGCAAAGTTTAATCTACAGGTATTTTGCCTGCTGCAATTTGTGCATTTTAGAATGAGATTAGAATTTAAGGCTACATCTTGAGGAGATTGAAGTATTTAAGAAAGTAGTATTTAAGAAGTATTTATGTAATATATTTCTATCTCTATATACAGGTACTGTTTTCTCTGTGAATGGGTGTACATATTATTACACATATGCATAATGATCAGAGTTCACATGTGATCCTTTTGATTCTTTTTGTGAAAAGCAAGTTGTTGCAGATCTTTATCACCCTTATTTTTTTTCCTCCCCAAATATTACAATGATCAGTTTGTTGTCACTATTATTTCATTTTCTATCTTTCATCCAGCCAAAGTTTTCTGCCTTTATTACGGACTTTGGCTTTCACTGAGTCTTAACCCTGAACCATTCTATTAATTTAATAGATTAATAAATAATAAATCTCACTAATAAATTTATCATTAGAGAAGGCAGCAGTTCTAATTTCCTCTATTATTATTATTATTATTATTATTATTATTATTATTATTATTATTATTATTATTATTATTATTATTATTATTATTATTATTATTATTATTATTATTATTATTATTATTATTATCAGAGTGACTGCCGATAATTCTAATATACAGAACTGGGAATACCAGCATTCAGTGCAAAGACAGAATATAGGCTCTCATAAGACAAATTATTCCTATGGCTAGGGCCTGATAATTGCAAGGGATATTCTTTGCGTTCTTACATTAAGTTCACTCATTTGATTGGTCCAATAATTGGAAAATTGAAAATAGACACATAGATATTTGAAAGTTTAAGTTGCTTGATAAAGTGTCTATTGATCTTCCAGATTACTGCAAACTTAAATCACTTTCTTGAAAGTACTAAAACATTGTTTCAGAATAATTATTTTCAAGGAGTTCCCTGGAGCAATAGAATGACACATGAGTTACAGATATAATTATTTTAAAGGAGTTCCCTGGAGCAATAGAATGATATGGTACATACCCATATGAGTTACAAACATAATAGACACATCATCAGCATATAGGAGAAGACGGATAGCCAAAATAAAGCAGAATATTTGGGACCATGACTTCCAGTCTGATGGAACCAATCAGTGCAATATCACTGCCTTTTGGGATTATTCCTAGTGTGTGTGTGTGTGGGGGGGGTATTTAACATTTCACATGCCCCACACAGTATATTTTTCAACCTGGCTGGAGTTGATACCTTACCCATTCGAGAACAGCATATATTGTCCTCTCTTATGAAAATCACATCTGAATAATAAAATGCATTACAGGCAGTCCTCAATTTACAATTACAATTGGGACTAGAACTTCCATTGCTAAGTGAAGTGGTTGCTAAATGAGTCATACCTCCTTTTATGACCTTTTTTATCACAGTCACTACAATTATTAAGTGAATTGCGTCATTTAGTGAATCCAACTTCTGTTCTTGATTTTGCTTTTGAGAAACTGGCTGGAAAAATTGCAAGTGGAAATCCTGTCACCCAGGATACTGTAATTGATGTAAATAAATGTCAGTTGCCAAGCTCCTGAATTTTGAACATGTGACTGAAGAGATGCTGCAGATGTCGTATTTGCAAGAACTGGTCATAAGCAACTTTTTTTTAGCACCAACGTAACTTTGAATGAGCACTAAGTGAATGGTTATAAGTTGAGAACTACCTCTGATTTATACATTGTATATACTTTATACACAATGGTGAACAGATTTTATACTACTTACTGTTAGAAAACCTGGTTCCTTCTCTAACTATGAACTTCTTTGAAGTTCTCTCCAAGAACATTGCAACATTATAGCAATACTGTAGCTATGACTTATGGAAGCGGTTTGATGCTCTCTTCCTATTGGTGATTGCTTCAGCCTGATCTTACACTTTTCTTTTTTTTAAATAAATGTGTTTATTTGATGTATTTTTAATTATTGCTCTTGGAATGTAAATAGACTTCAAACAAAGAAACAGTATGTCAACCATTTTTACTTACTTAAATCAGTAAACATTTTCCTTGTTAAAGAAATATTTCGGGTACATCTTTTTCTTTTTTCTTCTCTTCTCTTCTCTTCTCTTCTCTTCTCTTCTCTTCTCTTCTCTTCTCTTCTCTTCTCTTCTCTTCTCTTCTCTTCTCTTCTCATACAATTCTGGCTCTTTCTTTAGTATAGTACTTAAAGGTAGATATTTGCTACTAATTCCTAATATTAACATTTATTTTGAAAATTGATAGCTTCAGATTTTATACCAAGAATTATAACCCTTGAAAGAGATTTCAAAGCTCTAGCTGGAATAATAATTTTGGAAAATTAGTTATTTATAAGAATGTTTGCCCCTTTCACCGAGCTCATAAAGGGTGACAACAATTCTTATCTATTCCATTCTATATCATATGCATATTGTAGCAGTTTCTCTTCTCTAAGTGACAAGGCAGCCGTTTTAATAAAATATAGTGAACTTTGTATAATTCCTTTTTTCACTTGACAGAAGAGGAACCCTTTCTCGATCCTTTTCAAGGAAGTAGAATTTTACATTAGCATAATTTGACTACTTTTAGAGGACAAAAATGATTCTTGCTCATTTTTCTTTCTTTCAAAATGATTATTATTTTTTTAAAATCATATGGCAAAATCTGTAGCAATCTTTCTTTCTTTCTCAAGCACATTGTAAATATGTTTCTTGATATTTCCTTTTTCGTAATTTTATTCTCAGCAGTTATCTTCTTGTCTTCTCCTTTTCTCTGCTAAATGCAGGGGATTATTACTGCAGGAGAACAACAGGTTTTCAGAAGCACTGCATTATTATAAATTGGCTATTGGAAGCAGACCTACTTTAGCCTGTAAGTAAAGGGGCATGCTCGTTATATTTAAATACACTGTTCCTTCTCGTGCGTGTTGTGTTATAAATAAAACTATTAAAAAGAAAATCTAAGTTTTAATTCTGTTAAATGTGAGCAGATGTTTCTGCATGGTTCCAATATATCTGATAACACCTGGGCCATCATTACTGTAATGTAAAGGTGCTGTACTATAGTAAAGTAGTTGATCTTGAATGTTATCCATACTGTTTATTTTATTGTTAGGCAAACATGTGTTGCCAGGGTAACATGTTTAATTTTGATTTGAGATGAAAGAAGCTGAAATATGCTCAAAGTGAGCTGTTTGATAGAGAGGTCACATGTTTAAGAGGCAATTCAGGGTTGCTGCGCTGCTTCAACAAGTTTGGTAAAAGACTTCTGTTATTTATTTCATCTGATTACCAACCTTTTAGTGACAAGATCAGTAGCTAAATCAGGATATTAGATGTATTAGGTGGTGTAGAAAAATAGAACGCTCATGCTACATATCATGTCAATCGCTTGTACATATGCTTGCATGTGGAATCTTCTAATGTGTGAAAGTCCCGTGAGTGAATGAGGAGTCTCTCAAAATTCTCTTTGAAAAATTAAAGCCTGTGACTTCTGAAACATCAATATAGTACTTAACCAACTTTAATTGGTACTTGTTCAAGTTTAAATGTAAATCAATGAAATAGTCTAACTGACAGTGTTTCCCAACCTTGGCAACTTGAAGATGTCTGGACTTCAACTCCCAGAATTCCCCAGCCAGCGAATGCTGGCTGGGGAATTCTGGGAGTTGAAGTCCAGACATCTTCAAATTGCCAAGATTGGGAAACACTGGCTCTAACATTTCCTTCTCTAGAAAGAGAAAGCTGAAGATGTTACGTTCAGGCAATAAAGCAATTTAACTTACTCTGTCATCTTTCCAGACCCAAAAGGCTTTAATTTCCATAAGATTACTTTGTTCACTTGGACAGCAGTTATTGTTTCTACTGAATCTACTGAACTCTCAAATGTACTGAATTGGGGTATTTTACCTCTTTTTATCATTATGACAAAACTGTTCTAAAGAAACGTTAGAGAGGAAATCACCTTGGTTGACATTTCAATTAATTCTAATGAAATTCCAGTTTTAATGTTTTGTTGTGATGGAACTCATTTTTTTCTTTAATTAGCAATCTATTTCCTATGGCAGTTATTAAAGTCATCAATATCTTATAAAGGAAGTCTTGTATTGCTCTAGAATTAGTATGGATAATCTATGACTTTAATGAAAGATAATTCAATCATAACAAGGTTAACAAAAATGAAGGGCCAATCTAGATTTGAAGAAACTGTCAACCTGTAGCTATTTAATTTTTCTGGTTTTAAATAACTTCAAATATAATAGGATTATGTATGAATGTGCAACAGCTACATTTCCCTCTCCTTTTTTCAGCTGCTTATTTAAATACTGGTATCATCTTAATGAATCAAGGCAAGGCTGAGGAAGCCAAGAAGACATTTTTGAAGTGTTCAGAGATTCCTGATGAAAACTTAAAAGATCCTCATGCTCATAAGAGTTCTGTTACCAGCTGCCTTTATAACCTGGGAAAACTTTACCATGAACAAGGACAGTATGAGGTAAAATTTAACAGCAACATAGCAGCCATCTATAATCTTAATATAATTGTGTTTCCACTTCTATACTAGAATTAGCTATTGGCCTGTCTGGGAGTTGAGTGGCACATAAATTGGATAAATTATTATGGTTCCTCATACAGTCAACCAGATATTTAGACTGAATTTTAATTTGACGGAATTAAAAATCCACTTATCAATTCCTTCCCAAGGACTTGCAATAGGTAGATGTTATTGTTTGATAGTGTTAAAGGTATCATCTCAGGATGTAAGCTCCAATTAAAGCTGCCTTTTGCAATTGATTCATGGTGATTTTGTCAATGCCAATACTGTTCAAGTAGCGCTCCAGATATTTTGGGATTGCAACCAAGGTACCTATAATTATTGGTAGCATTAAAGATTGCATCATAGTGTCAAACACAGTATCTACATCATATATTTTAGACCATAGAGGAAGCATGAGTTCTGACAATCTTTTCCTAATACATTTACAATAACAATTTATGTCTTTTTCTAGGTTATTACTCAGTATGATGACTGATAGAATGGAAGACTAGTGAGATGATAGCAGCTATACTTTATGAACTAGTTTTCTGGAAAAACAGATATTACAGTATATGATGCAATAGTAATTCATTCATTAGCAAATGATCCTTTTGCAAATGATATACTGTATGAACATGAAAATAATAGCATTTCCTGAAACGGTTTAATGTACTTTTTTTCCCCTAGTGAAACAAAAAAATGTTCCTCTGTATTTAGGGTTATAATACCAACATCATGAAGCCACCAGACTCATCTATGTGAGATGGGCAGTTGTATAAATCAAATCGCTCAGTCCATCATTCTTACAGTAGAAACATACAATCGGAATAAGTGTAAATTTATATACTTGTGGGATATGGACAAAGTGTACAATTTGACAGCCTCAAGTAATGTTTAGCTTCTTTTTAAGAATATGTAATGATCAAAAACCACAATAGTTTGACATGACAGATGTGTTTACTTTTAAACCTAGAAGGCTTTTAAACCTTAAACCTAGAATATGACCAGTATTACTTTATGCAAAGCAGTAACCGTATTATTATTGGCAGGTGGAAAAGTATCATTGTGATTATTACAGTTTAGTAACATCAGAAAGTGTTTTAGGAAATTCTGAGATATTTTCTTTTCCCATCCTTAAATGGGCAAGTCTGAATATTGAAAATTGCTCATTATTTATGTAATATTCATTTAAGTTTTATTTAATTCTGAGCAAATGTTGTGTAGGGTAGATGATTGAAAGGAGGAGGAAGGAATTTTTCTTTTTCTTTTGCTTATTTTTCTTTTTTATCTTATCTTTGTTTTTCTTGTATTTTTCTTGTATTTTTATTTTTTCTTTATTTTTATTACTTTATATATAGATGATATAAAAGATAGAGGTTTAATGATGTAATTTATCAATGTACAATTTGGAGTTGAAGTTTTTTTTAAAAAAAATAATGTCGAAATCTAACAAGTTTTTTTTTAACTTAATTTAAATTTATTTTATTGATATTATGCCCTGTATTCTCTCTGGGAAGTCCGGGGGGGGGGAGAAGGGGGTGGGTTGGGGGGGGAGAAAAATAAAAAATGTTTGTACTTTGTACTAATAAAACTTTTTGAATAATAAAAAAAGAAAATTGCTCTGATTTACATTGAGAAGATTCATCTCAACTGTATAATTTTTATATAGATTGAAATTAATCCATGTTAATCTCCTGCAACAAAAACTGCAGAGTTTGGTACCACCTTAGAGACTAATACAGTTTTTATACATATGCTTATACAGAAATCAATCTGAAGATGTCATCAGATTCATCATTATACATTTTGTTAAATGCCTATTTCCTGTTACAATTAACAAAGGCATCTTCAATTTTACATTATTTTATATTACACATGCTTCTGAATTTGATGTTGTTGTAATGATATGTTTCTCAACACTTTGCCATAGGATGCCCTTATAGTTTACAAAGAAGCGATACAGAAAATGCCAAGACAGTTTGCACCACAGAGTTTATATAATATGATGGGTGAGTCTAAGCAAACATCTAAAAATATTTGTATTAATTTTCTTCCAGTGCATATAGTTCTGTATTTCTGCCAATAATGGGCATTAACCAAAGTATTTCATTTATTATATGTTTTTGGCTCTGATCAAATCTTCAAGCTTTACATTTGTAGCTTATCCCATATCACCATAGACAGCATTCACATGTATAAATGAGAACAATTAATGAATAAAAAAGTCTGTGTAGCTTTGTATTCATAAAGTGCCGTGAACAAGGCAGAACAAATATGATTATCCAAATATTATCATCCAGATTCTAAAAACAGATAAGGTTTGCCACCAAGAAATTGTTTCATAGTCATGGGCACTAGGAATTGCTTTTAGGAACTAATTTATAGCTGATTAAAGACTTACTAGTTCACATAGGCTAAAACATGTCTTCTACGACTTGGTGCTATGACTGCAATAATTCCAAACTCACATGGCTAAAGAGAATCACAGTAACCTAGGCTTAAATATGACATCTTCTCTCTTGCTCTCTCTCTCTCTCTGTGTGTCTCTCCCTCTCCCTCCCAGTTCACTTTATCCAAATAACTGTACAAATAATCCAGCATGTTGAAAATCTTCATTTAAATTTTAAATGGATTAATAGTTTTTTTAAAACATTGCTTTCTCCTTGAATTATCGCAATTGCTATAAGAATCACAAGAATCATAAGATTTGGTGACATTTGAACATATAAGCAAATTTTATTGGACAGCCATTTAGGCACCAAGCCTGTTTAATGTAAAAATAAATTTTTATTCCTTTCTTTGCTAGCTAGAAACTTTTTGCTCATCAGTAAGTTTCATGTAACAATTGATTATGTCCACATATTTCGGCTGTCTCACACTTTGTTCCTCACAAAATGGTTAGGGTTATCAATCAGTGGCTGACAGTTACTCCGGTAGATAATTTATGTACCCACACTGGAATTCCAACAAGGATATCACATCAATCAATTATGCCTGTGGTGGGCAAAGGCCTCTGGGATAGGTTTTTACACTAGCAAAGGACAAAAAAAGAACAAGATCCCAAAAATCCTATTAAAGTTGCCTGGATTCTTTAGTTTCTCCTTAAATATATCCAATAAAGGAAAGACCATGCCTCTGAGCAACTGGTTTCACCTTCATACTTCTCTTTTTGTTAAGGTTTTTTTAAAAAACATTTAAATTGAATTCACCTACCTGCAACTTAAAGGCATTATTTCTTATCCAATACCTGGTGAAGTTGTTCCATGAATTTAAATTAAAAATGGTTGTCCTGATGCCATTTTTTTTCAAAGATGTAAGCTTTGATGGGTATAGATCGAGAGATCCATATCAGTTCCCAACAACTGACTGTTAAGACCCATCATCATAATTTCTTTACTATCATCTGATGGGCAACTTTCCTAAAACCCATGCATAATAGTACCTGAAGTCTGAGTTCTGTAAATTTAGTAATTATAAAAGTTATGTACCATGGTTACATCAAATAAAAATTTTGTTACAAAAAATCCCATCTCTAAACCTATATTGGTCTGATGTATGTAAAGTATGATCTGATGTAAAGTATGGTAAAGTGGGCATCAAATTATAACCTAGATATACTAGATAAGATAATTTTCTGGATTAAATTTAATTATTTATCTTAACAATTTAGAAGGTGGGCAACATTGAATAAAATCTATTTCAGGGCATCCTTGGTTACTTTTAAAATATAGAATTCTCCTTTGTAACAGTTCAGATTTCCAACTCATCTTCTCAACCACAACCGCTCAAAAATAATTTGATACGCTTTCATTCTTTTTCATTAATATATCCAATAATTGAAATAATTTCTCACTAAAAGAAGTTGACACTATTGAACAGATGAATAAAAACCCTATGGTACAAAGGAGAAAAAGGAATTCTGACTACTAGTCATCTTGCTTCTGTTTTTTTTTTAGAGAACTGTAAACTTCTTTCTTATAGAAAATGCCAAAATTAGTTATCAGCATAATATTCCTCTATATTACTGTATATTGTTAATAAAAATTAAACTTTGTGAATTTTCCTCGAGTCAAAGCATGATATAACTGGGTAGACTGGGAAGACCATAAAGAATTATATAAACTGACTGGGTTTTTTTTTTTTTTTTAGTACAGCAATTGCTGATTAGGAACCTAGTTACCATCTATTTTTTTCCTTGATTCATGATGATTTACCCCAGTCTTGGTTTTCCTGGAAAACTCTATTCAAGGAAACTTATACAAGAAATGTTCTTCACACAGAGATAATCTGGTTTAAACTTGGTTTTTGTCTTATGAGAAAAGTAATGAAGCACAAAGTAATAGAATAATGGCAGTATATCTGCATTAAGTACAATAAATAAAATAAATAAATCTTTTAATGTAGGTTTTATCCGTTACTAATTGGAGACATTTCAGCTATTAATCATATTTGGAAACAGTGGGAATTCTTTCATATTGATCCTTCTGGATATTGTAGGCATTTTTATAGGATGAAGTGTGAAATTTTAAACATGTGGATGTTCATCTAATTTAACACAGCTGTTTTGTGGTAGTTTTGCTTCTGACAGCTAGAGCAAGCCAGGCTGATTCAGTCTCCCAAAAATTATAAGACCCTCTTGACTCATGTTATCGCTAATGCAATTTCCATCCATATTAAGCTTTTTGGAAAAGTATTCTGAACACTGCACATCATTATATTCCTGTTGTTATCCAGTGTTATGTTTGAAAGATAAGCAACCACAAACATCTATTGGGAATTTTCTTTAAACAAAGTTCATATTTAAAGAAGTCAGTCATAATACCTTAGTCTTAAAAATTCTGCAAGTTGACTCAAGGTTTTTAAGAGATATTTATGTGAGATATGTATATATTAATAGTAATATCTATCTATCTATCTATCTATCTATCTATCTATCTATCTATCTATCTATCTATCTATCTATCTATCTATCTATCTTCATATTCTGTTGGTAACATTCTACTACAGAATAATAGAATAATAACATGCTACTATGTAATATTACATATATAATATAAATTATAAATATAAATTAATTTGTATTAATTTTATTTTATAAACACATACATACATGTATTTATATATTAATATATAAAATACATCAATTGCTTTTATCACTTTGTATGTTCTATTAATATATTTTTATGGTTTCCTATTCTGCTTTGTAGGAGAAGCCTACATGAGACTTAGCAGATTCTCCGAAGCAGAACATTGGTATGTGGAATCACTGCATTCTAAAACTGATCACATTCCAGCTCATCTCACATATGGGAAACTTCTTGCTTTAACGGTAAGAAAACTACCTGGAAAATAGCAGTTTTTTAGCAAGAGAAAAACAATCTGTCACATGTTTGTCACATACATACTCATCTCATTATTTCTTTGTATAAAATATTATACTAACATCAGTAAGGCTCTTTTTTCCTATTCTATTCAAGCTAGGATCTCTATCTTGAGATCACCTTTGCAAACCATTCTATTGTTGTTCACAATCCATCTACTAGGGAGATATATAAAGGATATTGACAGACTTAGAATGCATACTATTTGTCAGCATTCTCCTATACCTTTCTTCAAATTTCTGCCCTTCCATATGTATTAGACTATCAGAAGATTTAGGTCATATTAGGGAATTCTCACTCCTTATGTCAGGCCTCACTCTTTAGAGTGAGAGCCAGTGTAGTGTTGTGGTTAAGGTGCTGCAATAAGTGCAGGCATACTCAGATTGTAGTGCCACCCATAGCCATGGAAGCCAACTGGGTGATTTGGGACAGTCAGTCTTTCTCAGCTTTAGACAAGGAAGCCCCAAAAATCTACCAAGTTGCACTGTATGTAGTCAGTAAAGACACTTTCATCCTTCAGTGAATTAATTGAGGATGAGGATGATGATGATGATACTGATGATGCATCTACTGTATAATACACTAAATTAGGAATGCCTTTTCCAACTGGAGCAGTAGACAAAACGTATGTTGAGGTTATCTGGGTATTATCCAGGCGGTGATCACCGCTTCTTTGCGAGAGGGATCCGTACCGCAGTCATTAAAAGCTGCGGTGGTGCGACCCCTCCTGAAGAAGCCTTCCCTGGGTCCAGCCGATTTGAAAAACTACCGTCCAGTCTCCAACTTACCTTTTCTAGGTAAAGTTGTAGAGAAGGTGGTGGTGACCCAGCTTCTGCAGCTCCTGGATGAAACAGATCATCTAGATCCTTATCAGTCGGGTTTCAGGCGCGGCTACAGTACAGAAACTGCCTTGGTCGCTCTGATGGATGATCTCTGGCGGGCCCGGGATGGGGGGAACTCCTCCATCCTGGTGCTACTTGACCTCTCAGCGGCTTTCGATACCATCGACCATGGTATCCTTCTGCATCGGCTCGGCGAGTTCGGAGTGGGAGGCACCGTTTTGCGGTGGTTCTCCTCTTATCTCGCCGATCGGATGCAGTCGGTGTTGGCAGGAGGGCAGAGATCGTCCCCCAGGCCCCTACTATGTGGGGTGCCCCAGGGGTCGGTTCTCTCGCCCATCCTGTTTAATATCTACATGAAACCGTTGGGTGAGATCATCCGCAGGCATGGGGTGTGTTTCCATCAGTACGCTGACGACACCCAGCTGTACATCACCACCCCGTCTGACTTCAGGGAGGCAGTTGATGTAATGTGCCGATGCCTGGACGACGTTAAGATCTGGATGGGGAGGAACAGACTCAGACTTAATCCCGACAAGTCCGAGTGGCTGTGGATAATGCCTCCTAAGGACCATGATAACTGTCCCTCCTTGGTCTTCGAGGGTGCGAAACTGACTCCCTCAGACCAGGTCCACAACTTGGGGGTCCTCCTAGATCCACAGCTAAAATTAGATCATCACCTTTCTGCTGTGGCTAGGGGGGCCTTTGCACAGGTTCGCCTGGTGCACCAGCTGCGGCCATATCTGGAGAAGGAGGCTTTACTCACAGTCACTCATGCCCTTGTCACCTCGCGTTTGGACTACTGCAATGCGCTCTACATGGGGCTACCCTTGAAGAGTATCCGGAGACTTCAGTTGGTGCAAAATGCGGCTGCGCGTGCTGTGGTGGGTGTGCCGAGGTACACCCACGTGACACCGATTTTCCGCCAGCTGCATTGGTTGCCCATCGGTCTCCGGGTCCAATTCAAGGTGTTGATCACCATCTTTAAAGCCCTTCATGGCTTAGGACCAGGATATCTCCGGGACCGCATTCTGCCGCATACTTCCGTCCGACCGGTTAGGGCCCACAGAGTTGGCCTCCTCCGGGTCCCGTCGGCCAAGCAATGCCGGCTGGCGGGCCCCAGGGGGAGGGCCTTCTCTGTGGCTGGCTCCGTGCTCTGGAACCAACTCCCCCCGGAGACCCGAACCATCCCCACTCTGCTGGCCTTCCGAAAGGCCGTTAAGACATGGCTCTTCCTGCAGGTGGGGGGACAGCTTAACCCATTCGAGCTTACCCCCCAAGTATGTATGTGGTTGAATGGATGGATGTTGTTGTTGCTTTTATATTGTCTTTTTTAAATTTTGTACTGTTTTTAAATTTTTTGGAATTTTGTTTATTCTTGTATCTCTTATGTTGTACGCCGCCCTGAGTCCTTCGGGAGTTGGGCGGCATATAAGAATAACAAAATAAATAAATAAATAAATAAATTATCTGGGTGATTTGCTGGTCGGCTGAATAAATAGTATTTCAGTCCAGTTCTCCCTTGATTAACAGGCAACACCTCCTCCCCCCAGTATATATATATATATATATATATATATATATATATATATATATATATATATATATATATATATATATATATATATATATATATATATATATATATATATATATATATATATATATATATATATAATGAATTACCTTATTGCTTTTGGTGTACAAACTATTCATTGCGTCCTGTTCCTGATAATATCAGGAATATCAATATCTATTATGAAGAATCGTTATGGAAATTATGTTTTGCAGTAATATCCTACTTCTCATTGGTAGCGTATACTTTGCCCAGCTGAAAGACAAGAAAGCTGTGGCAATTTCTAGTTTTTCTTTATATGTGAATTAGCCTATTCTGTTCTTTGATAGTTAAATGGTAATTTCAATGGTTTTTTTTTTTTTGGCCTAATACTATATATTCTGAACAAAATGTTCCACTCCTTTTAATTCATTTAAATGTAAAAGACCCGTGTTTCATTTTTAGTATAATATATATTATGTTGCTACTTAAATTTTTTGCCTACTTCTTTTTTTAAAAAATGTTGTTTATCCATTTGTTGCACTTCAAAATATTATGCATTATATTTTTGTTCACTGTTTCTTACAACAGTTGCAAATAATGCTACTTTGCATCATTTATCTGAAGCTTAAGGGACAAGTCCCTGTCTGCATGTGTAGAACCATAAGCTTGTAGGGTCATATTGTTAGTGTTGCTTATTTTCTTTCTTTTAGAATATAAATTTTATCTAGTTCTATATTGCATCTGCCATTTCCTTAGATTTATAAAGATTTAAGTTTGATTAAAATCTGTATATCTTAGGCTAATATGTAGAAAAGGAAGATAGAATAATGTGTTTTAAAATAGTAAATCTGATCAAATCTATACTGTAGCAAAATGGTAGGTGAGACTATAATTTACACTGCATGGAGTCAGCTGCAAAAAATACTTTGTAAGCCAGGTATTATAAATTTACATGTAAAATGTATTTTTGCTGCAAGGGTAAGAGAATGAAAAATTAGTGGTTAAAGTGTATGAATGAGAGCCAATATAGTGATATAGTGGTTAAAAATACAGGACTAGAAAATGGGAGACCATGAATTCTAGTCTTGCCTTAGGCAGAAACCAGCTGGGTGACTTTGGGTCGGGATTCTCTCTCAGCTGCAGAAAAAGGGCAAGGGCAATTTGACCTAAAAAATGTTTCCAAGAAAATTTCAAAAAATTGTCCATATAGTTACCTGGAAGGAATATTGATTTGAAAGCATAAAAAGATACTGTTTGTGAAAAAATGGCTTAACTAGGTGAATAATTAGAAAATATTGTAGACCAGTGGTTTTCAACCTGTGGACTATGGACTCCTGGGGGTCCGCAATGTCACCACGGGAGGTCTGTGAAGCCTTAAAAAATGTTATGATTTAAATCTTGAGTCTTGGGGATCCATGGCCATGGTCTGTAGCCACAAAAGGTATATAAAGGGGTTCCATGATGAAGAAAAGGTTGAGAACTACTGCAGTAGACAATCCTGAGCTGTTCATTTGTAGAACTGTATCCAGCAATCTCAGTGTATATGCCAGAATAATTATCAGTCCTAAATTCCTAATATGAATCTAATATGAATGAATTGCCTACAGCTAAAAATTAGGGGTGGGTGGGATGGACCACTTTCATCACTGACAAATTTGTTATGGCATATCTGTTGCGGATTGCAAGAAACTGCAGAACAGATTTGTACAATTCACAAATATAAATAATAAATGCATCTAGAAGATGCCGCAAGACTTGGTTTTCTGAAGAGACTGACACATTATTATCTATTGCATATTTTACATCTACCCTATTAGACGCCAGAGGATTGACAAGTTTCTCATGCTGGTGATTTTCTTCTTCTTTTTATACCGTTTAAGTCATGACTTCATATACTGTCAGTGTGTAATTGAAGATGACTGTTACAAATACCTGTGCTCAGATTGTATGTTTGGGGATAACTATGCCTGATACTTAAGGCTTCTTTGCATTTGACCTCATTATCTTTTAAATAAAACCAAATAGAAGCTTCCAGGGAAGTTATAATTATGGGATTAGAGCACGAATAGAAGTAAAACCTTTTTTCTTCCCTGCTTGGGTCTTGGAAAAAAAATTTTTTTTGGAAGCTGGTTTGAGATGCCTGTAACTAGTGCTAACACCAATTTTTAACAAAGATTTTAGTCACAATTATGATAAGAACATTTAAATGCCTCCTGGGCTCTTGTGACTTTTCTATTACTTAAAAAGGTATATTTTGGTCATAAAGAAGCCATTGCAATAATTATATCCATGTTGCTTTTTGTTTATTTAAAAACTTTCCTTTTGAACTCATTAGTTTAATAGCTGAAACTAAGCCTTCTTTTTTTAATACATTTTTCTATAAGGTGGCAGCATCTTTTCTCTCACTCTTCTCCCTTTCCACTCCTCTTTGTTATCTGAACCTAATTACAATTTTCCAGAGGATTAGATCCAGCTAATCACATCCTCATTATAAACTATTTCTGCCAAAGGAGAAATTTTGACATGGTATCAGAAAAAACATTCCCATTACTGATGAATATTTGAAGAAGAGTATAGTCCACACATGCTTCAAAGAACCAAAGTTACCCAGGTTTAAGCTACCAATGTGATGTTGGTTTCCTGTTAAATATGAGTAGTACTTCATTTATTTAAACATCTCAGACACACACATACACATAACAGCCATTTAAGCACAAATACATATATCTTGATACTAACAATTTTCATATAGGATCTTAGGAGGAGAATCTGTCATCCTTTTCTACTAGAATCATTTATTTATTTATTTATTTATTTATTTCTACGCTCTTATAGGCCGCCCAATCCCGTAGGACTCAGGGCGGCGTACAACATGGATAAGAAACGTACAGTAAAAAACAATTGTAGCAATTTAAAAATAAAACAATATTAAAACATTATTAAAAACACCATTCATGGGGGAATCTGATCTCCTTGTTCACCCCGCCTGTCGGAAGAGCCGTGTTTTCACGGCTTTACGGAAGGCCAGTAGAGTGGGGATAGTCCGGATCTCTGGTGGGAGTTGGTTCCAGAGGGACGGGGCTCCCACAGAGAAGGCCCTCCCCCGCGGCCCTGCCAACAGACATTGTTTGGCCGACAGGACCTGGAGGAGGCCCTCTCTGTGGGACCTAACTGGTCGTAGGGAGGTATGTGGTAGGATGTGGTCCCGAATGCTTCCCAATGCCTCCCAATGCTTGCTTGGAAGTAAACAAAAAGAAATGTCTATTTTCTCACCTGTAGTCAAATAACTACAAAAGGTAGCTGAATTTGAACTTGAGTGGAGTAAAAAGGTGGGTAGTGTAGGTAAGAAGGTAAAACGATGGATGGTACCTTCATTACTATTATTAAGATAGAATTGCAAGACATATGCAAGAGGAAAATAAATGTGTAAACTAATTTGTATTTAATCACAGGAACCTTCTCATGTTACATTAAAAGCATTTTGTGAACAGATGTCGCTATTGTTAGCTTTCTCATAAATGAAAGATAATTAGTAATACAGATACCTGAACTAGATATATTAATTTAGAATCAAAAGGGGACTCTTGTACTAATGCTGAATAAATACGTGGTAATTAAGTATGCATATTTATGAAGCCCTAAAATCCCACACTGTGTAACCCTTTGCAGTAACTACTTCTGACTATCATATAGGTGTTAAAATCTATTTCTGTTAATCTGATATTTTCTATCTCTTAGTATTCAGAAATGATATTTAGAACTTGAAAAGCATAAAAATAACAGTGGTCATTCAAACAGTCATCAAAAATGTGCAGTGGTATTAATAATATAACTATATTTAACTCTGTTTGAAACTTGTTTAAAAGGGAACAAGATTTAACTCTGATTCTATTAAATCTATTGTCAGGGTTCCAAATAGCATCCAGACCTAAATCAGAGTTCGAGGCAAAGTATTCCTCAAAGTTCCAATTTATTAACAGAGCCATGTTGGCACATCTAGATGAAATCCGAATCTGGAGTCCCTCGGGTTTTACCACCCAGTTGAAAGTTCAAGCCCTTGCCCCCACACCCACAAGTCCATCACGTTGACCAATCTTCAACTGCCAGGCTCGCAGAATCCACCCATCTCCTAGAGTGCAGGTGCAGGAGTGCAGAGACAAAGGATGACCTTGGCTTTCAAGAAAGAATTTGTTATGGCTACATGCAAACATCCCTCATGCAATTCCCCCTCCCAATTTCCCACAGTAAAGAATACATATTAAAATAGTATCAAGTGTGGCAGGCCAAAGACCCCAACTTAAATGGCTTCGGCCTGACATCTATATTTCCTGTAGTACACAAATGATATTGCAAAACATGCCTGTAACATGCTTACATTGTTGCTTTATTACTTTTAAACCATATAATAGTAATCATACAATAAAAAACTTTTTTTAAATATTTAAAATATGATATTTTTAAATATCAAACTGCATTCAAGCTGATGAAATGACTGTTTCATAAGATTGTGGAATAGTGAGGGAACAGCTATTCCAGCATTCCTTATTAAAAGTTCAAAACATTTCAAACATTCTAAATAAATCGTGTGTGTGTGTGTGTGTGTGTGTGTGTGTGTGTTTGTGTTTGTGTTTGTGTGTGTGTAATACACACACACACATACTGTATATATATATATATATATATATATATATATATATATATATATATATATATATATATATATATATATATATATATATATATACACATATACATATATACACACATGTATGTATGCTGTTTATACATACACATGCATTCACACATACATACACACTTTTTTCTCAGAAGAAGATATTCGGTGAAATTTTTTATTATTTATTTATTTATTTATTTATTTATTTATTTATTTATTTATTTATTTATTTATTTATTTATTTATTTATTTATTTTTTATTATTTATTATTTATTATTTATTATTTATTATTTATTATTTATTTATTTATTTATTTATTATTTATTATTTATTATTTATTATTTATTATTTATTATTTATTATTTATTATTTATTATTTATTTATTATTATTTTCTCAGAAGAAGATATTTGGTGAAATTCTCAAATCTGGAATGTTAAATTCCTTTGTTTATGTTAATTATAAAAATATTAAAAAGTATGTGCAAATTTGTGTTTTTGTCTTTTGTTGTAATTTCTCTAGCAATCTGCAGTCTTCTTGATCACCTCCATCTGTATTACATTCCAAGGGTATTATTTAGGTAAAATAATTATGTATAGCTAACGAGATATCAGAATGATGAATAGCCTATAGCTGCTACCACCAGCTTGTATGTGTGTATGTATGCATGCATGTATATATATAATTTATAGGCTCAAACTACCTGGGCAGAATATATTTTAAATGAAAACAAAAGAAACAAAAAACCTCAGAGAAACTGATTATGCACATTCAGAAGAGAATGTGCACCGTACCCAACAATAAAAGAAAAATCTAAAGGGACTCAGGATCCCCGCCTCACTAAGGCCTGGGAGAATACCCAGATTTTCAGGGATTTTCAGAACTTCAATAAATGTAAACCATACGGATTCCTGGGGGGATACTATTGCAGAAGGCAGGTACCATGACAGAGAATTTAACAGATTAACAGAGTTGGAAGGGACCTTGCTGGTCATCTAGTTCAACCCCCTGCCCAAACAGGAGACTCTACATTTGCCTCTACCTAGGATCGAACTCACAACCTGCTGAGTGTGAGGCAAGAGCTCCACCTCTAGGCCACAGCAGAGAAACCTTATGCTTCCTAAGTCTCTATAGATGACATTGTTTAATCAAGAGAATTTAGACCATACTTATTCTGACCAATTTTACCAGACAGGCAAAAACAATTTAAAAAAATGGCACTCTCTCAAATAACAAGGTCCTATGCTATGACAGGCTTTATAAGTGATAACCAGCAATCTGAATTATGTCCAGAAGCTCACTAGCAGCCAGTACAGCTCATAGAGCTACAATATCATATTAGCATATTTCAACATACCAGACACTTCATAAGCCACTGTATTCTGGATCAGCTGTAGCTACTAAACAGTCTTCAGGGGCAGCATTAAAACAAGTTTAGAAACACTGCCAAATTATTTTCAACTATCTTGAAAGTGAATAGGATCTTCCTTACCAGTTAGATCAGACAGGAAATACAGCCAGATAATCTAATTCTATTTTATTGTAAAACTACATAAATAAAAACCTGCAAGTCTGAAAGTACAATTCTCCCACTCTCACCTTTAGAGCCCAATAACTTAGGAAGGGGCCCTCCTGAGCCAATTGCTCCACTCACCATCCCTCTTATCTGACCATTTCCTAGGCAGCAGCTCTTTGCCTGGTCTCCTAAGGTCACTTCCACATAACATTACAAGTAGCACCAATCCTACAAGGTGGTCCAGATTAAGAAACCAATGCCATATAGGTCAGGACCACTTCCATTATTATAGCTGTAGTGAAGTTCCACCTGAGCCATGAAAGCCAGCTGGGTCACTCTCCCTCAGCCCAAACCACCTCACCACATTATTTGAGTTACAAATAACTCAAAGTAGTGAACATCTTCCCACAACAACAAGGGTTGTACAAATAAATAAATAAAATTAAAAATAGAATCGTGTAAGTCTGTGCTTTTTCTTTGCTTCACTTAAGTGTAAGCTAGGGAAGTGCTTGTCTTACATGTTCTCTCAAATTAGTTTCTTGCTCTTGGCTAGAGCCTCGCTTATCTGATCATTGCACTGCTGGCAGCCCTTCCTCCTGTTCTTCAAAGCCATTCCTTTTCTTTTACAGATAGAGAATAGAAGAGACTACTTTTGACTTTCTTGTCAAAATGTAAAATTAAAGCTCTTAAATGTAACAATTAGTATCCAAGCCTTTTTTCTGTCTCCTCTTCATTCCTTTTTTTTTCTTTGAATACTGTGTTCCTTAAAATGTCATCTTAAGATCAGGGACTGTCCTTTTGTGATACAGATAAAAAATGTTCAAATAAATAACATATATTTTCCCTTACCTACTTTCAAAGCATGGAACGATGCATGTCAGGGGGAAAAAAGCACTCATTGCATCTTCAGTTCTATCACAGAAATAACCCAAAATGAAATTAGAAATATAATCTTAAACACTCTGACAAGAAGCAGAAAAAGGGAAGCTTCTTTTCACTGGGAATAAAATCTTATAAGAGATTGAAAACAGGTTTAAGCAGAATATTTTGAGAAGCCAATTATAACGTTCTAGCTCAGTGATGGCGAACCTATGGCACGCGTGGCACGCGGAGCCATATCGGAGGGCACGCGAGGCGTTGCCCTGTCAGCTCCATGGGCAAACCGGAAGTTCGGAAAAACGCACCTCCAGTTTGCCGTTGTGCTGTTTTTCGCACTCCGGAGGGTTCAGGGAAGCTTCCTGAAGCCCCAGAATGCAAAAAACGACGAAACGGGCAAACCGGAAGTTTGGAAAACGCACTTCCGGTTTGCCATTGGGCTGTTTTTAGCACTCCGGAGGGTTCAGGGAAGCTTCCTGAAGCCCCGGAGTGCAAAAAACACCCCAACGGACAAACCGGAAGTGCGTTTTCTGAACTTCCGGTTTGCCCGTTTTGTCATTTTTTACCATCCCAGGCTTCGGTAAGGCCTTTGCGCGGGGGTGGGTGGGTGTGCACATGCGCAGGGGGCAGCATGGGGGGTTTGTGCGCATGCGTGGGGGGAGGGAATGGGTGTGGGTACGTGTGCACGCGGTAGCGCGCACACCTCCCCCTTTTGGCACGTGAACCAAAAAAGGTTCGCCATCACTGTTCTAGCTGAATGGAAAATATTTGGGTTTGCTATTCGTTTCATGGAGATAATTCTGAAGGCTGAAGCATAATGGGGAAGGAAGAAGTCCAGTGAATTCTCTCCTCTCTTGAAATAAAACTGAATGTGCAATGAGACATGATAATTAACTGTCTAAGACTAATAGTTTTCTTTTGTTTCAGACCATGACATAATAGATGTAAATGTTAATTCAGTCAGGATTAGCAATGTGTTCCAGTCTCAGACTGTAGTTTCTATGATCTGCAGATGAATGTTTTGTGACATGAAACTTGCCAGAAGAGGATGATAACTTGAATGCTCTGCTCTGATTTTTAATATCCCTTGTTTATCCTATAATCCAAATTATTCTTGTAGTTTTGCCAAGAGACCTAGTTCCCCCCCCGTCTTGTTCATTGTTGTCTTCATTCCTTTAAGCAGTGTATGAATGTTATATTTTACTTCCAATGAAAATATATAAATATTGGTTGTACTCAATAAAATATTAAACTAGACATTTAATCTGTGAGAAGGCATCAATTGGCAGACAACTATGCCATGCAGAAGTTGGCTTATAGACTGCTTTGGGGGAGACTGGTCCTCTCTGTGTGAATCAAGTCATTACTCAATTCAATATTTCTCTTTTGTCCATATGAATAGGATCTTGTTTTAAACTTGTGCATTGATAGATGGTTACTATGATCTCCATGCACACTTATACAATTTCCATAGTTAGCTTCTAGTTTTCACCATGTGCATTTGTTGCTGAGAAATCCTATCAATAGAAAATGCTATAGATGTGATTATGTACTTCATATTAGAAATTTTGCTTGTGCCATGTACACAATTGGGAGCACAGTGAGGGGAACATTCTACTAGAACCTCAGTCTTCTTATCCAACAGTAAATAAAAATGATTTGAGCTAAGCTAAAGTTATATGGAAATGTTGCTTTGCTCTACACATCGCCAGGAAATGCTCACACACTAAATGTGGAAGAGTCAAACAGTTCCTGATGAGAAAGAAGGTATAGACTTCTCATCTTTCTTTAATCTTTAATCTCAGGATATGTAACACTCATGGGGAGAAAACCCACATCAATCCTATTTCTGTTGTACATTGATGTAGTGTGAAATATAGTTCTTCATCTAGTTCTGTTTGGCCTTGCTCTAATTATAAATTGTATATCAAGTATAGGAAGTGTTCTTGGTCCTTAAGCATACTAAGTTGTCCATTTTTGTTTTTCCCTACTACACTGGCATAAAAATAATCAGCATTATTTGTAGTAATAGAAAATATGAGGGTGAGTCAAAAAGTAATGCCATTTTCCTTAGGACAGGTATAATTACCAACACAGGAACATGTAGCATACATCAAAATGAAGCTGGTCCTCTGTGGATCACATCCCTACTTCTCAACATAGTCACCGTTTCTCTCAATAGCAATGTTCCACCTTTGAATGAGAGCATATATCCCTGCCTCGTAAAATTTTGTTGACTGTTCTTTGAGCCACTTCTTCACTGCAGTTGTCACTTCCTCGTCACTGGAATAATAATCCTCCATACTCACCAGATTTAACTCCTTCAGACTATCATCTCTTCGGCCCCATGAAAGAGGGTTTGAGAGGCAAACATTATTCCAGTGACGAGGAAGTGAAAACTGCAGTGAAGAAGTGGCTCAAAGAACAGTCAACAAAATTTTACGAGACAGGGATACATGCTCTCATTCGAAGGTGGAACATTGCTATTGAGAGAAACGGTGACTATGTTGAGAAGTAGGGATGTGATCCACAGAGGACCAGCTTCATTTTGATGTATGCTACATGTTCCTGTGTTGGTAATTATACCTGTCCTAAAGAAAATGGCATTACTTTTTGACTCACCCTCATATATTATTTAAACAGAAGAAAACAGAGTGATATTTGTGTTCTAGTAGGGCTGTGCTAATTCATTAATTCTGTAAAATTAATGTTTCTGTTTCTCAGTTGTAGGTCTTTGCTTATCATAAGTAGTTGTAAGCTGGTGTCAAAAATCTGTTTTTGCTTTTTCTTTCTTAAGGGTCGCAAGAGAGAGGCAGAAAAATATTTCTTAAAGGCAATTCAGTTGGATCCTATGAAGGGAAACTGTTATATGCATTATGGTAAGTTTGCCAATAAATGCTTTCCTTTGGATTCTATTTTATTGTACAAAATTCTTTATGAATGATTATGGTTTTTTAATTTTACTTTAAAGTACTGGCAGAGTATTATTTGAATAATCCACTGGGGCCCATATGGCCAGTGGCATGGCCATCAGTTCCCAAGGAGATACCAGTTGCCATCCTTCTTCAGTAACCCATATAACCACATAAATGATGAACACTGGTAAATGGGACTTTGACATCTCCCCCCAAAAAAGAGGATTTGTGAGCAATATTAATTGTAAATTACAAGATCCTTTCTTTGTGAAGTACATGATATTGAAGTGGGTTACTTTTACTAATTAATTTTTATTATGTATAGAAAAATATTTTGTAGGACTCTTATACTTTTCCAGTATGCTGCAGGATGAAACCCAACAGAAATCTTTTTGAAAGTATAGTGAATAGCTGTAGGGCCGTGTAGAACATTTTGAGACATGTTTTGAGCTTTAAACATATTTTCAAGCTAAAACATATAATTTATTGGTAGTTTCAGCTTTACTCCACATACACTTTATACTATTCTGAGATGCTGGAAGAGTCTTAATCTCAAAATGGAATCACTTTAAACTAAAAATATGTAGAGTAAGGACATAATAGTATCAGAGCTCTTCAATTAAGTTAAAATAAAATCTTCAGTTTATTTCAAGCTCGAAATAAGGTATTTTAAGTTCAAAACATTTCAAATTAAATATGTTTTGTATAAACTATCAGACTTCATTTATGATTGAAAGTTCTTTAAAATTAATTACCTTGCAAGGATAAATGGATGTACATTTGGAGGCTTGCCCTGGCATAACTATTATGGAAGGATACGTCGAATTAGACAATTAGAATTTAGGCCACTAAATTCTAATCAGCATGTACAGTATATGTTACTCTGTGTGAGTGTGCATGTGTATCTTTGAAACTCTAATTACAGAATGTACATATATGTTGGTCCTGAGTGTTTCTATTCTGTTATGTTTGTGTGCATTTATATGTGTGTATGCAAGGGGAACCGGATAAACTGCATAGGATCATGCAGATGTTACATTACCCAGGTAATATCACCAGTGTGAGTGAATGTGAGGTCTGCTCCCTGTTTATATATAGTAGCTTGCCCTGCCAGTTTTGGGTGTGTGTGTGGTTTTCTCTTTAGTAGTATCTTGATTAAGCTGTTATCTATTTACTGCTCAGTTGGTTGTCTGGTGTTAATTCTGGTGTTGATCACTGCTTATCTAAATATAGGCTACTGGAGAGGATGTATTCTGGTCTTTTTGTTTCCTTCTTAATTTTTGTTGTTGTTTCTTTTGAATGGTATGTAAATCTGATTTATGTCTCTGTCTGTTGATGGCTGATTTGTCTGACTATCAAGCTTCCAGGAATTCCCTAGTGGTTTGGGATTTAGCTTGGTTTAGGATGCTTTCAGTTTCCCAGTTGAAACTATGGTTGAGTCTGTCCATGTGTTGTAAGTTTTCATAGTATCTCCTGACTGTTATTTGGTGTTTATGGATATAGTCTTCTGTCTGTCTGTCCTACATAGTGGCTGTTAAAATCCTTATATTTGTATATTGTAGATTACTTCTGTTTTTTCTTCTTCTTGGATTACTGGGTCTTTTCGTTTACTTAGGATGTTTTGAAAGGCTTTAGTTGGTTTGTGTGCTACAGTAATGCTGTATGGGTATAATAGTCTGTTGGTTATTTCTGATAAGTTTTTGACGTATGGCAGTGTTATCCTTTTCATAATTTGTGTTGGTTGTGCTACATTGGGTTGAGTGCTCAGGCACTTTTTGCGAAAGCTGTATGTATGTGTATCCATTTTGTTGGAAGATATTGTATAGATGGCCTGTTTCCTTTTTCTAGGGTTCCAAGTTGCTGCAATGCGTTGTGCTTATCTGAATAACATTCTTACAGAGCTCCTCTTATGAAAGGTTGCTACTTTGATAAAGGAGCACTAGCTTCCATGTTTCTGCTGATTTTGTATGATTCTGTAGCTTGATAACAGTTTTGAAACATTTAGCAGTAATGCTACCGTTCACAGTGTATGCCCAGATTGTTTAGTATGATTCAGTATGTTCATAGATGCTTACAGTATACAGATAGTCCTTGACTTATAGCCATTTGTTTAGTGACTGTTTAAAGTTAAAACACTACTGAGAAAAGTGGCATGACTGGGCCTCGCACTCATGACTGTCATAGCATCCCCACAAACATGTGATCAACATTCAGTTGCTAGGCAACCCACATATTTACAATGGTTGCAGCATCCTGGACTCATGTGGTTACCGTTTATGACCTTCCCAGCTGGCTTCCTATAAGCATAGTCATTAGGGAAACCAGATTCACTTAGTGATTGCGTGATTCACTTAATAACTTCAGTTGGCAAAAACTCAAGTGCAACCCACTTAACAACATAGCAATGGAAATTCTGTTCCCAATTGTGGTCATAAATTGAGAACTACCGGTAGATTTGATTTTTTTTAGTATACTGCAACAGACAGGAAACAATGACAAAAAGGTTCTGCCAAATAACACTCTAATAACACAACAACCGCTGAGACTTCGAGTTAATTTCCTTTGAATAATACATTTTCCTAATAATTGCAAAGCATGTAATATTTCTGTGTTATAATAAAATTGATTATTTGCATTAAATGACTGTAATTATGCACTCACTTGATATAATTTACAACCGATCATGTAGCGTGTTGTTCTCTAGCTGAACCTGCAGAGTTTTTCTTTGTTAATGTTTTTAATTTTCTTAGTTCATTTTGGTTAACATAGCATGCAGTTAATAATTCACAATGCAAATTGTTCTCTTATTGTAAGTTTAACTGGATCAGAATGATCTTAGAGTGCTGAGAGTATTTTGGCATATTTTGTAATGCTTTGAAAAGAAACACTACAACCAAATTAAAATTGATCAGTAATTAATTGCTGCCCTCTAACTTGTCAACAAGCATAATGTTTTGTTCAGTTGTTCTAAAACTTACATTTAAGTTACAGCCACTTGAAAATTAAAGAATTGTACTGCATTTTTTCCCTTCTGTTAATAGAAGGTTCTTTGCTTCAGCAGAGGCTTCTCTGAATAGAACTCAGAATAAGGTTGTCTTGTTTACCCCAAATTTACTCTTGCTTTTACAGTATCCCATACTGTTCCTTTTTGGAGCATATTTGACAACTGGAGAGGGGGAAGGAAGAATTAGCAAAAAAGGGTCTTTTTTTCTATTTATGGAAATTATCGTTCATAGAGTGATGTAGCCCTGTCAGTGTTAAAGTGTGAAGTATGCTGTAATTGTTAATATCTATTTTTCAGGCCAGTTTCTATTAGAAGACTCTCGGTTGATGGAAGCAGCAGAGATGGCCAAGAAAGCAGCTGAGTTGGATAATACAGAGTTTGATGTTGTGTTCAATGCGGCTCATATGCTTAGGTCTTTTTATTTCATTGTCTTCAGTATCACCATCAATATTTTACTGCATAAAATTAACAAGTTTAATATGCATACAGTTTTTCCAGAATGAAAACAGAAGATCACACGGCATTTCTCAGCTTCATGCTTGTATACATTGTATACATCCTGCTTTATTAAAATTATGGCTAGATCTGATTACTTTAATGAAGACAACTCACACTGGAATCCTGTGCCAATTTTACCATTATTTCTTTTGCCATTTTTATTGAGGCTGTACAGAGTCTAATGCTTACATAGCACAAAAAGTGATTACTACTACATTCCATTGACTTTATATTTAAAATCAGCAGAGTTTTTTTTTCTGACAAATGAATATAGCAAATGAGGAAAACAAGTATGGGAGAGATTTGAAGACAACTCTCAATTTTAGAACAAACAATTGCGATCCACAACTTGGGTGATATAATGGTTCAGGTGCTGAGCTAAATTTTAGTCCTCCCTTATGCACAGAAGCCAATTGGGAGATTTTGTACCAGTTGCTCCCCTTATGTCGTATCAGCATCAGGCTCTGCAACCAGCTCCTCATCGCATCATGCATTGATTGCTTCACTGTGTTGAATTAAGTGAATGCAGTGCAAAACAAGTAGATGCTGCAACCAAGCAGAATGAATGTTAATCATAAGTAAGAACAGGCAACCATTTTTTTTCTATGGGTGATCATATCATCTCTGAATTACTTATTCAACTCACTCCCTTGAGCTTGTTTTTTTAATGCGTGGAAGCTAGAAGGTAACCCAAAATAGATAGTTTTTGTATCTATTGAAGAGCATCAACAAGCATTCCTTCCTCAGGCTCATTTTGTGTGTGTGTGCGTGGTTTTCTTTTTAAAGTGAATGCAGTGCTTTCTGCATTGACTTGCTTGCCCACAGTTGCCACAGACACATAGACTAATCTATTCAGCTACATATATATAGAATTATGGTGTCATCCAATTCAATGGCACATTTACAAATAAACGATAATGTTCCTAAAGCAAGCACAACTGCTGGAACCATTTCTATCACTTTGCTTCATGCTACTGGTTTAGATATATTAAAATACTGTAGTTTGCTATATCTGTAATTGGGAACTACATTTTCATGTAACTTTAATGATTAGCATTATACTGGGGTTTAAGTTTCAATTTTAAAAGCTAAGACATGAATTAAAATTGTTTACAAGCTAATTTTTAATTGTATATATAGACTCAAATGTTTTGTTTATACTAATGTAGACTTTGTAATTATATCAATTTCATTATTTAAAAAACTGTATTTTAAGTTAACGAATCATTCACATTATAATCAGTAGCTGAAAATGTATTTTAACTATTAATGTCAATGATTCAATTAATTTTTCACTTTCCATAACCAGATTGAATTTCACTGAACTTGCCTTTTTTTCTTCTCTCAATAGACAAGCTAGTGTCAATGAAGCAGCTGAAAAATATTACAAAATGGCGGCTGAGCTAAGACCTAATGTAAGTACTTCCCTAAAGAAAATACATTACAGAGACATTGAGTTAGCACAGAGAGAAAACCAATACATTCTTTCTGAAGAATTATTAATAATAATGTTTTGGTCTGTAAGCATCTTTTAAAAGCAACTCATAGCAGCACTCTAATAAACCTTAACATTTGTCAAGTAATTATTGTATATAATTATATTGATAAAGTGTTTATATGTGCATGGTTTTTCCCTTTCATTTGCACATTTTAAATTTGGGTTCTTGATCATATTGTGAAGTAGCTAACTTTACTCATTCCAAAAAATGACGGTGAAACTGTTTCATTATAAGTTGTTCCTTTCTGGAATGAGATGAGGAAAGGGGATTCCATTCTCTGTTTGATCACAAAGTTAAAAGGTATGACAGATACATTTTTGGCTGTCCTCAACATGACCTGCACACCTCAAATCTACTCCAGAGGATTTCCTGAAGATTTTGGCAGTGTGTATGAGGAGAGGCATTAAGAGTCAGTTCTGCATAAAGATCTCTCCTGATGATCAAATTCATAGAAGGGTAAGGGAAAAAAATTTAGAGAGCATTGCTGTCTTAAATTTTAAAATTATTTTTTATTTTATTTACATATTAAAAGCAGTAAAAAAGATAATAGACAAGGAATGTAGAATCATCATGGACCTAGAAAGGACTTTGGAAGTCTTCTAATATAATTCCATGCCTGTGCAGAATTCTCACGTTAGCCCAGACAAATGGCTGATCAAGCAGCCATGACTTCAAGAGGCAGGCTGTTCCATTGCTTAATAGCGCTCATCTTCAGAAAATCCCTTCTTATTTCAATCTTGATCACTTTCAGCCCACCCATTGAAGTTTGCCTTACCTTAAGTATTACTAGGAATGAATACACAACGTCTTGTTTTGGCAGCTCTTCAAGTATTTAAAAACTACTGCCATGTTTCTCCTAAGCCTTTGCTTCTTTAGGCTAAAGATACCCAGATTTTTTTAAAATTCCTACATGTGAACTACTCTCCTTAGAGATTATACTTAATTCCTGATTATAGACTTCTCCAGTTATTAAAACAGCTTAGTCATCACAATGGATAGTATATGTGAATATATTCATGTCCAATATCTTAACGTGGTGTTATATGATCAACCAAGATATCACATACTTTAAACATGCAAATGAGAGTAAAATTTTACTGTAAGCATTCAAATAGTTTCATTTTGCAAAAACCAGAGACTATGCTTTCAAATGAAATCCGGTGTTAGAAGGAAAAATATTTCTATAAAGATAGAACATTCAGGAATTGTGTTTGATGTCTGAACTTTTTTTTATAAAAGCTATTATCTTGAAAGAAGGCTGCTGAAATTAATCACACATATGTTCTTAAAAAGTATAAACACTTTGAAGTATAACTCTGAAGTGTCAAATAAAAGCTGAGCAGATCATAGATTTTTCAATCCCAACCACTGTGAGTGTCATGACCTACATCACACAATCTAACTAGTCTCATATCAGGTCTGTCAAACCTGTGACAGTTTTAAGCCCTATATCTTTATCAGCTTGTCAAATGCAGCTGTTTCTGCTCTACTCATTCAAAAAGATTTGATTAACTATTACATGTATATTAGCATAATAACGCATGCATGCATGCAAACACCCATAATAAAAGGTCTGGATTTGCCTTTAGGCAAAACAAGTGCAGTTCCATGGCATAATTTTATGAGCGATGGGAAGTATTTATAGATTGTGGGTTCTGTGTATGTAAATGGCTTCTAAATATATTCCAAAATATTTTGTTCAGAAGTCTACCAAATAAAGCAAACTGCTGGTAAAAACAAAACTTCTCTGCCATACATGGTATTTAGCTCAACAAGGAAACTTTCCTTATGCCCCAACTTTCTGGAACATATTACCAAGAAACTATATTATTTTAATAACTATTTAATTAGAAACACATTCTGGCCCTTCTAATAACAATCATGTGTTGTTTTCATGAATTATAGCATCATGTAGTTTGTTACCAACCTAAGTAATTAAAAGTCTGTTGTGCTTCTTTCTAAGTAAGAATACTTTATTCTTTGCTATGGTATATGATGATGCAATGAAACAATGTAACCATGCAGAACTGGCTTAAACCATTTGGATTCCATTTGCACCAAGATTAAAATATCAGATTAAGATCAGGTGAATCAAGATTCAAATCCAACCCCCATCATTAAGATCATGTATAGCAAGGGTGTCAAACTCTGCCCATGGGCCAGATACGTCATGCGCTGGTCATGTAAATGACCCCACCGCTGGTTTAGCAAAGGGGGGAAAAGTCGCAATACGTCATGTGATGACGCCGTGACGACATGAGTTTGACACCCTTGATGTATAGTCATGAGTCAATCATTATGTTTGAAGAAAAAAACAAGCTATTCTGAATCTCGGTCTGATATATGATTATTAATAAATAAGCTTCTTCTCATGTCTGCATTAACTCTTGATTAGTACTTGGAGAAACTCAGGTTCAAATGCACTGGTAGCTGTGAAAGTTTATTAGTAACTTCAATCAATCAGTCTCTTTCTGTCCAAACTATTTCTTCCTAAAGAAAAGGAAGAATTTAAATCTAAGATTCTTTTTAAATTTCCCTTGTTTTGAGGCTTTCATCAGCTCCATCCAACTAGAGTACTGTGGTCTGTCTTCCACTTCAGGTTATTATTTCTTCATATTCCCGTTTTGTTATTCACACCTCAATCATTCTTTTATTAATGACCGAGTTATTAGTTATTAATTTTTGCATTAAACACCAATTCATTCTTGTTGTACCACACACACTTCTTAAATAATGCATAACCAACACATTCAACTTTAATGTTTTTCTGGCATATGCATCTCTCATTTCCATGTAACAAATTAGTATTTGAGCATGTTACGTTTCTCCATCCATTTCCCATATTTAAGACACAGTCCGCTAAGATGTACAAATTAATCTAATTAGATTGTTTTAATTTTTTGCTGCTTAGGTATACTTGCAATTTTTCACTCCATTTTCCCTGTCACATCATACACTTGGTCTTTGATATATTAATTTATAGGCCCATATTCCTTGTTGCCTCATAGACTTTATTTACGTTTTATTGCAAACCATTCAGATCCTCAATCAACAACATGGCCTTATTGGCATATTCTTTATTTTATTTTGATCATTATGTACTCCTGTACTATTCCAATAAGAATTCATCCAAAGATTTTTCCAGGTGCATTGAAAAAACTAATCCCCCTATAATTTTTGCATTGTCATATTTTCTTTTTATAAGGGAGCATTAATGGTATTCTTCCCTAATAACAAACATAGGTGCAACCTTCATACACACATTAAATTGTATCACATCCCATAAACTACAAACTATACCTATACTTTAATATTTCTCCATTTACTCTGGCAGCCCTGGGTTATTTTAGAGATTTTTTTATTCTGCCTCTATTACTTTTCTTTTAAAGGTGGTGAACATGCGTAATATTCCTTACTCCTCTATTGTCCCACAGCAACAACCCAGCCAGATTTGACTCCTAAAGTGTGACTAGAATTCACAGTCTCCTGGTTTCTAGACCAGCACCTAAACCATTACACTAAAATGGATCTCAATATCTTGCAACATTCAAATTGGCTCTCAGTGTTTTGCAACATTCTTATAGCATGTAATATTTCCTTTCATCATGATTCTATATGTTATCTTTACATTCATTCTGTTGTGAGAGTAATCCTTGTTTCAAAAACTGAACCTTCTCTTCATGAAGTAATTCTATTTTTACTCTAGTTTCTTACCCTTTATTTTTTTCTATATCCATTTTTTCTTCTCATCCATTTTTGCACCCTCACAAATATATTAAAATCTTTAATTACCTTGTATCTTTCACTAATTATCTGAGTCTTTCATAATTAAATAAGTCATGCTTATAGGTTCATTCACTTGCCATGTATACATATGAGTAGATTTCTATTTGAAACTGTCACCTTAGTAAGTACTTAGCAATGTATTATATTCATTAATTCTTTACTCTCAGAATGGCTTGATGGAATGGAATGTGTGGATGACCTTGGGGAATGAGGTGAAGAGATGCTGCCTAGGAAACAATCAGACAAGAGACAGGAACCCACAGTGGCTTAATGGTCAGAGAAAGAAACTAAGGGAAGAGCTGGTCTAATGGCTCAAGCAGTTAAAAGTGGCAGTGGGAGGTTGGTGCCTTCAGATTTCCAAGATTCTCTTAATATAGCAATACAATAAAGTAGAATTTGATAATTTAGTCCTGTTTTTGCTTGGTTTACCTGGGAAAGCTGACACCCCAGTGATTTTTCTCTTTCCTTCCCACCATTCAGGACATCCAACAGAATATCTTTTCCTCTTGTTAGCTGATTATAATCATTCAATATGTTTCATGATTTCCCTGAGGTCTATGGATCATTCATATTCATGTTCACTGGAGCACAACATGCAGCTATCACCAATATATAGTTTTCTACATTGACATGCACAAACAAAAATCTACATGATAACAAATTTATATATTTTTGCCTTTTCATTCATTGTCAAACTTACTCTTTCACTTTTCTACATGTATTTAACTCCACAAGGTCAGACTATTTTCATACCGGTCAATTACATTTCCCCCACTTTCCCTTATTTTTATATACAATCAGCATATTTATTTTGGTTCTAATACTTTTGTTTATTAACTCAAGGCCTACCATTTATTTCACTTACATTCCAAATTTACTCTTCCATATGCCAAGTGTTCTGACCTGAGTCATGCTGGCAGGTGCAGGTACCAATAAAGTCTGTTTATTGCATAGCTATGCCACAGCAGACAGCCCTCCAACGGTGCCGGTAAAGCTCCACCCCAATTTTCTCCTAAGGCAGCCACCCACAGTCCATGCAACCCAGTTCCACAAAATAGGTCCAATAGTCATCAGAACTGATCCTCAAGGCAAAGAGGAAGTGTGACATCCACAAACAAGATCAGCATTCACAAAGCAAGGTTCATAGTCCACAAACAAGGTTGAGAATCCACAAAGCAAGGTCCAAAATCTACAAGGCTGAAACTCGAATCTGAAGTCCACGAAGCAGGGTTTATGAGGGCCAGGGAAGTGCATGCCAAACCAAACAATTTTTCCCAACAAACGCACTTTCCCCCTGCATAAATCATCCCCTGTTCCTTGTGAGGAGGGGCAGGAGTGCTTCCTCACGAACAGCATCACAGACCTCCTCTATACTTTCCTCTGCTCTGCTCTCCATGCCCATGGATCAGGCAGCTGTTTCTTGGTCCAGGGTATCTGTTGCCTTTCACCGCCACTGATCATCATCAGCTGATTCTTCTCTGCTTTTATTAGGGCAGACAGCTCCCTGGTGGTGGTGGTTTCCCCCAATGCTGGACAGGCCTGGGACTGCATTGATCTCAGCCCCTGGGGTTTCCAGACATTACTGAATTTTGGCTGGCAGGGACCAAAAGAAGGGTATTCTCTGTCCTTGCTCCTGCCCTTTGGAACATCTTACCCCCTGTGGTGGAATTGGTTCCTACCATTTAACCTTCTGTAAGGGCCTGAAGACCTGGCTCTGCCAGATGGTTTAAAGTCTCAATGGGGGAACATCACACTGGAGGTAATTGATCAATTAAGAGTCAGTCCCACCTTCCCCACTGTGCATCTTTTCCCTCCCTCCCTATCTTTTAACTATAATTTTATTTTTATTGTAATTTCCATTTTTTTCTTTGATAAAAAAGTTTTTTATTTTTATTACCATACAGACATTTTCACATATTCATCATTTCATTTCTCATTTCATTCTTTTACAGGATCTTTACAAATATAACCTTGAACTAATAAAGCAATAAGATAAATATAGAATATATTTGTAATTTCCATTTTTATTGTTTTAAAATATTTATATTTTATGATTTTAATGTTTTAATACTGAAAGCTGTCCAGAGTCCTGAGATGGGCAGCAAATAAATTGAACAAATAAAATACCTTACACATTGTTTGCATCTCACCATCTACATAATATATACAGTACAGAGAAAAATCAAAAGATGTATTGAAAATAGCAGAAATTGCTTTGGAATTAACTGTGCTCCAGTTCATAGTTTAGTTTGATTGGTGAGATCATGCCAATTCAGTTCTAATAAAACTTCCAAGTGCTTCTAAATTATTAATAAGGAAACTTAATTGCTAATAACCATTGTTTATAATAGGTATAAGGAACCAGCAATCTACCACTTAATAGATGTTGTTGGATACCAAAATTGAAGACAATTATTCTATTATCTCCTGTGTATTGCCTGGAAACATGTGACTGCACCTTATTATGAAAGATTACTGTATTTTATACGAGTACTTGAAAATATGTAATCATATGCTATTAGGAACTCTCACCAAAAAAGTATTAGAAAAGACAGTCATTTTTAAACACAGTAACTCTGCAAGAACGGTTGAATAAGAGTCACATCCATAATTGGAATTCAGCTTCCTATTTCATAATAGTGAGTCTTAGTAGTCCCTTAGAAACAACACAGGGGTCCTAAACTGTCTGTGTCATTTTATCTCCAAAAGTATCATCTGTGACTTTTAACTCTACTTCTTTGATATCGATCAAAAATAAAGTCCATGAAATGTTGGATACATAGCAATGTAGTAGCATCTGAGATTTAAACTTTGTACTTCAACTCAGTTTAAAAAAGATTTTTTACAAGATTTTTATTCTTGTAAAATATCTGGCCCTTATTCAGCAAATATATTGTATTAGTTAGTTAGCATAGAGGATAAATTTTATTAATTTATATTGACATATGGCTTCCCATCTAACCAAAGTGACTCTGGGCAGCTAACAGGGATTGAAATAGAATTATATTGTATATTGATAAAAATTAAAAACTCCATTCTCACTTGATTTTCAGCAAGTGGCTCAAGATACTATCCATATTTTTTAATGCAGTGTAACCTTTCTGCTTATTTATAGAATATTTTGAGAATAACTGTAAATACATCCTTTCTGCATATGGAGTATATTTAAACTTTGGGAACCACTTTTAAGGATTAGCATGTTACAGGTTGTTGTTCCCTTACCTTATATTAAGTGTTTTCTCACTTTATCTACAATATGGGAAGAAATACTACTTTCTGTAGCTAACAGCAGAGTAAAGAACTTGTGGTTATACAATTATTGACAGCCCTAGCTAGCATAGAATCCTATTATCAGAGTTCAGCAACATGTCTGCATGTTTATCATCTCTGTCTTAATAAAATTATTGATGCAATTAGTTTTGGATTAATTAATCTGTTTTGGATTAATTGAGTGCATTAATCATTTTAAAGCATTATATAAATGTTAAGCCATTGTTGCTGGCTGATGCAGAGTAAAAGCAACTAATGTTCTAATTTAATCTACTTATTTTTAAATCCTGTTTTGAAAGTTTTAGAAGTAAGCATTTTCTAAGCTGCTGTTTCAGAACAGAGATGGATAAACATTGTCATATGAACTGCCTTCTATAGTCTTGGGTTACTGCCCACTTACAATCTAGTTCCACAAATTAGGAAGGATCAGCTATGTATATTTTGTTATTTTACTACACTTTTTAAAAAAATCACTTTTCATTGCATATTTTGAAGAGTTCTTATTTTTACTCATCCTTATTTTTCTTATGCCTTTTCATCACAATTTGATCGCAAGAAATGTAAGTGCATTCCTATCATATGATTTAATGTCCATGTTGGATTCTCCCCAATATTATTTTTTCTTCACAATACTATTACTTTACAGTAATAAAAAAGTTTCTTTCCCCCAGTTCGACTTTACACCTGAAACAGTTAAGTTTCTGTTTGTTTGTATGTTTGGCTGCATGTTGCAATTTTTCAAAATTGGTCCCTGTGCTTTGGCATTAGGCAACAGGCCAAATTTGAAATGAAATCCATATTAAACAGAACAAGAGCACATGAAAAACTGGCCATTATCGAAAATATAATTGGAAAGCCACGTGCAGGTATATTACAAGTCTATATACATGGAAAAGAAATTACTTGGTAATTCAAAAAGTGATGACCCAGGAGCTCAACTGCAACTACTGTATGTGTACTGTAATTGCATACAAAATATACATCCCTTAAATAGCATTGAAATGTTCCAATGTTATGTTTGGAAAGTGTCCTATTCAGTAGCTTTCTAGTCTTTCTCGCCTTTCTGTTTGCAAGCCTAGTTCTTGGCAAGCACATGTAGTATATCTCTTAAGGGCTATTTAAAATTGGCACAGTATTCTCCTTACGATAGTTAATTAAATGGTGCCTGTGCCAAGAAACCAAATCTAGCTTTAAGTTTGTGTGTGTGTGTGTGTATGTGTCTTTGCTAACTGATAATATAATATTTCACTGCTCTATTTAAATTTTGAAAGCAATATTGCTAAACTTTCGATATGTGCATATAATTTGATGTCACAATGTCTAGTGAAACCTTGACAAAGGAATGCAAACCAGAGAATTTAAAGTATATGCACAGCAATATTATATCGGTATTCTAAGATCTCAAATCTTGGGGCACAGCTGAGTGTTCTCTCTCTCTCATTGGGGAAGTTCTTTCACAATATCAAGCATGTTTTGGCACTGAGAAATAATGAGCATACCTTCATCCTTCTCCCCTAAGTCCTTAGGATTGGTTCTGCCATTTCTAATTTAGTAACGAAACATGGGAAATTACTGCATCTCATGTAGAACTATGGCTTAGAAATTAGTGAAGGGGAAGAAAAACAGACTCATTCATTTTGGTTCAAATAATGGGTTTTGGCAGCACAATTGAACATCTTTCCTCCTTTTAGGCAAGGAAAGAAAAGCAGCTGTTGCTTTAAACCATTTTGTTTTCATCACAAAAGTAAAAACTCCTGTTTTCACACAGTACATAAATTTCATATTCTTTATAATTGGCATGTCACTTTCTGACTTGTGTTTATTTACATTTTAAAATCCATATTCCCTTTCCTTTTCTATTTCATGAGTTAGAATAGATTTGTACATCTTTCTTGCAGAATGCAAACCTACAGAAGTTTAGAAAAACATTCTTCCAGGAAGCATTTTGATTCCCAATCAAGTCTACCCACACCCCCCCCCATGTTCCCTGCAGTCTCCCACCTAAGCCCAGCCAAAGTTTATTTCAGAGCTATAGCAGGTCAGCATGAGGCTGCAAGACCATATGTCAGAGAAAGCGAGAAAATGAATTAAAAGAACTTTGAGGAACTCAAACTTTTGGGTTGTTGTAAATGTAGGACTCACATGAATATTAAATATTCTTTAAATAAATGCCATGTTTTGTGTTGTGTTTGTTGCTTTAAATCTAATATTTCTTTAACTGTACTGAATATCTATATGGATAATCTATATCATCCATATAGATATTTGGTACAGGTAAGGAAATGGACACTATTGGATTTAATGCAACAAGTACAAGATAAAACATGGTATTTACTGACTCCTCCTTCTGGACTTCTTCCTTTACCACCATACTGCATTTTTTTTGCATATATTTTCCCAGTAGATAACTGGTATATCTGACATTCTGTCAGCTTTCATTAACAACTTTTGCCAAGGACTGACCCTACCATTGGGTAAAATGAGGTTGTTGCCTCAGGCAGCAGGAGCAGCAGCTGTCACCCAACATTCCTCTTGAGTTCTCTGCAAGAATTAATTGAAGCGGTTTAGTCTACTAGCTGCCCATCAACTGTAGTCTAGGCCAAAAACTGTAGGAGATAGCTGCAGTGTTATATATGCTTGCTGAATATTGATAACAGATGGGTAGATAGGCAGGCAGGCAGCAGGTAGGTAGGTAGATGACAGACAGACAGACAGACAGACATTAGCATCATACACAAATGCAAACAGTACAGTTCAGTCTGCTAAGACCATACTAACAGCATGTACATGAAAATAATGCTAAGATCTTTCGTTCTATATCCAATGATGCTTATATTCTCTTATGACAAGTAGTTGCAGATGAAAGGCATACAATACTGTGTAGTGGGATGATTCTTCTAATTAGGATTGTCAAACCCAGCATGATTAATCCTAATGGAGTCTCACTCTCTAACTGATTAAGGGATATATCATGACTGGCTGTTAAACATAACCTTTCCAAAATACTTTCCTTAGTAGTGGCACGGAACATACGCTGATCAGACATATCTGATTTGTAGTCCTTACCATTCTGAATATGATGTGACAATGTTCATGATCAATTTAAAAGTAATCATGAATATGATTGATCTTGAAAATACACAGGATAAGGATTTCTCTTTCTGATGAACACAATATGCTGACTCTGAGTCACTGGAATAAAAATTACCTGTGGTAGAATAGAATATAATCTAGCAGGTTTATTTGATAAAATCCAAATAGAGCTAAATGGCCAAGCTTAACTGCTAGTTAAAGATTGGAATGACATTGGGAGTAAATGTATGTCAAGGTTGACTTCAAAGCACAAGGAGAACATGCATTGGAGGTGAGCCTTCGCCACAAGAACATGTGGACATTGATCACCAGACCTGTGTACTTTAATTTTCTGCTATGTGGACTGAGGACCAGAAGGGGTAAAACAAGTTTTCAAAGATTTATAAATCTAAGTTAAAATAGTCCACAAGGAACAGAAGTGGACATCAACCAAACCACAAAGATTAGTATGTGATAGTTCATTTTTTTAGATTTATATCTTGCCTTTGCTATAGGAGTTCAAGATGACAATCATGGCATGCCCTTTCCCAAGATTTACTCATAAAACAGCTTTTTCAGGCAGGTTGAAGGGAGAGAGAATGACTGGCCTCAAAGGATTCAGTTGAGCCAGTTTGGTCTAGTGGTAGACTAAGACAGGGGTCTCCAACTTTGGCAACTTTAAGCCTGGCGGACTTCAACTCCCAGCAAAGCTGGCTGGGGAAGTCTGGGAGTTGAAGTCCGCCAGGCTTTAAGTTGCCAAGGTTGGAGACCTCTGGTCTAAGACACCAGGCTAGAAAGCAAGAGGCCATGAGTTCTAGTCCCACCTTAGCCAGGAAAGCTAGCTGGGTGACCTTAGACCAGTCACTGTGTCTCATCAGAACATCACACAAAAGTGGATGGAGGAGTGGAATAGCTGCACCCCCCAAGATGTCTCTGGGCACATTAGCCCTAGTAGTATACCTCCAGGATTTGGCCTACCCCGATACATGTGGGTGACATATAATAGAATTAGAACAACTCATGGGGTGTGTGCTGACTCCTTGCATAAATGGGGAAAGACACCTTCAGCACAATGTGATTGCGGGGCTCCTCGACAGACTATTCAGCATATAGTGAGGGAATGCCCTAACAGAAGATATCCAGGAAACTGTAGGGACTTCCTCTGCACAACAACGGCAGCTACTGACTGGATCTCCAAACTTGATATTAAGCTTTGAAATGTTATTTCTGTTTCCCTTTTTAGGTTTTTCTTACTGTTTTAACTGTTTTTAATTTGTAAAAATGAAGTGTTTTAATATTGTGTGTGACCAGCCATACGCTAAATAAATAAATAAGCCCATTCACATCACAGGGTTGTTGTTGGGGGGAAAATAGGAAGGAGAAGGTGTGTTGGATATGCTTGCTGCCTTGAGTTATTTGTAAAAATAATGACAGGATATAAAGTAAATAAAGAAAAAAATATCAACCATGCTTAGCCAACAACTTAACTCCTACTCCAGCAATTACCTTGATCTTCTCTAAGGGGAAAAAAGAGATGGTCTTGCATAAAGGAGGAACTAAGTTACCCAAGGAAAAGTGAAAGTTTGTCTCTGTCACTGTCTCTCTGTCTCGCTCTCCCTCCCCCCCTCTCTCTTCCCCCCTTGCATTCTTTGACATTCTTCTTTTTTTGTATATGCTTGTATGGTGTAGGAGATGACCAGGCTGAGCCCGAGGGAGAGGTCAAATACATAATCACACATGAGATCCTACACACCCGCAAGTGATCTAAGTCCAGCCCACCTTGAATTCCTTATCTATCGCCAAGTTCCTTTAACCCTTAGTAGTTCAGATTCTTGAAGAAAACTTAAGTATGCAATAAATCTTTATATCCATTTGAGCTGCCTGGATCTCCTGATTTCGCTGGCGCCTGACATACTTTATGGTATATCATACCAAAAGCATATCAAATCAAATAAAAAGATGCCATATCAAAATTATCTGACCGGTCAGGTCCCACAGAGTGGGTCTCCTCCAGGTCCCGTCAGCCAAACAATGCCGACTGGCGGGGCCTAGGGGGAGGGCCTTCTCTGTAGGGGCCCCTGTTCTCTGGAACCAACTTCCCCCAAAGATCCGAATCATCCCCACCTTGCTGGCCTTCCGAAAAGCCATTAAGACATGGCTCTTGCTGCAGGCAAGGTTCTGAGACAATTTTACATCTGAGGTCTCCCCCCATGTATGCATGGTGTTGTATGTCTTTTTTTTACTTTTTTAAAATTGTTTTTAATGATTTTATTGTTTGGTGTTCTTTAAAATGCTGTACGCCGCCCTGAGTCCTTAGGGAGTAGGGCGGCATAGAAGAATTCCCAAACAAACAAACAAACAAATAAATAAATTATCTGGAGAACGCATTATTTATAAAAAGAGCCCCAAATTTAGACAAAGAAATATCTGTAGATATATTCATTAAAGTGGATCATTGGGTCTCTGAAGCCAGGAATTTAGAAACATCTCTCCCTAGCCATTTTCCTTGGTCAGTTGTTGTCTAAACCCATCAGTTTCTTTTAGGTATGAGATATTGTATAGTAATTAGTAATGAAGTAAGCTTAGTCTAGTAAGCTTTTGTATAAGCAGCTTTGTTGTCATGCTATATTACCTAGGGAGTATAAAAAGTCTTTGGGCAAACCCAGTCTTTGTCAAAGGGATAGAGTCAGTGTCAGATTTAGAAAAGCTCATGCCGCAGATTGGAAAAAAAATGAATGAGAAGAGAATTACACCAGATACTTATCAGTGGAATTTAGAGAGAGGTATGAATCTGGGGCGTGAGAATGACAGTCTCCTGTCTAGCCCATTTCTTAGACAGTTTTCATTATAGGCAGTGGAGTTTCATCATGAACTTAACAATAAATGAACAGGAGAAGGGAATGATGGAACTAGCTCACGGAGCGACTGATAAGAGAGAAATTGCCATGTAATTAATAGGAACAGGTATTATTGACCAGACTAACTTGAACTCACTTGTGTAGTGTAACTGAGCCTATTACTGGGAGGTTATATTTTATTGGATGAATCAAACTTCTGATACAATGTAAATATTGAAACATATCAGAAACATTTTAACCTATTTTATTTTTGGGGGAAATAACTCATAATGCAGATACTGCAAAAATGGTTGCATAGTAGCAATAGCAAAAGCACTTAGACACCGCTCCACAGTGCTTTACAGCCCTCTCTAGGCGGTTTTACAGAGTCAGCATATTGCCCCCAACAATTTGGGTCCTCATTTTACCCACCTCGGAAGGATGGAAGGCTGAGTCAACCTTGAGCTTCTCAGAAGCGAACTGCTGAACTGCTGGCAGCCAGCAGTCAGCAGAAGTAGCCTGCAGTACTGCATTCTAACCACTGTGCCATCACGACTCTGAGAAAGATCAGTACATATTGACCGTAATTATATATAACCATCTATCACATATATATATACTTTATCAGTGGCTCCTAGCATGAAATATAAAATATAAAAAGATACAAAACTGCCTTTGAGGTTGATTATAATTCTGAAACAATACAAAGTATAACCATATGTAAAGAGAGATTTACTATCTAATACATGCAACAAAGGTCTATATGATCCAATGATTAAACTGTGTCTTGGGCATAAAAAGATACAGCTTGACTCCCATAAATAAAAATTCAATGATTTGAGCATGCTTATATTTTCCATATGGCATATAATTATATGCAGAATAATTCTGAAAATATTTGGGCTAAAGAACCAGGGAAGTTTAATTGTAAGCAATTTGTGATGTCTGGAACACATATGTGCTTTGTTTTTTCCAAAACTATATAACTACAACATTTAAAGGATTATAATTCTTTAGGAAGTGAGATTAAGCTAATTAAATAATATTTTAAATGTTCAGCTTGTTTCCCTATGGAACAGAATAATAATTCTTTAGGGTTTTCCCCCACTGTGTATCAAGCTCTTGATATATAGCTGTTGGAAAAAAAATGTAAAACTCATCCTTAGTTCTTTGGGAGACACCATGTTAACACATATCAATATTTAATTGCCCAAAGTTGGGCATTTATATTTGAGCTGCATTTTAAACAACAGATAAAATTATATTGAAATGTAAATATCAGATACCATTCATATACTTTAAAGCAAGTTCAGAAAGTGATATTTGAAAATAAGTTTATACTGTAAAGACAGATCCCAATTTGTTTTCAGGTTGAGCTAGCTTAGGGGTCAGCAACCTTAAACACTCAAAAAGCCATTTGAACCAGTTTCCTAGAGAAAACAAAACACTAGGAGCCACAAAACCTGGGTGGGCATGGCCAACTCTATGTCACTCACTCCCACCAAGTCACATGATACCCCCAACCACACCTACCCAGGTTTTGTGGCTCCCTATGGTTTTTTTCTATCGTAAACAGGTATCTCTCTCTCTTCCCTTTCTCTTTCTCTCCATCTCTCTTTCTCCCTCTCCCCATCTCTCCCTCCCCATCCCCCCTCTCATCTCTCTTTCTCCCTCCTTCTCTCATTGCTCTCTTTCTCTCTCCCTCCCTCCCTCATCTCTCTCTTTCTCCCATCTGTCTCTCCTTCTCTCTCTCTCCTTCTCTCTCTCTCTCTCTCTCTCTCTCTGCTGAGGAACGATCGCCACCCCCAGCGGAGGCTTCCCTTTGGGTGACCTCCCTCTCGTGACTCCCTGGCTGGCTGTGATGGGACCAGGAGAGTGTGCGCACGGGGAAGACCCTCCTCAAGCGAGCGCCAAAGCGCAGCAAAGGCACGCATGGAGGGCGGGCAACCGCCCGCTTAAGGAGGGTCTTTGGATGCGGCTTCTCTCCTGCCCTAAGGATCTGGCCATTGCCTTGCCATGTCCCATTCCCACCCAGCGCTCTTCGGCCAAGCGGGGAGGGAATAAGCTCCAGCCCGAAGCGGCAGGAAGCAAAGGCTGCCTAATGCGCAAATGTGGTGTGAAGGCAGGTACAGGGCCACTTCTCTCCTGCCCTAAGGATCTGGCCGTGCCCCCCCACATGAGAGGAGGGGGAGGGGGAGGAGGGTCGCCGAAGTCTTAGTGCCACTGCAGGCTGGGGTTTAAGCCCTCCCCGCTCGGCCGAAGAGCTGCATGGGGGTGGACACAGCAAGGCAATAGCCAGATCGTTAGGGCAGGAGAGAAGCCACATCCAAAGACCCTCCTTAAGCGAACGGCCAGCCACCCTACACGCGTGCCTTTGGCGCTCGCTTGAGGGTCTCCCCATGCGTGCGCACACTCCTAGCCCCACCACAGCCAGCCAGGGAGTCACGAGAGGGGGAGGAGGGTCACCTGAAGGGAAGCCTCTGCCGGGGGTGGCGATCGTTTCTCAACCAGCGCCAGAGAATCAGCCCCGGCCGCTTCTCCATTCCCACTATCGCCCTTAGCTTCTCAGGCCAGGTGAGGGAGGGGAGAGCAAGGGGCGGGGCTAGCCAGTGATGGGACAGGGAGCCACAGGAGAGGGCCCAAAGAGCCGCATAAGGCTCCAGAGCCGCGGGTTGCCGACCCCTGACCTAGCTGCTCTCTTTCTTGTAATTAATATTGTTGGATGGATAATTCTTGAAACAAATCTGGTATACAGATTATCCTCAATCTATGACTACAATTGGGATTGGAATTAGATAGCTAAGTAATACAGTCATTAAGTGGGTTGTGCTAGATTTTGCTGTTTTATTAAACAATTCCAGCTTCCCGTTGACATTGCTTTTTGGAAACCATCTGCAAGGTCCCAAGAGGTGATCATGTTTGAATCACATAACTGCAGGGTCACTGCAACAGTCATAACTGTGAGGACCAATCATAAATCACTTTTTCAACACCATCATAACTTTAAACAGTCATTAAATAAATGGTGATAAGGCAAGGGCTATCTCTGTGTTTATGTGTGGATCCCCCCCCCCTTTGTAGTATTTTACAAAAGAAGAAAAAATGACTTTTAAAAATATGAATAAAGAAGAACTAGCTTTTCTAACCATCTTTCCTATCTGCAAGCGGTAGGGTTCTATAGTAGCTTATCCTGCAATTGTTAATTAGACACTCAATAGACAGGTACATAAGAAGGCAGATAATCCTTCAGCTAACTACCTGTATAGCCTAAGCTGTTTAAATCATTAGAGGATAAAACTAACACTTTAAATTGAGCCAAACTGACAATCACTGTAGATCTTTCAGTGTTAGAATGATATGATTGCAATTCTCTGCACCAAGTAGCAGCCCTAGACAGCACATTTTCTACCACTGGAAATTTTGTGGCACTGTTCTTTGTACACTGCACAAAGAATGTAGAATGTTGTTTTCAAACAGCCATTCATTATTCCTTTTGCTTCAGGGTGAGACTTGTTTAATAATTTAGTTGGCATAAACAATTTCTTTTTTAATATAATTTCATTAATAATTTTAATTATAATACTAAAAATTAATACAATAAACTTAGAGAAAAAGAATGGATGGAAAGAAAAAATGTGGGGGGGGGAGAATATAATAAAAAGAACTACCATATTTTTCTGAGTATAAGACACACTGGAGTATAAGACGCACCTTAGTTTTTGGGGAGGAAAATAGGGGGAAAAAATCTGCCTACCAGGTATTCATCTGGCTAGCGTCCTTAGTCTGGTCAGCTTCAGCACATTATTTTATCCCCTGGTTAGGGCTTAAAAAAACCTTATTCGGAGAGAGTAACAATGAAAGAGCCAGCAAGCCGGTAAGAGCTGGGAAGAACGTTAGCACTTCATTAGGGCTGGAAAGAAACTTCTTCGGAGCAAGTAGAGCAATGAAAAAAGCCTGCAAAGACTTAGGGCTGGAAAAACATTATTCAGAGACAGTAACAATGAAAAAGCCTGCCAGGTAAGAGCTGGGAAGACCATTAGCAGCTCATTAGGGCTGGAAAAAAAGCTTCGAAAAAGCTACATTTGAAGTATAAGACGCACCCACATTTTCAGCCTCTTTTAGGGAGGAAAAAGGTGCGTCTTATACTCCGAAAAATACGGTATATAAAGAAGTGACTTTGAACCTTCATCACAACAAATTTAAATGTAAACAAATTTAATAACTCTTCAGCCCCTTTAAGATTAAATAGATATCTCTTCATCCCATATCCCAGATGTTATCAATAAATATACATAAAGCATCAATATTTAAATCCAGCAAAAACTCCATAAATATTTGCCAGTGCATTTCAAAAAATAAAAAAAGTCTAACCTAGAACAAAACGAACTACCTTTATATTCCTTTTACTTTTTAGAGTCCTAGTCTTTAATTCAATCAAATATTGTCATAGGATTTGATTTTTCTTCAATTCTTCTATATCCCATCCGACAGATTTCTTCAAGGCTTCAACAAACCTCTTTTGTGGTTCCAATTGGAAAACATTTTCCAAGGCATTCTGTTGGTTTATCATTTGTATTTCCCTTTTGATTTTTAAAACTTCAGTCAGTTTCTTTTGTGTATCAAGTAAAGTGTCCTTTTCAAAATCATTCTCTTGGTCTGTCATTTATAGGTCCACATTCTGTATGTTCTCTGTCTTGGCAGATAAAATTTGTTCCACCTCTGTCTTTCCGTCATAAATAAAGTCTATCCATAGAAGCACATATGATTACTGAAAGTGCTGATATTGTAGTTACTAAATTCTGGCTCCATTCTTCAAAAATATTAATATTTCAGATGTTATAATATTTTGTGTCATCTTGCAAGTTCAATATCAATTGACATCAAACATTTTTTTTCTGCTTAAAATCTTTAGTTTTCTCTAGTGTCCAGTTTGTAATATTATAACTTATCTTTTGTTATGACTTGCAACTGTCTGGATAAGCAAAGTAAATCTAAAAGACAAAAGTGATTGGAAAGTGAGGTTTGTGAGCTTCATGTCCTTTAAAAGTCTCTGCTGTGTTTGTGAGCCAGATGGCTGATTCCATCATCTCCAAGTATTCAAACCCACAGAAAATTATCATCCTGTCATCTCCTTCCCAGGAGAGGCATCCAGAGCACATGTGGGCTACCCCCTGTTCTCTCCTTATGCAGAGAGGTTTTAAAGAATTGGTCTAATTCTTTTTGGGCCCTCTGCTGTGGCTACCCGTCGGGTGATCCCATCACTGACTGGTCCTGCCCCTCACCCTCCCCTCCCAGTCACTCCTTGCCTAGCCTGAGAAGGTAAAGGCAATGGCGGGGGATGAGAGGGAGAGAGTGGGAGAGAGAGAGATGCACACAAAGATACAGAGAGGGGGGAGAGAGGGGGGGAGATACACAGAGAGATACACAGAGAGAAGGGAGAGAGGGAGAGGGAGGGAGAGGGAGAGGAAGAGAGAAAGAGGGAAGGAGGGTGAGGGGGTGTCAAAGGGTTTTGTGGCTTCCGGTGTTTTTTAACAAGTTGTCTGCCCTAATGACCGGCTGGGTAGGTGTAGCTAGGGGGGTCATGTGACTGGGTGGAGTGAGTGACATTGAGTTGGCCACGCCCACCCAGGTTTTGTGGCTCCCGGTGTTTTCTTTTCTGTGGGAAACAGGTCCAAATGGCTCTTTGAGTGTCTAAGGTTGCAGACCCCTGGTCTAATTACTTGTTCCTGGGTCTTTGCTGCAATCATTGGCTCTGCTTTCATAGAGCCATCTTCAGGTCCCCCTTGTCCAGAAGCCCCTTGCAATTATTTCTAACATTTGTTGTAACTGAATCAGATATACAAGGCATAGTAGTGTTAACATTACACATGTTTTAATCATGCCAAGTAAATTTTTATAATAATCACTTGAAAGAAGAGAAACTACCATAAAGAGGACATTTCTTTTGCACGACTTTCTATTATTTAAAGTTGGAGCTTTCTCCAGCAGAAGACATTCATATGAATATACGTGTCCCAGGATAATAATACTTGACCTCTCAGCGGCTTTCGATACCATTGACCATGGTCCTTCTGCGCTGACTCAGTGAGTTGGGAGTGGGAGGCACCGTATTACGGTGGTTCTCCTCCTACCTTTCCGATAGGATGCAGTCGGTGTTGACAGGAGGACAGAGGTCGACCCCTAGGGCCCTGGTTTGCAGGGTGCCTCAGGGCTCGGTCCTCTTGCCCATCCTGTTTAACATCTACATGAAACCTCTGGGTGAGATCATCCGTCGACACGGGGTGAGGTTCCAGCAATATGCTGATGATGCCCAGTTTATTATTTATCTATTTATTTATTATGGTGTTCTTATATGCCGCCCAACTCCCGAAGGACTCAGGGTGGCGTACAACAGAAAAAAATACAAGACACCAATTTATAAAATCACATTAAAAAACAGATATAAAAATTAAAAACACAATATTTAAAAACATCCAATACTCATTCAACAACCATACATACTTGGGGGTGAGCTCGAGTGGATTAAGCTCTGCCCCCAGCCTGCAGGAAAAGCCATGTCTTGACAGCTTTTCGGAAGGCCAGCAGAGTGGGGATAGTTCGGGTCTCTGGGGGAAGTTGGTTCCAGAGCACGGGGCCTGCCACAGAGAAGGCTCTCCCCCTAGGGCCCGCCAGGCGGCATTGCTTGGCCGACGGGACCTGGAGGAGGCCAACTCTGTGGGCCCTAACCGGTCGAAGGGAAGTATGAGGCAGAATTGTACATCTCCACCTCGTCTCAGTTCAGGGAAGCAGTGGATGTAATGTGCCGTTGCCTGGATGATGTTAAGGTCTGGATGGGAATGAACAGGCTCAAGCTCAACCCTGACAAGACCGAGTGGCTATGGATATTGCCCCCTATGTCAATCATCCCTCCTTGGTTCTTGGGGGAGAGAAATTAACTCCCTCGGAACAGGTTTGCAATTTGGGTGTTCTCCTAAATCCACAGCTAAAATTGGATCAACATCTGTCAGCTGTGGCTAGGGGGACCTTTGCACAGGTTCGCCTGGTGCACCAATTGCGACCCTACTTGGACAGGGAGACTTTACTCACGGTCACTCACGCCCTCATCACCTCCCATCTGGACTACTGCAACGCGCTCTACATGGGGCTACCCTTAAAGAGTGTCCGGAGACTGCAACTGGTGCAAAATGCAGCTGCGCGAGCTGTGGTGGGTGTTCCAAGATACACCCATGTAACACCTATTCTCCGCCAGCTGCATTGGCTGCCCATTAGTCTCCAGACGCAATTTAAGGTGTTGGTTATAACCTTTAAAGCCCTACATGGCTCAGGGCCAGGATACATTTGGGACCGCATCCTACCACATACCTCCCTACGACTGGTTAGGTCCCACAGAGTTGGTCTCCTCCAGGTCCCATCAACCAAACAATGCTGATTGGTGGGACCACGGGGGAGAGCTTTCTCTGTGGGAGCTCCATCTCTCTGGAACCAACTACCCCCAGGGATCCGGACTATCCCCACCCTGCTGGCCTTCCGTAAAGCCGTTAAAACATGGCTCTTCCAGCAGGTGGGGTGAAATAGAGACCAATGAGAACACCTGTAGTCTCCCCATGGACGAATGATGGTACATGTTTTTTTAACCTTTATAACTATTTTAATTATTATTATCGTTTTTATAAATTGTTCCTCTTTTATGTTGTACGCCGCCCAGAGTCCCGCGGGAGTTGGGCGGCCTATAAGAACGATTAAATATATATTTAATATATATATTGCAGAATCCAATCTGAGTCGGTCACTGGAACCAGAGGTTTAATCTTCTGAGCTTTCAGATGCATGCTGGAGCCCATCCTCAGGGAATTTCTCTCTACCAGAATGTAAAATTAATACAGTACATTCAAGTTGCTTAAGCAGCATCACCAAGAACCTGAAGGACAGCTCCATATCCATATCTGTTGTGAAAGTAGCACATTGAGGTCTGTCAAAAAGAAAATGCCAATTCCAAAGTGATTCGACAGTACGTGGTTCTTTTTAACAATAAAAAATACTGTGTTGACATTTTGATGGCTTTCGAAAATCAAACATTGCAGCCTGGCAGTAACAGCAGAAATAAAAGTTCAAGTAAAATGCTAACTATCACCACATGAGGATGAAAAGGCCTGACAGCACATTATAGCATGGTCATTGGCAAGATGAAGCAGAACCACCCTGAGTCTGGTGATGCACCCAGCAGATAAATCTTTTGCATTTTCTGTTTTATTATTTCATTCCTCTTTATCAAGCTACTGTATGTGTTTTCAATTAGCAAACACAAGCCTTCAGAGTACAGCTGGCTTAAGGAGAGAGAGCTACCCTAATATTAAGCTGAAATATCTGGATGCCATGTTTTTGAGAGCATTAAATCTTTTTCAGCAACAAAAGCTTCATGGCTGTTCTTTAAAAAAAAATAGGCACACTGAATGCAGAAAACAACAAACAGCAGAATCCAGAATTTAACCTCATTGAAATTACCTCTGTAAATGTGTATTTATATGCACATTGCCATGTTGTATCACCCAACAAATTAATGCAGCTGTTTAAAACCAGTAGTTGGATAGGTTTTTGTGTATTGGAGAAAAATCTGCAATCCCTCCAATCTATCTAAAGTAGCTTAAATGATTGTATGAATATACAGATGCACATAATTTGAAAATTTGATTGGTATTCAAAACCTACACATTTTCATGAAGTCCTCATTTCTTTTCAAATACAAAATGTGGCTTAGCATTTTTTGTGGTAGAACAATTTACTCCAAATTAATTCTTAAATTTCTTTTAAGAAGATTCAAAAATGATTACCAAGTAAAATAATATGTTGTATCCAGAGTTGCTATATTTAGATTGTTCCCATGATATATTTGCAACAAATATACTGTATGTTGGCCTCAATTCCAGTTCTGTCTGCCTTCAGCTGCAGCAATGAATGCTAAATATCCTGAAATAAATCTTTCTGGCCATTGTACTAGATAGACCATTTGTAGATGTTATGAAGATACTCTTTTTACTTACATTGTAATCACCAAAGTTTAACTTGACATAGCAATATCAACCAATTCCATTTCAGTCCTTAGTCTTTTGCTCTGGTTTCCCTGTGAGAAAACAACAACGGGACAGTTGTCCTTTGGCTTCATGATAGCCTGTTGAAATTCCTTGTTAGCTCCTATCCCAATGCAAGGAAGTTACTGAAGGACAGTTTTAAACTTGTTCACCAAAGAACCTTAGAACAATAATATGCTAATGCTTTTTTTCTTTTGTGGAATGGCTCTTATGATTATTTGCCAGCACAGAGGAATTTCTAAAACCCCAAAGATAGTATGAACTGGCATATAAAAATGGCAGGCAAATGAAGTATAACTTTTATAACATAAAATGCCTTTACATTTGTCTTTGGATGTTGCCAGCAAGTCAAGATAAAAATAAGTCATATAGAGTGCTACATTGAATTTAAATTGCATTATATTAATTGAAATTAGAGAGATTGTTACATATTACCATCGGTATTGGCAATGTTAATTAATCATTTTGGTCAAAATGTTTTTGGAGAAATTGGAAAAATTGCTCAACAATGTTACATCCTTCTGATGTGCATAGATTTAATACAGCAGAACAGTAGATACTATTTTTTGAATCAATGTTATTAAAACTGAGAAATGGGATAATCTGAAAAATTAAGGAAACAACAATTAGTCTTGAAAACCCCTTCAGTTAATTATTATATTCAAATATAGTCCCAGTTTCTGAAGTATATCAATAAAGTGATTCTCCGTGTATTCTATTTTTAACAAAATAGGTGTATTCCTTTACTAAATTTATTGACATAAGCACTCAAGGTCAAACTTTCAATAAGTCCTTCATTTATAATCTACTTGTCAAAGTGTGCATATCAGTATCCATGCAAATAGATACACACAAAATTTGACAACAGGAAATACATGAAATATAGCTATTTAAAATTTAATGTTGATCCTTCATACTAGAAATATTTATTTATTTATCTATCTATCTATCTATCTATCTATCTATCTATCTATCTATCTATCTATCTATCTATCTATCTATCTATCTATCTATCTATCTATTTATTTATTTATTTATTTGTGAGACTTACATACCGCCTCAAAGTGCAAGCACTCTCTAAGCGGTTTACACCATTAAGCAATGTATATTTATATTGCCCCCAACAATCTGGGTCCTCATTTTACCTACCTCAGAAGGATGGAAGGCTGAGTCAACCTTGAGCCAGTGAGATTTGAACAGTTGAACTGTTGATCACAGTCAGCTAAAGTGGCCTGCAGTACTGCACTCTAACTGCTGCGCCACCTCGGCTCAATATATTCTATATACTTCCAAACTCTGTTTTAATAATGGCACATGGAGGAGGTAGGTATTTATTTGATTTTGTTAGGATTTCTTTAGTGTTATTATTTTGCTTATTGATACATTTTGTTTAAAGAAAAAACAATACCATATGAAAATAAGTAGAGGTCAGGGGTGGGTTCCACTTACCTTTGCCACCGGTTCGCATCACGATGTCCCCTCGCACGATTTGGCTTCCACGCATGCTCAGAAGCAGGAATTAGCCTGAAACACAGCTGAGGAGCTCATCAGCTGTGCTTCGGGCGAAGAAATAAAGGTCAGAATTCACCCGCGGGAGGGCCATTTTTCAAGCCATGGGAGGGAAAAATTTGCACAAAATCAAAAAAAGATGGTGGTGTGCACGGAACGGCACCGACAGTGACGTCACCGGGTCACTACCGGTTTGGGCGATCCAGTCCGAACCAGGAGGAACCCACCCCTGGTAGAGGTTAAGGAGTATTTTTAAGCAATGGAAGAGAGGGAAAGCATAATCAAGACAGAAATAAGAAATAGCAAGTTCTAGAGGAGGAGGATAGGGCACTTTTCTGGTAAGAGTTTACATAAAATGATTCCCATAGGTAGGACTATGTCTTCACAAAAGAAAAGTTGGTTTAGCAGATGAGATTAATCCTTGAATTGTGCCAGTATCCCAGGGCACAGTTCAAGGGCAGATGGACATGCTTTTAAACAAAATGGGTCTTGTGGTCATGAATCATTTTATTTTTAAGGATGCCAATAGAGCATTGAAGAACTTGGGAAAATAAAAGAGAGTCTTAAGTTGCCACCAGCGTGCCCAGTTCTCATTTAAAATCATTCTCATCTGAAACTAAATCAGATTGAGCAAGAAACTAGGAGGGAAATTAAAAAATATCTCCAGCCAGTCCATAGGTTGCCCACAATGAAATAAAGGTTAGATAGAGAATGCATTCTGTTAGTGTATATGTTTTTAATGCAACTACGGTATATCAGGGGTGAAATGTCCCTGTTTGAGCTGGCCGGTCTGTCATTGTAGAGCCAATAGAGCCAATAGTGATCTCAGCACGAGCCTTCCCCCACCCGCTTCCCCCGCCTGCCTGGACACCGCCATTTGGGTTCTTTTACCCTCTGCGCATGCGCAAAGTGTTCTGCGCATGCACAGAGGGTAAAAGAACCCAAATGGTGGCGTCCAGGCGGGCGGGGGAAGTGGGTGGGGGAAGGCTCAAGCTGCGATCACTATCGGCTCTACGACGACCGACTGGCCCGCCTGAACCGGGAACATTTCACCCCTGAACTATATAGAACTATATAAAAATATCAATAAGGAAGGAAAAGGGGAAATGACAAAAATGTGAGGCACAACAGAAAAGAACAAGAAGAGAAATAAATAACTCTTACTTCAAACATTCCTGAAAGATGGTGCCTTCTGCTATTATTTGTCAAGCTGAATTCAGGAAAAAAAAGTACTTTTGCTGTTTCTAGTCTTCTAATTACCTTACTTTTCTCCTGTTATTTTTTTTAACTCTCCCTGTACTATTCTTACTTGATAATACTGTTATATGAATTAGGCATCCAATCATGTAAGTAGGTTTCCATAGTGACATACAGAACTAACTTTTGACCCAAGTCTAATTTAATTGCAAGTGTAGCAAAAATATCAGTCACTGGGTCATTATGATGAACCTGCTATCACTACACTCTTCTTTGCTAACATTGCAATCTTTGGAGAAAGATCATAAATCTCTACAGGCTGGGCAAATGAGTACCCAGGAACCTCCCTAATAACTGTATAATTTTCCCTAAAACCATAAAAGAATTATATTAAAAGCTTAATAGAACTGCCAGCTGGCTCCTTTTGATATAAAGACTCTGTCTCCAAAAGGAAATGAATGAAGAGGATGTTATTTTGTTTCATGTGGCCAGGTTCTCATTTGTTCTGTGGCTGGAGAAATCCCATATTACCAGGCCAGTAGCTAAAATACTGAAAATCATCTTCATCTTGTCTTTTATTAAAAAAAATATATGTATAAAGAAAATAGCTGAATTCATTTTTAGGTGGCAGCAAGTAATTGCTACTAGGATAAGAGGCAGTTTTTTTTTAAACAGTCCTTTATTCTTCGCAGGCCTCAAACAATGATTGGCTTGCCATGAATAACGTCTAGCACAATTGGCTGAGGAGACACCTCTAGACAAGGTGCCAGTTTCATGCCTTCAGCTGGGCATAGCATAAGTGGGGAAGGGCAGCATTTTCGGTGCAGATGTGGATGTCAAATTTTTATAAATAGTATTTGGAATAAATAGGCAGATAGTGTGCATTCTGTTGGGTTGGACAAGTTGAAAGAAATCTCTTTTTCTAACACTCCTTTGTTTGTAATAAAGGTAGATCTGGACAATTGCATTACTGATGGAAGCATTTAAGCATTGAACAGAAAGATAAGCAATGAGCATCAGTGATTTCAAAACTGTGTACTTTGTGAAGGATATCATAATATTTCCCTTCATCTGATACCACATGTCCAGCATTTTTTAGTAGGTCTGAGGGTGCTTCTGGTTCAATAAAGGCTTTCCTTAGTGATGCTGAATATCAAGAATTGCTCTAGTATAGAAGAGCAAAAAGCATTTTGTGCACTGCAGAATAAATCTCTTCAGGAGGCACTTGGATTGATTTTATAAAACCAAACAAGTGTAAGTCTTACAACACTCTGTAAAACATAAAAAAAAATTTGAAAGATGATAGGCAGTAATTACTTTATAGCAGAAGCAGGCAGCCTCTTGGTGCCCACTTGATGTATTTAATAGCCAGCAGTGATACTAAGCAGACCTATGATATCATTGTGGGTGAAGTCCACGAGAACGATGAGAAAAATTCTTTAAAATTATCAGGAAATAATGACCTAGGCCAGTGATGGCAAACCTATGGCACGGGTGCCACAGGTGGCACGCAGAGCCATATCTACCGGCACGCGAGCCATTGCCCTAGCTCAGCTCCAGCACGCATGTGCGTGCCCGCCAGCTGATTTTTGGCTTGTGCAGAGGCTCTGGGAGGGCGATTTCTGCCTCCAGAGGGCCTCCGGGGTGGCAGGGGGGGAGTGTTTTCGCCCTCCCCAAGCTCCAAGAAAGCTTCTGGAGCCTGGAGAGGGCAAAAAATGGGCCTACTGGGCCCACTGGAAGTCGGGAATCAGGGGAGTGGGGGGGTTGCGCATGCATGCACAGGGGGGTGGGGCAAGTGGGGGGCTTTTAATTATGGGTGTGGGCACGCACACGCGTGCGATAGCACGTGCGCGCACTATTTCGGCACCCGAGGAAAAAAAGGTTCGCCATCACTGACCTAGGCTAAATTACATAGTAGTTATCATTCCCATATTTAACAAGTCCATGTCCTTTTGTTAGGAAGTATTGAAATGTTACATCCCAATAAATGAATTTGTCATTGACTGTTTCTCTCCTTGTAGTGTATAACTTCCTGACTAATTTCTACTATTTTCCTAGGACATTACTTCAGCTCATATTCATTTGAAATTGCCTCTCTTTCATTGTCTCAGTTAAATCCGTCTTTGAATAATAGATAATGTTGCCTCCAAAACTTCTCCAGCACATAGTATGCTCTAGTATCATTCACTTAGAAGGCTGAAGCAATATAAAGTTACCAAATACTGAAATGATGAGAAGCAGAAAGCTTATTTCCAGTGTGAGAGGAAGGTACTGAAGACTTCGTAGGATCCTCTATTAAGTATTTCTAAAAGTTTTGATGATGCAGTAGCAGCAATATTCAACATTACTAATGAGTACCATAATTGAAACTGAAGAATTATTTTTACAATCTCTCAAAGCTATTACAGACTGCTGGGCATAAAACATGCAGCCATTTTGAAAGCATTCAAACTTCAACATAATCATTTATTTATTGGTTTGGTTTGGTTTGGTTTGGTTTGGTTTGGTTTGGTTTGGTTTGGTTTGGATTAGATTAGATTAGATTAGATTAGATTAGATTAGATTAGATTAGATTAGATTAGATTAGATTAGATTAGATTAGATTAGATTAGATTAGATTAGATTAGATTAGTTTATATGCCGCCCAACTCCGCATGGACTCTGGGCGGCTCACAACATTGCCAAAGTAGCTGTAGTGGTGCAATAAGGCAACATATTATTTACATTCAAATTTATATATAACCTGTTTTCTTGAACTGAACATTGTATGCTTTCTTGATAACATTCATATTTGGAGTGATGATAATCAAGATATTGTATATGGCATCATAATAAAAGAAGTTACACAGTTGTTTATTTCATCAAAGTGAATTCTAATTCCTTCTCATGATTGGGCTTGCTATAGAACCAAAACCTAAAATAGGAAGTTTTAAATGAACATCTAATTAAATTGATTTTCTTCATCTAGTCTTATCTTCAAATTTTCCTTATCTAGTAAGAAGAAAATAAAAAAGACTATGGGTGGGGAGCACAGCTTTTGGTGATAAGAAGTCCTATTACCTGTGGTTTGCACATTAAAGGAGTTAATGTTCTCCATCTGAACACTTCACTGCAAAGTGTGCTGTGCATCTGATCAACCCATTCCTATTTAACACTCATGCTTCTTCCAGTTTCTTAATTGTTTCCATAAAAGTAGCCTACAAAAACATACAGAAATAATTTTGCTACTTAGATGAAAGCTCTTGGACGAAGAAAGATAAACTCATGTTTTCTCTATTCTTTTTCTTTTTGTCCAGTACCCAGCTGCCTTAATGAATTTGGGAGCTATTCTTCATCTCAATGGCAAACTTTTGGAGGCTGAATCAAACTATCTTCATGCCCTTCAGTTTAAACCGGATGATGTCATCACACAATCAAATCTTCGCAAACTCTGGAATATTATGGAAAAGCAAGGCTTAAGAACAACCAAAACATAATGCAGGGTTTTTAAAAAGTGTTGTTGTTGTTGTTTTGTTTGCAAAGAGTTTAGAAAAAAATTAAAATCCAAAATAACTTTTGGAGCACTATTCTGTTGAGTGCTCTTGCTAACTAAGCTGTAATTGTCAAAGGTTGTTAATTGCTGCTAGGAAAACCTACAGGGCTGCATTTTGATGTTTCAAATTGAAAATGAGAAAGGGGTAGAATCTTTTTGATAAGTTTCATGAAGGACTTAATAATTATTGCCAAAAACCAGATTTTTTTTTAAAAAAACCTGAAACTGGAGCACCGGAAAGGGACCCACTTTAGCATATTCACTAGGGCATATTAGTCATTCTCACTTTGGTCATTTTTATGTGGTTTCTGATAGAAAAGTCATGTTGGCCTACTGAGCATCCCTCTAGTCAAACTAAGAATTTAGAAGAGGATAAAGACTGGCTTAAATTTATTTTCTTAGGCTATGATTCATTAAATGTACACTAAAACTAAATGTGTTTGCTATTTGTCTTGATATTGTATAACTCCACAGACCTGCCTATTGAGCTAATTCACATACTAGCTCAACTATTTGGAAAAAAAATTGAAAGATGTGGTTTCATGTCTAATCTTCACTGGCAAATGCATATTGTTAACCTGTTTGGTTGGTTGGTTGGCTGGCTGGCTGGTTGGCTGGCTGGCTATGAATTATTCTCTGAAAGTGTAGAAACAAGCAACAATGAAGGCGACTTGGAATGTAGAATTACCGTAACCATATACAATAGTACTGAATGAAGTAAATGAAGAATTAAGGCAAGCTCTCTGACATCTTGTAATGTACTATGCTCCAGAGCCTGAATAGTCAATTACTTGGCTGCTGAACCTATACTGTACAGTAAATGCTTCTGTCTTTGGTTTGCCCCGGTTGAAAACAGGAGTGATCTGTACTTTAAAACAGAAGCTATCCACTTGGTAGGAAAACTGAATCTTGCTCACGACTTCAACTTTGTTATGCTTTGTTGCTTTAACCAGCTTGCCTTACTTCCAAGATCAGATCAGTGTTAAGCTGGAGAGCCATGTCTATAATAATGAAATGTAAAGTATGGATTTAGGTTTCTTCTTATCAACAATATGTATTTTATTTAAAAAAAGAAATCCATTTGTATACAGACATTTTAAATATAAACTGGATAGGTACAGTATATGAAGAAGAAACATGAATTTTCTGCCTTTTAGTACATTGAAAGCAAAGGATAGAACAGTGTAGGTGAACATGTTACTAACGTTGTTTTTGAAAATATGCAAACACTTGTAGCATAATTGCATCTGTACATGCTGTAGATTGCATCTGTGGCTTCACTACATGATGCATCGTGCATCAAGCACACACAAAGCAAACTGAAGTTTTCTGCAAAGCTTTCAACTACTATCTCCATTAAACTGATGCCCAGGTTGCCAGTTTGTGTAAATATACTTTCAAAGTATGTTGTCATTGGATTAACAACAAATTTGTAGGCATGCATTTGGAGAATGCATTTTTGAAATGTTAGCAGCAGGATTTACCAGCTGTTTGTGAAAAATAAACTATTGTGCTATCTGCAAGGAACTAAAAGAGTTTAATATTTTAAATAAATATTTAGCGAATCCACAAGGTGTTAGACTAAAAGGAATTATGTGACTGACAATAGCTGCCAATTATTTTTGCATTTATTTAACTATTTATAGATGAAGAGAAAAATGTGTGCAGATTCTAACCCAATTCTGCATTATTTTCTTTGGTTTAATATTTCAACTTATTTAGCCTATTTTTTATGATTTGCATAAAAGCATCATTTAAAAACTAGACCATTTACCAATTCCCCTTATTATTAACTAGGCAAATGACACTATAATTTCAAAATGGCATATATACCCATCAGTCATTTTTATATCAGTTTGACTGGCACCAAAGACCTACTGTAGACATATCCAAGGGCTTGCTATGGCTGGCTTAATTTTTCATCCAGGAAATACATAGCCAATTCTAAATTCATACTTAAAGTCACTTTGAATTAGAATGGGAAGCATGGATGGTTGTTTCAGAAATAGAGAGCTAGTTATGTGATCTTTTGCATCCTGGCACTATATCCTGCAACATCCATAGATTGAAGGTTAGGTGTCTCTAAGAATCCTCCCTATGTTTAAAAAAGGTGTTTGCATTGAATATCATTCCATTGTTGCTACTTTGGAACTGATGCATTGTTGAAAGTTTTTATTTGCCAACTGTAGCAAATAGTCATTAGCTAGGATTCCACAACTGTTGCTAGTCTTCTGGTTGCTTTTCATGGTGTGCTTTTAAATGTTTAAAGAATGTATTGGTGTTTAGAAGGAAACAGGAACACATTTATTCTGTGCATTTTAGTCACCCCAGTTTTCTATATCAACTTATTAGGGAACAATGGGCTATTTTCTCAGCATAACCACAATTTATGTCATCCTTGGTGATACTCTGAGCTTTCTTGATTTTCCATTAGGAGTACCATTGTTAGAAACATTTCATTATTAGGCACCACCTTTTAATTTCCGTTTTCTTACATTAGCCTATTTTATTTTAGAGCTTTATGAAGAGGAGTGACCTTTCAATTTTTTCCTTCCAGGTGCAGTTCCAGAAACTGTTTTATGATAGAAAAACCTAAAATGTTAACCAGTGAAATTCAATATTTTCACTGTTATGCATTCAGATATGGATAAAATGCAATGTTAGCTACTGTCTATTTAACTGAACAATGTACTGTTGCATCATTTCCTCAAAACTAAAACCAAATGCTGTATTAATGATGAAGATTAAATTTTTAGCATCATCCTATGCATGTATACTCAAGAGTAAATCTGATTAAATTCAGTGGGTCGAACCCCATGGAATTGTGTATAGGATAGCAATTTAACTGTATTAGTATGACATTGTGAAATGTTAAACTTCAGCATCAGATGCAAGGTCAACTTCCTAGTTGTAACATTTCACTTTTCATTATACCATCTCCCTTTTTATGTTCTTTATTCTTAATTATATTTCTTATACACTAGATTTCCATGAAGTTGTACAGGAGTTTTGCTTGTCTCAAATCGAACAATGACAAATTGTTAAAATAAAATCTTGTTTTTCCATGCATTTTCAGTATATGGTTAGGCTTTATATCTCTCAATTTTCAAATAAGTTTAAAATTGTTGTCTCTGCTCAGGGATTTGTGGTGGATATTGCAGACAGTGCTTAAAAATAAGAGCACAAATTTACTAAATTAAATTTTTATTTTTTGAGAAAGCATATTTGTATAAATTATCAAGATTTGTAGGGTTTCCTTTTTGTAGAAATAATTGTTTATGTGCCAGATAAGAAAATCCACTTTGTTTTCAGTAATAAATGATTGATAACAAATACACCGAATTCACTGTCATCTGTTATTATCAACACTTGGTTAATTTTTATTGAATATACTGTATAATAACTATCATAATAAGAAAGTAATAGCATGTTTATTTTTATTGAAAATGGCTGAATTGACTCTACTCTATTAAACCATAATATAGTTTCTTTGATTTTAGTTTATAATGATGTCTGAACCATCATAAACTATTTTCTGTAATTTGAAATTATGGGTGAACTAAGGCATATGACAAATCATGGTTCAAACAAAACATGATTTATAAACTCTGTTATACATTAGCAATTGTACTAGACAATGATATTTTTCTGCATATTCCAGAATCTCAAGGTATTCTCTAGTGCTGTCTCTTATGTGCTCCTCACTGTTCCCTGAAAAAGATAGGAGATTTGTCCCTTATTACACCTCACAGGATGTGATGAGGAAATCCAGTGGATTTAATTTATTTTTTAATCGAGAAGAAGATCCTGGATATCATCACTGATGAGGCGAAGATGTCTTGGTATAGCTCTAATTGTGACACAGGAATCCTTATTTACTTTGAGAGTGCAATGGAAAACACACACACACCCGATTTAGCCCCTATCTTTCATTTAGAATTTTAAAAGAAGGAAAAATGAAGACTACCAATATATTTTAACGTAATGGCTAGACCTAAAGCATATGATGATTAGTTTCAGTGTTAACTTTTGGTCTATGAGATTTTTTTTAAAAAAATGTTTGTTTTGTTTTTCCATGTAGATGTGAAATGACAAACTTGTCTCTGGATTAATGTGTTTTTTGTTTTGATCTTTCGGAATATAATTGATTAAAAAATGAGTGCAATAAGTATTTAAAGGGATTTGCAACATACCTGTTAGAATGTCATTATTTCATATCTGAAATAAATATACAACACAAACAAAAATAAAATAGTTTTACTAAATAGATACTAATTTAAAGTGGTGAGAGAATGAGTCGCTTGGTATAATTACATGCCAGGATAGCTAAATCTGATAACAAAAATAGTTTTGTTTTTTGTAATGTGAAATAGAATTTCTTTTTTTAAATTTGTTTCACACTATTCCTTATCATTCTTAATTTTTATGTTTATTGTTAAAATATTAAAATACAAAGAAGTAGAGAAAAAAGTAAGATGATACAAATAAAGGGAGCCTTTTACATTTGAATTAAAAAACAGAAAAAAGAAAAACACCTTTTTAGTAATATGCCCCCCCTTTCCTTCCGTTTACATTTCCAACGCTGAGCCACAGTTTAGATAGTTCAACATTGCATCAAACATCAGTAATTGTTAGCTTCCTCATGAGTCTTAAAAATCAAATTTCAGATGTCTAAACCTGCCTTACTCTGTGACATATTGTGTACAAGGGAGCCATTTCTGCTTGAATTGCTTAAACATCTATTGTGGATATATACTGTCAGTTTTGCTGTTGCAGCATATTATCCAATGTTAGTCACCCATCTGATAGCATAGGCAAGGTTTCTCATTTTAGTATCATGTACAAAATGAATTGATTATCTCCCTCCATTGTACTATCTTTGGGACTGTATTTTATTCTAATACAAAGCCAAAAATCATAAATATTTTGAAGCAATAAATCCTGGTAAAGCTCCATCACGCAAAGGAAGGCTAGTCTTGATAGAAGTGCTAATTCTAGCGTGTTTTGAGGGGAGATTTCTTTGGGAAGATCATGCCTGACCCTAATAACATTTGATCATGTTAAATTGCTAGTAGAACTGAGCCGTAAATGAATTGGAATCATTCATGCCAGGCCAATAAAGCCAATTTGAAGGGGGAAAAAATGAAAAACGCTCATCAGCATTCTTGAGATGATAATCAATCAAGTCTGCCCTTCAAAATATTCATCTCATGACTGGGTACTACATGGCAGTCATAGCAATCAGATTTTTTGTGATGTTGTAAATGGGTATCTCTTCTTTTCCCAGGCAACTGTCATAATCCATCAAGCATCTCATCATTAGCCAGCCAGCCTGGATATTGTGATGGTTGTCTAAAAAGAAACTATATGCAACTTTGCAGGAAGCAATACACTACTAGGTCAGATATTCTATCAGGACATTTCAGAAATATAATACTATATTTTGCCATAATAGGAACATACAAGACAGTCCCCAGAGAATGCAAATGATTTTTTAAATAAAGATAAACCAAATTTAGAATAAATTTTATGCAGATAATAAAATTCCTGTTCAGCTTATAGACCTCCACAAAAAAGTCCCAAAGTGTGAACCATGCTTAAATGTATACCTACACACCCCAAAATCATTAAGGGTCACTTGTATATACTGTAAATAAAAATGTTTCCATGCTTGTTGCAGCAGAAGAAAAAGATTTAAGGATACAGTATACTGTATACCAAATCCATTGAGTGATTCCTACTCCTTTCTATCAGAGATAATTCTTGCCTTAGGATAATAACGGTTCAGTTATTCTTGTTCCATTCCATAATAGTTATGATTATGCTGGGCATAATTATATTATGTTACACTTGCTGGAAGAAGAAGAGGAAGAAGGAGGACGAGGAGGGGGGAGGAAGAGAAGGAGAAGAAAGAGAGGAGACTAGGAAGAACAAATTAGCAAGTTCTGTGTGATAACTTCTGAGTTTCCTTTAGTAATTTAGGATTCATAAAGTCCAAAACCTCTTTCATCTTCTGGATGTGTTCAGTTACAACTTCCATAATATCAAGTTGCTTATTGAGAGAAATTTTTGGAGATTGCAATCCAGTGCAACTGAAGAACTTTAAATGAAAGGTGACTACAGGGTCCTTGGAATTCCCTGAACTTGGTTGTTTCATTAGTTAACTAAGTAACATCAACAGTGCTTGTAACGGGTGGGTTCCACTTACCTTCGCCACCGGTTCGCATCGTGATGTTTCACATGTAAAAAGGATGTTGAGACTCTAGAAAGAGTGCAGAGAAGAGCAACAAAAATGATTAGGGGACTGGAGGCTAAAACATATGAAGAACGGTTGCAGGAACTGGGTATGTCTAGTTTAATGAAAAGAAGGACCAGGGGTGACATGATAGCAGTGTTCCAATATCTCAGGGGTCGCCACAAAGAAGAGGGAGTCAAACTTTTCTCCAAGGCACCTGGGGGTAGAACAAGAAGCAATGGGTGGAAACTAATCAAGGAGAGAAGCAACTTAGAACTAAGGAGAAATTTCCTGACAGTTAGAACAATTAATCAGTGGAACAGCTTACCTCCAGAAGTTGTGAATGCTCCAACACTAGACATTTTTAAGAAGATGTTGGATAACCATCTGTCTGAAGTAGTGTAGGGTTTCCTGCGTAAGCAGGGGGTTGGACTAGAAGACCTCCAAGGTCCCTTCCAACTCTGTTATTATTATTATTATTATTATTATTATTATTATTATTATTATTATTATTATTATTATTATTATTATTATTATTATTATTATTATTATTATGTGCACGCATTCCACTCGCGCACATGTGCGCGTCCCCTCGTGCGATTTTACATCCATGCATGCTCTGTAACTTGAATCAGCCCGAAACACAGCTGAGGAGCTGATCAGCTGTGCTTTGGGTGAAGGAATAAAGGTGGGTATAGACCCGGGGGTGGGTGGGAGGGCACTTTTACAAGCAGCAGAACAGGAAAATACTTCCAAACAGTAAAAAATTCGCTAAAAAATCACAAAAAAAGATGGCGGCACTCACGGACCAGCACCAGTCGATCCAGCTCAGTGACGTCACCAGCGGGTCGCTACCGGTTCAGGCGATCCGGTCCAAACCGGGAGGAACCCACCACTGGCTTGTAAGTACTTATAAGTAAAAAAACCGAGAACACATCATCTCCAAAAGCCAACACAAACACACAACTTGGGATCAATACCAGACAAACAGTCAAGCGGAAAGCAATACCTTTATCAAGGAACTGCCAAAGACACATACCATCAAGCAGATAATAAAAAAATAATAATCAAGAACCAACAAGGAAAAAATCCGTAATCTCTCTCTCCCCCTCTCCCTCCCTCTCCCTCCCTCTCCCTCCCTCCCTCCCTCCCTTCCCCCCCTCTCTCTCATCATCAGTTAATACAAATATTTTATGTATTTTGTCTTTGCTGAATCTTCCTCTTTAATAATTTAGAATACAGTCTTGTTCTATTTTAAAAGACAGTTTGGAAAGTATAAGCTACATAGGGCAGATTTTTTTTTGCTCATGGACAATCTCTGAAAGATGAAAGAGGAGAGCCTGTCTCATAAGCATCCCGTCTGTTAGTATAGTAACAATGAAGCTTCATTTTTGCTGCTCCAACCACATTAATATCAAAAATAGGACAAGCAGGACAAATTATTTTGGAACTATTGAGTCAAAGCTTCAGTTTCTTGGAAAATTACAACATGCTTGCAACTATTCAAAGAGGAAAGAAATCTAATGAAAAATAAGTAGAAAAGGAAAAAATGCAGACATGCGCTCCTCCTATCGAATCAGCCTAGCAAGATTTAGTTTGGTTTCCAACTCCACAGACTGTCCTACCCATTTGTAATATGGTTCTACCTCTCCTAAACTCAGTGAGTTATTCTTGTCACTATATATTTTATGGGAATAACTATTGCTTTCATATGCAGACATTCAAATGTATTCAAAATTATTTTGCATAGTTTCCCAGGAGAGAAACATTTTGTTTCAAGGGCAACTCAATTAATGTGGAATTGTAACATTGTGTATAATAGTCTTGGGGCTAAATAAGTTCTTTTTCCAAACTTTGATGATGATGACAATTTTAAAAAGTAGTGCATTTTATTACTTTGGTATGGTTCTAGTTGAAGTATGAAATTTCCAGAAGTATTCAAGGAAATTAATACAAGGCAATCTATTGTCTCTTTCTTTAATGGAAAACCATTCTTTCATTCTTCTGGTTTTTGTCCTCTTTGTGAAGACACCACTCCAGCTAATAGCAATGCTTTCCCCCCCAACGTTTACAGATGAAGGAATTCAAGTTTCCTTTTAGTGCTGTTATTGTATGTTCTGTATTAAGTGACAGGGAACGTATGATGCCAGAAAGACTACAATCTAGGGCAGTGATGGCGAACCTTTTTTTCCTCGGGTGCCAAAAGAGCATGCTCGCGCGCTATCGCACATGAGCGAGTGCCCACACCCATAATTCAATCCCTGGGGAGGGTGAAAATGGCCTCCCCCACCACCCTGGAGGCCCTCCGGAGGCCAGAAACGGCCCGTTTCCCAACTTCTGGTGGGCCTAGTAGGCCCGTTTTTCATCCTCCCCAGGCACCAGAGGCTTCCCTGGAGCTTGGGGAGGGTGAAAACACCCTCCCCCGCCCGCCAGAAGCCGAAAACACCCTCCCAGAGTCTCTGTGCAAGCCAAAAATTAGATGGCCAGAGTGCACATGCACGCTGGAGCTGAGGTAGGGCAACAGCTCACGTGCCGGCAGATATGGCTCCGCGTGCCACCTGTGGCACGCGTGCCATAGGTTCGCCATCACTGATCTAGGGTCTGAGATTTGCAACAAAGCTTGCAAATATCTGGGGTGAGAAGGAAATAAGTGCAACATTTCAATTTTCCTGTTATTTAATTCATTTAATATATCTCTGCCCATAATTCAATGCTTATTCTTTTAGCATAGAAATAGACTAGTAATGATGTTATATAGATCATCAGATAGATGGACAAATGGATGGATAGCTAGATAATGTTATATGGAGCACATGCTTCCACAAGGATGTTCCAGGTTCCTTCTTTTGCATGGCATTTTATGTGATCTAGGAAGTGTGTCTTTTCTGTAGTTGCCCTTGCTTTTTGGAACAATCTGCCCCCCTCTCTGATATAAAACAGCTCCCAACATTCCTTGCCTTTAGGAAAGCCCTTAAGATCTGGTATTTCTTACAGGCAGTAGAGATCGGTTGAGTGGGTGTTCCCTCTTTGACTGTTTTGTTATGCACTTGGACACCATTTTATTATATTGCATATTTGTTGTTACTTTTCTTTCTTATTTTTTTCCTTTTAGATTTATTGTAAGTTTATGTTGTATGCCTCTCAGAGTCAGAGTGTCTGAGCTGGGCATTCTCATAAATAAATAAATAAATAAATAAATAAATAAATAAATAAATAAATAAATAAATAAATAAATAAATAAATAAATAAATAAATAAATAAATAAATAAATAAATAATCAGAATTCTAATAATAATAATAATAATAATAATAATAATAATAATAATAATAATAATAATAACAACAACAACAACAACAACAACAACAACAACAAACAACAACAACAGAGTTGGAAGGGACCTTGGAGGTCTTCTAGTCCAACCCCCTGCTTAGGCAGGAAACCCTACACTACTTCAGACAAATGGTTGTCCAACATCTTCTTAAAAACTTCCAGTGTTGGAACATTCACAACTTCTGGAGGCAAGTTGTTCCACTAATTAATTGTTCTAACTCTCAGGAAATTTCTCCTTAGTTCTAAGTTGCTTCTCTCCTTGATTAGTTTCCACCCATTGCTTCTTGTTCTACCCTCAGATGCTTTGGAGAATAGTTTGACTCCCTCTTCTTTATGGCAACCCCTGAGATATTGGAACACTGCTATCATGTCTCCCCTGGTCCTTCTTTTCATTAAACTAGACATACCCAGTTCCTGCAACCGTTCTTCATATGTTTTAGCCTCCAGTCCCCCAATCATCTTATTTGCTCTTCTCTGCACTCTTTCTAGAGTCTCAACATCCTTTTTGCATTAACTAAATGGAAGGACAATTCTGCCTCATTCCGAATTGGATATTAGATAATTCCTTGTGAATTGTCAACTGGTGCCAAGAAATGACCATTTTGGGTTTGTTCTAGGGTGATGTACATAAATAAGATAACAATGGCTAAGTTTGAACTTGTAGGAGGGGAAGGCTCCAGAGCTGAAAATGAGTCACTCAGAAAAGACAATAAAACAAAGATTTTAATATTTAGACTACCGTGCTGGACTACTGAAGGGATATGCAATAGTTTGCATTGCAGGTACAAAGAAAAAATGGAATTCACATTTTACTAAATTAACTGCTGTACCACTAGGCAGAATAATGCAGTTGCCTCAAGCTACTAATTATGGGTGTCACCAAAGGTAGCAAGAATTAATTTTGCCATCTTGTATACTATCGCCCTTGACATGATAACAAATGGTAAGCTATTTGCTATTCTACATGTAGCAACTGCAGAATTTCTAGGCTCAGATTGTTTTAGGATAAAGTTATACTATGAATCTATGAAAAATAAAAAAATATTAGTGATTAGTGGAAATGACTAAAATTCAACTAAAACAACTGGTATACAAGAATATATATAATTAATATAAAAATGATCAAGCAGTATCACATTATTATTATTATTATTATTATTATTATTATTATTATTATTATTATTATTATTATTATTATTATTATTTAAAACATTCAGATTATGCTTAGGATATTCAATCAATGTGACTTTGGTCAGCCATCAATGTTACTTTCATTATTATGCTATACTACTGAAGTCAGTGGATTCCTCTACAATTAACCTATTTTAACCTTTAGTCTTATTTCTAACATCACATCATTTAATGTTAGCATGAATAGTGCAAATTATTTTTGAAAGAGGATTGCCTCTTTAACCCTGACAATTCATTAACATCATACAGATTCCAGATGCAATCTTAGTAATCTACAATTGCTAATAATTTAGGGCTTTATAAGAGTGTTTTGTTTCAAGTTTGATGACTATAAACACTTAATATTGCCAATTTCTCTTTAATTCAACTTGATGCTTCTAATGGGTCAAGGGGGCAAAGTTGGCTTTCTCAAATATTTTTCATCTGTTTGGAAGCTTGCATTTTTTGGTGCTGTCATCAAGTTATTCTGTTGATTGACTTGTCTGAAATCATTACTCCTTTTTGATATATTTTAGAATGGCCTGGATATTTAATTTGCTCTTTGTTTCTCAATTAAACAAGAAATAATTGAGAGTCAAGAAGCTAAGTGGGGTTGGTTGTAGTTAGTATGTGGGAGATGACCAGGAAATTCCAGGTTTATAGGTTAGATAGTGAAATTGCAAATTATTTCAGAAGGAGGACTTGGCAAACTTCTTCTGTAGGGTAACCCAGAAAGCTCTGTGGATGTATCAGTGATGTCCACCAAGAGATGAGCTCCATTTGAAGCAGATATTTTATCAAAAATTATTTTATTTATTTATAATAATGAGAAAAATACAAATACATTTCTACTAGAAATACAGGCAGAAACAGAACAAAGTTACTTCATCATAAAAAGATTAATTAAACTGCAACAATTAGAAGATCCTACATATTGTGTTATACTCATTAGGCAGATTTAAAATAAACAACTGATTACAGAAAAATCAACTTCAACTCTACAATATTCCAAAACTGTCCTATTAAACAGTAGACTATAGATTAAAGAGCTGAATATTTGATTTATATTTCAATCACTTTCGTTAAAGATGTTCAACCAACTGCTGCACTATGCACACATTCAATAGCAGCATATGCTCTGCCCATCTGCTAGATCATGGCATTGTGTTGTACACAACACAATTCTAATTTTGCCGTTTTTGTAAACCAGAAAAATGGCATACCATGACGATTTCCTTTTCAAAAGACATATGAAAAGGCTGTAGTGCCCAAGATTAAATGAAATACTGTGTAGATTAGAACATGCTTTATTTTCAAGATGGATGTGGGCTAGTGCAACTGGCTTGGTTGCATCCACCTGCAATCATCTGCCAGTTGGGTTTTCCCCTTTCAATCCTGTTTCCATTACATCGAGGAAATGCAAATGGGTAGAGATTTCCTCTGAGTTGGTGCCATCCTCCAGTTCATCAATGAAAATACATTGGGACTGTTATGCAGATTTTGGATTCATGTTTCCGCAGTTTGTTACTTTGCCATCTATCTTACCTAATTAAAAGTTAAAGACATACTTGTTTTGTTATGTGTATTGGCAGTATATTGTACGAAACTGTATATAAATACAATAATACAACAAAAATATTTATTTATTGTTGGTCCCTTGAAAAAAAAATGACTCAAGGCAGTTTATAATACACTATCACTAAATGAATGAATACATTAAAAACAGGTGAAAAGAATAAAAATTACATCAATTTCAATAGTTAGGGTGCCAAGATTTGTTGAACTAGTATTATCTTTACTGCCTTTCTAAAAGCAAGAACTACAGATCCTGTATAAACTTGGTATAGTAACTATTCCCTAAAAGAGGAACTAAAAATCCCCACAGTTCTTCCAAGAAATTCTTCTAACTTTCTGAGAAACAGGAAACCAATGCATTTTGGGGGGAGCAATTAGCATATCCAGAATGAAATCTGAGCAGGCAATAAGCCAAATAATTTCTGAATAACATTTTGTTGATATGATCCAGTCTGTGATTCTTTTATCTATTTTTTTATCCCATCTCATTTTTACATTCATTGTTCCTACATAGTGGCCTGAGTTACGGATATGTAGCTGGGTACCATCAGCAGTTTATGATACTATTCTCAGTTTGACAGATTTCTCTTCTGGCAACTTCAAGTTTTACAAGAAAGACAAGAGCTAATGTAAAATAGTGTTTTCCACCCTCAACACTTGCAGGTATTCTAACTCAGTGTTTCCATATTTCTATGTTGCATCTTTCCAAAGAGACAGCACCTGCCATCATGCACAACTAGATCTCATAATACAAAATACATCTGAATTCAGATTGCGATGCTTATGCTGGAACTAAATTTAGATGAATTTGCACCATAGTACTAAATTTATTTAGCTTCTGTCAGCAGAAAATGCTGAGATGTTTATTGATTATACTATCCTATAAATTCCTGCCCTTGCTGCTCTCTGATCTGACTAATTAATGATTTTCTCTGCTGTCTATATGTAATTCCTTCCTCCATTTCCTCTGATTAGGTTTAGGTCCTGGACACTCACCTCATGATCAATATATTTACCTGCTATAAATGCAAAAAAAAACCAACCCCAAAAATCCTGTGACTAGCACCCATCAAAACAAGCTGGCTGGTTTAAAAAAAAGGAAAAATGATATAGATTAGAAATTAGATTAATTTAGATTAATATACCACTTTTATTTGTCCAAGTTAATACTCTCTCCTTCTGTTTTCCACACAGCAACATAGACATCTGTAACTGACAACTATACATGTAAGTACCAAAGGACATAGCTTGTGTCATAATGTCATGACATACATTTGGTCACTTGATTTCCTTGTCCTCCTTGTGAGAAAGCCTGAATTTAGAATCCAAACAACCAATATGAAAGAGAGAAAAAGCCCAGGGAAGAGGGAGAATTAAATCTATGGAGGATAGCAAATAATGCTGACAATTTGTAGAACAATGAAAACAGTTTTAGAATCAGGAAAGAACTTAAAGTCTGAGAGAATCATATAATTAGACCTGACATCATGATAGTACTGCTATTCAGTAAATTTAAAAAAAGAAACTTAAATAGGATACTTTTCTGAAGAAAACTGAAAAAAAATGGGATTGGGAAGTAAAAACAGATCAAAATATAAAAAATATTCTAACTTCTAGAAATCTGTTTTTTATTATGTGTTTATTAGACATTCTATTCCACCTACTACTGAGATCTAATATTAATGGCAGCAATTGCCAAACCAATACATTTTGAGCAAGTTAGGCACTTTGTGATGTGGTAAAACACACATGGAAAAACTCTTGGGTAGGCTTCCAAATTTTGCTAAATGCACTCAAGAAAAGAATCAAGACAAAATATGATTTCAATGAATCTGTGTCTAAGTCAGTTTAGCGTTTCACATTGATTTGTGGCTAATCTATTGTTTTTACAAAGTAACATCATATAACCTAAAAATATTTTCCCATGTATGATTGAGATGGAGATCCCATTTAATGGAAGATATTTCTCTTCTGAAAGTGAAGGAAAAGTTATATTAAAAATGTCCAGTAAAAATTAATGTGTTTCTTGCGTAACAGTCATAATTATTTTAGTGTTATTCTCTGAAAATATTCTAAATTCCAATAAGAAGGTATTCAATCTGACAAGGAGATTGCACTTATTTCAGCAAACACATCTGCAAAAAGCATGTTGTTGAGTCATTTTCAGCATAAGCTCTTACTCAAACTAATTTTGACAGTCTAATAAATAATGATTTTAAAAACTGATTAAAAACCATAATTATTAAAATTGGACAAAAATCAGCAATCAGGAAAACATCTGTTCCCCAAACTATCCCACAATCCAGGAAAAGGACTTCTAAAATCAAATATAATTTGTAAAACTTTATTGTATGTGTGCATTAAGTTGCAAACTTTGGGGGATAAACGGGGAAAGGGGGGGCTTTTTGGTTGTCATGCATCAAAATGATGTATTGTAAAAATAGATTGGGAATCAGTTCATGACCCAAAATATATTGAACATAAACTCTGTGCTATTCACTTCTAAGCTTTAAAAAACAAAAACAAAAACAAATGATTACTGCCTCATATGAATCTTTTCATCATTGTTAGTGAAGGGAAGAAGGCTTTTGTTGAGTTCTGGTACTGAAGAGTCAGGACGCAGTTTCAGTGACAACAGCTATTTATTGAGAATAGTGAAAAACTCCAGTAAAAGCCCAGCCGGTGGCTCCTGTTTAAATAGAGAGCTCTGGTTGGGAAGAACCAATCAGCGATCAGCGATTAGCAAGCTCCCGCTCAATAGAGCGGACCTGGTTGTCAACTACCTAGCTAATATGTAAATCTCAAGTCACAACAGCTTTCTCAATCCAATTGTATCCTGCTGGTTGTTCTGCTTACTGGCAAAAAACAACAACACATTTCAGTTTCTGAGGAGGGTACATGCTATAGTACCTTTCCTCTTTCCTTCTTTTACAATAAATTATAACCAAACCATAACAAACCAAAGTTGGTTTGTTTGACCAAAACCAAAACAAGTTCTGTGAACCTTTTATGATTTTCTTTTTTTGCTGACACTAGGACTAAAACTGTAATGATTTATGGATTTATACACGAATAAAGGGATGGATATGGGAAGAAGAGATACTTGCATGCAACATTATAGTGGGTGAAAAATTACCAAGTTTGTACTTGTTATGATGAAGATCAGAAGCCACTCTTTAAGTATTTCTTTTTTCCCTTCTGATTTCTTCCTTTTTCTCCTTTACTTCCTTTGTGCCTTTTTATTCTCTCTTTATTGTTTTTCTTTTTGAGTTTAGTTTGCATCATCTTACTATTGTTATTAAAATTTAAAATAAAATTATTACAAGAAGAGAAACTGTAGCTGGGAATAAAATATAATTTCAACCTCTTACAAGTGAAAGTAGTCACGCTTCTCCTATAATGCCTTCAGGGACATAAATCACAGTTGTGAGATTTGTCAAGTTATCAGTCCAATTATAAGACAATATGTTGACAATGAATATTGAATTATGTTCAGCTGTATGATGTAATAAATATGAAGAGTTTTGGTGCTTCAGACTTCTTAAACATTATTTATTTTGAAGGAAGATACCATGGGTCAGTATTTTAAATATTTATTCATTTATTTGATTCATTTCCATGCTGCTGTCATCGAAAAGACTCTTGGCATATTACATTGAAAAATACAATTTTAAATCCACCTTAGTAAAAGAGAAAAATATGAGGAGCAATAAATAACCATACAATACAAACCATAAAATATATAGATGGCATCAGATCTAGGGAAGGATCAATGAAATAGTTTGGTGTTTAAACATTTCCACAAGGCCAATAAAGAGGAAGCTAGCCTCATTTCTACAGTGTGGCTACTCCTACAGAAGAGCACATCTCTCACTTGTCCATTGTCACCTTATCACCTCCTACTAGTTGTAAAGCTTTTCTCTTTTGCTTTATTTTTCTAAAACAAAAAACAGATTTTTTTTGTTTAAAAGATGTCCTCTTTGGCTTTCAGATATTTGTGTCATCCGTTAAATGAAAAGAGAGAGAATAAAGATGCAAGTGATATTTGAATAAACTTGAGTGAAAAATGTGTGTTTGACAAATGCACCAGTTTGGAAAACTTGGGGCTCCAGTTTCTTCTTAGGGATATGAATTGTCCCTGTCCCAAAACACAATTTGATCCAGCCAGGGAGTCCAAGGTTAAAAAAGTTCAAGACAGTGATGTCTTAGGGGCAGCATGGCTGGCTGAGGAATTCTGGGAGTTGAAGTCCACAAATCTTAAAGTTGCCAAGGTTGGGCATCCCTGGTTTAAGACAACCATGCAATTGAAGTCCTGAACCTCCTTCCTTTTAATAAGCACTTTAATGAGTAAAAAGGCTCAGCTTCAAATGCATGGTTGTAGCATCATCTTGACTGATCCAGGGCACTTTTTGGATACCAGATGATGACTGAGCTGTTTCAGAAGTTGTTGCTGCTACTGCTGCATGTTGTAGCAACATTAAAAATATATGAAAAGGAAATTACTGGCATCTATTAAGAAATTATCACCCTTCTTAAGAAACTTGGAGTATTTTTCCTTGCCTCCAAGAAACTCAATAAAGTAATCTTTACGATCAGTCTTTCTCAAAATTGGATAAAGACTTCTAAGTCACTGTTTGTGTGCCATTCCACAATGAAAATGAAGAAATAACTCCTATTTCCAACACATCTAAATTTGAAGAGAATGTAGATGGGTTTATTCAGGCAATATTTTTTCTGTCCTGCGTGTGAACCTCAGCTTTATGAAAGGAATCTGAGATCTAATTTATTTTGATTTACTAGACTTATTCACTGCAAGAATATACAAAAGAGAATGTTTCAACGAGAACTGCTCAATATTCTCCCCTTGCATGAAGGCTGAAATTTGATGGCTTTGAATAAACCCCAGTCCTCTGCTGTATGTGAAATGACCTTTTCTGATCAGCATAAACATCTGTTCAGCATAAAAGCAATGACTGATATTTTTCTAGGTAGCAAGGTCCTCCTGACCCCAAGTACTGTAGCTAGTGCCATGGAACATCTATATTTTGGGACCTTTTTGCATGTAAGCTTAATTTTTGAAAGGTTTTGTTTTTTAATATAAGAGATTCAGCAAAAAAAATAAAGTTTTTTGAACGATTGGTGCAGCTTGAACTAGTCCCTTGAAATGTTTTGTTATTATATTGTGGAGACATGATTACTATGAATGAGAGCAAATTCAGTCTACTAGTTAAGGCAGCAGACAGAAAACAGAAAACTGTGAATTTTAGTCTTGCTTTATGCATCAATGTCATTTGGATGATTTGGGGACAGTCATTCTCTGTCAGCCCACAATGTCAGGCTCAAGCAACAAGCTGGTTGGTCAATTCCTCTTGCAACTAATAGATCAACACTCAATCTGGACAAAGTGGAACCGGCACTTGTGGGAAAAACACTAGGAAAGAAAAAAAAATTACTGTTTTACCTATTTATTAACAGTTATTGCTAAATTTCCATAAACTTTAACAGAACACCATAACCAGGATCAAAAAAATTTAAAAGTCCAACAAGTAACTTCCTTAGGCATATGTTACACATTCACATCCTTCACAAGATACCTTCCTAAACAGCCACCTTCACAGCCCTTTAGAAGCCCAATAAAGCAGAATATTGTGTGTGTATATATACATAAAAGTCATAAATACCAAAAAAGTGTGCAAACTTTAGCTTGTTTTGATTTTGTGAAAATCACTTTCCATGAAGTTAAAAAAAAAGTCTCTTTCCCAATGCACTACGCACAACATTAGCAATACTGTAGTCAGCTGATGTAGATATAAAGAATTTATAACATGGCTGTTTAGAAATTAAGCAAGTCTGCTTTTACACTGGAGCACAAAGATGAGACATCAATCAGTCTGGCAGTTTGCATCTGGCAATCCAAGTATGGGTCAGCAATACTGGGTGTGCAAACTAAAAGTGACAGCGCAATCATTTATTTGGCACTGCATGGGTATTCCATTGCTAAGGGCAATACCTAGTCAGACTGGTCTGGGCTCAGAAGATAAGCATAATCAGTGCTGATTAGTATTTGGAGAGAAGATGATTCGAGAATTCAAGGTTGATAGGATGGACTAGAGTTTAAAAAAAATTCAAACCAAAAGCAAAAACACTTGATTATTGGGGCCAAGAAAGCTTCCATGGCGATATCAGCAGTCAAATTTAATTAATATCTTTACCATAAGATGAGTATATAAGTCTGTAGAGATGCTGTGAAATTCTTCTGGTTGTGCCTTACCTTGTTTCAAACTTCTCTTAATTCAGACCAAGCTTTCATAGGAATGTTCAGATTAGTTTAACATTGACCTGTATCAGTGCTGTCTATATTCGATATTGTTGTGTTCTACTTTTCCAGCAAAACATTAAGAAAAACAAATATTCAGAAAAAATATATATTTCTTATCTTTGGGTTTTGTATATACTTTTCCATAGTATTTGTGGAATATTTTCTCCAATTACCATTGCAATATATAACTTTTTGCTAAACAATGCAAATATATGTTTTTACATGAGCCATAAATATTCATTAAGCACTCCAACATCTGAATTTTTACCTATCTTTCTGAAGTATTTTTAGTGTCTTGTGTAATTTTGGCAAATACATCCTGCAAACACAACTAAGAATAATCATGGCTCACATGACTATTTTCTCTGGTGGAATTTGCAGGAGATACATTTTATTTTTAAATCTTGCTGCTTAAGATCTTTTTTTTTGTTTGTTTTGGGAAAAAAAGTGTCAAGGATTAAATTTGGGGTTTTGTATTTTAAAGCATTGTTGATAATGCTTGTTAATAACCTTCTATTAACAAGTGTTAATGGCCTGAACGTTGCTAGTATTTGATTTTATTATATGCATTAAATATTCCTAATAGCCCTAAAATGATTTTTAGCATGGATCCACTAAATAGATCAAGTTTAACTCTAACTCTTATATTTTTGTATTATTTTTAACATAATTTTCTTGTAACATTAATAATCAATAGTACTGCAGGCCACTTTAGCTGACTGTGATCCGCAGATCAGCGGTTCAAATCTCACCGGCTCAAGGTTGACTCAGCCTTCCATCCTTCCGAGGTAGGTAAAATGAGGACCCAGATTGTTGGGGGCAATATAAATATACATTCCCTACTGATGTAAACCGCTTAGAGAGTGCTTGCACTGTGAGGCGGTATATAAATCTCATAAATAAATCTCATAAATAAATCTCATAAATAAATCTCATAAATAAATAAATAAATAAATAAATAAATAAATAAATAAATAAATAATAAATAATAAATAATAAATAAATAATAAACAAACAAACAAACAAACAAACAAACAAATAAATAAATTCCTATCTATTTTATAAAACTTTCCTTTTAATTGATGATCAAGTCAGGAGGAGATATATATATATATATATATATATATATATATATATATATATATATATATATATATATATATATATATATATATATATATATATATATATATATATATATATATATATATATATATATTCAATTGCTCTTATCACTTTCTACAGGTTGAATTTTATGTGATATCACTCCGCACTGACAATCGTTTTTCAGAAAAAAAAGTTTTTTTTATTAGACTGGCACATATAAATTCAATTTCCAGCATTTATTCTATTAGAGTTCACTAAAATGCTGATTTGGCATGATAAGCTCTTGGCTAAATTCTCAAAACTCTTAGCTGTAAATAAGTCATTGCAATTGTGAAAGAGAAACAAGAATCTAAAGGGCTTCTCTTTTCTGGCTACATTTATTTATTTAAATGATTTAGGTATAGTGATTAAAAAAACACCTTGAAATACTGGTTGCTTAATGAAATGGTGGTTTTCATCATCACCAAGAACTACACTCACAAAAGAGGTCCCTTTCTGAGCACAATTATCTCTCCAATGGTGTAAACGTCATCTTTTCATATGTCAGCTGTGCCAGATCTACTTCATGATGGATGGTTGCATGAGATAATTAATCAGGCTTTACTAAATCTTATCTCTCTTTCCAAGCCAAGTCAAAGATCAAATGGAAAAATAGAAAAGTATAGGAACCGGAATTTCAAAGAATGATAAAGAGAGCAATTCCAACTTACATGAAAGGGAGGGAGGGAGGGAGGGAGGGAGGGAGGGAGGGAGGGAGGGAGGGAGGGAGAGAGAGAGAGAGAGAGAGAGAGAGAGAGAGAGAGAGAGAGAGAGAGAGAGAGAGATGCCAATTTTTTCTCATCCAAGTCTCCTCGTTCAACATTAAAAAAAAACTAAGTCTCAACAATAAATTCCTTTTCTGACAATTCATCAAAAGTCCATCAGGACACTTACTTTGGATTTCAATATTCAAAAGGGAAAGATGACCATCTGAATATAGGCTCCCCATCCTAGGTTTAATGAAAGCATATTGATAGGAGGAGGAGGGTATAGGTAATGAGAAAATGTCTTTTGAATAAACTATTTACTGAAACCAGTCAAGGAGAGGCAGCTATGCGTAGTGCAATTCATCACTAATAGAAGGGATGGGATATATCAAGGACAGTGACTGTCATGTGAGAATGCTTTAAAGCCACCCAAATAAAAGATCCCTATCCTATCTCTCCTTCCAGATGCTCCAGGGAAGAATCATTGTCAATTATGTTTGAGAACTGTCTGGCTTTTGCTGGTATGCAATACCTCAAATATCATAAACCATATACCAATTGCACCGCTGTCCTCCCTTGAAAACAGCAGCCTATCTTGCATTCAAATTTTCTTTGTAGCTGGTTCTAAATATAATTGCCTCTATAGTAGCTGCAGTTCAAATTTCACTACAATAAATGGATGTGTGATAATTGTAATAAAGTCCAACTGTTCCTCTCAGATAGAAGTAAGCGGCCGCATTTATAATGGTAGATAATTCAAAACAAGAGCGAAAGCCTATATAAATAGGGGGATTAAATGAACTACAGAGTAATTATTATTCAGGTAAAACCTTTTTTCCCCTCAAATACAGCCATAAAAAAAAATCAGTGAAATGAGTAATAGGGAGAGTCTGCTACAGAGAAGTACACAATAAAGAATTCATTTCTTAAAGACTAGGCATTTGTTTCTTTTTAAACTTACTATATAGGGATCCCTATTCATATTTCCCAGTTTTCTCTGTGTGTGCACTCATACATGCACCATGTTTCTAACTCCTTTATTACTTACCAAGTGTGCAAAATTCTTTTCCCCCCAATAATACAGGTACGCCATGCAAAACAAATGCCCATATTTTTCGAAGTATAAGACGCACCTTTCCCCCCCTAAAAGTGGCTGAAATTTTGGGTGCGTCTTATACTCCGAATATAGCTTTTTTGAAGCTTTTTTTTCCAGCCCTAATGAGGTGCTAACTATCTTCCCAGCTTGCAGGATTTTTTTCATTCCTACTCCCTCAGAAGAAATTTTTTTCCAGCCCTAAGTCTTTGCAGGCTTGTTTTCATTGCTACTCCTTCCGAAAAAGGTTTTTTCAGCCCTAACCAGGGGATAAAATAATGTGCTGAAGCTGACCAGACTAAGGACGCTAGCCAGATGAATACCTGGTAGGTAGATTTTTTTCCCTATTTTCCTCCCCAAAAACTAAGGTGCGTCTTATACTCCGATGTGTCTTATACTCTGAAAAATATGGTACATATAAAATAATCCAGCAGTTCCTGTTGGTTATACATCCAGTGCTAGAGATCCTGGTTTGTATCAACTCCTATGGATCTGACTGGTTGTCACAGTCTTAAACTGATCATTGGCCCCAGATTGTCTGTTTTTAACCAATACCATTTCTTAAAAGGATCAGACAAGTATCTTTTCAAGCTGATTTACCACAGATGACAAGAAAGAACCTGATTTACAATTTTTGAATCAACTATCTGTACAAGAGTAAAATAAAAATAATTACAAACCATAAACTATGTTCACATGCTATATCTATTATGATTTATCTTTGATACTTGCATTTTTCAAATTTGTGAATAGTGAAGCATTTTTCAGATGCTTCACTATTGAGGGACTTCAGTTGAAATAAGGGACTGGCTTCTCTAAACAACTAGTTTTGTGAAACATTCTCTCAAGTGCTCTCTAAAATATACAGTAGGTGTTAGATGCCCAGAATAAAGAATGAATAAATTAGTGTCCAGGAATGATGTTTAAATTAATTCCATCATAGCTTGAATGGAATAGAATAGAATAGAATAGAATAGAATAGAATAGAATAGAATAGAATAGAATAGAATAGAATAGAATAGAATAGAATTGTTTATTTGTATTTATATGCCGCTCGATTCGCGAGGACTCTGAGCGGCTCACAGGAATACAGGTAAAAATAGACATTAAAAACAGATTAATAGAATAGAATAGAATAGAATAGAATAGAATAGAATAGAATAGAATAGAATAGAATAGAATAGAATAGAATAGAATAGAATTCTTTATTGGCCAAGTGTGATTGGACACACAAGGAATTTGTCTTTGGTGCATATGCTCTCAGTGTACATAAGAAAAGATACATTTGTCAAGAATCATGAGGTACAACTTAATGATTGTCATAGGGTACAAATAAGCAATCAGGAAACAATCAATATTAATATAAATCGTAAGGATACAAGCAACAAGTTACAGTCATACAGTCATAAGTGGGAGGAGATGGGTAATAGGAACGATGAGAAGACTAATAGTAATAGTAATGCAGCCTTAGTGAATAGTTTGACAGTGGTGAGGGAATTATTTGTTTAGCAGAGTGATAGCTTTCGGGAAAAAAACTGTTCTTGTGTCTAGTTGTCTTGGTGGGCAGTGCTCTATAGCGTCATTTTGAGGGTAGGAGTTGAAACAATTTATGTTCATAATCATGCTAAAGAGCAAGTGCCAGTCTTTAATACATTTTTTTTACCAGAAGAGGGTCTTCAGCAATGAAAATTGTAAAAGGTTACACCATGATTGCTTCGTTTGATTCATGTTCAAACTGTCTTATAAAACTACATAGATGGAGAACTTAGAAAATTAGAAGGAGTGGCACAACTACATTTCCTTCTGAAAATGTTTTGTGACTTGCTGTGCCCATCTTGGGTGTGTTTCCATACTATATTTTGAGCGCACTGTACTATATACTTTCATATTTCGAATTGTGTTTGTCAAACTCAAAAGACTGCTTGGCCTGGAGTAGGATCTCTTTAGCCTAGAAAGTATAATCTTTAATTTATAGATCAGTTGTCAAGTTTATTCACTTTGGTTGATGTTAGCATAAATTCCTGACCCAATAACAAGATTTATTTGCAGTAGATGAATTGATTATAATCAGATGAAATAATCTAGCATGGATAAACTTTGAAGTTGGGCTTCCTGATAATATTCACTGTAAATAATGCCAGAGATGGGAATGACGTGTGAATATATCAAATCAAGGAGGTGTGGCAAGGAAGTTTACCAGGAGAAGAGAAAGTTCCTTTAAAAGAATAAAACAGAAACCCTCACAATGACCTTTTGACAGCAGTTGTGTTTCTAGTAAACCAGTTGATGGAGATGTCCTTAAAGAGACAAGGAACGATAGAAATCAGCTGCTCATTGCTTGAATAGTCTTTGTACACTTTTTTTTCTGACATGGAGAAAATCGTACAGATATTCTCCAGAGCCTTTCAAATACAAACTTCCATATTATTGTTGGCAGAAAGACACAAGCTCTTGGCATGTGAATGGTGAACTAAGAAAGGATTATCATTAAGTCCCAAGTCATTCTGACAGATTCCTTGGCACAGTTCAGAAAAGAAGGCTCTTTGTGTCCTCCAAGGGCTAGTTTTTCAGGCTATATTTGATATAGATCAGCACATTCTTCAAATGTTTTTGCTTCTAGCATCACACTAATAGAACTGTTTTTAACAAATATTGCAAAGGAACCTCTACCTATCAACCCTCTCCTGTTCATGCCTGCTCCTGTGAAATGATCTGGATTATACAGGAAAAGGAGGAAAGAGCTCATTCTTTTCTCAGTAGCACAGCAGTGGTGGATTGCTGCTGGTTCGGACCGGTTCTATAGAACCAGTAGCGGAAATTTCCCGCTGCTCGCCAAACTGGCAGCGATGCCCAGCAGTCCACGCTCCCGAACCGGTCCTCTGGTCGCCGCGAATTGCCAGAAAACCCTCTGCGCATGCGCAAAGGCTTCTGCACATGCAGAGAGGGTCATTTCCTTGAAGGGACGCATGTGCGCGAGCGAAGCGAGCATGCATGCGCAAAACGTGCACTTCCATCATGATGCAAACTGGCAGGGAAGGTAAGTAGAACCCATCCCTGTAGCACAGTTGTTAAGGAGGGTCTCTGCATTAAAACTAGTCACATAACTTTTGCCCCACTCCACCTGAGAGGCAACTTTCTCAACGGTTTAATACAGTTTCTTGAAAATTGAGAATTTAATTTAAATATACCAGTAGTAAACAGACAGTGCACACATTTGTTAATATAGTGAATACACCATATTTTTTTAATTTGTACTACAGATAAAGTGGAATAAAACATAAATGGTGGATTTAATATTTATAAACATAGGAATCATATTCTGAAATTATATGTCTTGGAAGGAAATCAGCCAAGCTTCTGTTTGAAGAGCTTGTATAAGTTTTTACTGTAATGGTGTAAATTTGGTCTGTGTGTGTGAAAGCTAACGACTTGGATCCTGGTCAACATATTCCTAATATGGCTTGAAATTGTTTATTTCCCCATCCACTTTTCCAGAGTTTGGTTATTCTCCTTAACACTATGAATGATTTTGAAAAAAAGATCCTTTTGTAAGCAAAACCTCTCCCTCATAGTTGTTACATTTTCAAATGTTTCTCTCTCCTCTTTTTATAACATTATAACATTCAGCAGAAGTTTTAATCTTTAGGGGAAGCTTTTCAGAAAGCAAAAAAAAAAGTTGTTTGTTGCATGCACTGATTTGGAGCCAGTCTAATAAAAGTAGAAACTACCTGCCTCTTTTTGGTAAAGTTCATGCTTTGCATGCAGAAGAGACCATGTTTAATGCTCTCCATCTCTAATTGTCTCATCTGGGATGCTTCCTATGAGTTCACTGTTGTCTGTCCCATTTATTTGCCCTAATTCCAAAATGTTCAATTCTTTCTAATTCATTCTGTAGTATTGGCTGCTACAGAGTACTTTAAAAACATGAGGATTTTTTTCTTTCTTTCTGGCAGGCTTGCTGAATGTCACTGGTAGAAATTCTTCTCATACATCTCTTCTATTGCCTGCTTACATACTTTTAGCTTTATAAATGGAATAGCATAGGATTTTTGTATTTCTCAAATTGCAATCCGTAGCTACAGAGTTAATATGTTATAGAGACTCAAACATATTATCCTTCATTGATATTGAAGAACTCTCTGCATTTTCTTTTAAGAAATGCAATTAATTTGTATGAAGGTTGCTCCAGTTTTTAATTAATAACTCTGTAGGTTTTACACAATTAATTTTTAAAAAGTTATTCCAAACGGTAGATATTTCAGTGTAAATATTAATTGTATTTGTCTTTTTATAAAAATGACTTTTTAAAATGACAATCGTTTGATTAATTTTTTTGCACGGCTTCATTTAAAGATTTAAAAACTCCAATTTTTGCATTGGGAGATTAAAAAACAAACTAACCCTCTCATTACATAGGAACTCAGTTTAAAGCCCAGGAGATACAGGTGACCCAAATAAAGAGCCTTTGACAGCTGTAGGAAAGTTATCAACAGCTGTATCTAATTAAGATACTATAATGCAATCAAGAAGAAGGATTAAGTCTAGCATTTTAAGATTATCTTAAATTCATTTAGAAAGCTTCACAAAGAGTATTTAAAAAAGGCAATGATTTAATTAAGTTAATCCAAAATTTTCAAGCATAATTGGCTGCAAATACCTTCTTTTAGATAAACATAAAAGAAAAATAAAAGTCTTTTGCACATAATTTGAATCTGTTTCAATGAACCAGTTACTATTCCATTTTGTATACTGGGAATTCAGTGGCAGTGGAGTAATATTTGCAAGATTACATCAGCATTAAACCTAAGATGTTTTTTTCATTTTTGAAATTTTGAATAATCTTTCTCTTAATCCAGACATTTAGACTATTCAGATGCAATGCTGTTAGTATAAATCTCCAGCTGTCGTATTGTAATCCAATTGATTACTTATTGCTTATTTCACTCTCAGTTATAGCACAGTTTTCCAGTTTTGTTTAATTTTTTTTTCCAGAAAGGGAAATAGACTTAAATGACACACATTTGCTTTTTCAATTGATTTTTAGTGGCCTTTAAAAAAAATAGTTGAAAGTTGAGTAATATATAGTATGGCCTTTGTTTATTATTGTAAGCCACCCAGAGTGCAGTGTTTGAGTTGGGAAGCCATTTAAATTTGTTTAATACCGTATTTTTTGGAGTATAAGACACACTTCCCCCCAAAAAAAGAGGGTGGAAATATTGGTGCATCTTATACACCAATACAGCCATTTTGGCCTCCCAAAACCCCACCCCACGTGAAAATGGGTGCACACAGAGTTTGCGAGGTTTGCAGAGTGCTCAAGGGGGCTGGGGGAGGGCAAAAATGCCTCTGTTTTTGCAAAAAACGGGTGAAAATGGCCCATTTTTCACAAAAATGGGATGCACAGAGGGTTTGGGTGGTCTGCAGAGTGCTCGTAGGGGCTGGGGAGGGCAAAAACTTTTGTTCTTACTTACCTCTTTGAAATCCTGGTATGTCTTATGCACCGGTGCGTCTTATAGTCCGAAAAATGTGGTGATTATTACACTTAGATTTCTCCATTGAAGGATATAGATATTAAAACACATTTTTTAACTTAAAGGCACATTTAATAACAAGGACCCCAAATAACTTTTATTTTTTTAGAGATAGTGTGTAGGATCAACATTCAATGTAGATGAGGCCATGCCATGTACAACTATATTTGTTTATGTGTTTTTAAAACTTTTTTCTTCTAGTTTTCAGTGGGGAAGGAGTGTTGCTTCAGCAACTGTTGAAGAAAGGTAGCTACTTTCACAACATGAGGAGTCATGGGCTGCATTGAACCACATTCTGGTCCAATTTTCTACATTTTAACAGGAGTTGTTTCTCTCCCCCCTCCCAATAAGATTTAGACTTTAGCCTTCAGCTATCAGTCCAGATAAGTCTGTCCAAAAACATTTTGTCCCCTAAAGCAAAAGATTCCTATTTTCTGTTTTTTTTTTTAAAAAAACCAATTGGAAAAGCAGAGCTGTATTTCTCCATCTTTTACATTGAAACATAAATTGCAAGGAGGCTGCTGTGAAAATGTTACATTGAAATCACAGAAGTGTGGGGCTGATAGATGCCACCAGCCTAAACTAAATGACTTTCAGTCCTTTCATTTTATTCAAAGGGAATGGTTGCTTTCTTTGTACACATCGTACTGTGAAATGTGCTGACGTGCGCCTGAATTTGTGTTTGCTTGAAAGTGATATTGGTACATAATAATTCTGAATATCATATTTGATTGGTACTCACTAATTTGCAGGTTTAATTCAATGTGACAAGACCATGTAAATGAAAAGTATTTAGTTGCCACATTTAAACAGCTACATGAAGTGCAGCTGCTCTTTCATTTAAAAAACCATGTTATTATGCCAATGATAGGTATCTAAGAAGGATGCATTATTAGTGTATTCGCTTTGAAGAAACATACAAATACACATTTCCCGCTAAATGATGTAGCATCCACAGGGGACACCTAACCAGTTTAATATTTTAATGTTGTCTCATTATCTTTTCACCAGGCAACATGTCTAAGCTGTCATAATGTCTCAGGAACCAAACAACCAGTATGCAGTCTATGTGACTATTAGAATGATAAGAAAGCTACATATTTGTGATGACTCAGCAGACGTTTGGCACTATGAAATTATGGTTCCTGGTTAGTCAACTGGTGGAATTGCAGAAATTTGTGACAATTAGGGATAATACTAGGCTACTGAAAAAAAATACAAGGTCCTGATTCCATCTGAAGCTCTCCAGATTGCTAGACAAAGGCTCACATCATTGTCTACCATGCTAAGGAGATACACTAGAGAAGCAGAAGCCAAGAAGATACCTTGTTCTCCAAAGAACCATCCAGGGTATATTCTCAACTGCAGTGCAATAACACATGAACAGTAGAACACCACCAGCAGAAACGGAACAGTATCGATGAACGTATTAGAGAAAGAGAGGACACATAACACCAGTGCAAAGTGCTGCAGAACCTGAGAGCAGACCACAGCAATTTCTCCATAGTGGGTGGAGCTAGCCTCCAAGGAATGGGTTAAATTAGCCCTCTAGCCAATAGGACCGAGTCTTAAAAAAGGTATAAATAGTGCCCTCTGAGATTGGCACTCCCTCTTTTAATCTCGGTCCGTAGCCAAAGGGCAATTGTGCTTTTCCATCCTTGGAGGCCAGTTCCACAGCTATTGATCAAGACATCTCTGAGTGAGTTTCTACCATCTAAAATAGATAAGTCTCCCCAAGTGACAGCTGTCATCCTGTCAACTTCCTTGGGTTGAGCGCAGCTCAGGCGGCCGCCTGGGCTGCTCCCTGCAGGCCCCTGCCTGCCAGCTTGCCTGCCTGGGACAGTTTGATCTGAAAATCATCCTTGATATTAATTGGGGAGAGAGCCAGAAACAATCGTTCCACAAGCCGCAGAAGCCCGGCGCTTGGGCGGCCATCGGCTTTCCCCCCCCGGCTGGAGTCCCTGCTCCCACAGCCGGTAGCGTCGTTTTTCCTTGCGATCGCTGGCCGCCCCCGCAGATTACCTACAATCTGTAAGGCCTACCGTTGCATCGGCCAATCCAGCAGACTCGTCTGTCAGGCCGGCGTCCAAACTCAGCTGACTCGCCTGACAGGTCGGCAGGCCTGTCGGCGCGCTCCTCGAGTGGCGGGAAAAGCCGTTCAAGCTTCGGCGGCCATCTTGGATCCGAGGACTCCGCTCGCTGATTGGCTCTGATGCTTGTCGCTCTTTCTGCCTGTTGCCGGGTGCCTGCTGCCTTCGGGAAGGCCCGCGCATGCGCAGTGCGATTCTTTGCCGTTTTCCTTAGCCGACGAGGGCCGAAGAAGAGCGAAGTGCCTCTGACTCTTGTTGACGACGTTCCGAGCCGCGAGGAGCTCGCGCGCACACTCGGCACCTCCCGTTCTTCGCCTGCAAGACGACAGAGAGCTGATTAATAAACTGTTAATACAATTGTTGTTGCAAGCATGTCCGAGGTGGCCAGCAAGTCGGGCAAGGCCAAGGCCAAGTCCAACAGGCCTTGCCCGTCAGAAGAGACAGTGGGGGAGGGGCGATCCCCTCATGCCACCAACGAAGGCAGGGACAGGTCCCCATTGAGAGCCCACCCACCTCCCAAGCCTAAGAAGCCCTCCAAGATGGCTTCAAAAGGGGAGGCCCACAAGGGGTCATCTAAGCCACCCGCAGGGAACACAGGGTCGCTGCAGCATGAGACCCCACATTCCAAAGGAACCCCAGCTTCTGATCATGGTGGGGCCAAACAGGTGGCACATGGTCATAAAACAGGCCACTCACGCTCCCCGGACAATGTCTCCCTTGACTGAGTTCAATTGCGGGAAGGGGACGTGTGGGGCGCCTCGGTGGCCTCTGAGCGGGTCACCCACCGCGGGCCCGCAATGACCGGTCACGTTGACCCACTGGACGACCCGGTCATACAGCAGCGGATGGACGCTGCCATCAAGCAGGGTATCGCGGCCGCTGTCAGGGCGATGGCACACACCTCCCAGCCCCCCCTCCCAGCAGAGCCACCTCACCTGTTCCGGCCCAGGTGTCCTCCGACGAACTAGAGGCTGATGATTACTCCATCCACAGTTCGCCCATTCCAAGGGGCTACCTGGAACGAGAGGAAGGAGAGCTGGATGACGGGCAGGTGGGGGACGACCACCTACAACCCCGACTGTCGGATGATGAGGACCTGGCTCCAGAGCCACCCACCTCCACCGCCCTTTTCCATCCCAGCCTCTTCCGATCCCTGCTACATAAGGCCAGGGCGACGGCCAACATTCCTCCGTCGGCCACCGACCCTCAGGCCTCAACTTCGCAGGAGGATCCAATCTTCGGCGAGGCTTCCTCCTCATCAACGGAGGTGATCCCGACACCGAACCTGTTTGTCACAGCGGTGACCAAGCAGTGGCAGTCTCCCGCCACGGGTCCTTCTCCCAACAATTTGGATAGACGCTATTTTAACATCTCCTTGCAGCTGGCTCAACACCTGCCAGTCCCCGAGGTCGACCCCCCTGTGTTGGCACTATACTCCAACGCTCCTGTCCCGGGGGACCCGGATGATTTGCTACGTCCAGAAGAACGCCGCACGGAATCCATTCTCCAACGGACTCACCAGGCGGCTGCTTGGGCGGTTAAAGCGTCAACTACGGCATCGTTTTTTTTGCCGTACTTCCTTGAAGTGGCTCCATGGTCTACAAGACCACATTCCCCAGGCTGACACTAGGGCGCATCAGGACATAAATAAGCTGATAGCTGCCGCACAATTTACCTCTGATTCGACTCTCCAAGCCGGACGCTTTGCTGCCAGGGCGATGAGGACGGCGGTGGTGGCCAGACGGATGCACTGGCTCCGCAGCTGGCCGGCTGACTTACGCCATAAGTGGAAGTTAGCCGCGGCCCCAATATCGGGTCAGTCCCTGTTTGGTCCTGCCCTGGATCGTATTACCACCGAGACCAAAGATAAGAGGAAAGTTCTCCCCTCTTACACCAAAAAATCCTCAAACAAGGCCCCCCCTTACCGCCGGGGCTCCAGGGCGAATGAAACCCCATACAATAGATATCAAGGCCAATATCCATCTGGCCAGGGTCAATACGGGGCTCCCCAGGGACAGTCGGGGCTTCCCAGGGACCCTATGTCCCGCGTCAGCGATCGGCTGCCGACAGACCGTACCGGGGTGGGCAATCCAAACGGCCCTTTAAGGGAGCCGGTGGTCGCCCTTACCGCCGGTTTAAGTAATCCCAATCCGATCCCTCCCATTGGGGGTCGACTGGCATCCTTTGCCAGTCGGTGGGAGGGAATCACCAATGACGCATGGATTTTGCAAACCCTGTCGACAGGACTGTACCTGGAATTTATCTCCACCCCTCCGAGGTTTTTCTTACGCTGCCCCTTGTCTTCAAACATTTCCAAACGGGTCCTCGTAGATCAGGCTATACAGCACCTGCTGGACATTAGAGCCATCCAGCGGGTGCCTGAGGACCAACAGGGGCAAGGATTTTATTCCATCTTATTTGTGGTTCCGAAATCTTCGGGGGGATGGAGAGCAATTCTCGATCTAAAACACCTTAATAGATACGTCAGGTACAGGAAATTCAAAATGCACACCCTGCAATCAATTCTGGCGGGCATTAGGCGCGGCGACTTTCTCGCCTCAATTGACCTCACGGAGGCCTACCTCCATATCCCAATTCACGAATCTCATCGCCAATTCCTCAGATTTTGCTATGCAGGGGTGCACTATGAATACCAGGCGTTACCCTTCGGCCTGTCATCAGCACCAAGGGTATTTACCAAGGTTCTGGCCGCCTTGACAGCCCACCTCAGGGCTATTCCCGTGCGTGTCCAGTGTTACCTGGATGACATACTTATCCAGTCCTCTTCCCTGACTCAGGCTCGACAGGACATCCAGGTAACCCTCAACACACTGGAACACCACGGGTTCCTCGTTAATTTAGGTAAGAGCCAGTTGGTCCCCTCTACTAGGGTCACCCACCTGGGGGCCATTGTTGACTCTCTGGAGTGCAGGGTCTACCTGTCCCAGGAACGGAGAGACAGCACATTGGAATTAGTCCAGCACGTTCTGGCTCAAAATAGGGTTCCTCTGAACCAGCTGTCATCCCTCCTGGGGAAGATGATTTCTGCGATACATATCGCCCCATGGGCGCACCTGCACTCCAGAGACCTTCAATGGTTTCTTCTCCCCTTCCAGCGGGCAAAGAGAAGCAACTCCCCAGCACGAGTCCGGGTCCCGGTGACGGTCAGACGGTCCCTTCGATGGTGGTCCTCACCCGCCCTGGGCAGGGGCACCGACTTTCTGGAACCTCAGCGGCTGACGGTAACGACCGACGCCAGCACCACGGGCTGGGGGGCTCATTCCGACTCCCTGGTCGCACAGGGCACCTGGTCCAGGTCGGAGCAATCACTCCCCATAAATCTGTTGGAGCTCAGAGCGGTCCGGTTAGCCTTGGTCCAGTTTCAACACCACCTGCAACGCTCTCACGTCCTTGTCTTAACAGACAACGTGACGACCAAGGCTCACATAAACCGGCAAGGGGGGACGATCTCCAAGGCCCTTATGAACGAGGCCTTCTCCCTGGGACTCTGGGCGGAGCGGAACCTGAAATCTATCACCGCGGAGCATATATCCGGGGTGAGCAACACGACCGCGGACTGGCTCAGCCGGAACACCATCGACCCGGCGGAATGGTCCCTACACCCGGACATTTTCCAGCAAATTGTGGAGCGGTTCGGCCAACCGGTCATGGATCTTTTTGCCACCCCGGACAACACCAAGCTCCCCAGGTTCGTCACCAGATTCCAGACCCCGGGCGCGGAACTCACGGACGCTCTCCGATGCCAGTGGCCTCAGGGTCTGCTGTATGCTTTCCCCCCTCTTCCGTTGATCCCCAAAGTCATCAGGAGGATCCTGCTTCTGAGGGCGGAGGTCATCCTCCTGGCCCCCCATTGGCCAAGGAGGACCTGGTTCGCGGACCTTATGTCCCTGTCCGCGTCACCTCCCTGGCGGATCCCGCCGACAGAGTGTTCGCTTGCCCAGGGGTCAGTGAATCATCCAGAGCCGCACTGGCTACAACTGACCGCCTGGCGCTTGAGCGGATCACTCTGCAACACCGCCTAGTTCCGGATGATATTTCTGTGATTATGCTCGCCTCTAGGAGGCCGTCGACGGAACGAATCTACAACACCACCTGGCGCACATTCTGTCATTGGTGCTCTCAGGTGGGCTATTCACCGGTGGAACTCTCGATCATCAATGTTATCCAGTTCCTGCGGCAGGGACTCGCCAAGGGTCTCTCCCCTAATACCCTGCGCAGACAGGTGGCAGCTCTTTCTACCGTTCTGTCCTGCCCGAACTTGGACTCGTTGTCTGCTCACCCACTTCTGAAGCAGTTCCTGAGGGGGGTTTCTAACTTGTGCCCACAGGTAGTGCACAGATTCCCGACATGGGACCTTACCAAGGTACTATCCGCCTTGACTGTGGCCCCCTTTGAACCCCTGGACGCTGTTCCCCTGTCCCATCTGTCATACAAGGTGGCGTTCCTTGTGGCGATCACTTCCGCACGCAGAATATCGGAGCTCGCGGCTCTCTCCGTGAGGGACGACCTGTGTGTCTTCCACAGCGACAGGGTGGTTCTGCGTCTAGATCCTGCTTTTGTACCTAAGGTTAATACGCCTTTTCATAGAGCGCAGGAAGTCATCCTACCTGCGTTCTTTCAGGACCCGTCCACTGACTCTGAAAGGCATGGCATATGCTGGACGTTAAACGCTCACTTGGCGTTTATCTGCAGCGCACATCCGCCCTTCGTCGTACGGAGACCTTGTTTGTAACATTCTGCCCCTCTTCTCAGGGGCGCAAGGCTTCCTCCGCTACGATTGGACGTTGGATTCGGACTGCCATTTCTCTGGCGTACCAACATTTGTCCTTGCCCAAGCCACCGGGTTTGACCGCACACTCTACCCGTAGTGCTGCCACCACGGCCGCATGGAATGCTAGGGTTTCGGTATCTGAGGTCTGTAGGGCGGCCACCTGGTCCTCCCTGACGCCGTTTATCCGGCACTACAAATTGGATGCTTATGCCTCCGAGGAGGCGGATTTTGGCCGGCGGGTGTTGGGGCAGGTTTTGTCAGCAGGCTATCCCCCCAGCCAGGACAGGTGAGCCCACCCTAGGGACGCCAGGCTTTGGTATGTCCCATTCCTTGGAGGCTAGCTCCACCCACTATGGAGAAGGGACGTTGGTACTCACCTGTGAGACGTCCTTTCTCGTAGGGTGGAGCTAGCCTCCAAGTCCCTCCCTCATTAGGGTCTGGCTGGGCGCTCTGCATCCTTATACTGTACATAGTTATTCAATTCTCTGATCCGGGACATGTTCCCTCTGTATATAGTTTTTTACCTTCTCTGAATATTGGTTGTACATAGTTAATAAATTGTCTGGTTGTTTGGAAAAGCACATTTGAGTCTGTCTTTGCCCCTCGATCAAAAGAGGGAGTGCCAATCTCAGAGGGCACTATTTATACCTTTTTTAAGACTCGGTCCTATTGGCTAGAGGGCTAATTTAACCCATTCCTTGGAGGCTAGCTCCACCCTACGAGAAAGGACGTCTCACAGGTGAGTACCAACGTCCCTTCTCAGAACAGGAACCAGCCCCCATCATAGTAGCAGAAATCCAGCAGTGGACCAAGAACATAAAGAGCTTAACAACACTTGGCCTGGGCATGTTTGACACCTTCTTGCTATAGAAACTAACAGCAGTGTATGAATGCTTAGTAGGAGAGATGAACCAGAAAGTCCAACATAGACTTTGGTCTTTAGCAAGTTTATGTTGGACTTGTTGGTTCATCTCTCCTGCTAGGTAGAAGCATTTTTTTATTTTTATTTTTTTATTTTATTTATTTGTTTGTCAAAACATGTACAAGATAGCAGGTATAGGTATAAACATAAACATAAACAAAGTAAGTACAGATAAATGAGGACAATAGGACAGAAAGACAGGGACGGTAGGCACAATCGTGCGCTTATGCACACCCCTTACAGGCCTCTTAGGAATGGGGTGAGGTTGACAGTAGACAGTCTAAGGTGAAAGTTTTGGGGGTTTGGGGAAGAAACCACAGAGTCAGGTAGTGCATTCCAGGCATTGATCATTCTGTTGCTGAAGTCGTATTTTCTGCAATCGAGTTTGGAGCAGTTTACATTAAGTTTGTACCTATTGTGTGCTCGTGTATTGTTGCGGTTGAAGCTGAAGTAGTCATTGACAGGTAGGGCATTGTGGCAGATAATTTTATGAACTACATTTAGATCAGATCGTAGGTGACATAGTTCTAAGTTGTCAAAGCCCAAGATTTAAAGTCTGGTGGAATAAGGTATTCTGTTGCGATCAGAGGATCTTCTCATGAAATATTTCTGAACTCTCTCAGTTGTATTAATGTCCGATATGCAGTGCGGGTTCCAGATAGGTGAGCTGTATTTGAGAATTGGTCTAAGCAATGTTTTGAATGCTCTGGTTAGCAGTGTAATATTGCCAGAGAAGAAGCTATGCAAGATTAGATTGACTACTCTTAGTGCCTTTTTGGCAATGTTGTTACCATGGGTTTTGGCACTTAGATCATTAGATATGAGTACTCCAAGGTCCTTGACAGAGTGTGGGTCATCTACAATGTCATGTCCTCCAAGCTTGTATTTTGTGTTCTGATTATTTTTGCCAATATGTAAGACAGAGCATTTGTTGGTTGAGATTTGAAGTTGCCAATTGTTTGACCATTCTAATACATAGTCAAGGTCTTTTTGAAGGGTAATAGCATTGTCTGTGGTGTTAAATAGTTTAACATCATCAGAGAAGAGAACGCAGTTGCTTATAATATGATCACAAAGGTCGTTTATGTAAAGTATGAAGAGTGTTGGTCCTAGAATGCTGCCTTGAGGGACACCACTATTGACAGGTGCAGGATTTGATAGAGAACTCTCTATTTTAACCAAGTTGTTTGTTTGACAGGAACACAGTTATCCAATCATGTAGGGGTCCAGAGATGCCATAAGATTTTAGTATACACTTTTCTCAAACAATCAAAAATTCAGTAATCTATTTTTACCCCTAATATTACTATTATTAATCAGTCTGCTTCTATCTTTTCTCTGCACTCCCCTCTTTCTCTCTACCTACCTTCTTACTCCTTCTCTCCCCTTTCCTACTTCCGTCTCTTCCTTCCCTTCTCCCCTTCCTACCCTCTCTCTTTCCACCTCTTACCTTCCTTCTTACCCCTTCCTACATCCCTCTCCTCCTTCCCTTCTCCCCTTCCTTTCTCCCTTTCCTTTCTACTTCCTCTTTCTCCTTCTAAACCCTTCCCTGAGTGGTTATTAGTTACATTTCACATTTAACAGACTGATAATGTATTTCCATACTTCTTTTAATTATCAACATCATTTTTAAACTTCTTATTTTTAACATCATATATATATACCATTAACTCTTCATTTTAGGTGTATGTTATTAATCTAATGCTACCTCCTTAATCTAATTCTGTCATCTGGTCTGTAATTTTCGACGTTGCTGGGATCTCCTTTTTTTTTTGAAGATAGGGATGACTGTGGCTAGTGACCATAAGTTGGGTAAGGAGCTGGTCCTGAAATATTTTTCAAAGATTATGCTTAGACATTCAGCTATGGCTGTGGAGAGCTTTTTTAAGAAGTATGCACATAGTCCATCAGGTCCAATAGATAGAGATGGTTTTAGGTTGCGTAATGCCTTTTCAACGTTATCTTCTGTAAAATCAGTTTTTGTTAGATCATTGTAATTATTTGTGGTACGACTAGGAAATATTGGGCATGAGCCATTGCTGTTTACAAAGACTGAGCCGAAGAATGTGTTAAAGAGGTTGGCTTTAACGGCTTCATCATTATAGTCTTTACCATTTGGTCCTTTAAGGGATGGGATGGATCACCCCCCAAGTATGTATGATATCGAATGAATGTTGCTGTTTTAATATTGTTTTTAATAATTTGTATTTGTTTTTTAATCACTTGCATTTTGATTATTCTTGTATTTTTTTTCCTGTTGTACGCCGCCCTGAGTCCTTCGGGAGTTGGGCGGCATATAAGAATAACAAAATAAATAAATAAATAAATAAATAAATCTCGAGTCTTTGAGTTGGTTGTTTACAAAGTTATAGAAGGCGCAGGTGGATTTTGTGCGCAGAAGGTTTTCTTCTTGATTGATGTGATAATTGGTGTATTCAGTCTTTATTTGGTGGCATAGATTTTTATAGCGGCTTTTAAAGTTAGCAATGTAGCCAGTTTTGTTTTTTCTACAAAGAGATCTTTTTGGGGGGGATTGGAGTTTCCTTATTTTTATGGGTAATTTGCTTTTCTTGGTTTTGGTGGTTACTAGTGGTACGTATAGTTTAATGACTCTTTTGATTTCAAGCAAAAATATATTGTAGTGGTCTTTGATAGTATTACAGCCAGATAATAGTATTTGCCAATCAAGAGATGAGAGGTCGGCATCTGTGATATCATAGTTGGCTTTTTTAAAGTTATAATTGGTTATCCCATTATGGTGATTTTTATAAGGCTGTATATTGAGACAAAAGTCAATCATGCTGTGGTCACTGTTTGAAAAGGGTTCTTTTATTTGTAGTTCATAAATTAAGTGTAAACTGTTGCAGAAGATGAGATTGAGGCAATTGTTGAGTCTAGTTTTTTTTTTACTAGTTGATCTAGCCCTAGATTGGTAATAGCATTGTATAGGGTTGAATGTATGGGTTCAGTTGTACATTCATTTAGTGTCCAGTTAATATGAGGTAGGTTGAGGTCACCAAGAAAAATAAAAGAGTGTGGGTAGGAGGCTGCCCACATTAGTAGTGAGGTTAACTTGTTCGCATGTGTGATGTCATAATCAGGGGCTCTATAACATAGTAGGAAACAAAGTGTGGTATTTAAGGACAGCTTGCAGATGATGGTTTCTGGAAGAGTGAGTTCATGTGTAACTTGAATATTTTTTTAGGTTTAGTGACTTTTTATAGAAGATGGCAACTCCACCTCCTCTACGGGTTTTCCCGATCAGACCGGTAAACATGATAGTCTCTTACTTTGATAATGAGTCAGGGAGGGATGCTTTCAGCCATGTTTTGCAGACAAATATAATGTCGAATTTAGCAGTTTTTAGTAAGAGGAGAAGTTCGGGTATTTTGTTTACGATATTTCTTGCATTAATTAGCTTGAATTTAAGATCAGTAGTGGTTGATATTGAGGAAGTAAGGGACATGCATATCTAGTTTTGGATGATGGGGGTTGGTTTTGGATGATGGGGGGTTGGATGTTGGGTTGGTTTTCGGTGATGGGGGTTGGATGTTGGAAGGTGGATTGCGGAACTTACTTTTAATGCAGTCAGCGTGGTAGTCAATATATAAGTCAGTCCTTGGTCATGAAGTTTTTTGAGTTCTGCATGGAGTTCGCGGGAGCAGATTCATTGTAGTATGGATAGGTCTGGCCATGAGTAAAGTTTGTCGTGGTTGGAGTCATTTCTGGCAATAGATTTTATGGTATAAATTTAGGACTGTGACTCCTAAACTGGGAGAGTGGCTCCAACAGATCCTAGGAACAACATCAGAGCTCTCTGTTCAAAAGAGGGCAGTGCTAGGAATAGCTAAGATCCTGTGCTGAACCCTCAAACTCACAGGTCTCCGATAGAGGACCCGAGATTGATGAAGACACATGCCATCCATAAAGTTAAAAAGGGAATGTGTTTTTGTGTATGATTTTATCTTATAAGTTAAAATTTAGATTTAGATTCATCTTCTCTAGATAAACTAAGAAGATGGCTCAGATACTTTCCTCATGAGACAGAGATAAAGGATTAGACTGCAGGGGTGGCCAAACTATGGTTCTTTGAGGACCTGTGGACTTCAAGTCCCAGAATTCCTGAGCTAGCCATGCATGCATGGCTGGCTCAGGAATTCTGGGAGTTGAAGTCCACAGATCCTCAAAGAACCATAGTTTGGCCACCCCTGGATTAGAGAGTTTAAAACAAACTAACTTTAATTTGTTGTTGCTCTGCGAATATACAAATCAGTCAGGAGTTGAGAAATAACTGATCCTGTCTGAATTAAATCACATCATAAAAATAAACTCTTACACTCCACGGTGTATTCTTAAGAGTTTTAAAGCAACAGACAAGAAACTTTAAATCTATCATTTTCATATATATCTTCTTTCTCTCCTCTCTCCCTCTTCACCTCCCTCTCTCCCTCCCTCCCCCCTCTCCTATATGTGTTGTGTGTTTGTTGTTTAATATCCAATTATAATCTATATTATTGGATTTCCTGTGGATCCTATATAAGTACCCTCTGTAATATAAATCAATCCTGCTTAATATTACAGAGCAGCCAATGTTTGTATCAGCTGTCAGTTAGGAGGACTAAAGTCACCCATGAATTGAGCACAACTCTTGATGACTTCATGGACACAACAGTGCAGTGTTCTTGGCAACAATATGGAAGTGGTTATTCCTTGCCTCTTTCTGCTTTTCACCTTCCTATTCTGTCCTTCATTTCTGGCACACCTAATGATTTCTCATCCAAGTACTAGCAGATCCAACACTGCTAATTTTCCAAACCCTGGAATGGATGGTATTATGAAAAATGGCAAGTGGTTAATCATTTAATTTATTCCTCTATAAAAGAAAGGTACAATCCTATATTATCTCAGTCGTGTGAATTTTTACTTCAGTGTGAGGGAAAAAAACATTAAAGTTATTCAATGTAATGCTATGACTATGAGACTTCTTTAATTCATGTGTCATTCCTTCCTGTGGTCCTCTTGTCTTCTGCTGCTATCTCAGGAATTTCAGGCAGCGTAGTCAGTAGGGGGGTATTCAGTGACTATGATTTTATCAATGTTTGTAGAACATGTTAAGCAAATAGAATAAGAAAGGGAAACATTTTTTCCCTTACTCTCACAGGAGACTAGATATCACTGGGAATGTCCGAAGCAGCATATAAAGACATAACAGCTTCTGGTTTTTGTTTTCCAATAAGCTGTGCCCATTTTTATTCTGGGACATCATACTGGAAGAAACAAATAGCCATTATAACAGTCACCACCAAGCTTATCTTCTATATTCTCATTTTGATTGTCTTAACAAACTTGAGTGCTTATGTAAGTAGAAAAATGGATTATACAAAAATAAGGTTTTTATATACAAAAATAACTATAAATTTTTCCAATCTCCTTTCAGAAGCTATATTTTAGCCACACACTGATTGATCATCATAGAATTGAAAAGAGAAAGTAGATTCTCTGCTGATAACAACATGGAAGAGGGAGAAAAGGCAGCTTGGAGAGATAAACTGTTCTGCCCCAGCTACGGCCCACAAAGAATGCAGCACACACAAATTCTGTCCAAACCTTTGTTTACTAAATTAAAGACTACTAATGAGCTTTCTTAGTAGTCATCAAACAAAAATACAGTTTAAAGCAGTCTTTGTTGAACACGGCTGTTAATTCAAATTCATTCACAGCCAGCACGAGTCCATGAAATAATAAACCAAGTCTGATCAAACAGTCTTGGAGATATCAGGAAGCTTACAATGGTTGGCAAAATGCCTAGAAGCACTTTGCAGGAAAAATGCTAAACGAGAGAACACGAGCCGAGCAAACTTTTCAGATGTCCAGACATGAAGGCATATAAACAAACGTTGTTTCCTGCAAAGTGCTGCCTGCGTTGTCATCCCTTAAATAGGCTAGGGGAGTAGCCAATTAGCCCCAAGCCTACTCTCGAGGAGACCTCTTCCTGAGGAACCATTCCTGCCTTTTGGCAGCTCTGCGTACCCGTGCATTAAGAATAGGCTCCTCCTCTTCTTCCTCATCACTGATGGGAGTTTCTGGAGGTTCTGAAGGCCCTGGCTGAATCTCTCACCAGAGATTCAGAGTCCTCACCAGCCTCCTCACTGTCCGACTCAGGTGCCAGCTGCACAGGCCGCTGCCGCATCACCACATCATCTCGGGCGGGAACCGCTACCAGCTGCACGGGCTGCTGGCGGGCCACAACATAAATTAATCCTCCTTAATCTGCACATGATGGACTCAATCTAGACAGTGAAGATGATTAATGAGGATATTGTGCCAACATAATAAGAGAGAAACTGGAATAGCTGAATTTTGCTTATCTAATGTATTATGTGCTATATTTATCTTAAAATATTATTTTTGTCTATATAATTTACTTTCAAAAATAAATATTTCCTAAAACTACAATAGGACAATTAAGTAAGGCTTGTTAATTCAAAGCAGTCTTCTTTTTAAGTAGAAATGTACTTGGCTTCTGGTTCCTCATGCAGACTGCAGTTCTGTACAATTTTTTAGAATAGGTTAGCCTCTTGCCACAAAAAATAGCTCACCTGCTACAGAACCTACCAGCCATATACGTTAGCCTAGAAAATATATGTTAGCCTAAAAAATGGACATGATTTATATTAAATTAGTGTTTGGAAAGTTTTCTTAGAATTTTCTAATTTTTGCTTCTATTATGCCTATTTTTAATAGTTTTGAATTCTTCTTCAGTTCATAAAGTCGCAAACTTTATTTTTGCAAGATGGCTGTGATTTCCCTGTCTCGTTGATCTGAGAAAGGTCTATGGCAGTGATGGCAAACCTTTTTTGGTTCGTGTGCTAAAAGGCAGTTTGTGCGCACGCTAGTGCGCACACATGTGCCCACTCCCATTCCCTCCCCCCATGCATGCGCACCCCCGCTACCCCTGCGCATGCGCACAGGCCTCACTGAAGCCTGTGACGGTGAAAAACGGCCTAATGGGCAAACTGGAAATTCAGAAAAACGGACTTTCGGTTTGCCTGTTGTGCTGTTTTTCGCACTCCGGGGCTTCAGGAAGCTTCCCTGAAGCCTCCGGAGGGCGAAACGGCCTTCCCCAAGGCCAAAAATCAGCTGGCCAGCATGCGCATGCATGCTGGAGCTGACATAGGGCAACACCTCACGTGCCCTCCAATATGGCTCCGCATGCCACCTGTGGCACGCATGCCATAGGTTTGCCATCACTGGTCTATGGCATAGGAAACTAGTAAAGCTAGCAAACACTGGTTAGAATATTTTACAATAAAAAATAAAATACTCAAACACCCTTCAGGCACCTTAGATACAGTTGTGCAGGTTTATGCACTATATAATTGGGAATATTATCTCCAGCACACATTATGTTTCTCCTTTTTAAAAAAAGTTTAAAAAAGAGCTTACAAAATTCAACAAGAGTGGTAAAGAGGCAGAAATGATTGGCAGAATCAGGAGCTTCAATAACATAACTCCCATAGCTATCTTTTCTCCCTCCCTGATGAAATTGACTTTCTAAAGTCCCCCTCTTTTTCCTTTCTGGTCAGATCATTAGTTTTCTATCAAAGTGAACTAGATCCACAAAAAAATTAGAAAATTGGAAGAGCTCAACAGGAATTGCTCAGTTTCTATCTTTGCTGTAATAAATGAACAAGCACTAAAAGAGACTCAATGGAAACAGATCATGGTCTATAAGGCTTACCAATTAGGAACAAGGTTTTGATTTAGTCGAAAGCAAGTGATATAGAAAGATCTGCAGAGACAATAATTTGCGATCCGAGAAGTGTGCCCAAGGAGACAATTCAAGCTCTCTGGAAAGAGTTAAAAGGAAGGAGGTTGATATTATTTTTCTGAAGTTAATAAGACCTTTTATGATGCATTCTTCTAAAAATACTATGCCTTTCTACATTTTAATGATATGCTGAGCTATAAAAAACACTGGTGGATATTTTAGAAACTGTGTTGCTCAACAGAGGAGTTAGTTGGTGCATCCACAGTACCATATTTTTTGCAAAAACAAAACCACTAAATTGTACACAGTTGTGCAAACATTTACAGATTGTATAAAAGAAAGAAGGCCATTTCAAATCTGTAGGCAAATGTCTCTTAAGTGGTTCTGAGCTGGAACAATCAAAATAGATTATAATGGATGATATGCCTAATACCTGCATTTTATACATTTGTACAGATAGTTCTGGATTTATGGCCACACAAAAAATTCAAAAATTCTGTTGCTAAGTGAGACATTTAACTGATTTTTGCCCCATTTTATGACCTTTCTTGCCACAATTGTTAAGTGAATCACTGTACCTGTTCAGTTAGTGGTTGTTAAGTGAATCAGGCTTCCCATTGGCTTTGCTTGACAGGAGGTCACAAAGGTGATCACATGACCCTGAGACATTGCAATCTTCATAAATTTGAGTCAGTTGCCAAGCTTCTGAATTTTAATCATGTGACCATGGGGATGCTGCAATGGTTGTAAGTGTGAAAACCTGTCATAAATCACTTTTTAAAGTGCCATTGTAACTTCAAACAGTCACTGAATGAACTGTTGTAAGTTGAGAATTACCTGTATACATAAAGAGCTATGTCATAAACCATACCAGTTGTCTAAGGCCAGGACAAGAGTAAGGATAGCATTTTTCCTTAATTTTGTTATAGTTATTTTAGTGTTCATTTTGTTCCTTCCATCATAATGCATATTCCCATATAGTGGGAAATAACTACAGTATGACCAGGACTACAGGACCAAAGACTTTGGAAAGCATGAAATAATACTGAATTGTTTATAATCTGGAAGACCTTTCACCACCATTGCAAACTGTCCAGAGTCACTTTTCAGAGTGAGAAGGGTAGCATATAAATGTTATTAAATAAATAAATCACACTTGAGACATCCAACCAATTCTCTAATCCCTCCCAACTAGAACATTATTGTTGGAACATTTAAACCTGCACACATTTATACAATTTCTGTTAATGGAGATGTTCTGCTGTCCATAAAAGCCTATCCAATCATAAATATATTCATTTTTAAAATGGCACACATCTCTTTGAGGTTACATTTTGGACAGTGTTTCTATGAAAAATGTACTGTAGATGATGGCCAGTGAGTTGGCCTTGTTCCATCTTTATGCTTGGAATATTAATTGTATTAATTCTTCCCAATATAGCTTATTGTAGAAGGAGTTAGTTTCTGGAAAAGGAAGAAAAATAAGAAAATATTTTTATATAAAATATTGTTGTTATCATGTTTTACCTAAATACAATGTTAATTTTTTTTAGTTATACTTGGCAAAATATTAAACTAGTAAGATAGTTTTAATTTCTGATTTTTACAAAACAGCAGCAAATGCTTATGCACTGGATACAAATTTGTTGTCTGTCTAATCACACTTGGCCAATAAAGTATTCTATTTCTATTCTAGCTTAATGGAAGGGTATCTTCTTTCAGTCAGAACAATGTAGTAGAGAGGAGAGAATGACAAATAAAACAACTTGCAGCTTTCTAGCAAGATAGACAGACTGGATTGTGTGTCTTTTATTTACTGAATCTGTTATTTGAAACTTTCTGTTCTCCGATGATGTTCAAAAGTGCAGTATTAAAAGGATGTCAGAGAGAAAATCTATGAAATAAAACATTGTATAATCGGTAGACACTATTAAAGCAATTCTGAGATATCCCTTTCTAGTTTAAAACAAACAAAACACAAGTCGTAGCAGTATGAGACATCGTTTTTCATACTGGCAAATGTGTATGTACATGTGTGCTGTAGACTCTATGTGTACAGGTAATCCTCAATTTATGACTAGTTGCTTAGAGACCATTTGAAATTATGACAAATTCCCAAAAAGGTACTTATGATCCAGTTCCAAAGTTCTGATGGCAGGGAGGTTGCCATCAGAACTTTGGTCAAGTCAGTCATGTGGGTGACTAGCTTTACAACCATCACAACTTACAGTAGTAATGGGCAGGCTCATAAGTTGAGGGCTACTTCTAGGTGTAACTCCAGTGATAATATGGTTTTCAAGCAGGGATGAACAACTTGAGGGCAGTCTCTAGAATACCCTGGAGTGGATGAGGCCACCAGTTTTGGTCTGGTTTGGAGCCTTCTTGAAGGATTTCAAAAGACAAATGAATGCCTTAAACCAGAGGTGTCAAACTGGTGGCCTGCGGGCCGGATGCAACACGCGCAGGCCATGCCCACCCCAGCTCCCCAAAGGCAAAAAATGTTGCGATATGTCATGATACATCATGTGATGCACTTGAGTTTTACATCTATGCCTTAAACACTGCAGAGGTTTATACTAACCTTTTATTCTTTAAAAAAAATCCCAAACCCCAATGAATCAGGCATAAAGACTCCTTATCTTTTCAGATGTACAGCACATAATTTATTTACTAATAAATCTATCTAATCCACTCTTGATTTGCAGTGCATTATAACTTGCCAATCCCCAAACAAATTTTCAAGTTAAATGAAGTTTATTTCCATTTATGTGATTATAGATTATTTTGAAATAATCTGTAATAGTGAAGGTGAAATATATTTAATTTGCAGATGATCTTAAACTCTCAAGGAACTGCCTTCAGTCTAACTTATACAGTACATAGGCTATATTGTATTTTTTTTCTTTAAAAAAAGTCCCTTGAGCTTATGCAAAATGGCAAATGACAAGAACAGATGGATCTAAATTATTATTTGTGCATACTTGGAACTATAATTTTAGAGAAGAAATTCTATCATTATTCCTGTTATTATTTTAGTGGTATCAAGGCTAACATAAACTTCAGGAAATCTGATTCAACTCACTCTTTGCTGTTCATGTTGCTTATTTAAAGGAGAGATTAATTAGTATGGCATTTATCCTAATTTTCATGCTGTTTCATAACTTTTACTTTTGAAAAATCCACCCACAAAGCATTCTTTCAGAGAATTCCATTGACAAGATTTTCATTCACCAACATCTTTCATGGCAGTCATACTAAAAATGGTAGCACAAACAGGTTAGCATCTTACTTGTCTTATAAAGTGAGGGTGGTTTGTAAACACATGCACTTGCAGCATAGACATGAATTCTCCTAAAAGTTCACCAATTTGACCTACAACATGGATGTCAAACTCGATTGCATCACGTGATATATTGTGATGTATTTTTGCACGTTCGAGGCTTCTCGAGCTGCTGAGGGGACGGGGAATGGGCAGCAGGACCTATCTCAGTTCCCCTCCCTTCAGCAGTCCGAGAAGTCATACCCACAAAATAAGCCACGCCCACAGAGTGGTAGTAAAAAAATTAGGAACCCGCCCCTGGTTAATGGGTTGTTGTCATCAACAGAGAGCTTGTGCTTTCTGCTCCATTTTAATAGATGCAGCCCTGGTGTAGCTCATTTAGTGTACCTCATTAAGTAGGGTGAGATTCCTGCTGCCCAAGCAGCCTTGAGGAACTCCTTTGCTCCTCTTTGCAATCTGTTGAATCTACTGCATTGGGAGGGGGAGGTAATTTTGTGCCCTCATCTTTCAAAAGCAATGGCAGCTGTGTCTGTTGGTTGATGACCTGACCCGCCTCCTTCAAATAGCAGCCTGGTGGTGCTAAAGCAGGCTGCTCAACATCTGTTGGCTGGAGATGGCTCTGGAGTTGGCTGCTCATTATTGCTCCTCTCCTCTGACTTGAAACATACCAAAATAATCCTGCTTTCCATTCAACAGCATAATCTAAACTGTCTGAAACAGATCTTAACCACACATGGCTGGATATCATGAACTATGAACTAGTTCATTAGATGCTATTGTTTTCAATGATCCTGTGATGATGATTATGTGCCTTAAAGTCACGGTCAAATTTTAGCAACCAAAGCGACACTCATGTAGTTTTCTTGGTAAAATATAGGAGAGGTTTACCACTGCCTTCCCCCCCCGCTCCCCCATGCTGTATCATTCTTAGTAAAGTCATCATCTGCCTCAGGAATCTTCCCATACTGTATTATTGCTGTCCAATATAGAAGCCTTCCTCCTGTCACTGGGCAGTTGGGATGAATAAATGCAACAATAAATAGAGGGAGCACAGAATATCAGATATTCATCATATCCTGCTTTGAAACATCTGCATTTCTCTAGCAATTGAAGCCAAAACATTTTTCAGTTATTGTCATATCTTTCCAATATTGTTCTCATTTTAGGAGAACATAGAAGAAACCATGACTTAGAACTGATTAACTGATACAAATTCTCTAAGCTCTTTAAGATTATAATTGAAATGGAGTTACTCTTAAAGCCATCAGGAGTTTTTCGTAAGAGCGAAACCACCTGTAGATTTCATAGAGTTCATGCAGGTGAAGCAGCAGGAAACACTATAGTATAAAGATTCTTGGTGGTGATAATTTCACTGTGTTTTTTTTATTACTTAAAGAAACCCAAGAAGAAATATAAACTCCAATTGTTAAAATATGCTAAAACATCTGTTAAGAGCAGATGATAGCAATCCCTCCATTTTGGTTCTATTATCTTTTCTATTAACAGGCAGTAAAATTACCAAACTGAATTTTTGGGTTAACCAACAAATCAGTAGATATGACTATTGTTGAGTTGTGGGAATAACGACAGGAGACAGACTTCAAAGGAACTTCTTTACTTGGCAACTTCTCTGTACAACCAGCAACTTGTAGTCCGACAGCTAGCCCTTTTATAGACATAACACCCCTCCCCACCTAGATGGAGTAATCCATGAGGCACACGTAATCACGCAGGTAGGAGGGGCATTTAGGAACCCACCCTGACCTGCGCAGCTCAGTTGAGGCTGAGGCAGCGGCCTGAGTGGACAGGTCTGCTGCTGCTCCGTGGTCTGAGCTTGGAAGCTCCTGGAAGCTTTTGGGTGTGGCCTCTTTGGATATTGGACCCGGTTTGTCATGCGATCGCTGCTGGACTCCTGGTGCCTCAGGTAAGTCTTCCGGCTCCATCGGGCTTGAATTAGTTAGGGAAGGAGTATAATTATTTACATTTTGCAGATTTTGTAATTCGCCTTTAACTTGTTTTCTTAATTGATCGATGTGCCGTTTCCATTGCTGGCCATCGTTTAACCTGATTGCATAGGATATTGGGCCCAGGATTTTTTCTACTTCCCCAGGTAGCCATAGGGAACCCTTGGCGTAATTGTGGGCAAAAAGTAGGACTCCTTCTGAGAAGGACCTGGTGGTGTGGTTTGGTTTGCCCTTGGTTTTTGGCATGTAGTTGGGGTGCAGGCAGTCTAATATCGAGCGAAGCCTGAGAAGTTCAGCTGGGCTGCGGCCTGTGGTTGTACTCGGGGTGATATGCTGGGCCAGGAGGAATTTGTCCACCCTGGCCTGCCAGTCCCTGGGGCCTAGCCTCCCCAAGGCCTCCTTGGCAGACCGGACGAAACTTTCTACCTGTCCATTCTACGCCGGATGGAACGGTGCAGACAGGGCATGGTGGATCCCTATGTCTGCTAGGAACCTCTCAAATTGGGTAGCGGTGGCCTGCAAAGTCTATATGCAACCGTGTCCAAGGGGCTTTTGGCTTTTCCCAATCATGTACCAGGGCCCTTGGGGGAGCTTGCCTAGACTCTTGACAAGGCTTACAATGTTCAACCCAGTTTTGGACCTCAGAGTCCATGTTAGGCCACCATACATAGCTTCTGATGAGGGTTTTCATCCGGACAATCCCTGGATGGCCCTCATGCAAGGTCCTTAGAATGCCAGCATGCAGGCTGGGTGGAATGACCACACAGTTGCCCCATAAGAGGCAACCCCCTTGTTCCAATAATTCATGTTGGCATTGCACGTAGGGTCTGAGGTCCGGTTTGACAGGGTCCTTCGGCCATCCCCTCCATACCTAGTCCAAAACAGCTTTGAGAGAGGGGTCCTTAGCTGTGTGCCTAGCCACCTCGGCCGAGGTGACGAGGCCAGAGTCCGCAAGGTCGATTAAGAGGACCGGAGTGTCTGGGGAAATGTCAGTCAGCAAATCGGGCAATGGGCACCTACTCAAAGCATCCGTGTTGCCCATGTCCTTCCCAGACCTGTGCACCAAGCGGTAGGAGTAGGCTGATAGAAAAATGGCCCATCTGGCAAAACGAGGGGACAAGGCCGCCGGAGTGGGATGATCCCCAGCAAGAAGTCCCAACAGAGGCTTGTGGTCCATAACAAAATCCCTCCCAAACAAATATTCGTGGAATTTTTTCACTCCAGCCGCGGCTGCCAGGGCCTCCCTGTCCAGCTGGCTATAGTTCCTCTCAGCACTGGACAGGGTCATGGAATAATAAGCCACTGGGGCCTCAGTTCTGTTAGGGAGTCTGTGGCTTAAAACAGCCCTGACACTCAAGCGGGAGGCGTCACACACAAGGACCAGGGGCAACATTGTATTATACTGTATTAGGAAACTGTCAGCTGTCAAGAGTCGTTTGACAGCCTGAAAGGTCTCTGCTTCTCTGGGTCCCCAAACCCAAGAGGTGTTTTTAGCCAGTAACTTATGTAATGGATCTGCTACGGTGGCCTTGTTTTGCATGGACAGGCTACAAAAAATGTAGGAGCCCAAGGAAGGCTTGGAGCTCGCTCTGGTTCTTCCTGAGCCACCTGGATAGCCCTGAGCTTGCATTCTGTGGGGTGGATGCCCTTGCAATCGATGTGGTAGCCTAGAAACTCTACCTCAGGCACCCCCAGCAAATGTTTACTGTGCTTGGCTTAAGCCCAGCATTGCGCAGTTTTGACAGGACCATTCTGACTTGGCAGTGGAGCTGATCAGGGTCACAGGCTGAGATTAGGACATCATCAAAATAAGGCATGACCCCAGGGATGTTCTGCAATAGGCATTCCATTACACTCTGGAACAACCCCAGGGCCACACTGACCCCAAACTGCAGCCTGTGACATTTAAAAGCTCCCCTGTGAGTCACAATGGTCTGTGCCACAGCAGTAGCGCCATCTACTGGCAGCTGCTGGTACGCCTGCGCTGGATCGAGTTTAGCGAACAGGCATCCAGGGCCCAGGGAATGCAGTAGATGGTGCACAATTGGCACGGGATAGGTGCTCTGCTGCAACACCTTGTTCAGCGTGCATTTATAGTCGGTGCATAGCCTGATAGAGCCATCCCCTTTAACGGGAGTAACCATAGGGGTCTCTCATTTAGCATGGTTGACCGGTTGAAGGATTCCCTGTCTAATAAGCTTGTCAGGCTCCTTGTTGATTTTGGGCTTTAAAGCTAGCAGAACCTGCCTGGGCTTCAAACGGATAGGGGTGACTGTTGTGACCCAGCACCGCAACCCCCAGAAACACACACACACACAACCGTTTGTGATTCAAACAAAAAGGGTCCTTTTACTAATAAGGTTTCTTAGCAAAAGCTCAGGGGTTTTAAAAGTCCAGAAACAACACAAAAGTAAAGTCTCGAGGAATAATGTTCTTTTGGTTCCTTGAGGGTTAAATATCAAACGGTCAAATGTTCAAAACAATACTCAGTAATTCTCCTCTTATCTGACAAGTTGGCTGGCTTCCCGGAATAAGCCTTTCAGAAGCTGCTGTCTCCGAATACAAGATTTCCGAACAAATGCAGAGGTAAGACTATGGATGTGCTGTAATCATTGACTCGCTGTTCTCAGCACTGAGTGCTGATTGCGCCGGCCTAATATAGGCACTGAAGGGTGTGGCCCAATTAGCCCTCAGTGCTACCTCCGAGTAGACCTATGCTTACTCAGCCAGTCCTGTCTTCTGGCTGCTCTGCGAGCTCTGGCATCCAGCAGGGGTTCTTCATCTCCTGATGATTCACTCTGCTGCGCAGGTGCAGAAGGTCCTGGGGGATCGTCCTGCTCTGGCACCGAGTCCTCATCACCAGCCGTCTCCGGTGCCAGGCACATGGGCTGGTACTGCTGCACCATGAGCGGCTCCTCATCCTCCGGATCCTCCATCCTTGGCGCCGGACGCGGCCAAGGCACAACAGTGACATTTGGGTCCAGGTTAAAAGAGATAGGGGTGCCCACATACTTGCCCAGGTCTTTGCTAAAAATGTCCTGGAACTCCTCGAACAGGTCATCAAACTCATGGGTGGCAATAGAGTTGATGCCGGTCACCCCCAGGCTGAGGGCGTTGAATCAATCCAAGCCCAAGTGGCTAGGAAGGCTGCCACTGACCATGGTGAGCTGGAGAGGCCCCTCGAAATGGTTGAACTTGACCAGGAACTGGCCGAATTCGATTTCCCTGGTAGTTGGAGAGTTTGATGTGGTGTTATTAGAGGCGGCTCTTTCGTAGGCTCAGAAGGGCGAGCTTCAGGGTCTGCCAGGCAATGATGGAGACAGCGGATCCGGTGTCAATTTCCATGAGGCAAGGGGCACCATTAATTGACACTGACCATCAGCTTGTTCTTGCTGGGAGCACTGGCCCTGGCAACTCACATCTGGTTTCTGTCTGGCTGTTCTTGAGATACGGCTTTTCAGTGCGGTTTCCAAGATTCCTGCCAAAAAGATTTTGACAGCTCTTGACATGCTGCGTCAGGCGCAGGCGCACGATTGGTGGGCAAAATGGTGTGGCAAACCTTGACTAAATGTCCTTGCCACTTGCACCGTTGGCAAATGGTGTCGCGGAAATGGCACGACACCCTCAGATATTGCCCTCCACAGCTGGCATAGTCAGCTCTACTGTCCCTTCTGTTGGGTTGCCGTCTGTGGTCGGTGCGGCAGACATCTTTGTCGCTGCTTGCTGAATCCTCGAACATGCCCTTGTGCACCGTGGCGGGCAGCTTGGCTTCAGCCCTGGAGGCAGCAAATTTGTGCAGCGATTCCGTGGCTTTAGTCAAAGATTCAGCTGCCCTGGCTTCGTCCAGAGCAGCAGCCAGGGTCAGATTGGGTCTTGCTAGAAGTCAGTGCTGGAGACGAATGTCCTGCATGCTGCAAATCAACTGATCGAGCAGGATGTTGTTTAGGTCTCTGAATTCACAGTGACTTGCGGCTTTATGGAGGGCAGCGATGTACTGATTGATGGTCTCATCCTCCTGCTGCAGTCTCTGCTGAAATTCATAGTGTCGGACGACTTTGGATGGAGTGGAGTGTAGTGGGTCTTCAAAGTTGCTTGCAGGACCTGCCATGATACGGTGTGTACCGGGGTTGGGTCTGACAGCGACTCAGCGGTGTCAAACACCTCTGGGCCACAGTGATGCAAGAAAAGTGCTCTTTTTCGGTTATCAGTCATGCCCAACAGGTCATCTGCTTCTAAGAAGCACTCAAACCTCCTCATATATGACTCCCATTTCTCTTTAGTCTGGTTGAAAGGCGCTGGTGGATGGAAGGCAGACATCCTTGGTGAGGTGTGCCTGGCTCGTTGCTAGTGCCTGAGTAGATTGTCTTCGTTCTCCTACTCCCAAGCCCTCGTCACCAATGTTGAGTTGTGGGAATAATGACAGGAGACAGACTTCAAAGGAACTTCTTTACTTGGCAACTTCTCTGTGCAACCAGCAACTTGCAGTCTGACAGCTAGCCCTTTTCTAGGGAGCTGTCAGATGTAACAACCAATAGGATTTGAGCATTCTCCCGCTCAAATGCTGGACCTGGGTGAAACCATGTATGCAGACAGTACATAACAACTATAGAATGTATTTGTGCAGCATTTAGTTATTTAGAACTGATACATTAATTTTTGCTGTTTTATTAAATATTCATGCAATGAGGCATTTCATCTTTTCAGCTTAGCTGATTTGATATTTCAGTCAGCTTGAAGAAAGAGAATGGGTATGATACGGAAGAAAAAACTTGAAAGATATCCACATCAATCTGCAAGTGTGCAGTGAGCACCCAGAAAACAAAATGGCAAGGGTGTAATTTGAAAGGTTAAGCATTTTTCAATGTAATGAAAAAGATATATATGAACCAACAGTTAAATGAATAGTACATTTGAAAAAAAAATCAGAAATTGATGACCCAAAGGTGCTTTTTCAAAAGACAACTGGACTTTTTTTTCTTGAAGACGTTTCACTTTTCATCCAAGAAACGTCTTCAGTTCTGACTGAATGATGGAGGATGAAGGATTTATATTCCTTGAAGTCATCTGTCATTATTAGCACTCCGGGAGTTGTTGAGGCCACTTCAAGGGTGGGTTCCTCCCGGTTCGGACCGGTTTACCCAAACCAGTAGTGACTTGATGGTGACATCACAATGATGTCACTGAACCGGATCGGTCGGTGCCGGTCCATGGGCGCTGCCATCTTTTTTTTATTTTTTTTCAATTTTTTCTGAATTTTTTTCATTTTTTTTTCTTCTGCACATGCGCAGAAGCTGAGTTTCCGGCACTGTGCATGCAGTCACCATTTTGTTTTCAGCGATTGTTTTTTTAAATTTTTCAGGGATTTTTTGTACTGCATGCGCGTGACCATGAGGCACGGCCACGTGGCGCGGGACGAAACGAACCAGCAGCGAGGTAAGTTGGAACCCACCCCTGGGCTACTTGGAGGTTTATCTGTGCCCTCAGGGTCACCTGAATAGTGCAAATGGGTGTGGAACCTTCTTGGAACTGCTGAAGGAACAGAAGTTGTAGACAGGAGATAGGTGGTGTCGTCTTTCTCCCCCTCTGTTGAGAGAGGGCTGTTCAATCTTAATGTAGATGGCTTCTTTGACCCCTCTTTCAAACCAGCGGTCCTCTATGTCCAGAATGTGGACTTGATAAATGTAAACTGATAGATGAAAAGGGGGTTTATAGCAGTTACTGCTGAATTCATATCTTATGTTCCCCCCCATTTTTAGACCCTAACTTGACCATGTCTGAGTTTCACAGTCCACTTTCCATTTCCCTTAACATTTGTTGTTTTTTCAGATATTTATTGACTATAATAAAGATGGCAGCTGTTTGGTCTGATGTCCTTCAGATATTCAAGACTGCAAGTCCCATGAGTCCCAACAATGGTCTGATCAATGATAAAGGAAAATTTATTGGAGTTGGGGTACAAATATTTGAACTGCATTAAGGTGCCAACTTTTGTTAAATTTGGAGGGACAGATATGAATATAGACCGAAGAGTCAAGCATACCATGCCTTCTTTCATGCCACCAGTGTATAGGCATTCACTGAAGGACAAAGGATAACAGCAAATTGAGATCCTGGACAAACTTAATTCTTAGGAACTAGGCCCTAGTTTCAGAGCCAACATAGAATAATAACTTTGATGGTTTTTCTTGTTTGGTTCAGGTTGGGATCATCTGTGTCCTTTTATCTCACTTTACCATCAAGACCTCAAAGTCATGCCCATGGCATCCCTCCTTTTCTATTTTCCCGAGTTAGATTGAGTGATCAGTCTGGCTCGGAGCCCCTCAGTGAAATTGCTGTGGCAGTCTTAGGTTTGAAAGTTCCAGGTCCTAATCCAGCACATCAATATTACATTGTAGTGGCTGTGTTAAAAACCAAAGGAGAAAAAGGAAGAAAAATGCTAGGTTGCATGCAGAAATGTGTTCAGTGATGGATTTGTTTGTTACTTGGATAGCCTAATTAGGAGCTTGCATGACTATGATCAGGCAGAGGAAGAGAACTTCTAATATAAAGGATTCCATCTGATATTAACCATCCATGTGCTGGAGCAACTTAGATCTGATAGGTTGATTTGATAGGCCTGTGTGTTTTTCTGTGGTTTCCTGTTTGAAAATGGAAACTCTGTTTTCATGTGACAATATTTTCTGCTCTGTTCATTGACCCTTAACCACTTTATGCCTTTCAAACCTTAATTGCATTAAGACTTAATTATAAATATGATTAGGAATGCACTTGTTAATTTCTATTTCAGACTGTTAATAGCATCGCTAAAGCCTTTGGAAGAGGTTGGTATATTTCACTGTACATAAATTGATCCTTCTAGTGTATCCACAGAAAGGTCTCATTTTTTCCCTATATTATACAGTTTCCAAACTTCCATGAATAATTATTGTTGGTGACCTGCTGTAGTAGGAACTGCAGGAGTACTCCATTCATGAACCCAAACCTTCATCCAAATTTTTTCAGTCACTGGAAATGGACTCTCTTGCAGGGAACAAGTGCTATCATCTCCTTTTACTGATTTTGGTGTAACAGCATTTAGGGCATGATCCGGGTGTATTTTAAATGAGTGTAGTGGCTTCTTCATAGCCCCAGCTGTCTCAGTTTTTATGCTGTGTCTGTGTTGGCCTTGGTAGAAATGTTTACCTCCTGGAAACAAAGGCTCCTCAGACAGATGTTTTCATTTTCATCCAGATGGTTCTCTTTTGTTCCTCACCAGAGTCCTCACCTGAGGCACATCAGAAAAGAAGCAGAAAAAAATCCCTTGACATAGCAGCTCCTTAAAAAGCACCTGAGCTAAGAAATGTTGATCTAAAATGGTTTGTGGAAAGAGTCAACTGTCTAATGAAAAAATCTGTTATTTGTCTGAGACAATGGAAATAACAAACCTAGTTTAAGTTATTCTTCTGAAAAATAAAGAGCACAATGCTACGCTGTTTGCTGTTTTTCCATAATAATCTGCCATGCTATGTAAAGCTTATTAGCAATAGCAATAGCACTTATTTACTGCTTCACAGTGCTTTATAGGCCTCTCTAAGTGGTTTACTGAGTCAGCATATTGCCCCCAACAATCTGGGTCCTCGTTTTACCGGCCTTGGAAGGATGGAAGGCTGAGTCAACCTTGAGCCAGTCAGGATTAAACTGCCGAACTCCTGGCAGCTGTCAGTCAGCGGAATTAGTCTGCAATACAGCATTCAAACCACTGCGCCACCACGGCTCTTTTTATTAGTTTATATGATACATAAGAATATTCCGATTAGGATGTTTCAAAGCAATTGATTTAACAAGACCACTCTGTTGGCTTTACATGATACAGAATAAGAGAATAGAAAATCTCTACAAAGAGTAGTCATATTTATATATCCATTAGACTGTGTTATATTTGCAATACAATGTTTTTACCTTGTGAAAGTTGTGAAGATTTTTAATAAGCTTCCTAACTATTTACAACAGCAACAATACCACCATTCTAGAGGATCAAAAAGATTACATAACAGGTTTATAACTGGGTCATCAGGGGGTGAAATAAGCTGATCTAAATGGCTCAAACAATTAACACAAAGGGGGTTAACATTTTGCCTTGAACTAAACTAATTTTAATTTTTCTAGCTATCTAAGCATCCTAGCTGTTAGGTATATCTGTGGCCTTTAATGTTTTACCCTGGCAGTCACGTGAAGGGGGGGATGAACAAGTCAAACAACTGGGTACAGAGACCTCTTATAGTCTGTGGTTATGCACAGTGGTGACTTAATAGACACAAATTGTGGATGGCAGTGAGCCCCTTTTGAAAAAGATCTTAAAACAATTACCGTCCAATTAACCATTAATTAATTAATCCATAATAACCATCCTGACTTGTATCTTGCTAGTGCGTGACCATGAGACAACTGACTGAGTAAATAGATAACCAGATTTCTGCATCATGCAGCTAGGAACAACAGATTTGATTATTTCATTATTAAGAATAAGTCAAAAAATGATGGTACACAATCAATTAATAAGAAGAAAACTAATCTGAGAAACCCTAATAGCATTGGAAAATGAAACTTTTAGGATATTTTTGCAGAAAAAAGCTACAACTATAGCAATGTACTGTCTCTTTCTGATCAGGACAACACACCAACCTTTTAAAGATGGTATATCAACCTTTCTACTCAAATGAGCACTCAAAATGGCTAATGAAAATAAAAAAAAGGAAGGGAAAATAAAGCGGATGCTTAGTATTAGCTAATATTTCCATATGTCTAAATACTGAGAGTGTCATAGCCATCAAAAGCTTCCAAGGAAATTCTTTCCATTGGGGTATAATGGGAGATGGCTCCTTCAGACAGGCTTGAGAACTCATGTTCAGACAACAGAAATATCTTCAAAAGGATCCTATCTTCAGACCTTAATTGCTCATAATGAGAAATCAGTCCTTCATATAGTCAGGCTTAAGCTGTTTGGGACTTTAAAGATGAATCCCAACACTTTAAACTCTGCCTAGTAAGTACTGTAGATCGTTCAGGACAATTATTCAGTATCAATTAATTGCTGTGTAGGTACATTTTGCACAAATTGCAATTTCCAGAAAACAGTATCTCCCAATCCTATATATTTACATACATAAATACATAAATATATAAATATATAAATATATAAATATATAAATATATAAATATATAAATATATAAATATATAAATATATAAATATATATATAATAGAATATGCGGTAATGCCAAGTATACTGATTACATTTTGGCATTTGCCTGACCATGTGCAGACCCCAAGTTAGGAACCACTAAGAATAATGTTTTCAAGGAATGGGCAGATTTGGTAGCCTTTTGAAACATGTAAGAAATTCAGCTGCAACTAGTTTGGATGTCATGTTTTGAACCACATTTCTGTTTATTTTCGGAGTATGAAAGGAAAGTCTGAAGACAAGAGGACTGTGATTTATTTAATCTTTTTATCATGGGAATTTTTAAAGTTGTCAGTCTGTTGAGTATAACAACCTCAAAAGTATATTAGCATTCTACAAAAAGAATTTTAAGCTAGAGAATGTCTACTTAAAATTAATGTTTTTTTTTATTTTGGGGGAAAAAAACAAAAGATATGAAAGTTTCTCAGTTAAGAATGACTGAGAATATTTTCCTAAATGTAGAATTGAGTTGGCTTTTATTATTGTTGGAAAAGAATGTTGTTTGCAGTTTCATTCTATATTCTAAATATTGAAATCAGGGAGCATAAGAATCTGGAACTAGCCATTTACATTCTGTGTGGTTGCTTCCCTAGTTGCTGGAATTAAATTATTTATGCAAAGGCTCAAAGACTACTCTTCTGTTCTTTAGTACATTAACTGCATGTTGAATAAGCAGTGGGGGGTGGTTGGGCTTTGTATCCTTTTCAAAAGCTTCTTTAAAAAAAAATTGTCCATAAAATATGATGAAGATGTAAAGAAATCTCTAAACATAGTTCCTATTGACTTCTCAAAAAGTATCTGCTTTTTTTATAGTGATGGAAGACTTCACTAGGAAAAACAATAATCTATGGTGCTAGTTCCTCAAGGACTAACATGGGCTTAGAGGGTCTATGCCAGTAATGGCGAACCTTTTTTTCCTCGGGTGCCAAAATAGTGCGCGCACACGCTATCACACGTGCATGCGTGCCCACACCCATAATTCAAAGCCCCCCACTTGCCCCACCCCCCTGCGCATGCATGCGTGACCCCCCCACTCCCCCATTTCCCGACTTCCAGTGGGCCCAGTAGGCCCATTTTTTTCCCTCCCCAGGCTCCAGAGGCTTTCTTGGAGCGTGGGGAGGGCGAAAACGCTCCCCCCGCCACCCCAGAGGCCCTCCAGAGGCCAAAATCGCCCTCCCAGAGCCTCTGCGCGAGCCAAAAATCAGCTGGCGGGCACACACATGCACGCTGGAGCTGAGCTAGGGCAACGGCTCGCGTGCCGGCAGATATGGCTCCGCGTGCCACCTGTGGCACCCGTGCCATAGGTTCGCCATCACTGGTCTATGCTTTCCTCATAATGGAAATCTACTTCTAAACAGAAGAAAATTGCAGACAAAGGTGATGGAAAATAATTCTCTTGCACTGAATCTCTCGATTTGCAATGGAAATAAAACTCCAAACCACATGAAAAGAAGCAATGAATGGATTTTCATCCCATGGGGCATGAGGAGAGCACAGGCCACATGAGTCAAAATGAAGCATTCTAAAAGAAATGTGCTTTATAATTTTGATGTAAGAATGGTGATAATGGATTATTTAGGCACTATGTATTTATCTATCCCGCCCATCTAGTTAAATAAAAATGCAATGCCCCCTATAATTTGTGATACCGACTGTTACCTTGGAATTGTTTATTTGCAGTGAAAGCTTCCCACTGGATTCAGATAGTAAACATGATAGCAACAGGGATGTAATTGAAATTGTCACAGGGGTGGGGGAAATTAACTATTTTCCTATCACATCATATTTTCTGTGATTAGTATTTTTGAATAGGTACAGAACTAGTCACTTCATTATGTTTGGATACTTGTGGCTAATTTAATATACATTTAGGAAGTTATTTTTATTTACTACCTTCTTTAGAAAATTACCATCATTACATCTATGTAATATCTGACAACTGACTGAACATGTTTAGAATACATAGAACGTAATTTGACATGTAGTTTTTTTGGGTTGCCCATATGCAGCATTGTTTTCCCCCAATAATTCAAAAAACTGCACATATAGTTGTGACCTGTATCTCTTTGGCTAAGAACAGGCTTTTATGTACAGATGGGGAATTTCTGTTCTACTGACCTAATAACAGTGGTGGGTTGCTACCAGTTCGCTCCAGTTTGGGCGAACTGGTAGCGGCAGCGGCGGGAGGCTCCGCCCACCCACCTGGACATCATCACGGACGATCTGTGCATGCACATCTCCAAACCGGTAGCAAAGGTAAGTGAAACCCATTACTGCCTAATACTACAGACCAGTCCATCTGGCTCACTGATCTTCTTCAAGTAAGATTTCATCACTATCCATCTTAATGCACCCAGAAGCTCCACCTCTGGTCTGATTATTCTGCTTCTTTCCCATAATGAGAAATACTGGAAGGTTGAAACTGAGCTGGATTTGCAATTGCAAATTCCAGCTCTTGTTTCTTCTGGTCAAATGAAGACTAGGAAGAGTAGAAGACTGGGCACCACGAGGACATGGAGAAAATGCTCCTGGAACTCTGCTGTTTGTCACTCTCTGGCCTGTGGAAAATGTAGGAGGAGTTTGTACATCTACTATAGATTTTTATTAGTTTCAGTGCAATACCATTATTGTAGTGTTTATGTCATTTTGCTAAAATGTGTTTTAACTTGTTGCCTAACTTAACCAGAAATTGAATGTGGAGGTGGAAATTTTAATTTATATGCTATCATACATCTTATATATAATAATTGTTATTGTTTTAAATAGCATAGAAGATTATACAACTAACAAACCAGCTGGGTATGGCCATTTTTCCTGGATACTTTCATTATTTGTATTGAACTTCTATATATTCTGGATTTAACCCGAATTATCATTAGCTGTTTTGTTCCAGGACAAAAACAGTAGTTATACTTTTCACTGGCTATGGAACAGATCTCTTATGCTTCTAAAAAAATTACCAAGGAAATAAATTTCATTACTTTCAAAATATTGTGCATTTGCATGGAAGGGAGGCAATCACTCACTGTAGGAAATTCAAACTTTGCAAAATTAAAAATAGATGGAATATTTTTCACACCAATTTTGGCTAATAAGGCATTGTTATCTTTAAATGTTAAGCTGGAATACTCTCTCCAAAACTTTAAATTTGAATTTTGTTATTATTTTCTATTCGTATTCTCCCCCCTCCCCCGGCCCCTTAGAAAAACTCCTGATTTTATGTTAAGGGTTATAGCTGTGTTCATTTATAACAATAAAGAGGATAGAAAATGATTGCCCTTTTATTGGCGTAGGTGATCATACAGCTTTCTATTTTCATTATAATCTTCATTTAACTCAGCTGATCCCTATAGTTTTCAGTAATGATTCTCTTCATGCAATCTGGTGCACTATTATGGATGAGGAAACTCTTTGGTCTCCAACCTGAAAATGTGTTTTGGAACTGATGATACAGACACCTCGCAAATATCATTGTAAATGACACTTTAAATTGCAAGAACCACCTAGAGGGTATGGCAAATTATGTAGTTTAAAACATAGTTGTCTTATTCATAAATAAGACTGGTCATACATCCTTATTTAGTCTGGTCACAGTTAACTATTAAGGCATTATTGCCTGCTGTGCTTTTTATTTGTGTTGTGTGAATTATCATGCCTGAACTCTTTCTATTTGTTCTACAACCGAAGTAACTCAGGAAACATCTTCGCTAAACATCTTGCCTAAGGGATAGACAAGAGTGGGGGCTTAGTTCAGTTTTCATGTCCTGCTGTGAGCTTCCCACAAAATTTTAGTTTTCTAAGTTTTTTTGACATGATCCAGTAAAACCCCTCATAATTATCTTATAATTATGTGTATTGGATTAATATATCATACTAGTCCACTGTTTAGTGAATGAAATGAAAAAAAGTGGGTTCATACATTATGCTTTCACATAAAGCATCATTTTTCTTTGATGGGTTTGCATATCATGCCAAATAAATACACTGATAAAACAAATGAAATTCTAAATTAAATTGATAAGTATCGAAGTGATTCCTATCTAAGGAATCTAGTGTCTAAGTAAAAGAGTTGCATCAGGAAAGCTGTGGTATAACTGAGCTTTGGCTTTTGCCGGTGGGAAAGGAAAAGATTTTTAAATTGAGCAATTACTTAATATCAGCAAAGCTAGAATCTGAAGGACGCACACACCCACATCAAAAATGAACTCCAATCTTATGATTTAAACTGGATACTTTGATCATTCCTAATATGGAAGAAGCCTTTTCTTCTTGTAGAAACACTTAGCATGTCAGTAAAATGTTTGGACAACGAACAGTCGGAAAGCAGAATGCTGCATGCATTTTCTTTGAATAGCATGAAGATTAAGATGCTTTGAACCACCTTCAGTTCTAATGGATTTTATACAGATGCAATAACACACTATTTGCCCTGATAAGATAGTAGAAGAGATTCTACTGGGAATATATAAAGCCACACACATCCAAAGAAGGAATCTGCTACTTCAGGACTGCTCAGCTTTAAGATTTATGAACTACTAGAGCTTTTTATTTGGCAGATTAATGGTGCAATGAATTGTCATAGACTATGTTGCCATTTAAAAATAAAAAAGAAATCAGAACAAATTCTGCTCACTCCATTGTTTCTATAGTGAGCAGCTAAGTAGAGGGAGAGACGACCTTCTCTGTTGTATTGGATGGGTCAATGGGTAGTCATTGCTTTGGGATCCTGTGTGCCCCATGTTGAAACAATGCAAGAAGGGAAAAGAAACATTTATTTTTAGCTGGCTTGGCAAAATGTGTTAAAATGAAAATATTATGATATTCACCTCACTTTTTAAGAGTTTTTCAAGAACCAATACATAGTCATTCTTTCCACAGTGTAACAGTTGCTCAAAGTGATCTGAAAAAGTTCTCCCAGATGGAGCATGTTTTTCCGACAAAGAAGGATACAAATATTTCCCACATTCCATTTCCATTTCTATTTCGATCATCCTTAATAGCTGTTGGCATATCAACAGATTACATCAAGAATGAACCAATGGTTAGTTAGACACTTAAAAATACAAACACAGGACTTATTCAAGGTGCAGACATAATTAATGCTTTCAATGGATAATAACTAGGAATATAAAAGAAAAAGACCTGGATGTTCTGCAATAGAGACTGCAGAGGGAGGGGGAAGAGCAGCTTTGCCTTCCAGGTCAGGATTCAAACAAGGCAAAGCAGCTCCCTCTGAGTCGCCCTTTTAACACTTAACCCTTCATTGTCTGTTTTCCGTCTCACTGCACTGCGCTCCTGTTTCTCCCCCTTCCTTTTAAAACTTTTTTCACAAGGAAATATAGAAACTGCAAAGCAGAAACTGTGGCTTATTATCCTGTTTTGAGTTAAAGTGGCCATGCAGAAAGACAGAAGGTGGGGAAATGCTGCTTTGCTGAGGTTAGTTTGCAAATGGCTGCTCCACATGTCCAGTAAGAATGGTCCACAATACTGAGTTCTGCAGATCTCCAGAAGGTAAGCAAGTATTGTGAGGGGTGGGACAGGAGGACAAAGCAGGCCCAGTGCCCTTGAGGACCCAGCAGGGCATGGATGGGAGAAGGGAAGAGATAGGTGGGCATGTTTCAGGGCCTCTGCAAATTTATGAAGCTGCCTTGTCATTTATAAGTGTGAATGACAGGATAACTTTTGTAAAATTCTTATCTTTGAATCATGGTCGTACGTGGCTTTTGGGAGCTCTGTTGTAACTTTGAATGGTCACTAAATGATTTGTCATACCTCAAGGATTACCTGTAGTACAGTTTGTGCAAAATGATAGAACATATAGTGGGGACAAAAACTTTAAATATTCAAATAGCTTTGGAATTGTAATAATGAAAATTTTCAATGAATTAACATAGGGAAGCTACCAAACTATTAGCAAACAAAATTCGAAGTGTTCTTTTAAGGATAATTTATTCTGCAAATAGGTGAAATCTTTTTCATCTCTGCCCTTTCCCTGAACCCTCCTTTCAACAAATCATAGGTGAATCTGGAAGACATCAGTAAATTACTTGTACTTACCTATAAATTAGGTAACTATTCATTAACCACTGAAATTTAGGTTTCTCTTATATTGGTCTATGATTTGATTTGAGTAGGTTTCTCTACTCACAATCTGCCTTTTCATAGCCAAACATAAAAGTTAAAATTTAAATTAAAGGTTAGGGAAGATGATAAACAAATTCAAACTAAAAATATTCAGCTTGTCTCTAATTTTCATCAACTGTTGGGTTTGCCGTCTTTACTCATAATAATAAGTAGCACCAACAAGGAAGCAAGATTTAAAGCATTAAAAAAGTAATTGAAAAAACCCCCATGTTATTATTACCAGTTATACTGTAAAATTAAATCAGGTAACAGATTTACTTTAATTTTTAGAATGCAGTTTATTTGTTTATCAAATTTCTATACTGCCCACCTCACCCGACTTTGGGCAGTTTATGAATAATCAAGTTACATTATGGGATATCTTAGATCTAACATCCTCATAGCATATTACAAGTGCTATGAAGTTAAAGTGATAGTCTGAACTTCTCACTCTGTATAGAATATCATTTTGTTATATATGATTTTAATTAAAACTTTTATACAAAAAGATAAGAGCTAACAGAAAGAAAGAAAGAAAAAAGAAAAAAACCAAGAAACAGCAAAAAGTGCAAGAGAAGGAAAAAAGTTAAAGATAGAAAAGAAAAAAGGTATAAAAAGGTAGTTTCTGATACTCTTCACAGCAATATGTACAAATCAGAAGTGAAATAAAGACCACCTCTGCCCGGCTCGGGCAAGGCAGTAGGGACGATTTCAATTGGTTCGCCAAGCCAGTAGAAATCATCCCTGGTTGGCCACGCCCACACCTGCACTGCGCGTTCAGCTCCCTCTGCTCAGCTGGGCTTCGCTGCTCCTGGGCTCATCAACCTCCAGACAGATGTCAGATTCCCACCCTCCAGCACCAGTTCAGGGGCTCCTTCCCCCAGCCCCCATGGGAGAGAGAGAGGAGGGGAAAGAGAGAGAGGGAGGGATGCGGGGCATCCCAACACAGGCAGCTCTGCCAGAAAAGACATCCAGGAGGTGAGAGGGAGCCGAGACCACGCAGGGTCACATTTTGGCTCCGCATCATCATGGGCTCCAGGAGGAAGGGACCCCGGCTCCCCCATTGGGAAGCTACATTTCACTGTGATGCTGCTCAAGGCAGCAACAGCAAATGTACCGTGACAAAGAAGGAAGGCTGTTTCGCACAGCTTTTTTAGTCCCACAAACGATGGTGAGAAACACAACAGAGCTGGGCTGGGGTGAACCCCCCCAGTGGAAAAAGGGGGGTAGGAGGGAAAGAGAAAGAGAGAGAGAAAGAGAGAGGGCAAGGAAGGAGAGAGAGAGAAAGAGGGAGGGGAGGGAGGGAAAGAGAGAAAGAGGGAGGAAGGGAGGAAGAGAGGAAGGGAAAAGAGAAAGAGAAAGAGAAAGAGAGGGGAGGGAGATAAAGAGAAAGAGAAAGGGAGGGAGAGAGGGGGAAAGAGAGAAAGAGGGGGGAAGAGAAAGAGAGAGAGGGGGAGGGAGGAAAAGAGAGAAAGAGGGGGAAGAGAAAGAGAGAGAAATAGAGAGAGGGGAGGGAGGGAAAGAGAGAAAGAGAGGGGGAAGAGAAAGAGATAAAGAAAGAGGGGAGGGAGGGAAAGAGAAAGAGGGAGGAAGGGGGGAAGAGAAAGAGAGGGGGAAGAGAAAGAGAGAGAGGGGAGGGAGGGAAAGAGAGAGAAAGAGAAGGAGGGAGGGTGGCTTGGTGGGCATGGCTTGGGGGGTCATGTGACTGAGTGGGAATGGCCAACTCAATGTCACTCACAGCAAGATGCCGCCCCACCTTGCCATGAGTGACGTCGAGTTAGCCACGCCCACTCAGTCACATGAAACCCCCCCCCCAACCAAGGCACACTCACAGAACCGGTAGGGAAAAATTTTGAATTTCACCCCTGGTGCAAATATATTTTGACTTCTCTCTATCAAGTTATATCATATTACTTTTCTTTCTATAATCTATTCTGTTTAATCATCAAAACCAAATTCATATTTTCATGTTTGTGCAAAAACTCCATAGGAGGTTTATAGTCAGCAATAAATGTAGATAAAGTATTTTCTCTAGTCAAAAAAATCTATCCCTTTCAACAAAATCTGTCAACTTCACCAACCATTCCTCCAACATCAATAGTGTTGAATCTTTCTATCTCTATGCATATAGTAATCTCGCTGTAATCATATAATAAAATAATCTTCCATGGTATTTTTGACTGGTTATTCATTAAACTTAAAGGGAAAATTGTTGGCTTCAATTGAATATTGATTTTTAAAACCCTCTGTATTAAAATGTGTATTTGGATCCAAACTTTTGTTAGCCTTTTCACATGTACATCAAGTGTTAGATGCTTCACTTCATATTGTCCACATTTTCAATATATATTTGAAGTGCCTTTAGACATTCTAAATATTCTGTCTATGATATCATTGAGAACACGAGGAAAAAAGAGTTCTGGGCACTAGCCTTACCCCAATAATCTTTTTCCTGCCAGCCAATTGGAATAATATGTTGGGAGCAGTGATAAATTCTGAGATATTTTCTGAGAAAGTCAGTGGGTGAATGCCTGAACAGATGCTCACTGGAGTTTTAAGTGGGGATAAGATAACGTAATAAAGTCTTATACCAGGTTACAATAGATAGTATTTAACAGTGTTCCAAACCACAAGAGTAATCATTCTTGTTCTGAATAGTATTGCTTCTGCATAGAGCTTGAATATGACTGAATAATTAACAGCTGAGCTAACTATAGAAATCAGAATAAAGAATGTTGGAAATTGAGAGAAAGGTTTTTGATTAGACAATGGAGTTCAACTCTTCAATTATTAAAACATAGCTGAAAATAAATTTGCAGATGGTAAAGTTATTAGTCATTGTTATGGACAAAAAGAAAGATGACATTCACACAATCTTTTTTCTACTTTTCAGAAGCACATCAACATGGTGCTTTCATAAAAATGTCTGATGCATCTCCCCATCCCTATAGCTTATCCTTATTTCTCTGTTTTATTTGATATATCAACGTTTCTGGAAAGGTCACATATAAATGAATAGAAAGCACACAGAAAGTAAAGCAATCTGTTTTTACTTCTATATGATTAATATTTTGTTTTTACAAGACAATCAAACCATTGCAGTCAATTAACATCCTTGACCATGTTCTCATTTGGTTACTATACATCTTATTCCAGATGTATAGTAAATATATTACATTCTGGAAAAAGGTTAGAACTAGGAATGACCATATGCCAATTTGTCAGATGCAGACTTGCAAGCAAGATGAAATAAGCAAGATATGGGTTCAGAATTGTGAGGGTAGACCTACATGGCATGGAGAAATAATGGGATCTGATGGATAACAAAAAAAAGATTAATTCATCATCTTCTGATAGAATGCCAAATATTCAAAGCATATATGTAATCAGACACTGGAACCATAAGTGACTTCCCAATATCATTATACATCTTTCCTAGGCTCGTCTTGTTAAAACAGCTTCAATTTATGTATCAGGTATTTGGCATTAACTGTTTCCTTCTTGAAAGCTGCAGTTGGAGAAAGCTGAAGATGGCATTATGCTGAGGTGGCGCAGTGGTTAGAGTGCAGCACTGCAGGCTACTTCGGCTGACTGTTAGCTGCAGTTCAGCTGTTCAAATCTCACCGGCTCAAGGTTGACTCAGCCTTCCATCCTTCTGAGGTCGGTAAAATGAGGACCCAGATTGTTGGGGGCAATATGCTGAACTCTGTAAACTGCTTAGAGAGGGCTGTAAAACACTATGAAGCGGTATATAAGTCTAAGTGCTATTTCTATTATGTTATATTTTGTTTCTCATACCATAAAGGAATGATAAATTGCTCTGAAAGTTAATTTGGTTTTAAAATGTATTTCTCTTGAGGTCTTAATAAATTCCATTATGCTAGTTAGAATTAATTTCAGTTTCAAGGGCTGCAAGAACCAAAATGCTGAGAAGATAGAAACCAAAAGAGAGGTGTAAAGAAAAGTAGTGAGAAAAACTATGGTCAATGATGTTTCTCCACAGAGACATCCCCTACTTGATTGATTTTTCAGTAAAATAATTGATTCCATTCAACAACCATTTTCAAATGTCTCAAGAAATCCTGTAATGGGTTTCTAAATCTATTATTGTTCCCATGGGCCACCATTATTGAAATATTACCAATGATTTCAAAGTATGCAACAGGATTTTATTCTTTTGGCTGCTGTTGTTAGCTTCTTCTCTTAATGCTAAAATGCTCCAGTAGAGAGGTGCAATCCTGAATTAAACATTGAACACAATAAGCACACGCTTGGGGAACCAAATGTAATTTGTCGCCCTAGATATCATGATCTTAACTTATTCACTTCCACACTGAGCTCTAGATTTCAGCACTTTTTGGATCTTAATATCATGCCAGTTGAGCAATGGAAGGGCCAAGAGCAATCATTGCTTAGGGCAGTGATGGCAAACCTTTTTTGGCTCGGGTGCCAAAAGGGTGCACACACGCGCGATAGCATGCACACGGTTGCCCACACCCATAATGCAGTGCCCTTCCCTCATGCATGTGCACAACCTCCGCGCTCCCCCCGCGCATGCACACAGGCCTCACTGAAGCTGTGGAGCTGCCCAACTACTTACTTTCAGTGGAGCTGCCCTACTACTTACCTTCAGATAGTTGCAACCAGGCCTCCCACACCTCAGCCCATTTCTTCTGCAGCCTGCAAGGCTTTCCTGAAGGCCTCTGTAGCCGATAACAGAGCTCTGGATCGATCTGGAGCTCTGTTATCGGCTGCAGAGGCCTTCAGAAAAGCCTTGCCGGCTGCAGAAGAAATGGCCGAGGTATGGGAGGCCTGGCTACAACTATCCAAAGCCGAAAAAATTCAGGAGGCTTTCCTGAAGCCTGGGCAGAGCGAAAATGGCCGAAAAGAAGGCCGAAAATCAGCTGAGCTGACATAGGGCAACACCTCGTGTGCCCTCAGATATGGCTTCGCGTGCCACCTGTGGCACACATGCCATAGGTTTGCCATCACTGGCTTAGGGCATCAGTTGGCTTACATTTTATCCTGGAGAAATGCTATGATTATTCAATGCAAGGCAATAAAAGCAAGTAGCAAATTACAGTAACATCAAGCCACAATCATATATTATTATTATAGAGTTACAGATTTGAAAGGGGACAGTTCAATCAGAATAAAAAAATACATCATGTTCCTTACATTTTCACTAAAAAAAAGTAGGTAGCCAGTGTGAATTCACACACACACACACACACCACCCAATAGTAGCCATTTCCCAAAGGTGCGTTGACTATCTCATGTTGTATCAACATGCTTGATTTCACACATCACCGTTGATTTCATTCACAGTACAGCCTTTTCACAAGATGAAACAGAAGTCGAGCTGGCACTTTCCTGACATCCTATTGGTTACTATAAAGGGGAACATTATGAGTTAATGACTGACCTTTCCACTAATAGCACAGAAAAAGATCTTGTTTATCAACACACTTTTGCTTACAATAATGCTTTTGCCTTTATTTGCCTTTCAGTTGAAAAATTAGAATGATGTCCCGGAAATACTGTAATTATTGACTTTCTGTCATTTTCTTTTGCAAAATATTCTGAGTGGCAAAGCAAATAAACAAAGCAATGCAAAGCAAAGCAGACAGTCAATACCTTAGATGTCAATTAATATATTTTAATTATACTGAAATTACTGTAATGTATCTGATTCTTGAGAGCCAAGTCTAATCAATGAATGCAAAACATTTTGAGGTTTTCACTGAATTTCTGATCAACATTAATATCACCAGTTCCCTAATCAGATTGCTAGTACTGATGACTACATCAGGCATCGTTGTTGTCTCCACTAGGTCAAGAGGTTTCAGAATCCATTTAATACATGCATTATGATGATATTAGCATCCTTTGTATGCTCAGTCACATTATTTATTCCATCTACCACTCAATAAGTGCAGAGAACATTAACAGTCACAAAACCTCTGTGAGCCATACATTAAATAAATGGAAAACAATCAATTTCAGAAGATTATGTATGGATAGATGAGCACTTTTAATACAATTTATTATTTACATTTTCGGTAAAATAGAAAATGTGTCCAAATAAATCACCAGAAGAGAAGTTCTTTTATGGAGATGGATCACTACATTGCAAGAAATTCTAGCAAGATGGATGCTTTTAAAAATGCAGGTGGTAGAATAAGAACACAGATATTGTTTGCTGTCAAATAAGTTGATATTTCTAGGTACCCCAGGATGTTTTTCTTTTCTTCCATACACACCGTCCCAAAGAATTGGTGCCACTATTTTGTTTTCTGCCTTGCCCAACTGATAATGATGCCAACCACAAAGAATAGAGGGCTAGCAACTCTTTCGGAAGCTGTGGAATGCTTCGTTTTTCTGAAGAAAGATAATCTTCCTGATGACAGTTGATCTTTTCCATTCATCCAATCATTTTCCCCTGCACAAAGTTCAAACTCAGTTATTATTGTAACTGAGACTGATCTCCTCCTCCTCCTCCCTCTCCTTATTCTCCTAACTGTTCAGCAGTAGCTTTTAAAGCACTGCATACTATATAGCCTTACTGAAACTCACACTGTGGAAGAAGATGTATAGGGTGTCTATGGAGATTCTCAGTCATCCAGGTCATAGTTGTCCCAAAGGTGCTTTTTCAAAAGGGAACTCAATTGTGTTTTTGCTAGATGTTTCGCTGCATTTTCAAATGACAACTGGACTTTGTTTTTGCTAGATGTTTCACTTCTTATCCAAGAAGCTTCAGGTTGCCTAGGCAGACAGTTCTGTTAAATTCCACAACAACCAGCCCTACCATGCCTGGTAAGTCTTCACCCCAAACTTTCCTGAAAGCAGTCACTCACAGACCCACAAACAAAAGCTAATAAGCAACAAACCAATTTGCAGAGGCAGAGAGAAAGTTCAAAGACAAGGTGTAAGCTCACAGAATAAGGTCTAGAGTCAAGGTCCACAGGGCAAGACAAGTCCATGAGGCAAAAGCAAGTCCACAGGGCAAGGCAAATTCATGGGGCAAAGGCACAAGGCAAGGCACAGGCAGAAACATGAATCAAGGGTGAGTTTTTCCCAAAGGCAGGAGAATGCATGCCAAAACAAACAATTGTTCCTGACAAAGACAACCTCACTCAGCCTCTGCTTAAGTCAACCTAAGCCAGGTGTTCCTTGTGAGGAGGGGCTGGATGATCTTCTCCTGAGCAGCCTCACAGACTTTGAGCTTGCCTCTGTTCAACTCTCTATGCCCTTGGATCAAGTAAGGGAGGCACCACTGCCCATCTGCAGCCAATCCTCCCCCATGTCTGTGAGGAAAGGCAGACATGTCCAATCAACCACCTCCTCCACTCCCCAGGGGCTGGGACAGCATCACCCACAGCCCCTGATCTCTCCAAACATTCCAGGAGAGACATCCCATCCCTGTTGGATGGTCCCAGTTCCAACACCTCCTCAGAACCAGGATCCGATGGGGCCATGACACTTCTTCAGTTTTGAAGAAGCTTCTTGGATGAGAAGCAAAACATTTTCTAGCAAAAACAAAGAAAATCCAATTGCCTTTTGAAATAGCACCTTTGGCATGAGATGTATAGGGATATTAAAAACAATAAATAAAGAAGAGGTGACAGATTATTATGTGAATGGGGGGGGGAATCTTATATGATTTGACCTACCAGTAATGACATGCATGCTTCACTGCTCAATCCTCTGATACCTAGGCTTACAACACAAAATGTCAAGCACTTAGGCAAACAGCTGTGGTTGAGTATTCATTTAGAAAAGGGCTAAAGACGTTGCTCAGAGAAAGAAGGCAGAATTACTGAATTTTCAGTATTTTTAAATATAATTTTATTGAAGTAAAATTTAATGATAAAACAATACAAATATTAGAAAAGAAACAAGGTTGAAATGAGGAGTACTAACCTAGTTAGAGCAATGAAACGTCTGCAAGAAAACAAACAAACTCAGAGAGCACCAAGGAGCCCTCAGAAGTTTACACATTTTGACAAATACATGTTCATCATTTGTGTATATAGTTCAAGTTCGGTTTTCTGCTGCTCAATTCCAAATGTCCTATTATCTATCTTAAATCTCTCTCAATAGACAAAATCTATTTTTCCTCAGACATTCAGAAGTCTATTTTGACTTACTTTAATATATCTTACCTTACCTCATTTTTATTGTATTTTGCTGCGACTGATGCTCATGTTTTAATATGATCAACTGACTAATCAATAAAGTATTGTTGTATTGTATTGTACCTTACATTTTCTTCTAACTGTGCCTATGAAACCATTGAAAACTAAATTCTTCTGCAGTCAATTGCTCTCTTGATTTCATCTTTTATTCTCCATGTTCTAACATACAACAAGAAGACAGTTTCTTTCCTATAAAATGCTTCTTGAGCTGAGACCTATAAAGGTTTATTTCTATTCCATTGTCTCAATACAACACTTATAATGATTCTTAAAACCTACATCGATTTTAATTTTATTGTGCCATTAAAAGGCATTAGATCATGCCTTTTAATTCATTTCTCAGTGGAACCCACTCTGTCATCCAGATTAAGCAGCAGATTAGAAAGTACAATTTCAAATTAGGCAATCCCAATCCTTCTTGTTCCTTTACATGTTGACATATTTTATATTTTAACCTTGTTTTTTCAGATTTAGTTAATTCTCAACTTTACTTCCTTTCAGATATGTTCAGATGTGTTGAACATTGTCTATATATGTGAAGAATATAGAAGAAATTAAGAAATGGTGCAATATTGTTCTTATTATTTTATCATATGTTAACAGCCCCATGGATGTGCATGTATTTCTCATTCCTTGATGCTTTAGAACTGTTTCCATCTTGGAATATAACTGAGCTTTTAAAATAGAGAGAACCTCAAGGAAGTTCTAGACTGATCTGGTTACATTTGTTTGCATTATGAACCATGACTGCCATTCACGTAAAGTTTTTCTGATTACATATATACCAAATGTGTGTGTGTGTGTGTGGGTGTGTGTATCTCATTAATGGGTAATTTTTGATATTGCTCATAATTTTCATTTCATATTTTTTGTACATTCTATTGTATCAAAATTGGAAGCTAACTTACAACATCAAATAAAACAGAAACAGTAAAAATATTCCCACTGATGGGTTTTCCATAACAAATGGTATATGACAAACTTTTCACACAATCACATTATATTATTATAGCTGAAGATATTCTGTCATTAATCTCACCATGGGAATTGACGCTAAGCTGCAATGGAAAACATACTGAAGTTTTCAGGGTGAAGAAGCATTCTGCATACATTATCTAGCATAAAGTTGAATTATTATACATAATATGTCAATTCCTTTCTTATTCACTTCACAGTAAGTCATTGTTAATAGAAGGAAAATCTGCAGTCCAAAGATAATGGAATTAACATGGGCATATATAGGAAGATAAAAAGTTTAATATTAGGCAGTAATAATATCAGAATACAGAAAATATAATGATACTGGATGTCCTCAAATTCTTAAAGAACAGAATGTGGCATTTATAGTGTCAGATTTTTTAAAATCATATTTGTGGGCTTCTGTGTTTTGTCAGTGAATTGAATTTAAAGCTGAATATTTGTGGCATCTGAAATGTCTTTACATATGAAGTTGAAAGCAAAGTATTGAAACAGAGTCAAACCCAATTAGGCAATTTCAAAATGCCCATTGGGGCCATAGAATGTTACTGCTGCCATCTTGCATCAATGGATATCAGGCAACAACAGAAGTATTAAATCATTATGATTCAAAACAAAAGCAGAAATTAAGCAATATAGAATGAAGTTACCAGAGGACCAGCAGTAGGAAGGACAGTAGCTAGCTATTCTTTTAATTTTATTGTTGAAGCTCTAGGGAGAAGATGGTACTTCAAGTATTTCATGAAAATATAGCATAGATTAAAACTGTTTTAAAGAGAATCATTTCACAGTTAAGTATGGAGAACATAAATGATTTTGTTCTGAATGTATTGTGCATGTGCAAATGTAAATGTGATAAATGTGGAGAGAAAATAAAGAAAAAATTATTCAATTTTTTTTTTAAAAAAATGATTTTATTCTGATTGTATTGTGGATAATGAATACGTGACATTTTAGATTTAGATTTATTATTAGAGTTGGAAGGGACCTTGTAGGTCATCTAGTCCAACCCCCTGCTCAAGCAGGAGTCCCTACACCATTTGAGACAGATGGCAGTCCAGTCTCTCCTTGAAGGTCGCAAGTGTTGGGGCTCTCACGACCTCTGCTGGCAAGCTGTTCCACTGGTTGATCGCTCTCACTGTCAGAAAGTTTCTCCTCACTTCCAGGTTGAATCTCTCCTTGGTCAGCTTCCATCCGTTATTCCTTGTTTGGCTTTCTGGTGCAATAGAGAACAGCCTGACCCCCTCCTCTCTGTGGCATCCCCTCAAGTATTGAAACACTGCTATCATGTCACCCCTGGTCCTTCTCTTCGCCAGACTGGCCAAGCTCAGTTCCTGCAACCGCTCTTCGTATGTTTTATTTTCCAGACCCTTTATCATCCTGGTTGCTCTCCTCTGCACTTTCTCTAGGGTTTCAATGTCTTTTTTGTAGTGTGGTGACCAAAACTGGATGCAGTACTCTAGGTGTGGTCTGACCAAGGCTTTATAGAGTGGTACAAGTACCTCTCTGGTCCTTGATTGTATCCCTCTATTTATGCAGCTCAGGACTGTATTGGCCTTTTTGGCTGCTGCTGCACACTGCTGGCTCATATTTAGTTGGCTGTCTACCAGGACTCCGAGATCCCTTTCGCAATCGCTGCTATTGAGTGTGGTTTCGCCTAGTTTGTATATGTATTTTTGATTCTTCTTGCCTAGGTGCAGAATTTTACTTTTCTCTGTGTTAAATTTCATTTTATTGGTTTGGGCCCAGTGTTCGAGTCTGTCGAGGTCCCTCTGGATTTTGAGTCTGTCCTCTGGGGTGTTTGCTACTCCCGCCAGCTTGGTGTCATCTGCAAATTTGGTTAGTTCTCCTGCTATTCCCTCATCTAGGTCATTTATAAAGATATTGAAGAGTACTGGGCCTAGGACGGAACCTTGTGGTACCCCACTGCTTACTTCTCTCCATGTGGACTTAGAGCCATTGAGGACTACTCGCTGGGTACGGTTGGTCAGCCAATTGTTAATCCATCTGGTTGTGTAGCTGTCTATCCCGCTTTTTTCTAGCTTATGAAGGAGTAGGTTGTGGTCTACTTTGTCAAATGCTTTGCTAAAGTCCAGGTATATTATGTCTACTGCATTACGCTGGTCTACTAATTTGGTCACAGTGTTGAAGAATGAAATGAGGTTGGTTTGGCATGACTTGTTCTTAACAAATCCGTGTTGACTGTTGGTTATTGCTTGGTTTGTTTTTAGATGATGTGAGATCTGGTTTTTAATTATTTTTTCCAGTATTTTCCCAGGTATTGATGTTAGGCTGATTGGTCTGTAGTTTCCTGGGTCTGTTTTTTTACCTTTTTTGAAGATGGGGACCACATCAGCTCTTTTCCAGTCCTCGGGTAGTTCCCCTGTGTTCCAGGATTTGTGGAAGATGTGGTGCAGTGGTTCTGAAATGACTTCTGCTAGTTCTTTTAGGACTCTGGGATGTAATCCGTCTGGTCCTGGTGCTTTGTATTCGTTAAGTTCAGATAGGTGATCTCTTACTGTATTTTTGCTTAGGTTGAGTCTTGCTTCGAATCTGTTTTTTATATTTGTGTTGCTGGGTAGTTGAGCTGCAGTTTCCTTTTGTGTGAAGACTGATGCGAAGAATGTGTTCAGTAGCTCTGCTTTGTCTGTGTTGTCTGTTACTTCTTTGCCGTCTTCTCTCTTTAGTGGACCAACTGTTTCTTTGATTTTTTTCTTGTTGTTAATGTGTTGGAAGAAGCTTTTTTTGTTGTCTTTGACTTTTGTTGCGAGTCTTTGTTCATTCTGGGCCTTTGCTGTCCTGATTGTTTCTTTACAGATTCTAGCTGTCTGTTGGTACTCTGCCTTGGTTATGTGCCCCTCTTTCCATTTTTTGTATTTATCTTTTTTTTCATTCAGTTTATCGGTGAGATTTTTGTTTAGCCATGCTGGTTTCCTTTTGGATTTCTTGTTTTTCTTCCTCATCGGTATTGTGGTGTTCTGGGCTTTTATGATCGTGTTTTTCAGGATCTCCCAGGCTTCTTGAGTTGTTTTACCCTTTAGTACTTTCATCCAAGAGATCTTTCCCAGGTTTTCTCTGAATTTATTGAAGTCAGCTTTTTTAAAGTCTGGGATATAGGTGTTGTTATGTTCAGTTATTTGTGTTTGCGTTATGGTGAATTTTAGTATTACGTGGTCACTCTCGCCCAGTGTTCCCGCAGCTTCGACTCCTTCTATTGTTTCTTCTCTGTTTGTAAGTATTAGATCCAGTATGGCTGCCCCTCTAGTTCCCTCCTCCACTTTTTGGACAATGAAGTTGTCGGCTAGGCTGGTTAGGAATCTGTTAGATTTCTCACTTGGTGCTGAGTTGGTTTTCCAGTTGATGTCCGGGTAGTTGAAGTCTCCCATTATTACAATGCTATTTTTCTTGCATATGTTCTTTAGCTGGTTGGTAAAAAGGGTGTCCATTGTTTGGTACATTTGGTACATTTGGTACATTGTTTGGTACATTTGGTACATTTGATTGATTGAATGATTATATGCCATGAAGGAAGGAAGGAGGAAGGAAGGAAGGAAGGAAGGAAATCGCTGAAACATAACCTATTTCTCATCACTAGAATTGTTCCTTGTGATTAGGAGTTCCAAAAAAAATTTGTTTAATGGGTCCATGGCCTGAGAAAAGTGAACTGCCCTGCTTTAATAGATCATGACTGATACTCTTCTATTCTTATTTGCATCAAGGAGGGAGTGCTATGTAAGATGATGACCAGCTATATAAATTTGATTGATAAAATAAATAAAATAGATAAAATAATAAAATAAAATAAATTTCTTCCCTCTCTGCTGGCTATCCCTAGCTAGTCGATTGCACCCTAGTTTTCTGCTAGCATTCATGAATTGTTAAGAAATGTATCAAAAATAAGCCACATAGCAGAATGCTGTTGGTGAAATCATTGACATGACTGCATTGAGTGCAATTCCAGCTCTTCTCTGGGGAACACAAACAAACAAAACAGCTGACTCTTGGAAAAGATACAAAATTGAATGACTAATAATGCTAAGTGAAGCAGATCGATGCCACTGTGAAGAATTATTCAAATAACTGAGTTGAGAGATATTTTGTGGAAATTTTTGAGATCCTGATCTAAGGACCCAAATTAAAATATGTTTTTATATTAAAATAATAATAAGCTATTCTGGCTTTTTCCTCATATAGTACATTCCCATGCATAATTCAGAAGATCAAGAAGGGTAAATAGTTCTTCCGTTTGCCCTGTCCTTTTTAACATCTACATCAGGGGTGTCAAACTCACATCATCACGGCATTGTCACGTGATGTATCGTGACTTTTCCCCCCTTTGCTAAACTGGGTGTGGCCAGTGCATGATGCATCTGGCCCGTGGGCCGCGAGTTTGACACCCCTGATCTACATGAAACTGCTTGGAAAGGTCATCCTGCAATTTGGGGTGACATACTATTAACATGCAGTTGAAACACATTTTTAATCTCTTTTCATATCAAATGAAGTATGGGGTAGACCCAGTGTTTGGTGGCATTCAGAGTCAGATCAGGAAGGAAAGATTCAGACTCAACCCAGAGAAGATAGAGTGATTATACATTCAGAAGCCGCTGGTATGTTACCATTGTTGATTCTTTGCAGGCCTGCAATCTGATCATTCCCATGGCTCCTGCTTGAGTAGCAAGTAGAGGATATGGCCAGAAGGACTTGTGCCCAGTTTAACTGTATTGCTAACTATGGTCTAATCTAGATCAAGGGCACTGAAAATGGTCAGCTTACATCCTTATCATCTCCCATATAAATTACTTTAATTATAATTACAGAATTCATACAATCTGCTAAACCACACCGAATCAAACTCACATTATGGTTTGGTGTGTTGATTAAACTGAGCCAATATTAAAAAAAAACCCAGTCATAGAAGTTTATTAAATTATTTACTAAGGACTTTAATAAATAATTTAAGATGATTAAGATGAAAGACAGGCAGGAAGATATTCTATGAGTGATTACATTTTTTGTAAAGCCTTAAGTTTTATATCTTTTATGTAGGCTTTAAATGCATTAAATAGACATATTTCTTCACTTTTTAAAACAGTCATAATAAGTATCTAATATAGTTCTAGAATAAATATGTTGTCAAATGTAATATTTTAGTCCTTATTTTAAATGGTAAACTAAAATGCCTCTTTTCTTTGTATTTCCAAGAGGTGGAAAATTAAAAGAGAAACAAAAATCCTCTTGATAATTCTACATAATACATACACTAGATAAAGGAAATAAAATTTATTAGATGTAGTATACCTGTGGGATTTCCCCCTCTTGCTATTATCTAGCTCTGTAGATTACTTTTACTGTAAAATTAAAGTACTTCCTAGTATTCAAATAACAGACACTTTCCTGTTGATGCTATAGATTGGTTCTCATGGTGTAAAGAAATAAAATGACAAGGATTTATTGAATATTGATGTAAAGAGCTAATTATGATATAATATCCACTGAAAAGAAATCCCAGTGCAATATTCTGTCCTTATTCTAGGCTCTAATTCTATGCCTGCAGAACCTGTCAAGTTTCTTTTTTTATTAGAAAGATCTTTGGATCTTTTCTTTTCAAAGCTTGCAGAAATTTCCCTAACTCTTATCTGCCCACTTCTGATATTCTAGCAATAGGAAAAGTTTTTCTTTTTTTTAATAGTGGGCAATTAGGGCCCAGCATGATTGTTAAGACTTTGGATTATTTCAGTCCAACATTTGCAGGAAATTTTATGTCAGTTATGTAAAAAAAAGTAAAGATTCCCTCAGGTCAATCTCAACTCCTGTGTCTTGCATAGATGCTTCTCTCCAGTTGTCTTGAGAATGATATGGAAATAATTTACTATTACATCTTTTTAGCATATTTCCATCAAGGTTCCTGCCCTGATACTTCCTGATGGGTTCTCATCTAAATATGTAGTAACTAGGTCCTTTCTTGATTAGCTCATTTTAGTATCAACTTGAATATTACCCTCACCATAAATAATTTTTCTTCTATTGTTTTCTATCTGTTTTCATATAATAGCAAGAAGTAAAGGAGAACAATTCATCAATAGAACATAGAATAATAGAGTTGGAAGAGGCCTTGGAGGTCTTCTAGTCCAACCCCCTGCTTGAGGAAGAGATCTTATACCATTTCAGACAAGTGGCTGTCCAGTCTCTTCTTAAAAACCTCCCGCAATGGGGCACCCACAACTTCGGAAGGCAAGGCATTCCACTGGTTAATTGTTCTCACGATTAGGAAATTTCTCCTTAATCCTAGGTTGGGTCTCTCCCTGATTAGTTTCCATCCATTGTTTCTTGTCTTGCCTTCTGGCTATATCAAACTGCACAATGATTGGTTAAAGGAATTATATGAAGGGGAAGAATCAGAAGTTTATCTATAGAAATTAACAGTAAACAACAGTGTGCAGTTCCTTCACTCTTCAACTCATGTTTGTGATTTTGGATCTCTAGCTGCTATTGGAGATTTCACTGATTTGCACTTCTAGAGCTCCTTACTGCAATCTACCATATTGTACTCATAGAGCAGGGCTGAAGTGTCAAACTCCTGGCCCAGGGGCAGAATGCATAATGTGCTGGCCATGCCCATGCCCGGTTTAGCGAAGGGGGAAAAGGTCCCGATATATCACGTGACGCCGCCGTGATGATGTGAGTTTGACACCCTTGTCATAGAGACATCTTTCCTCTGATGTCACTAACACAGAGGGAAGGAATTACAATGTGGAGAATTCATGAGTTGGTTTTATAGTAATGTGTTTTATGAACTAATGTCAAATGGTACATTTGATGAGTAACAGACTGCAGCATCTAAGAACTATGTGTGAATTCACTAAGAACTCTGGGATCCACAATGACTCAGCAGAAGTTTGCAACTTCTCCTTGAAGTAAAACTTTAGCTCAATAGGTTCCGTCATGGCAGTGCATCTATGGCAAAGTTGAGAAAATTGGAACTATTAAAATAAATATTTAAGACATTTCCTGCCAGGGTCCCCATTGGGTAGTAACAAATAAAAAGGACTCAATATTTCACTCTGTCTTTTCTTAACTTCCAGAAATCCATTTCATTCTATCTTTGTCAATATGTTCAGCAGAGCTTCAAATTGCAGTTGGTCAGCAGCAGATAAAAGTCTGATACATATAGGAAAACTGGCAAGCATATATAATTTACTGGAATGCAGTTAATTAGTCAGCTTCAATAAAGAAAAGGATCTTAATGATCTTCCATCAACATTTTCTCCTTTTCACTGAGCCTGCAGTTAATAGTCCTCATGAAAAAAGTGTAGTTAAGACAGATAAGAGATTTAAAGAATAAAGCAAATAACTTCCAGAAAACAATTTTAGACAAATGCAATCCCTTGAATGTAAGAAAGGTAGTCAGCCAACTGATCAATACATATGTATCTGTTTCTCAGTGTGAGAAATGAAATTATTTTAGTTAAAAATGACATGTAACAAGAACCATAGTGTAACCATTTTGAATGATTTTGTAATGAAATAATGATGTGTGACAAAATGTAATATGTCAGCTTATTTTCACTTTTCTCAGAATAACAGGAAATGTTTTGACCAATTTTGTGGGAACAGAGAGAGAACATGCTTGTTTTTCTCCTTTGTTATGAAGGGGATTAGCTAATGGGAATGTGCAGGTTCACACAGAAAGAGAGGAAGTGTGGAGCTGTCAGGATGATGAATATGTTCTGGGTTTTTCCTATGTTGTAAATATTGTGTTAGGATGTTACATAATGGAGGTTGGACGATATGACGATATGATGGGAGGATGATGGGAGGAGTAAGGTGGAGTCATGTTCATTATAAATCTATGTTTCAGGATAATGGCCTTTGTCTCTATTTTGTGTCATGGATGACCATGTAGGGACCCTTTGATCAAAGTGTAATTAAACTGTTTATATTGTACATAATTCTGGATTCCTGTTTAATTATTTTTCTCACAATTGGCGCCCAACGTGGGGCCTGGACGTTCTTTCTGGATTTGGGAAATACCTTGACCGGGAATGCGCGCACACGCCCTATCTTTGGGTGACCGGGGTGAGGGTTTCGCTTATCCGGGGGAATTTGCTCCTCAAACGGACTGAGACTGCAGGATCCAGTGACAATATAAACAGCCCCGAGTGAATGAAGGCCGGCCGGCAACAACTACTTGGCTTAGGTGAGTAATGAGACACGGGGTGTTTCTGTTTAGACTCCTTAAGTGGATTCCTTGAATAGAGGGTGATGTGTTTACTTAGGTTGTAAGTAAATACGAGAGGCACTGGGAGATTGATCGTCTCTGTGTTATGTGCTAGTCCCTATGTACAAGGGACGTCTATTAGAATATTCAGGAGGAATATTCATATTCAGGAGGAATCGAAGAGAACAAGTCTCGGGGGGGAAAATGGGGCCCGGTTAACTAGAAATGCTAGCGGAAGGAATGAAATTCCTTTGAATCCCTTTGATCTCCTACATTGGAGAAGCTGTGAATGCAGTGGAATGGGGGGTAGGCTAAACTAAGTTGTTATGCCTGAAAGTTGTGCTTGAATATGGCCATGGTTGTCATTGGAATGAGTGTGGAAACTCTAAACCATATTGTTTTAAAGAGTGTGCTTGGCAAGACAAAGTGTAAAGCTTAACTGCTGTATGTTCGTTCCAGTTTGTTTGGATGACCTTTCTCTCTATCTTTGGTAATATGGAATGTGACCCTTTCATGTATGTTTGGTGTCTTTGAATTCCTTCAAGACAGAGTGCCAAATGGCTTGATGGCTGCTGGGGAATTCAGTTACATTTGTTAATGTGTTTATGTGTTGTTGTTTTTCTTTGCCTTTCTGTCTTAAGGGACTATAAATTAATGGTGATTGTACCTGAAAGATAACACAGATGTTAGGAATTATTTTGCAGGCAGGACAGTATTTGTACATGGCACTGGCGGGGTGTGAAACATATTGAGGTTTCAGAATATTCTGATATGTTAGTTTATAGATATTGTTTAGGGTGCTGGAAATGTTCAGCCGATCTGAAAGATGTTCTGATATTGCAGGTAAAGAATAGAATCAAGGGGTTGTTGGTTTTTGTTTGCAGATAAAGATTTTTTCTTTGGAAGGTTTAGGACATTAGGGAATAGGCTTGTCCTTGGAGCTTTGGGAAATGGGCTGTGGTTAGGGCCCAAAATCAAATTTTTGATTTACAAACCTTAAAGCCATTTCCCACTGCTTGTAAGTTCAAGTTCAAGATGCTACAAGATGCAAGGGGCATTAACTCCCTGATAGATCAGTTGATGGGGAGGAAGATTTTTTTTTTATGTTAGTTTGCACAAAAGTTTTTTTTTTAATTCAATGGAAGTGAGAGTTTTCAAACGGAGGTGGTCTGGAGACCTGTAATTGTGTGTTTGCGAACATGGGGATGTTTGTAAACATTTGCTTGTTTACAAGGGGATGAGAGAGATCTCCTTCACTAATTATAGTAAGTAACAAGGATTTGTACTTGGAAAGTATTTGACAGAAAATACTGATTGGAGAGACATTCTATGAAGAATGTGAAGAGAGGTGTTTGGCAGTTAGAAGTTAGAAGAGTTAGTTGTGCATTTATTTGTGAGTTTCTGTGTTGAAACGATGTTGAAGAGAATGGCTTATTCTGAATTGAGTATTCAGCTGTGTGAGGGTGCGAGAGAGAGAAGAGGGGGGGAAGCGGCTTGCTTTTTTTCCCTTTTACACATTTTTTTCCCCAGAGTCTGCAGAGAGAGAGGAGGGGCAGAAGGGGGAATTTGCGGAAGTTGATGTTTTCCACAGATGTCCTGCTCTGAGAGCTCTGCGTTTGAAGAAGTTGTTGAGTTAATGCACTGCTGATTGTGAATAGGTGGGAGATACTGACAAGGTTGAATTCTTATATGAGAAGTGGTCAGAAGTAGAACCATGGAGGTGAGATGTGAGATGTAGAGATAAGTAAGTGGAGTTGAAGAAAGTTAAGTTGATATGAGTTTGCCTGATTTGGGGAAGTCTTTTGTTTGTTTGTTTGAAATAGTTCACATTAGAAAAAAAAAAAAGAGCTGGTAAGTTGATAGACCCTGTGGTGAGAGGGTGATTTTATCTTAGGATAGTTTAGTACTGCTTTCTGATTTTTATCAGGAGAAGGGAAGGATTGGAAAAATGTAGAGCATGATGTGTAGACGTAAGGGATCTACAAATGCGAATGCGTAAGCCTATGGAGGCTATTGTTTTTTTTTGTTTGTTTGGTTTTGTTTATTGATGGTTCATCCCGAGAGGGGGATAAAAGAAGGGAAATTGGATATGCAGTGAGTAATAGGTTGCTGTCTGAATGGTCAGCAGCGTGTTTGTTTTGTTACAAGCGTTAAGATGTTGGCAAATGAAGTGGGTAATATTTATGCCTATGGTATTTGGAATACCTTTGAGAGGATTTGGATGGAACGGGGTTTGATTCCAGGCAGGGAAAGAAGCTAGGATGAATAGGATCTGGCAGAGACCAGCGTGGCTGGCTGGCACATGAGGAGAGATCCTCGAGGTTGATTGTGGCTAGCGAATAAGGCTGTAAGAAGCGGCAAGAATGGGAAAGGAAGTAGAGATAATGGTAAATACAATTCCTATTTTGGAATGGGATGTCAAGCCTAAGTTTAGAAGGTGTGGAAATAGTAGATATGAGATGGATTTCAAATGGTGAATGAACCTATTATGAGAAACATTCTTGAGCATGAGGGAACCCATTGGGGTACACAAGCATTGACTGGCATTATGAAAAGAAAGAATGTATGCAGAGGAATGTGTGTAATCGCACTGCAGATATTGGGGAAATGTATACATTGCATTAGATAAACAAAAAAGAGCATGAGGATGCAAGTGACTGGGGGAAAGTGAATGGCTGTTTGGCCATTCCAATGAATCCAGGTGGGATGCCAGCTGTGGGGATATTGAGAAATCTGCTGGTGATAGTGGTTCATTTAAATGGTTGGGTGGAAGTATTTCCATGAGGATTTCCATGAGGAATGGTAAATGCTCAGATGCTAGAATGAAATATTGGAGCAGATTGTTCCAAGAAATGGGTTGGAGAAAACTATTGAAAGTGATAGAGGTACGCATTGTCTAGCCCAGGTAGTGTAATAGGTAATAGACCAATTAGGTATTAATTGGCAATTACATTTATCATTTTGTCCGATTTTGTTTGGCAAAGTTCGGAAAATGATTCAAATTTTGAAAAACACCTTACAGAAGTTAATTTTAGAATTGCCGCTACCTTGAATGAAATGTTTACCTTTAGCAATATTGCTTATTAAGATAAATATAAGAAAAGACATTAGAATTTTATTATAAGAAATGATGTTTGGTATTTCTTATACTAGAAATGTGGGAATGTCACAGATAAAATGCGAAGCTGTTTGTTTTTGAAAAAATATACAGGAACTGTCCCAGTGTTTTTCTCTTTTAAGGTTCGGAGGACTATTGGCACAGATTCCTTCCCTTGATTTTCAAATACGTGACTTTAAGAGCGGTGACTGCGTCCTGATTAAAGCTCTAAAGAGACATGAACTAAAGCTAATGTGAGAAGGACTGTTCCAAGTGCTGTTGACTACCGAGTTGACTACCGAGTCGGGATGAGCGGACTAAAGAGACAGGCTGAGTCCATTGTTCATGTGTGGAAGGACTGGGGACTACACCCCATGGATGGACAGTGACTGCTAAGACAATAGATCCTTTTGCATTGACTTTTAGAACTAATTGATAGCACTTTGGGAGGTTGAGTTGCTTATTTGGTTGGGGGTAATAAACTTTTGTATTGTGTTATTGTTTTCTATAGGGAAGAGACATAGTAGGGTGGTATGGTTACATGTTGTGAAAGTATGTGGATGAAAGTCCCTGGAGTGATTGCATTGAAGTTTGAGTTTGTATTACATTACATATACATACACAGGGGGGCCAGTCCACTGGAAGCATGAATTCGACAGTAGGGGTGATTATTGTCTTCTGGGGAATACGGACGTATCTTTAAGTAGGGATGGAAACGTTTGCTGTGTTGCTGTGTTATTTTATAATGTGGCAGCAGTTGGGTTTCCATGCTGAACTTGAACAACGATTCTCCCAGATACATAAATCACTGACACTGATTGAGCCGGAAATTGGAGGCTGGAATTTGTATTAGATCTACCTTTAGTGGTGACATATCAAAGGAGTAACCATACATATGAGATAGCTGTTCATAATAGAGATGTGTCCAATAGGATGGAAGCTGTACATAGTCATTGCTATGAGAGATGTGGCAATTATACACCTTCCTATAAGAGGAAGGATTGATTTTACTATATGGAGAAATAAAAGCCCCATCCAAGCTTATGTTTTTATATGACAATATGGCATTGTCAGGTCTGCTATTTGGTTGAAGGGTAGATGTACAATTAGAAAACGCCACTTAGATACATATGACATGTGAGAGAAGCCTATGAAGAAGGAAGAGGAAATATTTTCCTGATGACAGTGGCTTTGAATACTATATTCTTTTGTGTGAAAGGAGAGACAACGGTCTCGGATATCATATCTATATATATTGTGGGTGTACTAGTTCCTGGGAAGTTTTTGTTTGAAGATGGAATGATTGTTATGGAACATAACATCTATGATCTATCAAAAGTGATTACTTTGCTTGGTCAGTGAATGAGTGAGTGAAGCCCAGTGAATGGACTAATTAGAAGAAGCTGGTACTTTGAGGTGAAGAACATTTTGCCAGACTGTGATTGTGTAATATGGATAAGTATAAACAAGAATGTGTTTACTTGAACTGAGAGTGAAGAGATGGATCATTAGGATAGGTGCTATACCTACCTGAAGGATTGTTTTTGTTTTATAGCTTATATGCTTATGCAGTTATTCTTGCTAATGCAGTGGGAGGATCTTATCCTATAAGATGCCTGAACACAGGTTTATTGTTTTTACTGATGAATGCTACACTGCATCATAGTACTTGCATACCAGCAAGAAGACCATGATTGGAAAGGTGGTGAAAAATACACAACAGGTGAGACACATGATCAGAAACCTGGACATGAAGAAACATCTAAGAAAGCAGGTGAACCTCACCTGGCAATATATAATTTGCATATTATATATATATATACAAAGATCTATATCTCTAGTGCAGTATAAGACAACTGAATATGCTGCCAAAAGGAGTTATAGGGGTAAAAGGTACATAAAGAATGCATATGATGCTGGAGGTAGTGATGAAGTGGTGATATTATCTGATGTAGAAGTTCGACTTCTAGGCATATTTCCTTGGTTTGCAACACGATAGAATCATAAGCAGATAGGACTTGCTTGTGCTTTGGCAAAAAGTATTAATGAAACTTCGTCTGCCATAGCAGCTCTGGCTAATGGGGGAGATAAGGAAGTCTTTATTAAGGATGGGCCATGGTTACGTGGAATTCGTAAGGATTATGCTGCTTTGGTACAGGACATAAATCACATTTAAGAGCTTTGCTACCACCTACAACATAAAACTGAGAATTCTGCATTCCATGGGATATGGAATGTATTAACTCTTGCTTGTGGAGTTTTGCATGGTTGAAAACCATATGTGGGCACTATAATCATTATAGTTATATCTTGTGTCTGTATTAGATGTACTGTATGCCTGTATGTGTGTGAAGTGTTGTAAGTCTTGTTGTAAGATGGGACGCCTTAAGGAGTTGGGGATGTGGGCCCTAACTACGAAGGATGTGCGTATTGTTACAAAAATAAGAAGCTGATCAATTAGGATCAATAGTAAGTATTGATCAAAAGTGAAAGGGTGGATTGTGAGAAATGAAATTATTTTAGTTAAAAATGACATGTAACAAGAACCATAGTGTAACCATTTTGAATGATTTTGTAATGAAATAATGATGTGTGACAAAATGTAATATGTCAGCTTATTTTCACTTTTCTCAGAATAACAGGAAATGTTTTGACCAATTTTGTGGGAACAGAGAGAGAACATGCTTGTTTTTCTCCTTTGTTATGAAGGGGATTAGCTAATGGGAATGTGCAGGTTCACACAGAAAGAGAGGAAGTGTGGAGCTGTCAGGATGATGAATATGTTCTGGGTTTTTCCTATGTTGTAAATATTGTGTTAGGATGTTACATAATGGAGGTTGGACGATATGACGATATGATGGGAGGATGATGGGAGGAGTAAGGTGGAGTCATGTTCATTATAAATCTATGTTTCAGGATAATGGCCTTTGTCTCTATTTTGTGTCATGGATGACCATGTAGGGACCCTTTGATCAAAGTGTAATTAAACTGTTTATATTGTACATAATTCTGGATTCCTGTTTAATTATTTTTCTCACACTCAGAATTGTTCATTTTGTTTTAAGTAATAGATTTTATTTACCGTATTTTTGGAGTATAAGACGCACCTTTTTACTCCCCAAAAGAGGGTCAAAAACTGGGTGCGTCTTATACTCCAAATGTAGCCCCACCCACCTGCTCCACGCGTCTCATTTTTGGGTGGTTCCAGGCGGGGATCCTCACTTCCACATGGAGACAGATTTTGGGGCATTTTCTTCCCTGATTCCCTGATGCAATTCGCAGAGCCACACACCCAAATGAAAACACGGGTGGTGGTGGTGGTTTTAGCTCGGTTCCAAGTGCTGCCGAGACAAAAAATGTGATCCTCCCTTTTTTGTAATGGGGAGGAAAGTGTTTTCGGGCAGCAGACCCACGATCCCCTTCCCGATTCCAAAAACGGGGTGTGCAGAGGCAAAAAACGTGCATCGTGTTTCAGGCAGCGGCCAGTTCCAGCCAGCACTGCCACCTGAAAATGCTTTCCTCCTCGATTCCCTCGATTCCCCGATGCACATTGCAGAGCCGCGCGGCCTCCTCCTTCTCCGCAGACTTCTCTTTCCTCCTGGCCAGATCCACCACCTGAAACATGCTGTTCCAGGCAACAGGGATTGGCAAAAACAAGCATCATGTTTTCAGTCTCGGCAGCACTTGGAACCGGCCGAGAACCTCACTTACCCCTGCCCTAACAGAACATTGCATATGTAATACAGTTTACAGAAAATATCTAAAAAACTGTAATCAGTATGATTAATATATGCATTATTTGGATGCATTTTCCAAATTTACAAAACAAATATATATATAGGGACTGAGCTTTGTAGAAAACAAAAATGACAAATGATTTATGTTTATTTCATGTCTAATTACACACCAATCAACTTCTAAAAATCATGGTCCAACTTTTTTCCAGGATTGGAATTAAGTGGATTAAATGCATATATTAGATGCAATATATGGGAGCCTTAACTATATCTAATTTGTTGATGATGTTAATAAAAAGCTAAAAATTGTAACTGATGTGGAGAGCTGATGTGCAAGATTCTTTAAAGTTTAGGCCATTAAAAAGGCTTTATTCATACAGTATGTGCTTTTTGAGGAATTCTATAAAAACGATTTATGTTATAGAATAATCTCTCTCAGAAGTGAGTTGTTCCCGGTTTGGACCGGTTCTATAGAACCGGTAGTGGGAATTTTCCCCTTCTCGCTGAACCAGGAGCGATTGCTGGCTGGCCACGCCCCCCAAACCGGCTCTCTTGGCGGCGCCATTTTGTTTTTTGCTTCTGCGCATGTGCAGAAGCTAGGTTTTTGGCACTGCACCTGCACGGCGAGGCCAAGTGGTGCATAACATGCGCACGCCCACATGGCGCAGGAGGGAGCAAACAGGCAGCGAAGAAAGTTAGAACCCACCCCTGATCTCTCTCTGCTTGGAAGTTCCAGATGTGTAGTTCTACAATCCTCGTCATGTCCAAAAGACCCACCCATCATCTCTGGAGATGATGATGGAAGATCCGGCACTTGAGAGGATCTTAAACACTTAAACACTTATTGTATTTAAGTGTTTAAGATCCTCTCAAGTGCTGGTTTGCTGTAGAATACATCATTGTTCACTGCAATTTAGAATGGGTAATGATCAGCCTTGCTAGATACCATCACACATAATTCCAAGTCAACACGCATAATATTGTGCTGTATGAATCACCATCTTTCTGTTCTGACACTTGTATTTTATTGTACCTCTGTTCAACTACTAATAACCAAAAGTATAATTGGAAAATGTAGGTTACTGACATTTATCTAACACTGTAATGTTAAATGACATGAAAACTACTTCAGCAAGGCAAAGGAAAGAGGGGATAAAGCTACCTACGTTGATGGATGCTACAGAAAATATTTTTTTTTAGTGATGGGAGTATTAGCTAACTGAGTAGGTCAGCCAAAGGTCTGCTATCCCTAAGGGTTTAAAGCATTGCTTGATATCTATTTTTGATAATTAGTTATATCATGATAATAACATACAGTTAGATAACAACACAGTCAGTTATAACACTCAAGCAAAAAAAAAAAAATGAAAAATGTTTTATTTTCCTATCCAGGCTTGATAAATATATAATCTTGGTATTTTTTTTTTCATTCTCTAATTAAAATGTTAAAATGATTTTTAAATTGCCATCAATGCATATGTTCATTCAGATAATCTTTGAGGATAAATGTGTTTTAGGAAGAGTAGATTATCTAATGCACAAATAATGCATTAGACCATGCATCTTATCGTAGTGGTATTATTTCCCATACTTTCTAAGCAACAACAACATTTACCTGTCTAAACATTAGGCTACAATGAAAGAATTACAGGCTGTCACATGAACTTTCATGCTTTAGTGGTCTATGTGGGATGCTTAAAGGTTCGTTGCTAATATAGTAACTTTAAAATGTGGAACATGATGAAATAATGATTAATAGAAGAAAGTTATGGCAGAAGCTTAAACTCAACATGTAAGTATTTATAGGCCTAAGCGGCACTTCAGATTCTAAAGGGAAAAGGCATTGTGAGGCCCTTACATACCACTTGACTGCAATCCCTTGAAGCAGCATCTGTGCCCGGCTGCTTTCCACAGCTGCAGTGTGTGCTCACTCCCATACTCTGAAGCACATTTTACTCCTTCTGAGCTGAACCATTGTACAAACCAAATTATTTATTTATTACAGTTTTTTATATCTCTACTCCTGAAGGGGAAAAAAAGCCTGCCAAAGGAGGTTGCAAGAAATAGAAACACTTGCAAGTACTGTAGAATAATAATAAATATAAACAGAAGTATAATACATATAATTTAAAAACAAATCTCAAAGTTCCAAGAGACTAACAGCCTTCCTATAGGGCAGTTGATGAAAGTGATCCAGTGGGGAAGGGGAGGAAAGTGTCCAGTTGTGCAAAATTCTGGTGGCAGCCACCTGTCTTTCTCCCTCTCCCTCTTCCCAATAGAACTTCATGGGAACTTTGATACAGAGCAGTGTTTCTCAACCTTGGCAACTGGAAGTCATGTAGATTTCAACTCCAGGCTGGCTGGGGAACTCTGGGAATTGAAGTCCATACATCTTCAAGTTGCCGAAGTTGAGGAACACTGATATAGATAATGAAGAATGCTGGCACATTGAAAAGGATTTGGTACTGGCCGTTCACTTGGGAATAATTCAGAATAACAGAATTGGAAGGAACCTTGGAGGTCTTCTAGTCCAATCCCCTGCCCAAGCAGAAAACCCTACAACATTTCAGACAAGTGGTTGTCCAAACTCTTCTTAAAAACCTTCAGTGTTGGAGTACCCATAATTTCTGGAGGCAAATTTTTCCATTGATTAATTGTTCTAACTGTCAGGAAATTTCTCCTTAGTTCTAAGTTGGTTCTCTCCTTGATTATTTTTATTTTTATTTATTTATTTATTTGTCAAACATGTATAGGATAGTAGTAGTTTGTATAAACATAAGTAAAAAGTAACAGTAAAAGAGGACAATAGGACAGTAGGACAGGGATGGTAGGCACAGTGGTGCGCTTATGCACGCCCCTTACAGACCTCTTAGAAATGGGGAGAGGTCGACTGTAGATAGTCTAAGGTTAAAGTTTTTGGGGTTTGGGGAAGAAACCACAGAGTCAGGTAGTGCATTCCAGGCATTGATCACTCTGTTGCTGAAGTCGTATTTTCTGCAGTCGAGTTTGGAGCAGTTTACATTTAGTTTGAATCTATTACGTGCTCGTGTATTGCTGCGGTTGTAGTTAGTTTCCATCCATTGTTTCTTGTTTTGCCCTCTGGTTATCTATGGCTATCTCAAACTGTACAATGATCGGTGAAAGGAATTATATGAAGGGGCAGAATCACAAGTTTATGTGTAGAAATGAACACCAAATAACAGTGTGCAGTTCCTTGCCCTGCCTTCAGGAGCTTTGACGAATAGGTTGACCCCTCTTCTTTGTGGCAGCCCCTTAGGTATTGGAACACTGCTATCTTGTCATCCCTAGTCCTTCTTTTCATTAAACTAGACATATCCAATTCCTGCAACTATTCTTCATATGTTTTGGCCTCCATTCGCCTAACCATCTTTGTTGATTATTAGATTTGAGATTTGTTGATGAAATCAGATTTGAGAATAAGAGCTGATGAATAGAGGCTGGGATCTTCTAATATTTAAGGAGCTGCTTAATCCCCGGCTGCTGGAACAGTGTTCTATGATAGTTCAATAATGTATGACTTCTACCTTGCTTTAAAATGTGAAAATCCTTTGAAACCTCAGTGGTTGCCATCTTTCACAACTGTGAAAATCAAAACTGAATTCTTATTCTTTATTCCTGCAAACTAGTTTGGTTTCCTGTTTTCAATAGCCAAAGATGTTCATATTAGTAATAGTAAAGAAATATATTTAATATACTGATATTTCCATACAGATATATACAAGGGAGGTAAATGATTGTATGTATTACAAGTAAACCACAGAATGTTTGGGCTTTATGTGCCCCGCTATTACTAATGCACCCATCTTTGAGGTCTAAATAAAATAAAAGAACATTAGCTAATTAAAGAATTGACAAAACATAAAATATTCCAAAGTAGAACTAAAATCAGAAAACAGTCAAATGACAGGATTTTAAATTAAATTAAATTAAATTAAATTTATGTATGCTTCCACACAAAGCAATATGGTATTAAGGAATATTAATAGTATTCATACATATACAATCACTAATGAGGAATAATTAGAACCACACCACGTCCCCTAAAAAAAAAAGGTTGTTAAAAAAATCCTGAGAACAGGATATTTATTTTATAACATGTTCTTAGGAATCAAGACCATATAGATAAATTGGAAAGACATATCAAAAAAATATTTTTGATTAATTTTAGTTTGTGGTCAGCCATTTTCATGGAGGGCAAGAACATCAAATGAATTTAGGTTTTATTCACAATGAATATTAACTCTTGAGAGTCATATTAAGCAGTGAAAATCATTATAATATTCTTGTTTTTCAAATCCTGACCTTTTTGTTTCATTTATTACATATTCATAGGGCTTCAGATCAGTCATTTTCCTTATACAACTGAAATTAAGAAGTAGCATATTATCACAAGGGGCTATTGAACTCCACAGATGATAACATGTTTATGTTTTGCTATGCATCTATTTGCATCTTCTTTAACTGTCTCAGATTGGTTACTTATATGGCAGAAATTAGTCCCTTCTTCCTCAGTATTAAATCTACTCAATAAGCAGTATTAATTGTTCTTTTGCATTACTGAGATTTTGCTACATTATCAGCAATTAAATCAATGTTGCATTTACATATAATTGGCAATGTTTGAAGGAATGGGAAATGTAACAGGGCTGCTTTTATAGCAAAGTTACTATTTTAACTTGTACTCCATTCTTGGTGTTGAAAGAGTGCTCCGGAAGATTGGGTTTAGACTGCTCATCATATTCTCCAGAAACAGTGGTTCCCAAATACAAAAGTTAACAAAACCTAGTCAATGTTTTTAGTTGAAGAGGAGCATTCAATGATATTTAAACAGTTCTGATTGTTTGCTATACAGTCTTCTATCCAACTATTTGAAGTTGGATGACTTAAGTTCATCACTTAAAAAAACAAAATTATATTTTTAAGGATGTTCTTTTTCAAAAGTTTTCTTCAGTATTAAAAATCAGTAAACTCCTTACCCTGTAGTCAGTTTACACTTGCAGCAAGCCATAACAGATTGTTTCATCTTGGTCGGCATGAGGCATAACTCAGTGTGATATTCTTAGCAAGAGAATTAGGCTGCCATGATTAGATCAATATTAAACCAATGGCTTATAGTGAGGTATGAATTTGCTGAGATATGTCCAGATTGTAGTATATTTTCTTATTTCTTCAGTACTGCACAGAAATAGATTGTTATTATATTGCACCCAATACTTGAACAAGTTAAATGTAGTTCATACAATTTTCCAGCACCCAAATAGTTTGAGTGTAAAGACTCCTAAGTTATGATGTGACACTTGCTTTTAATGTAGCTCTATTTGAACCAACCTTGATTTTCTGAGAGGTCCTTAGATCTCCTGCAAAGAAGTTTTGGTACAGATTACAGAATTTGGTAGACAAAATGTACAGAAAACTGAAGAGAAGGCAGAGAAAGGTAGATATCAATTGCAAGAGTAACTCCAACTCTTATAGACATTATATCCATATATGTCTATCATCTTGTCTATATATAGCAGTTGTTTCTATCTGTGCAATCCAGTCCAGCAGGATGGGTATGCTTTGGTGCCATCAACCAAGGAATGTGCCTTTTTTGTCATAGTGCCTGTCCTCTGGAACATGCTCTTCCTGAGGTTAAGAAAGCTCCAATACTACTAGTTTTTCAGAAGGCCCTGAAGACCTGGCTATGTGCTTGAGTCTGGGGTCCTGGATGTGCGAAGGGCTCCATTTCCTGATTAGGTTGACACCAATGGATTGTAATGTTAAGTTCTGGGTGAAGAATGGAGACCAGAGGCCAGAGTGATTTCTAACAGTTAGCAATAGCAATAGCACTTAGACTTGTATACCGCTTCACAGTGCTTTACAGCCCTCTATAAGCGGTTTACAGAGTCAGCATCTTGCCCCCCAAAATCTGGGTCCTCTTTTTACCAACCGCGGAACGATGGAAGGTTGAGTCAACCTTGAGCCTGGTGAGATTCGATCTGCCAAACTGCTGGCAGCTGGTGATCAGCAGAAGTAGCCTGCAGTACTGCACTTTAACCACTGCGCCACCACAGTTCTTTATTCAATACTGCCTGTGAGGCAACTGAACTCCCTGGCTGACACAGCTCCTTTTATATGAAACTGATCAACCAAACAACCAATCAGGAGAAGATATTTTCCCACTTCAACAGAGGACCAGAATGAGAACTTCAACTGACAACTATACACCAGTGGTGAAATCTAAAAAACTTCCCTACTGGTTCTGTGGGCGTGGCTTGGTGGGCATGGCTTGGTGGGCATGTGACTGGGTGGGTATGGCTTGGTGGTCATGGTCATGTGACCAGGTGAGCTCAAAAACCAACTTTCACACTTCACACACAAACAACACAAAAGCCATACAACTGACTCACACACAATGCAGAAGCAGCTGGACTTCACACAAAATGGCCCCTGCAACAACAAGCAGGAAGCTCACAGAGTCACAGAGAGCTCAAAAACCAACTATCACACTTTGCACAAAAATAACACAAAAGCTACACAACTGACTCACACACAATGCAGAAGCAGCTGGACTTCACACAAAATGGCCCCTGCAACAAAGCAGGAACCTCACAGAGTCACAATTCCAGCGAATAGGTAGTTTTAAAAAATGCTTTAAAAAAGTAAAAAAAAAAGTTCCGATGATCCCTCTCAGCTGATTGTCAAACAGCTGAGAGTTGGGACTTTTTTTTTTTTTACTATTTAAAGCATTGTTTTACTACCAGCTCCGGGGGAATAAGTAGTAAAAATGCTTTTAAAAAAGTAAAAAAAAGGTTCATCAGCTGTGCCGCTCGATCATGGAAAACTTTTTTTTTTACTTTTTAAAAGCATTTTTACTACCGATTCGGAGAACTGGAAGTATTTTTTACTAACGGTTTGGGTGAACCGGCCCAAACTGGTAGCATTTCACCCCTGCTATACACTATATACAATACATAACATGTAATATCTCTTGACTACTCTTTGTATTTCATTTCTTTTTTTATACAGTATGAAATTGTTTTTATGATTGTTGACTGCCCAGAGTCACTGTCTGAAATGGGCAGCTATACAAAACAAACAAACAAACAAACAAACAAACAAACAAACAAACAAACAAATAAATAAATAAATAAATAAATAAATAAATTTGGTAAATTGCTTGTTAGAAGTAATATTTTGTTATTCACATCTATCTTATATATTGATTTTGTTATCTGATAGTGTGCCTATATTGGCTGTGGGCAAAAAAGGCAGGATATAGATTGAAATAATACCTTTTAAGTTGAGAAAACTATTTCAATCTGCAGTGTCACAAAAATGTCAGAACATACATTTAGAAAACATTCCATAAATTTGCAGAGCAATGGGTAATAGAACAGAGAGTTACGTTAGTAGTATACATTTCTTGTTTCTGTGTTCTATACAAAAGATGATGGAATAAAGAAAAACATTGAATAAGAAATGAATTTTCCATTTGGTCACGCTATTAGTCATAAACAATAAAATATTATTGGAACCAAATAGTAATACAATTTTTCCTCTTAGATATTTCAACTGTTAATGTGTGTGCCATAGTCCTGTGAGCTCATTCCAGTATATATTCCTGGAAACATTTATAAAAATACTGCTCCAACAGAGAAGTTATGGAATAAACAGGGCAAAGGAAATACCAGAATTGCAACAGATGCAATTGATTAGATGCCTTGGTGAATATTTCACTTATTTATTTTAGGACCAGTGGATGTAAATCAAAAGATTGCAATACCGCCAGTGAGTACATATTACAGACAAAATAACCCACAGTGACAGAGTTTCCTCTTCAATGATAGAGCAGATTGTTATGTGGACTGAGAGAACTATTTGTGTCAAACCCTACCTTTATAAACAAGAGAAAACTTGTTTTTAAGCCTTCATTCATTGTGAACAGTGAAGCAGTTTATTGCTGAAAACCTAAGCTGCCAGGGTTGCTTTAGGGTTATTGACTAACATAATTGAATTGCTTTTTCACCATTCTTCTGTCCAGGAGATATAGCAGTGTTTTAGTGTTCTGTATGGATGATATGGCAGTAATAATAAATCAATTGATTGGAACGGATAGAAAAGTGGTTGGATATTTTTTCAGAAAACAGTTGAAGTGTTTGACAAACTATGATTCAAGCCCAACTAAAATTGGGTAAATTCAGATGAATGTAACAATGGATAGATGGACAAATGTACTGAAGCGTTTTAATAAGTCAATGTTATCCTGCAGTGCAAATCAAGAAGTTTGAGAAGAATAATTCATCATCAGTATTTCAGAACAAATTTTGTGTAGTGAACAAGAAACAGAGAGACTGTGAGTTTTAGTCTTCTGGAAAAGGTTCTAATGCTGGAAAGGTCGAAGAAAAAGAAGAGGATGATCAGCAGCAAGACTCAGTTATAGTGACAGTGAGTGCACTATTTGAAAACCTAAAAGACCAGTTTATGGACAGATAATCATGGAGAATATCTATGTCAGTGATGGCGAACCTATGGCACGGGTGCCACAGGTGGCACGCGGAGCCATATCTGCTGGCACGCGAGCCGTTGCCCTAGCTCAGCAACAGCGCACATGTGCGTGCCCGCCAACTGATTTTTAGCTTGTGCAGAGGCTCTGGGAGGGCAATTTCAGCCTCCGGAGGGCCTCTGGGGTGACGGGGGGAGCATTTTTGCACTCCCCAAGCTCCCAAGAAAGCCTCTGGAGCCTGGGGAGGGCGAAAAATGGGCCTATTGGGTCCACTGGAAGTCGGGAAACGGAGGAGTGGGGGGGGTCGTGCACGCATACACAGGGGGTGGGGCAAGTGGGGGGCTTTGAATTATGGGTGTGGGCACCCATGTGCGTGCGATAGCGTGCACGTGCACACCCATCACCCGGCAAAGTAGCGTAGGCGACCCCCAATGGGAAGGCCTGAGGGATCTACTTGAAGCGGCGGTAGGAGCGCCCGCCTGCACCCCGAAAAGGGCGCTTGGCCGGTGGATCTGCCTTAGGTCTGTCCTGCCCCTGATTCTGACGGCCACCTGCCTGATATCTACCCCTGTACCTAGGGGCACGGTAAGGACGGCGAGGTGAGGGAGGGGGAGGAGGAGTAGAAGGTTTGTTCTGGCCCCTGCGGGTACAGTTAGGGAGAACCTTCCACTTATCTTTGGACTCTATGAGGTATGGGTCCAACGCCTCCCCGAAGAGGGACTGACCCTGGACCGGAGAGGTGGCGAGGCGCCACTTGTGGCGAGCGTCCGACTGCCACCCTCGGAGCCAGTGCATCCGGCGTGCCACCACGGATGCCCCCATTGATCTTGCCGCGAAGCGGGCGCTCTGTAGGGTGGCGTCCGACGTGAATTGCGCCACTGCGATCAGTTTATTGATGTCCTGATGAGTTTGTGCATCAGTGGACTGCTCCTGGAGCGCCTTGAGCCAGCGGATTGACGTTCGGCAGAAGAATGAGGCGGTTGCAGACGCCTTGACCGACCAGGCGGCCGATTGATGTGCCCGCAGGATGGCCTGCTCAGTGCGGCGGTCTTTGGGACGTAGGAGTTCTTCGGTATCCCCCGGAAGGGGGTTGGCAGAGTATAGTGCCTTTATGGGTGGCTCCACAGGAGGCACTGGCAGGTGTTGTGCTAGACCGTGGGCCACGTTAAAATATTTCTAGTCCAAGGAGGATGGCGTGGCCCCTACGATAGGAGTCTGCCACTGCTTGGTGACAGATTCAATAAACAGTTTGGGGGTCGGAATGACCTCTTCCGGTGAGGCGGTCTCCTCGAAAAGGGGGTCACTCTGGTCCTCACTTGCCGGCTTAGGATCAGTTGGGGGCATTTTGGCCGCTGCCCTCGCCTTGTGCAGGAGGGATTTAAATAGGGCCGGATTGAAAAGGCCCTTGGATGCCGGTGGTTCGGGGGCCAGGTCTTCGTCAGCTGACAAGACTAAATCCTGGTCCTGATCCTCTGCTTCCTGAACTGGCACGGGGGAGGGTGCCGGTGAGTCAGGCGCTGGCTCCAAGGGGCAATCCCACTCTGACGCCTGGGGTCTGCGAGGCGTTGCTGAGGAAGCTCTGGGGGCAGTAGAGGAGGGGGCAGGGGTCACCACTTGCTGCATGCCTGAAGCTATGCCCTCCCGAATGGCCTCCCGGATCAGTGCTTGAACCTCAGGGCAGTGAAGAAGAGTTGCTGCGGTAGGAGCCGGCGTAGAGGTCTGGGCCCCAGATGGGTGAGGTTCCTCCCAGATGTCAGCCTCCCCCAGGCAAAGGTTGGGGTTATCGAGAGATAAGGCCTCAGATGGACACCGTGACCTGGGGGGAGGTGGGGGGGGAAGGGCCCCCTTATTGTGGGAGGAAGAGGCCCCTTTGGAGGAAGAGGGCGTGGCCTTGTCAGAGGCTTTGCCCTTAAGGTGTTTGTCCTTGGAGCCTCTCGTCGCAGCGGAGAACGATCCCTGGCAGCTGAGGGGGCGTGAGGAGCTTTGGCTGCCTCCTCAGGCCTCTGGGCCACTTTGGCTGGCTTGGACGTAGCCTTGGCCCCAGGGTCTGCCATGCCTGCAGCTGTCTTCTATCGATGAGCTGGCAGGGCTGTTGCAAAGAGCGGGCTTGCGGGGGGCGTGTCGGAAGCCGGTGCCCGTCAGCTGGAGGGCGGGGCCGGTTGAAGGAGCCAAGCGGGGAGACTTCTGAGGCTCTTCGGCGTTGCTGACGGCCTGCCGGCCCGAATTAGCCTCTGCGCATGCGCGCGAGGCTCTGGACGTCAGCTGGGGATCGGGCCTCCTGCGGCGAGCGAAGACAGCAGCGGCGAGGCTTCGCGGCCATCTGAAGTGTCTTCAGCCGCCGGCGTCGGGTTTCGGCAGTGCCTTGGCAGGCAGGAGCAGGAGAGGGTCGGTCGCCAGCAGTCTTCCTGGCGGCGGGCGGCATGGAGGTCGATGCGGCGGCTTCGGGCGGTCTCTGCGCATGCGCGGAGGGGCTCCCCCCGCCCGTCAGCTGTAGGGCGGCCTCCGGTTGCACTCGGCCCACACAATGGTGATTCGCGCCAAATGGGATCCCTCAGAGGTCGCACTTGACAGCAGCCGCAGACGATCAGGGTAACGTGAGTCGGAAGCGAACGGCTAGGAAAGAGTCGGATCCTTAGCAGCCGATCGGGGAGTGGGGAGAGGCAGCCACGGGTCGCAGGTGTCAGCGGTGGTATCTAGGAGTCCCAGAAGGCCCCACTCCCTAGCGGTCAGTGGCAGGGCCGCCCTGGCCGGTGGTCACCTAAGCGCACGGCTTTTGTGACTTATGCCTGATGTGGTGGTGGCCAGGCCGCTATTTCGCTCCTGTGACAGCCTGTCACCTGAAAGGTGGCTTATGGGCTGTCACTGAGGCCTAAGGCCTCACTGCTTTCCCCTCACAGAGCCAGACAGGGCAAAAGAGGGGTCTAGCACTCACAGCACAGTTGTTTGAAGACAGAAGATGAAGAATGCAGAAAAGTTGAGGTAACCTGGAAGGTTGGAAACACAAATCCTTGACTAAGGACTGAGTCGAAAGAGGGGGTGCCCTTCGGGGTGACAGCTTTTATATAGAGTCAGACTCAGTCCTGATTGGCTGATGGATTGGATCATCCCATTCTTGGAGGCTCGCTCCGCCCACTATGGAGAAGCATTGTGCCTGACAGTCCAGGCTCTAGGTAACAGGGAATTACATGAGTCTGAATGTCAAGCTGAGTGACTGAAGGCAGGCAAGGAGCAATGGTGACAAGAACATGGATTTAGAGCTGAAGAATTGTTTTCAATAGAGAGACAAAGCCCCAGAACATCCTCTTATAGTATGGTTTGATCAGGAGTTTTCTATCCTCTGCTATCAAGGAAAAATGAGGACCCAGATTGTTGGGGGCAATATAAATATACATTGCTTACTGATGTAAACCGCTTAGAGAGTGCTTGCACTATCAGGCGGTATATAAGTCTCACTAATATATAAATAAATAACTGCCTTTACTCTGTCTTTATATATTTTTATATTTTTAGGCTAGGAACTCTGTCAGAATCTGGCCCCCATGTTCAGAAACAGGTTTCAGACATATAGTCCTCTGGGGTAGTAGCAAGAATTTGATTGTCTCCTGATGCTTCAGCCTCTGATTTATAGGATTCAGAAGACTTCATGACATACTCAGATATTCTTGCATCACTTCAAAATGTTACCCATTTTCTGAAGTAAGAAAGAGATTAAAGTTGGGTTGTCGGTTTGTACTTCATTATATTTTAAACAAACGTGTCCATTCTGTTGGCTCATGTGCTTTTTGCTTTAGGCTTTTCACAGACATTTCATCTTGGTCTGCTGAACTGAATGCCCCACTTAGGTATTTATTATACTGAACTACTGAACCATTTACGTCCCTTGGGGAATAGTTCACAAAGCCCTCTAGGTCTAGTATTAGCCTATTTACAGTACTTTATTATGGGTGGGAATGGACTCTATTGCTGCTCTTATGCTTTATGAAATTAGATCTTTTCTTTTCATTTTTAAAAGATAAATTTATTAATTTTTTTTTAAATTAGAAAGATAAAAACTAACAAAAATAATAAGTTAGAAAAGAGAAAACATAAAGAGAAAGCCAAACCAAACGTGCAGAAAAAAGAAATAAAAAATACAAAGAAATGACTTTAACTAAATATAAATTTAAATTGACCTCTTACTCTAAGGTACAGCATAATTTTCATTTTTTCCATTAGTTACTATTTAGTCTAATTATAAAACTGATATATCATAATTTTTATTATTTTCGCTTTCACACAAAAAGTCAAAAGAGGTTTCCAACCAGCATTAAAATCAAGGTAGATCTTCTCTTTTCCTTATTAGTTAGATGTACTTTTTTATGAAGAAAAAGCTATTGACAAAGTTTATGCACCTATATGCACCTATGTACATTTAGCTTTATGTACATTTAGCACTAGTTTTTAAAAGTATCTTTCTCGTATTTTTCCAGGTTTGGTTCCCTGATTTTTAATATACTGTAGTTTCTACAGTATGATAGCAGTGGTCCAGTAGTTATAATGTTTGTTTCATACTCAAAAGGTTGATAGTTACACTGATTTATAGTAGCAAGGATCTACATTCAAAATGATATAAAATGTCATTAACATAAATCAAACCAAAAACTTTTTGTATTTAATGTTCTACATTTTTATCTAACCTTAGGGTTTCTGAAGATTCTTAAAAAGTGGTGAGACATGCAAGAAGGAGAAACAATGTAAATATTTTGGATTCACACAGAGAGAGTGTTTGATTAGATCATCATGTATTAAGATATAGGAAGAACTTCAACGAGACTTTATATGTTTCTGCAATAAAGGTGAACCAGTTTCTGAACTGAGATTCAACTGGAATGGCTCCATGAAATTAAATTCCATTGTTCCCACATGCTAGGTGTTAAATCTACACGTTTATATTTTCAATGTCTGGAAGTAGAGCTGCTTAAAAGATCTGCAGAATGCAAAACTCTTTTTGAACTTCACAAATTCACAGTGTATTTTCAGCCTAAGCGTTTTCATTCATTCAAATTCTAATATGCAGTTCTCTGTAAAAATGTAAGTGTAAATTAATAAATCAATAATTAATAGGATAATAAATGTGCAAGGATAATAAATATGCAAGCAATATACTGTATATATTCAATATATGGACGGCAATTATTGTACTAAATTTATAGAAAAGAAAACATTGTAGGAAATAGTAAAACATTTTTCAAAGAAGTTGCACAAATGGAGGAAGCACTTTTAAATATGAATTTCCCATTGTTCAACTTCATTGGCGAGCTATAAATCTAGAGGTTTCAAGTAGAGATTAAAGTTTCTGCTTCATTTTCTTTATGCAATACATAATTTTATGCACCATTAGCATGTCCTGTATTATATGCTTGTTTGTAAGCTCTGCAGCCCAAATATTTGCAACATTGTCATAGATGAATGGGTAACCTTTGTACATTTTTCATCCCTAAATTATCCTGTTTTAATTTCCTAGAGTAGCAACAAGCATCAATTTGTTGAAAGACATCATATTATCAGTTTTCTTTTAGATTCTTCTAGTGATTTCCAGTATGGAATTGTTCTTTTCAAACAGCTGCAAGCTGGGTCAATGATTTCATCAAGTTACCTAGCATATCAAATTACCTTTGTCTGCAAAGATAGAAAATTAAGATGTTTTGCCCCAATATGTAATCCCCACATTTAAAAGTATTTTTTAGAAATCTTCATTGTTCATTTTTCTTTATCCATCCTAAATAATGTGATGATATTATCAAATTTTGACACCTAACTATTTATCCTTTATTCCATTATTTATGCTGAAAATTTCTTGGAATGAATGAATGAATGAATGAATATGAATATATATATATATATATATATATATATATATATATATATATATATATATATATATATATATATATATATATATATATATATATATATATATATATATATATATATACATATATATATATATATATATATATATATATTGTTCAACTTAAGGAAATATACAAAATGTTGTGGCCTCCTATTTCACCCTCAACAATATCTGAGATGGGCAGAGAGAGAGAGAGACTGACTCAAAGTCAGCAGCTGGTTCCAAGACTTAAGGGAGGACTACAACTCATGGTCTCCCAGTTTTCAATGCAGCCTATTGGCTATTATATTTTTATTATAATTCACTTTTAGAAACCTTCATAGTTTTAAAGTTTTAGAGAGATAGATATGGCCTATGAGACTTCAAAAAAAGGGCTTGAAGTCCAAAATTATTGGATATGTGTCCTGTACCTTGAACAACGGAACCTTAAACTTAACCATAATCTTCTGCCATCCTGTTTTTTGCTCTACTATGCATTTGTTAGATGGCAAGGAAAATAAAATCTAGCCATTTTTACATTGAGCCAACAATTAGTCCCTTGATGCTGCTCCTGAAATACACATCTCAATTGACAGATAATCTAGCAATAAGTACATGTTAATGCACTGACTGACTCTTACTATTCAGATCATCTTATTTTCTAGTCCTATTTCAGTAAAGATTTAACTGGCTTTCAGCTTTATAGCAGGTCATTAATCTACTTAGCTTGTGTTTCACTGAATCTCAGCAAACAAATATTTGAACGATGCCTAAGGAACACTGTATACATTACAGTCTCACATGATTTCTTGCCAAAATATCTTTTCCATCTGTGCCTGTAAATCCATTGTGTAATAAGATAATAATAAAAACGTTGGTCTAAATCTAAAAGTATTAGGTTGCATTCAGAACATTCCTTTTTCTGTTGGTGGAAGCCTCTTACCATTAGTGGGAAGATATCTTTGACCATCCAACTGAAAGGCTGGGAACCTATGTATGCTTCCATGAATGATAGAGAATTTTTCATCTCCTTCTCTCTGTTAATCTCCTGCAAATCTTTCCATGGGAATTTGAGAATCCTCTGGAATGGCATGAGATATGATACAGAAGAATGGCTGGAAATGATTCCATCTTCTGAAGCAAATGGAGGAACAATATAGAATCCAATATTTTTAATAAACAAGCATTTTGGTTGGAAACAGAACAAACAGTTCCTTCACCAGAGGAAGGGCTCATTCCACAGAAAAAGAATAAATAAGATTACTTATTTGCTAAAAAAAATTCTTCATGATGAATTGTTGGATAAAGGTTATGAGTTGGCTTTAAAATATTCTCATTGGCTTCTAATTCTCTGATGACTAGGGATGTAGTCAAAAGTGCCATTTCACACATTCACAGCAGGATTGTAAAACATTTGCATATTTAAAATATATTTAAAATATTTGATTGTAATGCATCCTCAAGAATCCCAAGACTCATTAGAAAACAGGGTTCCAAACTGGTGTGGGAAGGCCCAATCCATTATTTAGTTGCTCCATTCTGACTCCTTATATTATCTGAGGGCAACTCTTTCCAAAAATGATTGCACACTCAATATAGAATACAGTTAAAGTAAGAGGGACTGAGAATTTTTTCACACTTTCACTATATCTCTGTGCATGAGTGACATTTAGAATGACCATTTAACTGTAAGCAATTGCAGAAGGAGCATGCAACAAAACTGGTTCAATAGAAAGATTTATTTCTGAACTCCAGTTATAACATTATGTAGAGTAACTCTTGGTTTTTATGGCTCAATGTTATCTATAAGTTACAATCAATTCAGTTATTTAACAGCGTTTGTAATAGGAATGCTTTATATCTGGTAATAATCTGCATTTTTAAGTTCTGGTCTGAAGCACTGACTTAAAAAATATTTTTTCTTTAGTCCCCCCCCCCCAATTTAAATAACAAAAAAATCCAAACATTTCTAATGTTTGGGAACCTACCCATATGGATCTTGAGTTTGAAGAACTGTATAATAAATAAGCAATAGATCAAAGGGAGTTTTTCAAAATAATTTTAAAAATATGGACAATTCTCCTTTCTGTTTCAGTCTTTAACATTTCATTAGACATAAGGGTAAAAAAAACAAAGTTGTATGTGTTGTAAATAGATCACTGTACCCATGGCAACATCTGGTCTAGAGCTGACCAGATTGTTATGCTTAAAATGGCAATTACACTTTTCTTAGTGTTCATGTCTTCACAAGTTATAATGGCAATAATGACCTAAAACGTGTCTTAAAACTTTGTGAATGTTTATTTTACACATACTAAAATAATACGTTTTGCCCCAAATCATATAGTTTCCCCAAGAGGTGTCTTTTCATATTAAACATTGAATGCTACAGTTTCAGAAATCCCAGCCAACCGAATAGGGGTCATTAATTTGAATGGTCAGCATGGTCATTGTACTAAGCATAAGGGGTTTTCTGTGAAAAGGGCAACAGCCCGTGCTTATTATCCAAGACATCAGTCACCACTTTTAATTTTTCCCTCCCCCATCATAGGGGATTGAATGCAGCTTTGATTCTACCCACAATAGCTCTTTATATATTTTTAGGTTTTTATCAAGAAGAATGATTTGTTTACAGAAGGCTAACTTTGTAGAGAAATGTCCCTCAATAGATCAAGACAGTACAATTGTAATTTGATTCCCTGTGTTCGGTCTTGCTATTCTTTATTCTACAGATGAGAAAGATAGTTGTGCTGAAATAGGGATGCATTTCATGACCTCTGGAAGTGTGGGTCTGCTCCCATGCCTTTTTGTAGTAGTACTGGGTGTATCTTTTAAATATGGCTAAAGAAGTGTTAATAAGATGTAAAATATCACTCTAACTTTCTCTTTGAAAATGGAATTGAAGATACTTGAAGATTTACAAAAAGAGTTTTAAAATATTGCTGTACCATAAATCCAATATTCATTCACATGTAAACATTAGGGAAGCTAGTCATGTTCAGTCATTATAGTATATGATCATAGTAAGGTATAGTAATGTAAAAATGCTAATTTGACCCTGAAGCATATGTGTTACTGTTTCTTATTTACATATTGTGGATTCGTTGCAATTGTTAATTCAAGTACAATAATTGCAAATCATAGATGAATAAAACTATTAATTAATTTATGATCTCTTGGGCACATGTTGTCTATTTTACCAGATTATTGTCATTTAGAATGTTTCAAAAAGCTGCTAAAGTACTGTATTTTTCAGAGTATAAGACGCACCGGAATATAAGACGCACCTAGATTTTAGAGGAGGAAAACAAGGGAAAAAGTATTCTGAACCAAATGGTGTAGTAATACATTATTTAATAAAATACCAGAATAGCAGAATACTTTTTACAACCATGTACACTTTTTACAAACTTCAAACTTGACAGCTTTAAGACTTGTGGACTTCAACTCCCAGAATTCCTCCTCCAGTCATGCTAGCTCAGGAATGGGAGTTGAAGTCCACAAGTCTTAAACTAGCCAAGTTTGAAGGCCCTTGCACCCCTAACCCCTAACCCAGGGGTCTTCAAACTTGACAGCTTTAAGACTAGTGGACTTCAACTCCCAGAATTCCTTCTCCAGTCATGCTAGATGGGGTAATTAGAAGGCAAAAACACCACCGTTTTTGCAAAAAATGGCCCGTTTTTCGGCCAGGTTTTTTTTTTTTTTTGCAAAAACGAGGCATGCAGAGAGTTTGGGAAGCCTGCAGAGCACTCCTAGGGGGTGGGGGAAGGCAAAAACACCCCTGTTTTTGTGAAAAAGGCCCAATTTTCAGCCGGTTTTTTTTTTGCAAAAACAAGGCATGCAGAGGGTTTGGGAAGCCTGCAGAGCACTCCTAGGGGGTGGGGGAAGGCAAAAATGCCCCCATTTTTGCAAAAAACGGCCAATTTATTTTGCAAAAATGGGATGCAGGGGCGGGGCTTTGGGAGGCCAAAAATGGCTGTATTCAATGTATAAGACACACCGACATTTCCACCCTCTTTTTTGGGACAAAAAGGTGCGTCTTATACTCTGAAAAATACGGTAACACAAATAACTCTTCATGTTTCTGTTGATGAATTAGCTCATGTTGAATCACACTAACAATTATTTCAATTTATATTTTATAATAATAATAATAATAACAACAACAGAGTTGGAAGGGACCTTGGAGGTCTTCTAGTCCAACCCCCTGCTTAGGCAGGAAACCCTACACTACTTCAGACAAATGGTTATCCAACATCTTCTTTAAAACTTCCAGTGTTGGAGCATTTATAACTTCTGGAGGCAGGCTTTTCCACGGATTAATTGTTCTAACTGTCAGGAAATTTCTCCTTAGTTTTAAGTTACTTCTCTCCTTGTTTAGTTTCCAACCATTGCTTCTTATTCTACCTTCAGGTGCTTTGGAGAACAGTTTGACTCCCTCTTCTTTGTGGCAACCCCTGAGATATTGGAACACTGCTATCATGTCTCCCCTGATCCTTCTTTTCATTAAACAAGACATACCCAGTTCCTGCAACTGTTCTTTATATGTTTTAGCCTCCAGTCCCCTAATCATCTTTGTTGCTCTTCTCTGCACCCTTTCTAGAGTCTCAACATCCTTTTTACATCGTGGCGACCAAAACTGAATGCAGTATTCCAAGTGTGGCCTATGAAATCTTCTGTCCTATGAAAATGTTGGAAAAAAACCATTGCAACAGGCAAATTAATAATAATAATAATAATAATAATAATAATAATAATAATAATAATAATAATAATAATAATAATAATAATAATAATAATAATAATAATAATAATAATAATAATAATAATAATAATAATAATAATAATAATAATAATAATAATAATAATAATAATAATAATAATAGTAAAGAACCTGCATTGATTGGAGTAAACAACCGGAAGCTTCTGAAAGTGCAGCAGACAAATAATCAGTATAGGAAAACTGCAATGCAAACTAGAGTCGAGAGTTGGCGCAATAAAGCCTTGCATGGGCAATTCCTCAACAAGATTGAAGGAAAAGTTGATAAGGAGAAGATCTGGTTATGGCTCACTAATGGAACACTGAAGAAGGAGACAGAAGGCTTGATTCTTGCAGCCCAGGAGCAAGCAATTAGAACAAATGCAATCAAAGCCAAGATCGAAAAATCAGCTGATGACCCAAAATGCAGACTTTGCAAGGAAGCTGATGAAACAATTGATCATATCCTCAGCGGTTGCAAGAAAATCGCACAGACGGACTACAAACAGAGGCACAACTACGTGGCCCAGATGCTTCATTGGAACCTATGCCACAACTACCACCTACCAGTGGTAAAGAACTGGTGGGATCATAAACCTGAGAAAGTAGTTGAAAACAAACATGCCAAAATACTTTGGGACTTTTGAATTCAGACTGACAAGGTTTTGGAACATAATACGCCAGATCTCACGATTGTGGAAAAGAAAAAAGTGTGGATCATTGATGTCGCTATACCAGGTGACAGTCGAATTGATGAAAAACAACAAGAAAAACTTAACCGATATCAGGACCTTAAAATCGAATTACAACGACTCTGGCATAAACCAGTACAGGTGGTCCCAGTGGTAATCGGCACACTGGGTGCTGTGCCAAAAGACCTTAACTGGCATTTGAAAACAATAAACATTGACAAAATCACGATCTGTCAGTTGCAAAAGGCCACCGTACTTGGATCTGCACGCATCATACAAAATACATCACACAGTCCTAGACGCTTGGGAAGTGTTCGACTTGTGATATAGTGATACGAAATCCAGCATATAAATCTCGTTTGCTGTGTATTACATTTTTTGTGAATAAATAATAATAATAATAAATGCAACTTTACCGCCCCGAGTCCCTCGGGAGTTGGGCGGCATATAAGAATAACAAAATAAAATAAAATAAATAAATAATACCGAGATGCAGTAGCAGTCAGAAAGGTATAGTAAATACAAAATTCCATACAATACAATTAATTCAAAGTTTAGCCACCAGTAAACAAATATTAAGAACTAAACCAAATTAAATACAATAATACATATTTAAAATAGCAGCTTGCTTAAAACCATGTGTGTATTCATCCATTATTAAAGTAAAACACATATTGACCTGGAAGCTGCCAAGATTACTGAGATTACTTATTTTTTACTTAATTAGAGAGTGTGATTACCAGGTTTATAATAACCCTCTAATCAAATAAAAGAACTCCAAGCAACTAATTTTATTCTTCCAAACATTATTCTTCATGATCTACTGTTATGTTAACTTTAGACCTTAATATTGGTTTATATGTAATTTAGCTTGTTTGGAAGAATTTAACAATGATATCAGGCTTGAGTGCATTGTGAAGCTAATGACTGAATGACCAGGAGATTCCAACCTAACTTGATGGACTTATCTAAATGGAACTACACGGATGTAGAAAGTATTAACAGACATTCTTTCTTGGTAGACAGTATATTAAGATAAGGAAATTTTAAAAGGGTGGTACTCCAAGAGAACTTAAGTGAGATCTGACTGGGTATAAATACTGAATTAACATTTCTACTCACACAGAAGCTGTCAACAGTGCATTATGGCAACTATTGCTTGGAATACAATAAAATATGTTTTCTGACCATGTTCATCCTTGCCTCTGACAGTTTGACAGTATTTGTTATTGCTCTCTTACTGGAGAGAGGAGAGTTCATCAATCATCATGCAGAGGTGAATAGGAAGAATTGACCTCGCTGTCTATACTTGAACAAATGGTTATTGCAAGTGTTGCTGATTGGAATATTATTTAGACATTTGTTTTATATGTTTCATTTCCCAATTTTTATATTGAATTCTATTAAATTGACTTACTGTTAAAATATGATTATACAAACATTATACAATGTTTATTATAAAGCAAAAGGAAATTCATGAAGCAGCAGATAAAGCTAAAGATAAAGCTAAATTAAAGATAAAGATAAAGATAAAGATAAAGATAAAGATAAAGATAAAGATAAAGATAAAGATAAAGCAAGGATGATTTGCAAGGACTGACAGGAGTGAATGTGGTGTAACTACTTTTAGTTATGTATTCTTCTGGGGTTTTTTATTTCAATTTTTTTTGCATTTTTTTGGAACTTAGTATAACATTACTTATCCTCAATGGAAAAAGTTTGATTTACTATGTACGTATGTACAGTGCTGACATGAAAAATTAATGTTGTTCAGTACATAAAATTATATGCTTTTATGGGATTTACTGTGTTTAACCCTTTTGATATGCAATATATTTTATTGAATTTATATGCTGTCAAATTCTTCAAGACACCCAGCAATTTAGAATGCAAAATGTAGTCAAAATTTAAAATATCCCTGGTAATCCCAAAGCAATCATTTCAGTCATCAAAGCCACAATATGTAAACCATATTAAATAAGAAATTGAAGCTCCAAAACCCATTTGAAAAAGCTTCTTTTTTTAAAACCAATTTTTCCATGACCATTACTAAAGGGACCATTCTCACATCTATTGGGATCTGGAACTGCACTACCTGCGGTCCGATCTATGCATAGAACACAAAATTGTCTGCTACAACGTCTTACCTGTCAACAACTTCTTCAGCTTCAACCACAATAATACACTGGCAAACAATCTATACAAATTCAAGGTAAACTGCTCCAAACTTGATTGCAGAGTAGTCAACTCCTGGAATGCTCTACTCCGTTGTTACAGCCTCAAACCCTCACAGCTTCAACCTCAAACTGTCTACCGTGGACCTCCTAAGAGGTCCGTAAAGGGGATGTGCATAAGTGCACCAGCGTGCCTACTGTCCCTGTCTTACTGTCTCCATTCATCTGTACTTACTTACTTTGTTTATGTTTATACCTACACCTGCTATCTTGTTCATGTTTGACAAATAAATAAATAAACAAATAAATAAATGAGTGGATGCCATAATTATAAAGCAAAATTTATAATTTATTTATTCATGCACCAGTATAAATTATACATTTATTTATTCTGTCATCAGGAAATGGGGCGTTACAAGCAGTTTCAATTTCAAATTAGTTCAATTTCAAATTAGTTACTAGTTTCAAATTAGGTTGAACAGGTGGTTCTCAAAGTATCTTGACTGATGACAAGTTTTAGTGAACTTCCTAAGTCAAAATGTATATTTTCGATTGCAGCTGGAAACCTATTTGCTATCAATGAGAACCCTTCAAAATACAGTAGGTATAACAAAATGATAAACAATAACTAATAAAGCAGCTGCTGCATTTTGGACAAACTGCAATCTCCAGATTGTCTTGAAGGATGTGTCATGTAGTTTGCATTATAAAAAACCAACTGATAGTGAAAAAGTCATGATTCCCATAGCCAGCTCTCAGGGAGGCAACAGCTGGATAAAGGTTCTCCTGGCAATGGACCCCACTTGCAAATCCAGGAGAAGCTATGAGTTCCTGAAGAAGATTGCTAGATTGCAGGTCTGCTCTCCAATAATCAGTGACATTTCATGAAGAGATAACTTGGAGTTGAAGAAGATAGCAATGAACAAACAGCAGCTCTGTCTGTCTCGCTGAGACCAAATTAGATTTTGGTCCCCAACTTCAAGGCACCAGGATGACATTTTAACAACATTTCCAGCCAAGCCTGCAGTGGTAATATGAAGGTGTCATTAGTATATTGATGGTATCACACCCTAAATTACCTTATGAGCTCTACCAGTTGATATATATAAATACTAAGTACAGTAGGGGAAAGACCAATCGTTGTGGTATTCCATATGGGAGTAGCCACTAGGGGATGATACAAAAACCACTGAAAGCAATGTCTCTTACATTCAATACCTCTGGGCAGTGCAAAATAATAATAATAATTGCCATGACTGATGTTATTGAAATCTGTTGAGAGGCTCCAAAAGATCAAGAACGATTTACTACCCCTAGTCAGAGCAATCATTGTTGTCTTACATAAATACCAGATCTGAATCTCTCTGAATCTCTCTCTCTCTCTCCCTCCCTCCCTCCCCCTCCCCCTCCCCCTCCCTCTCCCTCCTTCCCTCCCTCCCTCCCTCCCTCCCTCCCTCCCTCCCTCCCTCCCTCCCTCCCTCCCTCCCTCCATCCATCCATCCATCCATCCATCCATCCATCTATCTATCTATCTATCTATCTATCTATCTATCTATCTATCTATCTATCTATCATCTATCTATCTATACTTGAGGATGCTTTACAGCTGAAATCCTGCCATACATTCAACGCGTGCAAAATACAACTGGTTCTAAGGCTGCCCATTCCCAAGGTTGCTTTCTTTTTGCTGCTAATTTTCTATAGAGCTTACCAGTTGCTTTGACTTGTGGCTAATTTTCTACAGTGGTCCAATGACCTTCCTGACCTTGCTAATGGCACCACTGATGCTATCAGCTGATTTTGATATCTGGTCACTCTTCTTCAGTAGTCCCTGCCATGTCGGTTTCTGTGTAGTTGACGCAGATCCAAATAATTACAAGTATCTTCTTATTGTTTCTGCTGCTAACAGGACAACATTCATATTCTTCATTTTTGTTTCTAAATCAAACTGGTCATTTACTCCTTTTCTTCCTTTTTTCATTCTTTTTCTCACTTCTCTCACTTCCAGACAATCCAAGTCCATCCTCTAGCTGTTGTGATTATTGGGAGCCACTTTCTTTCCCTCGTTTTTCTTTTCCCATATGCTGTAGGATTTTCAGCTTGTCCTTTTAATTGAATTCCACTTCTTTATTTCTTTATTCATTTTATTTGGTCTTTTCTTGCAGAGTGACAGGTGGCCTCCAACTACTATGAGAATTATTTTATCCCTTCAACTGAGATCATACCAATGCGAATAGGGCCTTATCCTCATGGTCTTGCTGCCTAAAGACAAAATGCATGTTCTGATCTCCCACAGAATAAGATTTTTAAAAGAGTAGAAAGTTTGCTATTACAGACTAAGCATTTGCTCTGCACACAGGCAACTCTCATATAATAATTATTAGAAAATTACTGGAATTATTAGACAATGGAGGGGAAACTAATAAACTACTGAGCCAGAGTGTATATTGAAGTGGAAGACCTAGGATCAAGTTCCTACTCAAATCATGAGTATACTCAGATAATATATTGGGGTTTCTCTCTCTCTCTCTCTCTCTCTCTCTCTCTCTCTCTCTCTCTCTCTCTCTCCCCCCCCCCGTCTCTCTCTCTCTCTCTCATTGTGACATTGATAAAATCATTTGAATAAATTCATAGTCAACTGGACAATGAAAATCTGAGTAAGTATAGTTATAGCAAAAATAGCAAAATGAATATGTACTGAAAAAATGTACAATCACTAGTAATGGTAAGTAATTTTGATACTTATGAAAATGAATGCATGGCTCAGTAATAATCATGTAGGTTTAAAATTATACACATATACTAAGATTTTGCCATAATTTGTGTTTTATGTCTGAATTTCAAAGCTCATTTTAAAATATTCTAATATTAGTGTGCTCCAAATATTTGATGGAAACTGAATAAAGAAATATGGCTATAGTTTCAGTATTAGTTGGCTTTTTATATGTAAACTGGATTAATCAGGCAGGATGGAATCACAATTTAATAAATATGCTTTGAAATCAGTTGAATCATTCCAGATTCTGGAAAGACTTTCAACCTTAGTTTCCAGAGATTTTAAGATTCTTGAATTTTTCAGGACACTATTGAGCTAAAAATTGTAAATAAATAATATTAATATTAATAATTTTGATAATTATCAAGGATAATTATCAATGGATTATCAGACTGTATTAGATATGTTTTAAAGATTGCTAAGATGGAAGTAATCTTCCATAGTTAAACATTTCAACAGATGCTTACACAAGTGATACTGTTTATTTTATCATGGCCAATGGACTACTTACGCAGCAATTATATATACAGTTAGTTAATTTTCACTTCTAAGATAGGGTAAATACAGATATATCAGTATGAGCCAGTTGAATTGTTTTCTTTTCATATTAATTTATTGTGCATTTCATATTAAAGTGAATATTGCAATAGAAAAATCATCAGTTGTAATTTTGAATATGAAAAGAGAAAATAACTAGTGAAAATGACCATCAACTAATGAAATGCCCACAGTCATGTAATGTAGGTGAATCCTTTCCTTTCCTTTCCTTTCCTTTCCTTTCCTTTCCTTTCCTTTCCTTTCCTTTCCTTTCCTTTCCTTTCCTTTCCTTTCCTTTCCTTTCCTTTCCTTTCCTCTCCTCTCCTCTCCTCTCCTCTCCTCTCCCCTCCCCGCCCTGCCCTGCCCTGCCCTGCCCTGCCCTGCCCTCTATCCCCCCTTCCTTCCCTCTTTACCTTCATGGTTTGTTGTTTTTGTGATCCAAAGTATGCTCAAGGCCTTTCTCTGCCATCACAATTTAAAGACATCCCTCTTTTCTTTGTTCAGCATTTCTGATGGTTCTGTTTTCACAGTCATACATTGTCAGTGGGAAAAGCATGGCCTTGATTTTTGATTCATGTGATGTCTCTGTACTTTAAATTTTGCTTAGGTCTGTCATAAGACATGGCTTTTCCTGCAGGTGGGGGGGACAACTTAATTCCACCTGAGCCTACCCCCCAAGTATGTATGTGTCGAATGGATGTTGCTGTTTTAAATAATTGTTTTAAATTTTTGTACTTGTTTTTAAATTTTATGCAATTTCTTTGTTTATTCTTGTATTTCTCCTTGTTGTAAGCCACCCCGAGTCCCTCGGGAGTTGGGCGGCATATAAGAATAACAAAATAAAATAAAAAAATAAAAAAAAAATAGTCCTTCTCCTAATAGTAGATAATGCTCCATTTCATGGACATTGCCAGCACTGTAAGTTTTTGAACCCAGGAAGCTAAATTCGGATGTTACTTCAACTTTAACCATTTGCTTTGGGTTGCCTTTTGGCTTTGATATAATCTTAGGGGTTTAAAAAAATAACAGCCTGGGGTAATGTTTCCCCCAGCAGTTTAGTTCTAATTATATTTCTTTTGGTCCAGCATTTTTATGATATATTCTCCATGGAAATTAAACTAATGAGGTGAACCTTCTTGCCCTTCTTTCTTTGTTTTAAACTATTTCGTCAAATAGTAATTGCTGCTTCCTGATCACTATGTAAATTCTTGAATAGGTAGATGAGTTTGCTCAAAATCTCATGTTTTAATGACAAACCAGAAATTTTCCTGTCTAAAATTTCTTTGTAATTGAATGCCCAATTAAAATTCAAGCTAAAACAAAGAAAACTGGGAAGGCAGAGCAAAGCAGGACATTTAAAGTTCCTCATTGACAGTTAACACCTGAAAGACAGATGAATGAGATTGACAAATTAGTGGCCACATTTTTCTATGCTACATTTCTACTTAAAGTATACTGTTTGTAGATTTACAGCTATAAATATAAATTAGGGCATGGATGTTTTATGCAAATCTTGGTCCCCTTTTCTACTTTGAAGTGAAGTGGTTTTTTTTTTTTATGTAATGGCAGAATGACCTGGGAGACAATCTGGTGTAGTTCTTAAGAGACAGTAGGGAGATTGTGAGTTCTAGTCCTGCCTTAGGCACAAAGTCATAACAGGAAGAGGCAGATATGGCGGGAGCAGAGGGGTGGGCCGCTCTCGGGGAATAAGACCTCGCTGTTTACAAGCGATCCCTTGTTCCGGCCCCTCCGATCCGGTTCCATCGTGCTCAACCCGGATACCTGGCAACCAGGGTTTTCAGGGCCCTGGGCTCAGGATGCTGCTGCTTAACGCCAGGTCAATCGTCAACAAAGCCCCCTTGATACGTGACTTAATCACAGAGGAGGGGGCTGACCTGGTGTGTGTTACCGAGACCTGGCTGGGGCAGGAGGGGGGAGTAGCTCTCTCCGAGATATGCCCAGCCGGTTTCTCGGTGCAGCACCATTCTCGACCCCAGGGAAGGGGGGGAGGAGTGGCAATAATAACGCGTGGAAATCTGCATCCTCGTAGGATCCCTACCCCGGAGATTGTTGGGTGTGAGACGCTCCTTTTGAAGTTGGACTTAGGGGTACAGGTGGGCCTTTTCTTAACGTACCTGCCTCCCAGCTGCGTAAGCAAGGCCCTGCCTGAGCTGCTCGAGGCAGTAGCCGGCTTGGCAGTTGAGTTCCCCAGGCTTATGGTGCTGGGGGACTTCAACTTGCCATCTGCTGGCGAAACCTCTGGGGCGGCCCAGGAGTTCATGGATTCCATGACAACCATGGACCTGTCCCAAGTAATCCAGGGTCCGACTCATGAGGGTGGTCACACGCTCGACCTAGTGTTTCTTTCGGGGCAGTGGAGAGATGATCTGAAGATAAGGGACTTAGTCATCACCCCACTGTCATGGTCAGATCATTTCCTACTGAGGCTGGATTTCGCAGCCCCATTCCTCCCCCGCAGGGAGGCGGGACCGACTAAGTGGTTCCGCCCCAGGCGCCTAATGGAACCGGAAGGATTCCAGAGGGAACTTGGGGAAATACCTGAAACCCTGGTACACAATTCGGCTGACTCCCTGGTGGCTGCTTGGAACACCGCAGCATCAGGGGCTCTAGACCGAATTGCGCCTAAGCGACCTCTCTATGGCAGTGGATTCCGGAAAGCTCCCTGGTTTACCGAGGAGCTCCGGGAGATGAAACGCCAGAAGAGACGTCTGGAGCGCCGCTGGAGGGCCAGAAAAACTGAGTCTGATCGAACACTATTAAGAATTTACATCAGATCTTATTTAGTGGCGATAAGGGCGGCAAAACGATCCTATTTTTCCGCTCTTATTGCGTCCGCAGATTCTCGCCCAGCCGCCTTGTTTAGGGTGACTCGCTCCCTCCTTGCAAAAGGGGGGAGCGAGGAACACTTACAAGGCAGAGCTGAGGAATTCGCTGAGTTTCTGTCGGATAAAGTCGCTCAGATTCGGTCAAATCTGGACTCCGGCTGGGCAGAGTCCATTGAGTTGACAGGCGCTAGTCTTAGTCCATCATTATGGGAAGAGTTTGGGCCTGTTTCTCCCGAGGATGTGGACAGGGCTGTGGGAGCGATGGGTACCTCCACCTGTTTATTGGACCCGTGCCCCTCCTGGCTGGTTTCGGCTAGCAGAGAGGTAGCACGCGGCTGGATCCAGGCGGTGGTCACCGCTTCTTTGAGAGAGGGATCCGTACCGCAGTCGTTAAAAGCTGCGGTGGTGCGACCCCTCCTGAAGAAGCCTTCCCTGGATCCAGCTGACTTGAAGAACTATCGTCCAGTCTCCAACTTACCTTTTTTAGGGAAAGTTGTGGAGAAGGTGGTGGTTACTCAACTTCTGCAGCTCCTGGATGAAACAGATCATCTAGACCCTTACCAGTCGGGTTTCAGGCGCGGCTACAGTACAGAAACTGCCTTGGTCGCTCTGATGGATGATCTCTGGCGGGCCCGGGATGGGGGAAATTCCTCCATCCTGGTGCTACTTGACCTCTCAGCGGCTTTCGATACCATCGACCATGGTATCCTTCTGCATCGTCTCAGCGAGTTGGGAGTGGGAGGCACCGTTCTGCGGTGGTTCTCCTCTTATCTCGCTGATAGGATGCAGTCGGTGCTGGCAGGGGGGCAGAGATCGTCCCCTAGGCCCCTATTATGTGGGGTGCCTCAGAGGTCGGTTCTCTCGCCCATCCTGTTCAACATCTACATGAAACCGCTGGGGGAGATCATTCGCAGACATGGGGTGTGTTTCCATCAGTACGCTGATGACACCCAGCTGTACATCACCACCCCGTCTGACTTCAGTGAGGCAGTTGATGTAATGTGCCGGTGCCTGGACGACGTCAGGATCTGGATGGGGAGGAACAGACTCAGACTTAATCCCGACAAGACTGAGTGGCTGTGGATATTGCCTCCTAAGGACTACGACAACTGTCCCTCCATGGTCCTTGAGGGAGCGAAACTGACTCCCTCGGACCAGGTCCGCAACTTGGGGGTCCTTCTAGATCCACAGCTAAAATTGGACCATCATCTTTCAGCTGTGGCTAGAGGGGCCTTTGCACAGGTTCGCCTGGTGCACCAGTTGCGGCCATATTTGGAGAAGGAGGCTCTACTCACGGTCACTCATGCCCTTGTCACCTCTCGCTTGGACTACTGCAATGCGCTCTACATGGGGCTACCCTTGAAGAGTATCCGGAGACTTCAGTTGGTGCAAAATGCGGCTGAGCGTGCTGTGGTGGGTGTGCCAAGGTACACCCACGTGACATCGATACTCCGCCAGCTGCATTGGTTGCCCATCGGTCTCCGGGTCCAATTCAAGGTGTTGATCACCATCTTTAAAGCCCTTCATGGCTTGGGACCAGGTTATCTACGGGACCGCATTCTGCCTCATACTTCCCTTCGACCGGTTAGGGCCCACAGAGTGGGCCTCCTCCAGGTCCCGTCGGCCAAACAATGCCGGCTGGCGGGCCCAAGGGGGAGAGCCTTCTCTGTGGCTGGCCCTGTGCTCTGGAACCAACTTCCACCAGAGACCCGAACTATCCCCACTCTGCTGGCCTTCCGGAAAGCTGTTAAGACATGGCTTTTCCTGCAGGCGGGGGGTAGAGCTTAATTCATTCGAGCCCACCCCCCAAGTATGTATGATGTTGAATGGTTGGTGATGATTCTTTTTATAGTGTGTTTTAATTTTTATATTTGCTTTTAATTAACTTTTTAGATTTTGGTTATTCTTGTATTTTCTCACTGTTGTACGCCGCCCTGAGTCCTTAGGGAGTTGGGCGGCATATAAGAATTCCAAAATAAATAAATAAATAAATAAAGTCAGTTGGGGAGGGGCTTGGGCCTAGGGATTTCAGCCTTAGGAAGCAGATACTAAACCTCATTTAATGGCATTTATTGATTCTGGAAACTCCATTATTAAACAACCCAGTCATAAATTAAAAAGCCACATGACTGTGCCACTTAGTGACAGCAGTTCTGACAGTCCCAATTGCCATCATAAGGCAAGGACCAAGTAGGTCATTATGCAAAAATCCCATGACTGAGATTTCCAAGTTCCTGCCAGCTTCCCCATTGACTTTACTTGTGGGAACCTGGCACGAAAGAGCTCAATTTTAATGAAAAAAGATTACTTCTGAAGCTCAATTTTCTAATTTTCCTCTGGCCAAATTGACACATTTTTTGCATATGGGATTAGAATATTTCGGACTGGCATAACTGCAAAAAAGCAGATGTCTGAAACTGCTGTGTCTACAGTGAAATGTATACAAGAGAGAGCTGTTGAAGTAAACAATGAATAAAACAAACAATCCTCAGATCATTAGTCAAAGCAAAATTGTCTGCCTAGAGGTAGTTGGACGCAACTTTAAGCAAGTAGAGATAAAAAATTTAACATGCTGGGGGCATCATCTAGATTTGTAAGAATTCCAAATTTATGAACCAATTATAGGAGATTCTCCCCCCCCCCTCTCTCTCTCTCTCTCTCTCTCTCTCTCTCTCTCTCTCTCTCTTCCTCTCCTCTCCTCTCCTCTTCTCTTCTCTCTCCCTCCCTCCCTCCCTCCCCCCCTCTCTCGTACACACACACACATCCATAGCTTTGCATTTGCATTTCAATTTCAAAAAAGGCATAAAACTCTTTTTATATACATCAAATAATTTGAATTAAATGAAAACTATATCATTTTTATTGGAAAGAAGACTAAATTCAAACTCCAGAATAAAATGTACAAAAATGATTTAACCTATGTACTGAAATTGTTTCATTTAGCAGATCTTGTTGCAAGACAAGAATGGATGAATATTCTGTATTTACATAGTTTTGATGCAAGTGATACAAAATAAATGAATCAAATAATTTCTGCCATTTGTATTGCATCATTTGTATGCCATTTCTGGGAATGACATAACTTTGAATGTAAGGCTGATTTGTAAATTGCAGATATCTCTTCCTCCCAACCAATCAGTTAAATCAAGATCTTGTTCATCATAGATTTTTCTCTAAGAGTGTAAGCTGAATTCACACACATTTTTGGGAGATCATTTTCATCTATTGCACATATTGGCCAAATACCATATGTCAAAAACATAGGCTCAATAGAAGACAAAATTCTGTTCACAAAAACTTGAATGCAATACCTCCTCTTTCTCTTCAGTGTCCACCAACATTTTAAGATAGCAGGTGTTATGTATTGTATATAGTGTATACCATATTTTTCGGAGTATAAGACGCACCTTAGTTTTGGGGGAGGAAAACAAGGAAAAAAGGCCTCTGCCTCCCAGCAATTTGCCAAACAGCAAACAGCAAACAGTACAGATGATATACACTGCTGTGTATTTCTGTGCATGTGTGCCTGACCCATAGAAATGGCAAAGAATTGGAGAAATGTACATTTATGGCAGTATATTAATCCCAGAAAGTTTTCTTAAATGTAATCACACTAACTCCTCCCAATTATTTAAATAGATCTACTCCAAACATGACTAAGTCAGGGTTTCTCAGCTGCCTTCTTTTAATACTAATACTTAATACTAATACTTAATACTAATACTTAATACTAAAACAGGACATTTCAGACTATACTTTTACAGATCTTTAAAATTGATGTAGCTTTCTGGAAGTATTCTCTGCTATTTAAAAGAAGATACAATAGCACTGGGCCTCTTCAGAGCAAGCATTTATTTTAAAAAGCTTCTTCATTTTGTTAAGTTGTCTGGAACAATAATAAAGCAGTCTTTAAAAAATAAGTCTAATAATTTGAACACTCTACAAACATTTAACAAAACAACATATTAACAGAATCTGCCTCTACCTAGGATAGAACTCACAACCTCCTGATTGTGAGGCAAGAGCTCTAGCTCTGAGCCATAGCAGCTATAGCTTGCCTTCTTGCAATTTCAGCAGTCTAATATTGCCAGCAGTTTATCTCCCAGCAATTTGTCACATTACAGCCACCGTAGTTAGTTTCATTTTACCACATGGCTTGCAAGCCTCTGTCAGCTGTAGGTCGGGAGGCAGTTTATCTCTTCTTGTGCTCTTCTTGTGCTTTGCCCTGTTTGCTGCAAAGAGGTAAATTGCTGGCAGGCAGAGGCCAAAGGGTGGGGGTGGCTGGGTGGGGCTGCATTCGGTGTATAAGACGCACCCAAGTTTTCACCCTCTTTGTGAGGGTAAAAAGGTGCGTCTTATACTCCGAAAAATACAGTAGTTGTCAGTTGAAGTTCTCATTCTGGTCCTCTGTTGGAGCAGGAAATGACTCTCTCCTGATTGGTTGTTAGGTTGATCAGTTTCATATAAAAGGGCGTGTCAGCCAGGGAGTTCAGTTTCCTCACAGGCAGTATTGAATAAAGATCTGTTAGAAATCACTCTGGCCTCACCTCCATTCTTCACCATGAACATAACAGCAGGTATTGGTAGCATGCTTGTCAAATAGATATGGATTGATCCAATACATAAGGAGCTTACTTGAATGTAAATATCCTTCATTATATTTGTACTAATAATGTATTTACCCTGATTCATGAAGAATTTTTTCTGCTAAAGTTTTATACGTTTTATAAATTTACATTTTTACAACTGGCATTATGGAGGTGCCATTTTACAAATTACAAGCCTACCTTACTGCAATTAGGTAAAGCCAGGTAATTTAATTAAAGAATATTACAATGGAGAAATTTTGATGTAATTGTAATCACAGAGAAATAAAGACAGAAAATACTACTATAAGCTTCCCCTCCTCTCATGGCTGAAAGGTTTAGATAGAAGGGGGAAAGACTACCTTTACATCTAAATATTTGGATCCTAAGTTAATTTGAACTGCATAGGTTTACTGTTAAACCAAGTAGTACATCATTGTTTGGATCTGCCTTGTTATTTAACATTTAATTATTAATTTTACTGACATTGAGGCTTCACTGAAACATAAATCAATATTGCTTTCTGCAAGCATCATCCATAGACTCTGATTTCAGAGTTGGAGCCAGGTTCTCATCAATCCTAAGATTAACTGAAGAATGTGAGATAATAAGCACAATATGAATTTTTCCCTTTGTTTGCCTCCAGTTGTACGAATTATATTTTTTTTAACAAACTAGACGAATTAAAACATTTTGGCTTGATTAGAAAAAAAAAGTTACCCTCAGATTTCCACATGACTTCAGTTAAAGTCCAAGAGCTTAATTATATACAGTCAAAACAATATTTAATGCATTGTGACACTCTGGAAGTCAGTTCTTAGCATGTTTGTATTTACAGAGACAATGGGCAAAGATACGCTAATGTGATGGCAGATAGCTCTGGGAAGTGTCTGCAAATGTTTGCTGTACAATCTGCACATCTTTTTATTTGTCATCACTGACTTGTAATGTGATTAATAAATACACAGGCAAATAATCTAGCTGTAGAGTGCATAAGGTCAGGGAAGACTTGATAGTAAATGGCAATTTGCAAAATTACGCTGAAGCAAAAAGAAGCTTTGTTCATGTTACTAATACAAATAAGTAAAAGCAGATCAATAACTCATCATAATATTAAATTAAACAGTAAAATATGTTATACAATATAGAACTTTTAAAATAAAGTTGGAGAATTTAAATTTGTGAAGGAGAAAAATAAACTTCTAATACTGCACACGTGCACACACACATACTGTATATATCATTTCCGTGTTCATTTTTCAGTTGATTGCAAAGGATAAACAAATAGTTGTGCATAGACATATTTTAGCCTATTGGTGAGATTAAATTGAGAAAGGTGCATCTGGCAGGAATAGCCAACACTCCAGAAGATAGGCTCAAGATACAGAAGGATCTTGACAGACTTGAACATTGGGTGCTATCTAACAAAATGAAATTCAACGGTGAAAAAAGTAAGGTTCTACATTTAGACAAGAAAAACAAAATGCACAGCTACAGTATATGTGGTACCTTGCTCAATAGTAGTAACTGTGAGAGGGATCTAGGAGTCCTAGTGGACAACCATTTAAATATGAGCCAGCAGTGTGCAGCAGCTGCCAAAAAAGCCAACACAGTTCTAGGCTGCATTAACAGAGGGATAGAATCAAGATCACACGAAGTGTTAATACCACTTTATAATGCCTTGGTAAGGCCACACTTGGAATACTGCATTCAGTTTTGGTCACCACAATGTAAAAAGGATACGGAGACTCTAGAAAGAGTACAGAGAAGAGCAACAAAGATGATTAGGGGACTGGAGGCTAAAACATATGAAGAACGGTTGCAGGAACTGGGTATGTCTAGTTTAATGAAAAGAAGGACTAGGGGAGACATGATAGCAGTGTTCCAATATCTCAGGGGTTGCCACAAAGAAGAGGGAGTCAAACTATTCTCCAAAACACCTGAGGGTAGAACAAGAAGCAATGGGTGGAAACTAATCAAGGAGAGAAGCAACTTAGAACTAAGGAGAAATTTCCTGACAGAACAATTAATCAGTGGAACAACTTGCCGCCGGAAGTTGTGGGTGCTCCAATACTGGATATTTTTAAGATGTTAGATAACCATTTGTCTGAAGTGGTGTAGGGTTTCCTGCCTAAGCAGGGGGTTGGACTAGAAGACCTCCAAAGTCCCTTCCAACTATGTTATTCTATTCTATTCCATTCTATTCTATTCTATTCTATTCTATTCTATTCTATTCTATTCTATTCTATTCTATTCTATTCTATTCTATTCTATTCTGTTCTGTTCTGTTCTGTTCTGTTCTGTTCTGTTCTGTTCTGTTCTGTTAATTTAAATGAATTAATATAGCTACCTATTGGGGAGAATGACTTGGCAAAGGTATATAGGGAAAAATGAATTGGGAAAAGTACATCTGTTAATTTGCCCAGATAATATCAAGAAAGAATTTGATGAGGGAGGCCAAGGAATTTGATGACTCAATTGATTTGGATAAGCTAGATGAGCACTGCCCCCTAGAATCAGATATGACCGGATGGTCCATTAAATTGAAGGTCCATAAATGTACTTATATATTAAACACATTTCAAAATATATAATTTAGCAACAAAAATTGGTCCATGACATTCAAGATTACAATTTGCTCTTTAATTATTTTAAGAATAATTAATAATTTAATTTTAATACAGAATACTTTGGGTTATTTGAAGGATAGACTGGAGATTCACAGTATAAATCTAGTCTTTTCACAAAATTTAATTTAATTTTGACATTTCTCCCTGATGCATCCAGAAATTGAAAAGGAAGTTGGTATTGGTCATTTCTATTCTACAGCTGACTTACCTATATCATATATTTTTATCTATAAGAGAGAGAGAGAAGAGAGAGAGAGAGAGAGAGAGAGAGAGACAGACAGACAGACAGACAGACAGACAGACAGACAGACAGACAGACAGACCTACACATACACACATACCTACACATATTACACTATACATACATACATACATACATACATACATACATACATACATACATACATAAAACATAGAACATAAAATAACAAGGTTGGAAAGGGCCTTGGAGGTCTTCTAATTTTTTTTTCTTCCTGAATTTGCTATTCTTCTTGTCTCTTTTTATCTAACAAGTGTTCATATGTATAGGGCTCCAAAAACTTTGCCCACTGAGATTATTTATTAATTATACATTTATTATTAAAAAACCTATATTATGCAACCATATTTATTTATTTATTTATTTATTTATTTATTTATTTATTTATTTATTTATTTATTTATTTATTTATTTATTTATTTATTTATTTATTTATTTATTTAAATGGATTTATATGCCACCCAACTCCCAGGGGACTCTGGGCGGCTATAAAAGGGATGGCTATCTATCTATCTATCTATCTATCTATCTATCTATCTATCTATCTATCTATCTATCTATCTATCTATCTATCTATCTATCTATCTATCTATCTATCTATCTATCATCTATGATTTATATCATATAAAAGATCTGTGTGCATTTTTGGAATAAAATATATTAGCATTTTAATAGCATCATCGTTCCGTGTTTGGATGGATCATCAATTTAACTTATTTGCTGTGCCAGTCCTATACAGTATTTCTATGTTGTGAACAATAAGCCAAAGATATACCGGTAGTAAAGACTGTTTCAGCCATTTTATATGTCAGTTTCTTCCTATTCTATATACATTTATCGTTATGTATGATTGCAAATAGTTATGCTTCCTTGTACAGTTTCAAGTCTTGGAAATGATTGTTGGAATACCAGTTGAAACATAACTTATCATTTGTTGACTGTCCACATTTATCTGGTTTATTGATTTTGCTTTAAATATCTTGAGAGAGATTCAGTTCCAATTTTATTTCCATTAAAAAAAAAGCTAATGTGATTGTATGATTTGAGAAGATTTATACTTGAAAATAAGGATTCCTCCTAGGCTTAGATTACACATAAAACATAACTTCATTCAGTGTAATAAACATTAATGTAGGCTTTGTGTGCCAATTGTAGTCTAATTGCATGATACAAACCTAGAGCTTGAGGAAAGGAAGCCAAAAATAGACAGAAAATGAACAGCAGCTGTGTGCTTTTTCCTTCCTCTTCTCTCCACCTCAGTCATCCTTCTCAATTCAAATGACAGCTCCTTGTAATGCTGTGTGGTTTCTCCTATCAGTTTACACTCAATGTAATGGAAGTGGAATTGCTTCTGAAGATAATTTCAACATTATTATTTTATGCAATTCTCTCCATTGATGTGCAGTAGAAGATATATATAAAATATAAAATATAAAATATTCTGACCAGAATCTATATGGGAGAACCATTGGAAAATTTGTACTGCATTTATCAGTTAATATCCTGTACTATTTATATTTATGGGGATACATTTCTGTGACGTATAAATAATTATATTAAACTTTTAAGAACTTGATTTGGCTTAGTTGTAGATGAAAACGTTTAATGATTTGGTACAATAATTAAATCTACTCATACATTTCAATTTTAAAAAGCTACTATAAATTTAACTGATTAAAAATGTCACAAAGTGATAACCCAGAAAAGTTATCATTCATTCTAACCATAATGACAATAATGGCATGAGAATAAATTTTACAATACCACTTTACAATGCCTTGGTAAGGCCACACTTGGAATACTGCATTCAGTTATGGTCGCCATGATGAAAAAAGGATGTGGAGACTCAAGAAAGAGTGCAGAGAAGAGCAACAAAGATGATTAGGGGACTGGAGACTAAAACATATGAAGAACGGTTGCAGCAACTGGGTATGTCTAGCTTAATGAAAAGAAGGACTAGGGGAGATATGATAGCAGTGTTCCAATATCTCAGGGGTTGCCACAAAGAAGAGGGAGTCAAACTATTCTTCAAAGCACCTGAGGGTAGAACAAGAAGCAATGGGTGGAAACTAAACAAGGAGAGAAGCAACTTAGAACTAAGGAGAAATTTCCTGACAGTTAGAACAATTAATCAGTGGAACAGCTTGCCTCCAGAAGTTGTGAATGCTCCAACACTGGACGTTTTTAAGAAGATGTTGGATAACCATTTGTCTGAAGTAGTGTAGGGTTTCCTGCCTAAGCAGGGGGTTGGACTAGAAGACCTCCAAGGTCCCTTCCAACTCTGTTGTTGTTGTTATTATTATTATTATTATTATTATTATTATTATTATTATTATTATTATTATTATTATTATTATTATTATTATTATTATTATTATTATTATTATTATTATAACCTAACATACTTTCTAACATCACAAACTTCATCTTTTGATAGTTGAACTGTGAAATTGCATGTCAGTTCATAAGAGGCAGTGTTACACTCACTTGTGTGATATCAGGTAGCCCTTGCATAACCACCTTAATGGGGACTGGAATTTTGATTGCTAAGCGAAGTGGTTGTTAGGCAAACTATCATGTGACCACACTGTTTAGTGATTTCTAAGTTCTGGTATTTTTAGTTGCAGGCATTACATGAGGACTGCCTCATCATTAGACAAGAACCTGACACTTCACCTGTCCTGACACAGTCACCGCTGCTTCAATTCCCCCCACCCACTTATCTCCCCCCCCTGCACCTCAACCCACAACTTCATTCTACCAGTGCTGACTATCGTTGCCATCCTCCACTGGCCCAGTTTTCCTCTTGCTGCTGACAAAGTCATGCCTGGTTGAGACAGCTCCTAGCCTTCCATGTGGCCCTACATTATAGTCATAAATTAAGCCTGGGGAGGCCTTTTAAAACTCTTTGCCGGACAGTCTTCCTTCTTCAAGAATGGCGGCGTTCTTATTTAAAACCTATTATTAACGCTGCAGCTGTTGTGGCCGTGAAGCCTCTTTTGACTGACGCAGCCCTGGCCTTCTGCCTGTCTTTCTGGACGAACTTCTATTTAGACAGGCTGTTTTTCTATTACCATCGAAGTGCCAAAGGAGAAGAAGAGTTTATCATCAAGACTGTTATGTTTATGTGTGCTGGGAATACTGCTAGGGGGTTGAAGAAGAAGAAAGTGAAGAAGTGTATTTTGGGGGGACTTATTAGATCTGAACCCCATTAGCATCAACTTAAGAAGGGACCCGACCCCGGGAGAGAGTATCGGTGAGCATGTGTATGTATGGATAATATGAATAAATGTTTTGTGGTCTGACTGTAAGAATACATGAGTGAGCTGGGCGGCTGGACCTGGCCCCCCTCTGCTGAGTGTGGAAACAGAAGCGGAGGGGGGTTTTGGCCCACCCCCAGGCTCAGTATGAATGGTGTGTATGGCCTGCCGGGAGAGTGGGGGACCAGCGGGGTGGGGGAGGGGATCTCTGGGGGGACGGGGAGTAAGAGCATTACGGTCGTAACTGGGAGAGGCAGGTACGGCGGGAGCAGAGGGGTAGGCCGCTCTCGGGGAACGAGAATTCGCTGTTTGCAAGCGATTCCTTGTTCTGGCCCCTCTGGTCTGGTTCCATCTAGCTCAACCCGAGTGCCTGGTAACCAGGGATGTCAGGGCCCTGGGCTCAAGCTGCTGCTGTTAAATGCCAGGTCGATTACCAACAAGGCCCCCCTTATTCGGGATTTAATCCTGGAAGAAGGGGCGGACCTGGCATGTATCACCGAGACCTGGCTGGGCCAGGAAGGGGGAGTGCCCCTTTCGGAAATATGCCCGGATGGGTTCTCGGTTCAGCATCAGCCGCGACCCCAGGGAAGGGGTGGAGGAGTGGCTATTAAAGCTTGCCAGAATCTGTGTCCTCGAAGGAGCCCTGCCCCAGAGATTGTTGGGTGTGAGACGCTCCTTCTGAAGTTGGACTTAGGGGTCCAGGTGGGCCTTTTGCTAACGTACCTGCCTCCTAGCTGCGTTGCAAAGGCCCTGCCTGTTCTGCTCGAGGCGGTTGCAGGGCTGGCGGTTGAGTTCCCCAGGTTGATGGTGCTGGGGGACTTTAATCTGCCATCACCCGGCGAAGCCTCAGGGGCAGTCCAGGAGTTCATGGCTTCCATGACAACCATGGACCTGACCCAAGTAGTTCAGGGTCCGACTCATGAGGGTGGTCAAACACATGACCTTGTGTTTCTCTCGGGGCAGTGGAGAGATGATCTGAGGCTGAGGGGTTTAGTCACAGTACCCTTGTCGTGGTCAGATCATTTCCTTCTGAGGTTGGATTTCATGGCACCACTCCTCCACCGCAAGGAGGCGGGACCGATTAAATGGTTCTGCCCCAGGCGCCTAATGGAACCTGACGGATTCCAGAGGGAACTTGGGGAAATACCTGAATCCCTGGTACACAGTTCATCCGAGTCTCTGGTCGCAGCCTGGAATCAGGCAGCAGCGGGGGCTCTGGATCGGATTGCGCCTTTGCGACCTCTCCGTGGAAGTGGATCCAGGAGGGCTCCTTGGTTTACCGAGGAACTCCGGGAGATGAAACGCCACAAGAGACGTCTAGAGCGACGATGGAGATCTAGTAAAGCTGAGTCTGACCGGACACTTTTAAGAACTTTCATTAAGTCTTACTTAGTGGCGATACGGGCGGCAAAATGTTCGCATTTTTCCGCTCTTATTGCGTCCGCTGACTCCCGCCCAGCCGCCCTGTTTAGGGTGACCTGCACCCTTCTGGCTAAGGAGGAAGGCGGAGATCCCTTGCAGGGTAGAGCTGAGGAATTTTCTCGGTTTCTGGCGGATAAAGTCATTCAGATTCGGACAGACCTGGACTCCGATTGGGCAGTACAGGCCGAGATGACCGGGGCAGGTCTTAGTCCGGTTATCTGGGATAGGTTTGAACCGGTGACTCCTGAGGATGTAGACAAGGCCATAGGAGCGATGAGCTCCGCCACCTGTTTATTGGACCCGTGCCCCTCCTGGCTGGTTTCGGCCACCAGGGAGGTGTCACGCGGCTGGCTCCAGGTGTTGGTCAACGCTTCTTTGAGAGAGGGGTCCGTCCCGCAGCCCTTAAAATCTGCGGTGGTGAGACCCCTCCTCAAGAAGCCTTCCCTGGACCCGGCGGATTTAAAAAACTTCCGTCCAGTCTCCAACCTTCCCTTCGCGGGGAAGGTTGTTGAGAAAGTGGTGGCGCTCCAGCTCCTACGGCTGTTGGATGACACGGATTTTCTGGATCCCTTTCAATCAGGTTTCAGGCGCGGCTACAGTACGGAAACGGCTTTGGTCACCCTGATGGATGATCTCTGGCGAGCCCGGGATGGAGGTTATTCCTCTATCCTGGTGCTACTTGACCTCTCAGCGGCCTTCGATACCATTGACCATGGTATCCTTCTGCGTCGTCTCGGAGAGGTGGGGGTGAGCGGCACTGTTTTGCAGTGGTTCTCCTCCTTCCTCTCTGACAGGACGCAGTCGGTGTTGACAGGGGGGCAGAGGTCGAGCCCTAGGCCCCTACTATGTGGGGTGCCTCAGGGCTCGGTCCTCTCGCCCATCCTGTTTAACATCTACATGAAGCCACTGGGTGAGATCATCCGACGACACGGGGTGAGGTATCAGCAATATGCTGATGATACCCAGTTGTACATCTCCACCCCGTCTCAATTCGGGGAAGCCGTAGACGTAATGGGCCACTGCCTGGATGATGTTAGGGTCTGGATGGGGAAGAACCGGCTAAAACTTAACCCTGACAAGACTGAGTGGTTATGGATATTGCCTCCTAAGGACGTGACCAACTGTCCCTCCTTGGTTCTTGGGGGAGAGAAATTAGCTCCCTCAGAACGGGTCCGCAATTTGGGTGTCCTCCTAGACCCACAGCTAAAATTGGAGCAACATCTTTCAGCTGTGGCTAGGGGGACCTTTGCACAAGTACGTCTTGTGCACCAATTGCGACCCTACTTGGAGAGGGAGGCACTTCTCACAGTCACTCATGCCCTCATCACCTCACGGCTGGATTACTGCAATGCGCTCTACATGGGGCTACCCTTGAAGAGTGTCTGGCGACTGCAACTGGTGCAAAATGCAGCTGCGCGAGCTGTGGTGGGTGCACCTAGATGCACCCACGTAACACCAATTCTCCGCCAGCTGCATTGGTTGCCCATTAGTCTCCGGATCCAATTCAAGGTGTTGGTTGTTACCTTTAAAGCCCTACATGGCTCAGGGCCAGGTTACCTTCAGGACCGCATCCTGCCGCATACCTCCCTACGACCGGTCAGGGCCCACAGAGTCGGCCTCCTCCAGGTCCCATCGACTAAACAATGTCGGTTGGCGGGGCCGAGGGGGAGGGCCTTCTCTGTGGGAGCTCCCTCCCTGTGGAACCAGCTTCCCCCGGAGATCAGGACTATCCCCACCCTGCTGGCCTTCCGGAAAGCAATAAAAACTTGGCTCTTCCGGCAGGCGGGGTGAAAGCGAGACGATACTCTTTTAATTTATATATATATATATGTTTTTAACTATTGTATTTTATTGCATTTGTACTGTCGAAATGGATCTGAATATGTTGTGAGCCGCCCAGAGTCCCTAGGGAGTTGGGCGGCATACAAATCCATTTAATTAAATTAAATTTAATTAAATGCAGGCTGCCAAGTGCCTAAATTTTGGTCTTATGACTTCAGGTGCATATTTCCCTTTTCTACTGTGTTGAAAAGAGTTGGAAGTTAATGGTTTTTTTTCTTTTTTATCCTTCATACTACAATTTTCTCCTCCCCTTCTTTCCTTTCCTCCTTTCCCACTATTTTCATTTTATTTGTATTTTATATTCTAATAAGTTTAATAAAATGATATTATAAAAACAATTGTATGTACTGACCAAGATACAATTAAACATACAATTAAAGATGATCAGAATGACAAAAGTCATTCGGGAGTTGGGCGGCATATAAGAATAACAAAATAAATAAATAAATAAATAAATAAAAGCAGCATTGTGATACAAGACCTGCCAATTTTAATGTGCGATATGATGTCACACATGCATAAAATTAACAATTAAATTTTCTCTTCTGCCATTTACAAAAAACAAAAAACAAAACCTGTCTTGTTTTACTTAGAAAAAGTGCAAATTACTAGTCCCTTTGATATCAATTATCTATTATATTTTCTCTGCAGTTCAGATGTACTGTCATCAATTTAATAGCAGCCAAACATAAAGAAATTTATGCTTATAATAAATAAGTATCTAGTAACTATCACCCTTCAACACATAAACTAGAGTTTTATACACACCTAGGAATAGTTGCCAAGTAAAACAGCATTGCAGCTGTGAAACTAGTCCTGTGAATATTTATTCAGAGGCAAAACCTCTTGGGTGAGAACTTGAAATTAAATACAAATCTTGTCATGCCACAGAACTACTTGCTGTGGTAATCTTATAGCCAAATTGTTATAGTGCTATAGTAACATTTGACCTCCAATGTCCTCCACAGTTGTCTTTCTCCACAAATAAGGCTTATTATTTATTTTGCTTGTATATTTAAACTTGAACATCATAATACTTAGTTATGGGAATTATCTCTATTGGGAGTAACATAAACCACAATAATTCTTTTGGCATTGTATAGTATGGCACTAGTGCAGTTGATAATAGTAATACAACAGTAAAAGGAAAAAGAACAACTTATTAAATTTATACTCCACCCAACTCTCATATTATTATTGGTATAAAGAACAAATATATAAGGACTCTAATAATAGGAGTTCCAGATCTTATTTGATTAATGTTTTTTCATCAATTCCTTAATATCTCTCCTTGGGCAATTACATTTTGCCTGGTTTTCTCACTTTCTCAGCTATTTCCAAATCAGATTAGTTCTCCAGGCTGATCAGACATGGCTGTAGATAAAGATAGGCAGATAAGCTTGTTGGAGATTTAAAATTTATGTCTGGCTTATAAAAATGGTCTTTCCAGCTTATAAAAATTGTCTGGACATATAGAGTAGCTGCAGTGGAAAAGACAGCAGTGAATGCATCTAACAAAACAATGTATTTCCATCATCTCTTTTAAAAAGTTGCGGTTAATAATAATTTGAATCCCACTTTATGACAGCTTCTGGCAGTCTTCAAAATTCACCAGGATAAAGATTGTTTTGAGGTACAATTTACACAGAGAACTGGACAAGGGGATTGTGTCCTAATTGGTTCAGTGAGATCTCCCAAATTTGAACATCTGGGTTGTTCAGAAAAATATTCTGTGTGGTCCATAGAAATGAACTCCTCTTGTCTATCTCCTGATGGAGGCCACCAAAATATGAATCCCCAAACTAGCAAATAAATAAGGGTAAAATAAATTTTCAAAACGTTCAACCACTTGAATATCCTTTCTAAAAGAGTATATTAGCTTTCTGAGAATTCTGATCACAAGTAGTGAAATCCTAGAAAAAAATTGATCATGGCATCTATATTGACAACATCTACACTGTTGTAAATACCAAGAGTCACTTAGATGACATGAGCAATATAGAAATTTAAGAAGGGAGGGAGGGAGGGAGGGAGGGAGGGAGGGAAGGAGGAAGGGAGGGAGGGAGGAACAAGGAAGGAAGGAAGGAAGGAAGAAAAAGAAAGAAAGAAAGAAAGAAAGAAAGAAAGAAAGAAAGAAAGAAAGAAAGAAAGAAAGAAAGAAAGAAAGAAAGAAAGAAAGAAAGAAAGAAAGAAAGAAAGGATCAGAATGAATCAGAATGCAAGACTGGGACAAAGAGGGTCAAATACAACATTGCAATACAATCCCTGCCACTTTTTAATGTGTGATATACATGCCTAAAAAAGGGAAGTGTTCATGGCATGATGCTACTTTCCTCATTTTGCGATTCAGTAAGATGCTACAGGCTCCAGGGGAATTTGCAGTAGGAGTAACACATTGATTTCCTTTAAGATACAGATAGTCCTTGACTTACAACAGTTCATTCAGTGACCATTCAAAGTTAAAATGGCACTGAAAAAACTGATTTATACCATTTTTCACACTTATAACTGTTGCAGCAGCCCCATGGTCTTGTGATCAAAATTCAGACACTTGGCAATTGGTTCATATTTATGTCAGTTGCAGTGTCCCATGGTCATGTGATCACCTTTTGCAACCTTCTGACAAGCAAAGTCAATGGGGAAGCCAAGTAACAACCATATTCCTAACTTAACAACTGCAGTGATTCACTTAACAACGATGGCAAGAAATGGTGGTAAAATAGGGCAAAACTCACTTAAAACTTTCTCACTTAGCAACAGAAATTTTGGGCTCAATTGTGGTTGTAAGTTGAAGACTATCTGCAATCAGTTTTTATTTTGTATTAGTTTCTTTTCTTTCTTTTAAGGGTCTTCCTTAAGACACATTTCCCTATGCTGACCTTCCCTTTGCTGAAGGATATTTTCTTTGCCCAGCATTATAGGAAATCATGTTAGAATTAGTGAATAATTTTTCTCTGCTGTTTTAATCATTATTGCTTTGTTTTTAATCTGTATAATAAAAGTAATGCTGTGTTTATGGTTTTATATAGACTTGTGTTATGTTATATATATGTATATACTTTTTTTTCTTATAAACTAAAGTTCTTGACAATATGGAAATGCAATAAAGGAATAAATATATGTGGTTCAGCATATTACTCTTTGGGTAAGATCACATTTTCAGTTGCCTTTAGACAATAGACAAAATTATATGTGTGCATATACATCCATCTGCATAATAATTAGTGAGGACAAGTATTGTATATATGTACATTATTTATATAGAAACCTGATCTAAACCACATAAATCCAAGAATCAAGTATTTCCAAATCCAATTTCTAAGTTATCTCATAAACAAGCAAAACAAGCTATCAAGTTCTCTCTTTTCATCATTCCTGTTAGCAACTGCATTTCTCAAAATCTCTAATGTATACCCACAGCTGGCTGATGTTTTTCCATCAGATTATCTAAACTCAGGAAGTGGTTTTGTGTTTCATTTCTATTCAGCACACTAAAATTCTCATATAAAAAACTCCATCCCATTCTGCCCCTGCTTATATATTTTAACTTGTCTCTTGTAATGGAGTTGTTTTGGGATGCAATTTTTATGCATAGTGCTGCACTAAATAAACCTCTATCACTTATTGAGTTCACAGCTTTCACTTAGAGGCAGTGCTTTATATTTGTAAACATTCAGCGTTAGAGTTGCATTAGCATATCCAAACTGTTAAAACAACTTTATTTAATCTGTGAAAGCATTTTGCTTAATGTATGTGCCTTGATTCTCTATACTGGGCACAATGTAACTAAAGTCAAGCACTTAAAACAAGCATACATATTTTATTTTGTCACTCAAGTAAAAAAAATTCAAGTGTTGAACTTTGGCTAGAATTATGCCTATTTAATTTATTTAATTAACACTTTCATTTCTGATGGTGTCTTGTGCCTCATGTAGGTGAGGGGGAAAGTTTTAGCTTTTCATTTTTCCAAAATGAAAAGCATCTGTCATACAACTCTAAGAAATATCTGCCCATGTGGTATTTTATATAGTATTATATATGCCTAGAACACTTGAGAACACAGAAGTCCACAAGTCATAAAGTTGCCAAGGTTGGAGACTCATGGGCTAGAAGACACTCCTACCAAGACTGGCAGCAAAGTAAATGTTGCTTCACTTCAACAGCAGTCCCAATACTGAATATTTGAGAGAACTCCAATGCCCCAATGCTTCAAAATGTTGTGTTTCTGCTGTTGATATTGCAAAGATCTAGCATTTTTACTCTATACTATTGTTGTGATCTACCAAGAAGAAAATACCACTGAGGAAATGAAATAGTACATGTTTAGTTTAGTAGTACTCTTCAGTTTTCAATGGGCTAAAGCTGCACTATTAGAACACACCAGAGGTGGGTTCTGCCGGAGCTGCCCGGTACGCAGCTCCGGGAGGGAGCGGTGGATTTCGCAACTGTTCCGGAGCCATCTCTGCCGGTCCATCCGGTGTGTCACCATTTTTTCCGTGATTTTCGGTGATTTTCGGGCAATTTTGCTTCTGTGCATGCACGGAAGCAAAATCGTGCAGAAATCTTGTGAGGGGACACGCGCATGCGTGAGATTTCAGCGAGATTTTGCCTCCGTGCATGCACGGAAGCAAAATTGTGCCAAAATCTCTCTCTCGCACGCGTCCCCTCGCAAGATTTCGGCGCGATTTTGCTTCCGCGCATGCACAGAAGTGTGGAGATGCGTGCGCATAGCTCCGGCAGCGAGGTAAGTGAGCAACCCATCCCTGGAACACACATACTAATTTAATACCATAAACCGAGAGGAAATAGTAAAGTCAGATGGAAAGCAAACAGATGTATAAGTTTCCAAAGGTAATAGTATCAAAGCTCTTTTTGGAAATGTGCTTGGAACTCCATATATTTAATGCATGTGCAAAGGGCAAATGTTCACACTTATCTTGCAAGTTCTGATTCATATTTACACACTTCTGATTACTGTAGATCGCTATAATCTGATATAAGTTTATCAACCAGTGAAACTCATTAAACTGAATGGGTCCTACTTTTCAACAGAAATCTATAAAATATTATGTTAATTTGGTTTAAACTGCAGACGATAGCATTGTATATTAGAACTGTGAAAAATGAAAACCTGGTTGAATTCTAAGATTTTTCTAATAATCTAAGTGATCTAAGTGATATGAAGTGCAGTCAATCTCACGTGATGTTTTCTTATCACTTAGGCTGAAGACTAGATATGCCCCTTCATAAGCATATTCTCCAACAAACCAGACCTTGTCGTGATATTTAGACCATTTTGATATCCCAAGCTATCTTTTCTGTTAGGCATCTCTGTACATATACACACACTCTTCTTTAGATATGCCACAAGCAAGTCTTTTGAAATCATTGGATGCAATTTCTTGCTTGAAGCAGAATCTGAAGCAGGGCCAAAGAGGATTTGGGCAAGAAATATAACTACTGTTTTGTTATTCATTTTAATGGAATGCTGTACATAAGGGATCAAGATCTGAATCAACAAATCTGAAGTTTGAAAGATTAAACTATGGACAAAACATTCATCTCCCCTCCACATCTATTTTTACTTGCTGTTTTATCTAACTTTAGAATCTGTAAGTTGGTATGCATGTCCTAGTCAACATAATACAAAGACATATAGAAGATACAACAATAAATTCTAGCAGTTTTCACTTTTCTTTTCTTTTACTTTTAACTTTCAGACTCTGATATTTGGCTTCTAATATAGACAATTCTCTAATGACTAAATGCATTGTTAACATTGAACTGGAGGGGATGATTACATCAGTTGGAACTAATTTGATAAATAAGGTATCTTGCATTAACTTATTGTAGCTTATCTATGAACCTTTCTTTAAGAAATATTTGATTTCTGATATATTTTATATAAAATTATGCAATGAATATGACAAATGACAATATTTACATGTATCTTCTTAGAATGGTAGTGATATTTATCTCCAAATGTTCTACTCCAGCTATCGTTCACTCTTACATCAATACCTGTCCCAAAATGATGTAAGAACAAATGCTATCAGCTGTTTTCATTTTAAATGGTTTTCATTCCTTTAGGATCGTATCAGCTATTAGCAAATCTCTGAGTTGTTTCAAGTTTCAAAATGCAATCATCCTACAGACTTGAAAATGTGATCATTTGTATGTGTCTCAGCGCTTTTCATTTGAGGATTGGTAATGAAGTAATGTAGCAATAAAAACTTGGGGGTTACCGCAAACATTTACTTTTCTTCCTCATAGCTGAAGTAGAAAATGCCAATCATTTATTTATTTTGGGTATTTTATCAAACTTATGAATGTAAAATTGTATTTTAAATGCCATTATTTGTATGTTGCTTTTCTTTTCTACAACAGAAGCTGTTCAGAGTTGCTAGGTAAATACGAAAATCATCATACAGTTTGGATAACATTATTGCATTACTAAAACAAAATTACCAGATTAAAAATAGCATCACAAATGTGTGTGTGCATGTATGTGTGTCTATATACAAAGTCTAGTTTGGAGAGAAGATGACCTTTATGGAGATATGCAGGAGCTGTTCCCTAGGCAAAATGGCTGAAACATGTTTAAAGTTCTATTTCTAGGTTGATTTGTGAAAATTAAGGTCTTTACTTTTACATAGTTGCTCTTAAGAGCTAAAATAGGGGTTTGCAAATACATAAGAACGTATTATTAACAATAAAGAAAACAATTTGTATAATTTTATGTCCAGCCAAAGTTGCTGTATAAATTGGAGTTAATTTACACTTGAAGTCTTTTTTTAAGGCACTGTTAAATGTTTATTGTTTGTAGCACATAGACATGTGTGTGGGCTTGTGAGTGTGTCAGCGGGGATCTATAATTTCAAGAATTGGAATCAACTGACTCATTCTGCTGCCTGCTAATCAAAGATTATGAGCACTATTTCCCTAAATGTAACTACATTCCTTAAATGAGGACTCTGTGGGCTTTAAACAGGGAGCTATCTGTTATATATCAACTGCCTACATGGTTTCACCCAGGTCCAGGGTTTGAGCAGGAAAATACTCAAATGCCATTGATGCAACTGACAGCTCCCTATAAAAGGGCTAGCTGTCAGACTGCAAGTTGCTGGTTGTACAGAGAAGTTGCCAAGTAAAGAAATTCCTTTTGAAGTATGTCTCCTGTTGTTATTCCTACTACTTATCACTATCCTACTACTCCTGCCAACATTTTGTGCATTAAAAACTGCTAGAGGGAAAATTTCGATGGTCCTTAACAAAATATGTGCTCAGGCAATGAGACAAATAGTAATTATTGTTGTTTGGCCAATAAATGTTTTGAAGGATTTTGCTTCTTTTCGGGGTGTATGATGGAAAAGTAAGAAGTATAAGGGTAATGAGCTGGACTCTCCTGCTGCTTAAAGGAATTCCAGGGGAATGGGCTTAGTATAGCAACCACAGCAATCTAGATAATCATAGAGCTGGCTCTGCATTTGGCAACCATATTGATATAGCCAATTCATTTTGAACATGAAGTGAATTATTAATGATTAATTGGCCTGCAGTTTGGCAGCTGATTCATAAGCAACTTGGCATGCAAGACACTGGATGGTTAATCTTCCTTCCTTCCTTCCTTCCTTCCTTCCTTCCTTCCTTCCTTCCTTCCTTCCTTCCTTCCTTCCTTCCTTCCTTCCTTCCTTCCTTCCTTCCTTTTTATGTTGGTTTAGGGTTCTTTCCTTGTTTCAGTTACCAACATAGGATACTGAGATGAGTTTCTCATATATCTGTTCTTTTGTCAAACATTTTGAATAAAATTTCATTATTGAAGTTACAAAGTTCTCATATTTATATCTGAAACTGAACAGGTAAGCATTTATATATATATATATTCATATATTTTCAGTTATTAGGAATGAGATAAAAATAGATACAGGGATGGAGAATTGGGATTGAAAAGATATTTCTTTCTTGTTTGAGTAATTACTGAGAGAGAAAGACTTGCAAATTCATAGGAAGATTAAGAAGTAATTCTGGTTGACATATGAGAGAACAAGAGCAAGAGATATTGATTTAGACAATGTTGAACTGAAGAAGGTATTATTTATGCTGGTTTTTTTCAACAGGATGAAAAAGATTAAAACAATTATAATCAAAAGGAATTTTCCTATTATGTGGTAGAGAGCCAATTTAACGGTTAAGGCACTAGCTGAATGACTTTGGTCACTGACTCTTTCAGTCCAACTCATTTCAAAGGGTTGTTGTTGTGGGGAAAATAGGATGAGGAAGGAGTATTATGGAATATTATGGAATTAAGAAAAATCCTAAAAAAACAAAACTACCAACCCCTCCAATCCTTACCCCATCCTCATGTTATTTATATGATGCCTGATGACTTGGATTTGCTTCAGCAACAAGTCTCCCTTTAAAACAGGGAATACTGCACATTGCACACCACACAAGAAGCATGAATTCCTGAGAGTGAAGCAGAGGCTTTGTGGGAAGCTTGCCACAAAACTACATTTTCAATCCAAGCTTTCTTTTTTAATGTAGTCAAGAATTTGTTTGTTTGTTTGTTTTTATTTTTGTCAAGCATATATGATTAAAGCAAAGTATAAACAGTAAATTATGATTGTGTGTGTGTGTGTGTTTATATATATATATATATATATATATATATATATATATATATATGTGTGTGTGTGTGTGTGTGTGTGTGTGTGTGTGTAACATTTTTTGCTGATAAATGAAAATAAAGGGAGACTATTATAGATCTATTTCGAGCTATTTTGCTCTCGTCAGATAGCCATACCCGTAGTGGGATTTGAACCTGGGCAGTCTGCTTATAAGGCAGAAGATTAACCTCTAGGCCACAAGGTTCTCTTCCCTATCAGCTCTCTCTCTATATATAAAATAGTACAAGCATGAATAAGAGTATAAGAGGTATGAATATATGGGTACATTAGGACAGGAACGGTAGGCACAAATCCCAATGATGATGTAGGATTCTTGTAGTCTAGTAGAACAGATTTTCCTATCTGCAGGGAATCTTTCCTTACATTTATTTGCAAATTACAAAAAACTAATAAATTTCTCTGGAAAAGGAGGTTTTCTCCAAAAACAGTTTGAGAAATACTGCCCTGCTGATTTAGACTCAGTCCCTATCCACTCTTCTCCATCTCTCTTTCTCTTGCACCTAAATCACAACCAATTTAATTCACTTAAAATAATCCTCATTGACTCTAATGTGTCTGCAATATAGTTAGCTTTGCTCAAAGCGTAGCATTTGACCTTTAAGAAACCAGCTAGTGATGAGGATAATTACCCTATTTTGCCTGACTTATAATGTAAACCATATAAAGGTAATTTTTTTCTTTTGTTTGTAATTATGCACAGTAGGTTTAAAAAAGAAGTAATAATAATTTGCTACTAAATGTTCCCCAGCTTCAGAAAATATAACAATAGGAAGAAATTACAGCAACATTAAATTACTGAACATAATGTTCTGTCATTTCATTTTTCTTTGTTCTGTTACCTGAGCACATTTGAATTTTCCTTCTAATAAGGAACAAAGCAAGGAAGAAAGAAAGAAAGAAAGAAAGGCTGAATAAGGAAAACATATTTCTTTTCTCCATAGATGCAGGTGAGAACTGTTTACACCAGGGGTGGGCAAACTATGGTTCTTTGAGGACCTGTGGACTCCCAGAATTCCTGAGCCAGCCATGCATTTACACACACACAGACAAACACACACACACACACACACACACACACACACACACACACACACACACACACACACACACACACCTACACCTCTTAATATTCTTATATGACATTGTAAAAATTGGTGTTAAATAAAAATAAAATGCAGAAAATGCTACTACTATTAATAATGATTATTATTCTTGTAATCAGTTACACATCTGCAATAGTGGATGGGATTCAAACTAAAGAACTAAAAATCTTGAATAGGAAGACCAGAAAAATAACTACAATGAATCATGCCTTTATCCACACAGCAATGTTAATAGACTCCACTGATCAAAGAAAATAGGTGGACATGGAATGTAGCAACTACATCAGATGGTTGGAGAAGAAAAAAGGGCATCGGAAGAATGAAGGATAGTGGAGAAGATGCACTGAAGCTAGTATACAAGGAAGGCTTACTGTGTAATGGAGAAATCAGACTGGCTTAAAAGAAAGACCAGATAAAGAATAGAAAAGAGACATGGCAAGGAAAAGCATTACACAGTCAGTACATTAAACACAAAAATAGCACAAAAAGCAGACAATAACAAGGCCTAGAAAGGGCTAAGGGCAGGACAATTACAGAAAGAAACAGAGGGGCTAATTCTAGCTTCACAAGAAGAAGCCTTAAGAACAAAGCCAGAATTGAGACAACAGCAACTGACAGTAAATGCCGTCTCTGCAAAGAAGCTGAAGAAATAGTGGACCACCTAGTTAGCTGTTGCAAGAAAACCGCAGAGATTGACTACAAACAATGGCATGCCAAAGAAGCAACAATGATGCATTGCAAGAACTGCAAGAACTACGGTAGTTCTTTTGCATGCAAGCAAGAACTATTAGGAACATAAGATAAAGAAAGTAATAGAAAATAAAGAAGCTCAAGTGCTTAAGAATTCAGTTTAGGGACTGTAGAATTCAAACAGACAGTCATCTGACACGCAATACCCTAAATGTAACAACTGTTGATATGAAAGACAAAAGAATCTGGATAGTTGATGTTGCCTATACCTATAGACAACAGAATGGTCATATTCTATAATGATTGGCAGAAGATCCTGGTGCTATTTTTTGTTTTTGTTTTATTATATCTCAGATTTCCTAGCTGCTCAAGCTTTCTGATGTAAAAAGAGCCACAATAGCAGAATTATAATGTCTATCCTTGAGACTGAACTGAAGCATAAGCCAGCTTCAGTCCAATCAAGAAATTATTGTAAAATGGATATTACAAATCTCACTTATCACCAGTTTCTGTACAGTAATTTTAGTAGACTACTTCTGAAAAGCCTAATTTTTATTTTTTCTACTTTTTAAGTTTTTGCTTTGGCTTTTCTGTGACCTGTGTCTCTTCTAAAACATTTTTGTGGAAGTTTTTAATTTTTCAAAAATTTTCTCAAGCATTTTATTCTCTTTGCCTTGACCTATAAAAATATTGTATGCTGTGTTCCTACATATACTGTATAAAGAATTTAACTCCAATAAGAACTTTCTATTAGTGTTGTGGAACATAAAAGACTTAGATATCCTTTCACAACATAATTCATCTTTTGTATAAGAAACTCAACCCTTTTGAGCAGAAAAGTTCTTATTAAAGGTCTAAGTTGGTCAAATAAATATTGGTAGAAATTTAAAATTTGCTACCAAGCAAAGTGTTCAACATTTTTAGTGAAATAAAAAATATAAAAGTGTATTCTTTAGTATATTATTAAATTTACAGTCATCATATTCTGACCCAACAGTGGATTTTTCATATATATTATGTAGATGTTCTAATAATCTTTTTACTTTGGTTGTGGAACATATAATTATGGCTGGATAATTTAACCAAATATTAAAATTAAGAGTTAAAATAAAGAATTAAAAGGCTGTGACTTTTAAATATTGTATAACAATTAGATTCTGAAGGGTAATTTTCTTGGCCTACGTATTGGATAAACAGAAGATATTTTGAGTACAACAGTGGGTGAACTTTAATATTTTGTAGAAATTTGTAAAAACTGAAATTCTATTTATTGCCTGAATTTTTTAGCGTAATCAAAAACATTCTGTGTAATGAAAGTTTTAACATCTTTATGACAAGAACTTTGTACTTTATGTTTAAATTAATGTACTATTTATAAATTATGACTAGCACGAGTGAATTTAATTTATTGTTTTTAAGGTCCATTAGCATTCACTGAGACAAAACCTGTTACTGTAAAAGAAAACACTTTGCCCATTTTTAATTTAATAAGCATGAAACTTTGTTTTTTATTTATTTATCAGCATTAGTCATTTATTTGCTTTGAATGATTATTCCTTTCAATCCTGTGAAGCAGCTCTAACAGCTGAATAGCTATTCTTTAATGTTAATATTACTACAAAAAATTAACCTAGTTGGTATATAAAGAAAATGCATATTGCCTAGAGTTTCAGGTTTATTTTGGGCACAAATACTTTGATTCTTTTCTTTTTCCTTTGAAGGATCTTATTGAATCAAAACAAATACTTGCAATAAGATTCAGAGAGAAATAGAGTTAATGAACTATATCACCAAAAGAAAACAAATTATAAAAAAAGATCTGTAACTCTTACACAGTTTAATCTCATTTCCCCGCTCAAAATAACTATGTAATAACTTAATGGGATAGATCTGTAATTTTTGTCATACATTTTAAGCTCCTGCTTTTGTGCAGTTTACACCATTTTTATAATTTGTTATGTTTTTGATTAGAGTTCAAATTCTGTGAAAAAATGGAATTCTTGTCTACATCACTTGGGAATGTTCTTCTTTAATTGTAGTAGGTCTCTCTCATCTTTCATATAACCAAGTTGGGAAACATCATAAATGGTATATAATGCTTTGAAGAAATGCCAATTATGTGCAGTGCTGATTTCTGGTTATATAGAGTGATAATGTGATTAGAGTATGCAGAAATGGTTTGAATTATTTATATTTCTTATGATATGTCCATTATGTTGGGCTTAAAATGTATTTTCAGAAGGTCTCTCAGGAAAACAATATTCACAGGCCTAGCTTGCTTCTAGGATTCCTGTGCAGGTGAAGCAAAATATTTCTTTATGCCTACCCACCCATACTTCACTTGCTTGCACCAAGAAAAGTAATTTATATTGCCTTAATTATTCCATCACTTACTTTTTAAAACTAGTACTTTATATTTTGCTTTATTATCATAGAACTCCAGATAGTGGTTATGGAATTACAGGCAGCCTCTTGACATACAGAATAGGACCTGCTTGGCTACATGAAACTCTGAATCATCTCAAGTAGCCTTTTGCTTCGTATCTTCTTCCTCTAAAGTGGAGAAGGCAGCTTTTCCCCAGCCTTACTATATCAGAGTAGAAATACTTCTGTGCAGGATTAATAGTTTAATAGTTTTGCAAGTGACTCGAGTGGAACTATAAGAATAATATACAGTATTTTGTTAAAGAAATCAGTGTGATTTAGCTGAGGGAGGGATCCTTGCTTTTTATCCCCAGTTATAATTAAAAGCTTTTAACTCAATGAGAAAGCTGTTGAAAAACAAGAAGAAACTAAGAAGAATGATGCAGGCAAATATTCAAGAGAACAGACACAATTGAAATCTACGTAGAGGCTTTTGTTTTTGAAGTTTAATCTGACTATCTCTATACACGAACAGACACATAGGATATTTGGTTTGGCCATGAGAAATTATTCTGAAATACATAGAACACAAATGCAACCTTTGTTTGGCACAGTTTCTCTGTTTTTAAGAGAAGCGATCAACATTGAGAATTCTGCTTTTGTAGTTTCTTAAAATACCCTGATGGAAAATATATATATTTGTCACATGGCACATAGCCCACCCTCTGATGCTCATTTTCAAACTAAATTGTTTTGTTCTGCACAACCTATTGTTTCCTTCTTTTCATTTGTGTTCAAAACAAACAATACCGCATTTAGAGAAGTGGTATTTTTAACTGGAAAAAATCAACCTCAGATGTGCTTTAGGGCATTGTGCAACATACATCTTGCTCTCCATCTACAGATGTTTCTTCTGAATTTGCATCAGCTTTCCTCACATCCTGCTTTTCAAGATACTGAGAATTAACAAGTTGCCCCTTCAGAGGTGTAGAATGGGAATGATGTTGCACAACTGATCCTCAGGGCAGAAGGATACCTTCTATTGCTTCGGCAGTGCCTGATCAAAGTTATAATGAAATCACTGCTTTTTCACCCTACTGGAAAGGACAGAGAACATTTCCAATTTACATGCTTTAGATTAAATCTGTGCAGACGTTACTGCAGGCTTTCAGAAAAAAAGGCTGGAGGGAAGGGCAAAAAAAGGGGGGAGGACAAACTGCTCTTTGTTCCTGACAATTAACTTACCGTATTTTTTGGAGCATAAGATGCACCTTTCCCCCCACTAAAAGTGGCTGAAATTTTGGGTGCGTCTTATACTCTGAATGTAGCTTTTTTGAAGCTTTTTTTTTCCAGCCCTAAGGAGGTGCTAACAATCTTCCCTGGCTCTTCCTGGCTTGCAGTTTTATTTTCATTGCTACTCCCTCTGAAAAAGGTTTTTTCAGCCCTAACGAGGTGCTAACGATCTTCCCGGATTGCAGGATTGTTTTCATTGCTACTCCCTCCGAAGAAGTTTTTTTCCAGCCCTAAGTCTTTGCAGGCTTGTTTTCATTGCTACTCCTTCCGAAAAGGTTTTTTCTGCCCTAACCAGGGGATAAAATAATGTGCTGAAGCTGACCAGACTAAGGACGCTAGCCAGATGAATACCTGGTAGGTAGATTCCCCCCCCCTATTTTCCTTCCCAAAAGCTAAGGTCCGTCTTATACTCTGGTGCGTGTTATACTCCGAAAAATACGGTAAGTCACTTGATTCTTCAGCATCAATAGTGATGGGATTTTGTTAGAAGATAAAAATTAAGATGAGTTCTCCTTACTGGATAATGAAAATCTTTTGTTCTACACTGGTTTAAAATGATACTTTAAAACACAAGTGCATAGACTTTTTCAGCCAAACCTGTTCTCGGGCTTTGAGGTCAGGATTCCAAAAACAAACATGAGAGGATGAAGATGTCAGAATAACCATTGTAAGTACAAACATGGATTCAAGTAATCTAAACTTAACTAAAATTAAAAATTGTAAAATAATACTGGACATGTATATGTCAGAAATACTAAAAATTACAATTTGATACCAATTAAGACTTTTTGGGGCATACACATAAATATTTCTAAATGAAACAATGCAGTGAAGGCCTAGTGGCAAATTCTTGATGCATTTTTAGAACAATCTCCAAAACATCTAACTCTGACTCCAGTAATTCATTACACAATTAGATTCTAGGTGAGATTTTCTTTTGCTACCTTCAAGTGATCCTCCAGTGTAACAGTGATACCATATTAGAACAATTCTTGAGTGCCCAATTTTTGATTGGTGACAACTGTGACAAAAAACCTGCAACTTCTATTTCATAAACCCATATCGTCATTGTCTTCTTTCATTCAGGTGAAATCAACTTAACTGCCCAGAAAGTGCTATATTAGTATTACACTGCCAGCCAACTAGTCCAGACTAAAGCAACTGACTTCAACCATTTTAACAATTTCCCAAAATTGATTGATTGATTGATAAAATTGATTGGTTGCCCATCTTACCTCAGATAAATCTGGGCAGCTTACAATCACAAAAGATAAAAACAGTATAAATGAAAACATAAATAAATTAATACACAAACACACCACTGTGGTCCAATTAAAGATGAGAAGGGTGGGAGCAGGATGGAGTGAGAGATGGATCTGATGTTAATTTATCAATCACCACCACTGTGATGCTCCCCAATTCAAGAAGTAGGGAGCTGAACATGATCTGAGTTCACCTTTCATGGCTCATGGTCAATGAGGTCCTTCAAGGCAATAGAGTAAGCTTATTTATGCTCCTCTACCCTTATAGGTCCAAAAGTGTGTGTGTGTGTGTGTGTGTGTGTGTGTGTGTGTGTGTGTGTGTGTGTGTGTGTGTGTGTGTGTGTGTGTATCCATCTTTCACCCATTCATTTAGGTTAAAATATTTGAGCATTTAGTTCTATGAACTTCGATTTGGATTTGCATTCCTGTATATTCAACCTCACTGGTGGTATTGAAAGAATATGGTCATATATTTGTTTTCAGCAGATTTTTCTTAAAAAGATGTAGAACCGGTATGTATAGCAAAGTTGTCCCAGTTAGGGCAGGGAAAGATAACTGCACTTAGCAAATTGGGTCTGTGCCAATGTTAATATTTTTTTTGGATTCTTTTTTATATGAAAATGTATAATTTTCTCATAAACACAATGAAAAAAACTTGAAAGACAAATACACGAGAATGCAAAACGATCAGTTTCATTAATCTATAGCTGTTGCTAATGGATACTTCTGCTCCCTTATCTCTAATTCTAACTTTTCCTTTGGTAAGAGCATCAATGGATCTGTATTGTAACTTTATAAAATCCTATGCTATACAGAATGCAATGAACCTTGGACTCTTTGAATCTGATCCAACTGTTCCAAGAAGATTCAGGAATAGAGATTGTACTCACATTCATCTTTAAAACTCATAGGAAGTCATACAATGTTATTATGGCAAAGTTCAACTGCAACTGGGAAAATTTCACTAAAACATTTTGTAAGGTTAATTTCAGTTAGACAGTTGCCACATGGAGGCAAACGTATGACCAGATTTCTGCCATTTCTTACATGAGGACCCTTAATCCTATAGTTCTTTTTCTTCATTGGTAATACATTTAGTATACTAAATTGAGGGGGATGTATATTTATTCTGTTTTTATGTAAGTGGTTTGCTAAAAATTCATATTATAACCTCTGGGTTAAAGCAATGCTATAGAAGCTATATTTTCTGAAAACTATGAAATTAATCCAACTTTTAAGGTCCTGGACAAGATCTATAAAAACTAACTAAATAAGATGTGGATAGAGAGAAAAAGATGCCTATATTTACAAGCATGCAGAGATGTCATGAGACAGATTTGATTGTCAGACTAAATAGTTCTGATGCATTTCTTTTGATCAAGGCAGATCATTATAATTTACTTTAGCAAAAAGAATTCTATATATAAACAATGTCTTTGACAAAGTAAATTGGAGATTTTTGATACTCTCTCTTTGTGAAATCTTCAAATTTGTATGTAATTGTTTTGAGTCTGAAGACAAATAGTTTTATAGTTTTAAATCTGTGTATTTAAACCAACAGACCCAAAACCTACGTGCAAAAAGGTCCATGTTCTCATCACAATTCATGAAAACATAGAGAAATCATAACATTCTGGTATAGCTAACTCTTATAATAGGGATTTTAATATTTTAAAATAAATAGCACACTGGAAACATGCAATCATTTTTCCCCTCACTCTTTTACATCATATACTTCCCCCTCTTACTGGGTTGCTTTTAGAGCACGGGTGTCAAACTCACCATCATGTGATGTTTTGTGATGTTTTTCCCATTTCCGGAGCTGGTGTGGGCGTGGCCGACACGTGACGCATCCGGCCCGCGGCCCACCAGTTTGACACCCTGTTTTAGAGCATCAAGTTAAGTCAATCTTTAAAAAGGAATATTTCAGGTTTTGTCTTTGATATCATCTAGAATATGTGTACTAACATTGTCTCTAAAACAGGGGTGTCAAACTTGAGTCATCATGGCATCATCACATGATGTATCATGACTTTTTTTCCTTTCACTAAACCAGGCATGGGCCAGCTCATGACGCATCCAGCTCACGGACCGCGAGTTTGACAACTCTACTCTAAATGAAATGAATATAGGAACCTGTACTTCCCATATTACTAAGAATCTGAGAAGGATAGTTTAGAACAGTGGTTCTCAACCTTCCTAATGCCGCGACCCTTTAATACAGTTCCTCATGCTGTGGTGACCCCCAACCATAAAATAATAAAATTATTAGGAAACTGAGGGGTGGGTTCTAACTTATCTTGCTGCCAGTTCTCTTCCTCCTGCGCTGCATGGCCGCACCTCATGGGTGCGCATGCGCTTTACATGTGCACGCATGTGCAGTGCTGAATTCTTTTTTAAAAATTGCAAAAAAAAAGCCAAAAACAAGATGGCAATGCATGCGCAGTGCCGGAAATTTGACTTCTGCGCATGCTCAGAAGTTCCCATGTGATGGGGTTGGCACGATGATGTCATCACACCAGGTACTCATATGTGGGTGTATCTGCATGTGGGTGGACCTGCCTGGAGACAGATAGAGGAGCGGTGTCTCAGTTCCTAAGACCATTGGAAATATGTGTTTTCTGATGGTCTTAGGTGACCCCTGTGAAAGGGTCGTTCGACCCCCAAAGGGGTCACAACCCACAGGTTGAGAACCGCTGGTTTAGAAGGAGAATGAAGAGGAGCAGAAGAAATGAAGTCCTGAAAGACCAAGTTTATTATGGATCATCATATGGGATGCTAAGAGTCAATTGACTTGATTGCACCTAATCATTCAAATCTCTATGTACTCCAGTCTTGCAAATACTGTAGCTATATTGCCTGAAAGCCTTGGCCTCCTCCAGGTCCCGTCGGCCAAGCAATGCCGGCTGGCGGGCCCAAGGGGGAGAGCCTTCTCTGTGGCTGGCCCCGCTCTCTGGAACCAACTTCCACCAGAGACCCGAACTATCCCCACTCTGCTGGCCTTCCGAAAAGCCGTTAAGACATGGCTCTTCCTGCAGGCGGGGGGTAGAGCTTAATTCACTCGAGCTCACCCCCCAAGTATGTATGATGTTGAATGGTTGTTGATTTCTTATATTGTGTTTTAATTTTTATATTGTTTTAATTACTATTTTAGATTTTGGTTGTTCTTGTATTTTTCACTGATGTACGCCGCCCTGAGTCCTTAGGGAGTTGGGCGGCATATAAGAATTCCAAAATAAATAAATAAATAAATAAGCCTATAAGAATGCAAAGCACAAACAAGGAATGGCTTGGGTTTGCTCATAACTCTCATGATCGAGTCAGCCCATTACTGAAAAGACAAGGAAACTGGCTAGCTTCACAGGTATGAGATGACATATAAACTCCCCCAGCTATGCTGTTTCAATGAATAATGATATCAGTCTTTATATTTTAAAAATAAGACATTGAAGGACTGTCAAGAAACTCATTTTAATTATTCTATGGAATAAAAAAGTATAACATTATTGTAAATTGTATAAAAAGGCATAATTTTAGAAAATCAAAAGTATCTTTTATGTTTTTGTTGTTGATTAATTATGCTACATTCACTTTTCATCAATCTCAAAGTGTATCTTTAAAAATAATGAATCATTTTAATTTATGACCAATAAAATATAGGTACAAAACTTCAGTTTCCTGCTTAATGCATTAGTGTGTTTCTGTGAGTTATAACACTTGAATCTAAAATATTTTTGTTGAAATCCCAGTGTATTCCTAAGCTTCTTGGGTGGGATGAGAAAATATTCAACCTTAGTTCCGGTTTTATAAAATGAAAATGAACATTCATGTTTCCATGATTAACAAGGTGTTTTTTTTAAAAAGCAATTCAAAATTGTCCATTATTAATTATAATTGCAATACATTTTTCAAACTGACGCAAAATGTAAGGAACAGAGCAATTATTCTAGGTGGTATAAACATTAAGAAGGTTAAACTATAATACTATAGCTTACTGATTTCAACTGAAACATTTGACTAGTTGAACATTTTCAGATTTTTGCATAGTTTATGTATCTTTCAGTTTTCAATGCTTAGATGTACAGAAATATTAAATATTAGCTGTCTAATGCAGTTTTTAAAATTGTAATTATTCATTTAGTAATAATTTAAAATCTGTATCTTTTGTCTCCATGTTGAAATTCTTATTGCCATTGAAAGTATTAATTCAGACTGTTTTAATGAGAAAAATGCTTTGGATGTAAATATGTTCTACTTACTACTTGGACAGATTTTCTCCAAAGAAATTTTTGGAAAATGCTATAAATTTTTATACCATGTGAATGAATAAAATGAAGAAGAGATGGTAGTTCTTCAGCCTGTTATTATAATACCACAACAACTTATTTCTGTTGAGTATTTTGCTTGCTGAATTGCCAAGTTTGTCCCAGACCAAATTCTGTGGTTGGAGACCTCACCCCCCCACAGCGCCCCACACACACACACACACACACACACACACACACTTGAAACATTGATATAAGGAAATGATTAAGATAATGTATACAGTTTCTTATATCTGTTTTAGTACAATGCATTCTAATACATTCTAATCTGTGGGATATAGGCAATACTATATTGGTTTCTGAGGAAGCACATAGATTACAGTTGTTAGCTTGCATAGCTTGGGTGAGTTTTTGAAATAAATCTTGGTTTTGGTTGTGCATCAGGCATACTCAGCCAAGATGGGCTAAAGCTGATCAGAACTATCCTTATTATTACTAGGGAATGCTATACCTGGCATTGGAACAAATAAGAGTTGTAATCTATTCAAAAAGAAGAAAAAGAAAGGAGAAAGAAAAAGATGAGGAGAAGGAGATTTATACAGAATTATACTGAATTATAATACAGATTAAGATATAGATGTGGTAAAAGCAAGGATGATTCTAAAATAAAAAGGTACACAACTGTTTTCCCTGTATATGTAGATATATGTATCTACTGTAAGCATATGTATGCATCCTTGTAATCCACCCAGAGCTATTGGACTCAGTAACCTATAAATGTATGCATGGGTGCATGAATAGAATTTATATTAATAAATAAATAACTGGAGTGTCTCTCACCAAGCATGGAAATAGGTTTAACTTCCTAATAATTGGATTATAATTTCAAGTGTGAGATACCAATATTTAATTATTTCTTCCAGGGATGGGTTCTGATTTTCCTTGCTGCCAGTTAGCTTCCTGACGTGCCATGCTAAAAACCCAGCTTTTGCACATGTGCAGAAGCAAAAAACAGTTTCTGTGCATGCGCAGAAGCAAAAAACAAGATGGCGGCTCCTATGGCACCGCCGAGAGAGCCGGTTCGGGGGTGTGGCAGGCCTGGGTCACTGTCGGTTCCAGCAACCCAGGCTGCCAAGTTAATACCGGTTCCATAGAACCGGTCCGAACCGGGAGGAGCCCACCTCTGATTTCTTCCTTCTTCCTGAAAAGCTTTGAGAGAATTGAGGTGCAATTTAACACCATTTCTATACCTATAATGTAACTAATTATATGTCTGTGAACCAGGCTATTTTCTATTTATATCTGTAACATGGTTCAGATGTTAGAATCTTGTTACAATTCATAATGGAAAACTAGCGTGCAGTGTGTAAACTTTCAATTGATATTTCAGTGGATTTTTTTTGTGGGAGGAACTCATGGTGAACATGGAACCTATACATTTTTAATTTTTTGTTTGTCCTCATAATGCATGGTATCTTTGAGTGTTTCGCTTGAGAAGACAGATTCTCACATCTCACAAACATGTACATGCTCAGTTTGCAAAATGTCAAGGAGTATTTCGTCATATGGAAATATATCTAAGCTTGATTATAGAAAAGAATGCCCTCATGCATTGTTTCTCACTTACATAGTCACTTGCATATATTATCATCCAGTCACTAACATTTCTCATTGCTTAGACTTTTTCTCTTTGAATGAGCCAAATTCTTTGCTTTCACCTTCTTTTATACTGTGCCATGCTTGTCTATTCTACACATGCTTTTGGTCTTCAGCCAGATTGGAACTGGAATAAGATTTCCTGCCAAAGTTTTGCTGACTCAAGAGTTTTCAGTAAACCCTGAATAAACAGCTAAATTTGATGGGTGTCTCTTGCATCAATGTTACTCATTTATGCATCACCCCTTTCTGCCTGTTCCAGAAATGAAGTTCAAGATACTTTGCTGCTATTTTGTTTTGTAGAACAGTTTCATGTCATAAATGGTTACTCTTCACTTTTCATGTGGGTTTTGCTATAATGTTACTTGAAATTAAGGCAATAGTATCACTCTTATAGTGGTGGGACAATAATTGATCCAATACAGACTGAGATTAATGACAGACAGATGGTCATATAGTCAGATAGATAGCTAGATAAATAGATCATGTCTTATGCACTTTATCTCTCATATGATTCTGATTCTTGTGCTGTTTGTGTATTAGATTATTGCATTCCATTTACTATTCAGAAATGTGATATTCTTCCACCCAGAGTCCCCAGGGAGTTGGGCGGCATAGAAATCCATTAAATTAAATAAAATTAAATTAAAATTAAATACTTAGGCCAGTGGTGGTATTCAACCGGTTCTATCTGGATTGCGTGAACCGGTAGCGCTGGCTGTGGGTGGCCCCGCCCACCCATCCAGACATAAGCATGTCACGTTTTTGACACTCTGCGCATGCGCAGAAGGCTTTGCGCAGGCACGGACGAGGCGTGTGCGACCGAAGCTCTCACGCGCTCACATTTGTGAACCAGTAGGGAAGGTAAGGGAATACCACCCCTAACTTAGGCCATACACAAATCCTTCCCAGCAATCTTCTACCAACTTCAAAAATAAAACTGTATTAGCATTTGTTCAGTATGACGAGAATGGCCAGAAAAGATATATGGTGTTAGAGTTTTAGCCAGGACTGGGGAGACCAAGGTTCAAACCTTATTCAACCATAAATCTGATTTGGAGTCATCTCCACCAAGATCTGGTGTCCTGAAGGTAAAATTGGAAGGAGAGTGTTAGGCACATGGTTTCAGCTCTTGAGGGAAATGTGGGACAGAAATGCAATAATAATTAAATGATATATAGTTTAGTATTTTAGTATTTTAGTATAAGAGGGATGATTAGTGTTCAGGGTTTTTGATTTGAATAATATTGTGAATATAAAAGCCAGAGTTGCATTGGTTTCTATATTTCTCAAACTGCAGTCCTAACTACGGTATCCTTATCTATGAGTATCCTTATCTATGAGAAAGGATTACCACTCACAATAGTATAGCAGAGAATATCAACATTAATTAAAGATAAAAATATATATATATATATATTTCTATGATATATGTTGCTTATTTTACACTGTGTTTTAGTGTAACAACACCTAGTGTCAAATTCATCAGTTTTATATTTGAAATAATTAAATATTAAAATAATGGGGTAGCTCTGAGCATATGAATAATTTCCTTAAGGAACTAAAATGAAACAGTTTGATTAATATAGTTTGCTTATTTAATGATTTCAAATATTTGGTTCATGACAGAAAATGAGAGTGGATCTGCATCTTGCAAGAGAGATTAAGCAGCTTTAGTTTAATATTTTGTCCTTGGAAAATCAATGACAGAACTAGAAGCCTGTTGATAAATTCATTAGTACTGTATTCAATTATTCTGAATGTGTTTTCAAGGAGGTGCTGTCAGTCAAAAGTGTAAATCAAAAATAATCCATACTATTTATAATAATTGGAATAGCAAATGGCATTACATCTCTTTAGTGCCAAATTTTACTTCCAATAGAGAACTAAAATCTGCAGTCCAGAATTTCATTTGTATTGATATAACACCAATAAATGTCTAGTAACTATAACAGTATCTGGAAGGCAATGAATAAGTAAGATTGGAGCACAAAGCATTAAAGAACATTTATTTAAAATAAATAAAATAAAATATAAATTATTTGAAACATCTGAACGTTTCTAATCTTATTTGATGCTTAGTTTGAATTATCTGTATGGCTATATAGATTTAGATGCATATACATCTCAGAAAGTTCCCAGCAGCTTTCTTCTAGATGTGGTGATCTAAAGAAGGGTGGGAGGTTGGGATAAACTGATCTACTGTTTGATCTGCACTCATGCATATCACACAACTACCTTGCTACATTGTTGTTTCGAGTCTAGTTTATCTATCAAGGTATTTAAATTATAGAAAAGGAAAATGAATCCATTTTTTCATGTTCTTCATAGCACTTGCATTCTTCAGCATTACAATATTTGAATGCACAAGTCTCAAGAGCATGCAGTATATGTGAAACCAAATGTCCATATAATTTAGCAACATGTAGCAAATCATGGGAAAATGGTGAAATGCATCGAACGTGAAAGATTATGTCTTATTTAGTTAATGCAACAGGGATCTAATTGTTCCTGGCTTTGGAATATGATCACAGTGAAAAACTTAAAAGAATCTAGTGAGCACTTGTGGTATTGCATATATAATTTTATGGTGGTTTGCTATGGTAACTAACAAATTGGAGGTTACCCCAATTTTTGTATTAGGGGAGCAAATTGCTCATTCTGCCCTTCTCCAGCTCAGTTCTAGGAAAAGAAAGGAAAAGACTGCTCCAACACTGGAGGTTTTTAAGATGAGATTGGACAACCATTTGTCTGAAATTATACAGGGCTTCCTGCCTGAGCAGGGGGTTGGACTAGAAGACCCCCAGGGTCCCTTTCAATTCTGTTATTCTGTTAAAGAACTTCATTCAAGTTTCATTGTAATATGAGTTTACTCAATTTCTCCCTTTTTTCATTACAAAATGCAGTACGTATTTTTGGAAATTTATAAATTCTTAAATGAAACAGGCATTCAAAGGTATGTGGAATAGTGCACAGTGGCGACAATATAAAAATGCATCAGGACAACATTAGTATGGGCTAGGGAGACCCAGGTTCAAATTCATTGAGTGATGTTGTGACAGGCATTCATGCTTTGCCTGGTTGATTGCTAGATCATTTTTTATCAGGCTCCCGGAGAAAAGAAAACATATAAATAAAATAAAGAAACAAAATCTGAGGAAAATGTTTGCAAAATCTGTAAAGCAAAATGCAAATAAATGTTCAAAGAAGCATCTCCACAAACTTTTGTTCAAAAAGAGTTTTTAGTTCGTTTCAGAAATGGGATAAAGGAATGTAAGTCTAAAAAAAATGAGATAGAACAAGATAGAAAGTTTTATCCTTTTCTAAGCTCTGCGGTTATGAGCATATATATATGAGAATAAAACTAATTAAATATGAATATTTAGATTAAATATAAGGAAGAGACGCCAGTTCCTAGCCTTCCAATCTGCTTTCTGTGTCAGGACAACATATGGACAAGTGAATAGATAAAATTTGCCTAAGGTGAAATTAAAAAATTGAAAACCCAGACAGAGTTATCCTTGCAGCATATTAAGAACACATGGAAAAGTTCAACAGAGACACATGAGAAAGAAGGAAAGAGAGTATACCTATAACGAGGAGGTAGAACTATATATTGCTTAACTTTTCAGACCATATGACTAAATTATAGCCCTTAGGACTAAAAGCTTTCATAGTAAACACATTATATAATCAGTTACTGGTTAGAACTTTGGGGGAAAAAATCTGTCTTGCTGTTTCCTGTCAATCTGGCACGAAAACTACTCTGATGAATATAGAAGGAAAAACCATACTGTAATCATGAATGACTGTATGTGTAATGAGTAATTCTGTGTTTGGATATGTGCAATTTTCGATCTTTGATTTGCTAGAGGAAAAAGATTGTGCGCCCTACTCTAGCCAGGATCACTGGCATTGCTGGCAGCAGGACAAGATTTGGGAGGTTGCCAAACATTGGCAGGCTGATCAAACGCAATATCCTCTCCTTTTTTTAGACCGTTTCTCTAAATCCCCTGGGCTGCCATGTGTGTTTTCCTTGTGGCCAACTGGTAGCTGAAGTAAAGGATGCCTGATTCATGAACGGCATTATCTGGTTTAGACTGACTAGAGTGATTGTCATTGTCATACTGGCAGCAATTACTGACTCTCTCTCTCTCTCTCTTTTTAAAAGAATTTTCATTGACATAAGATTCTATCTAGAAAACTTTAGTTTGGTTGAAATTTTACAGGGGTGTGATAGAAATAGTTAGGGTTGATTTACACAAATTGTCATTTTTGACTGCCAAGAGTTGTTATGATAGGAACAAATTATGAGTTCTGACTGAGCAAGTAAGATGTTCATGCATGCATTACATTTCAGATAAAATATTTATTTCCATGAGTGAAGTTCAGAACAGCAACAACAAAAACAACAACAAATGAAATATGTCACAATCCATTTAGGAAAGTGCACAAGGCTGCTAGGTAAAATAAAAGGCAAGGATAATATTCATCTGTTGATATCAAATCTCACCCTGTTTTCACTGCAACCAGACATTTTTCATACCATACTCATTCAGTATCCATTCATTCCCAACTTTATCTCTTCTTGCTTTAATACATACAATCTTATAGCACAATTTACTGCTTTCAGTTTACCTGTGTTTTTCCTGATGTACCTAATAAACTGACAAAATCATGCTTTCATCCAAAGCCAATGTTTGCTTTTCTTGACAAATATTTCCTCACAATAGACTTCATACCATTTACTACTTTTCTATAAGATTTCAGATGGCTTAAATTTACTCCATCATTTTCCATCTTTTATAAACATTTACCAATGTACACAAATTCACCCACTTGCACTTAAAATTTGCAATTGTTCACTCCATGGTTCAGATGAGAAAAAAATGAGCAATGCAGTTAATGACGGTCAGAAAACTTCCTGTCTATTAGTACATCATCCACATCACTTGTTATCTTCTTTCATGTTCCTCACAAAATGCCTTTTAATTTACTTTTATTTGAAGAAATGTGACATATAAGCAGAAAAACTGAAAGTTGTACTAAGCTAATTGGTCTTTTTGAGTGTTACTATCAAATGTTTTAAAAACATTTCAAGATTTAGCTGCTTTTGGGGACAAATTGGAGGGATGGAGCTGTGTAACATTCTTCTATGATGAATGACTGCAAAGCAGGAAAGAATGTAATAGCAGCCTTATCTACTCTTGCTGGAAAATGAAAAGAAGAGCACTAGCCATAAAACTACCGACAGCAAAATAATTATTAGCCACCTTGAGCTTTGTAAGTAAAACATCTTACAGTGATCAAGCAAATTCAGTCACATTTTTAAACACATCAAACAATTAACCAATGCATCATGACACTCTACTGAGCATGCTTCTGTGCAGAATTTAGTTTGCTTGTTTCATCTCTTTTTATTATTTTTATAACTATAAATAACTCAAGGCAATGAAAATATCTCATACACTTTCCTCCTCCTATTTTCCCCACAACAGCAACCTTGTGAGGTGAATTGGGCTGACAGCCCAAAGCTGGTAGAGAAAGAGATTTGCCTATATTTATCATGGCATTATCATGGATGTTTCTCATCCTCCTTCAAGCTCTAATTTTCCTGTCTGCATCAAATACTGCTTAGTTGAAGTTTAAGAAGTAAAAGTTGAATTTTCAAAATATATATCAGACTTTTTCCCCTGTAACTAAACAAATAATAGGTTTGTGCACATTTAAAAACTGACACAGAAGGGATACTTTAAACCTCTAACAAGCATGAGAACAGGATCTCTCTGGTATTCATTAAATCAGCGCTCTCCACTTCAAGAGCCAACTTAACTTTAAAGAATGGGGTCTTTGGGAGTCCTTAAAGAGTGAAAGACACACCCACACAAAAGGTGGTTGCTTTAATGAATAGCAGAGAGGTAATGTGTCTGCATGAAATCTGAGTTAGTTCTTTTCAAGCATGCACAAGCCTAGAAAATATTAGTCACAATTTTAGGAGCAGGCTCCTAGAGGATGACTAGTTGGCCTCTCAGCTGGCAGCATCAGCTTTTATCACACAGCTGTCTTGTAGAAAATCATAAACCATTTCCAGCCATTATGAGGTTGATTGACTTGTGAGAGTTCACTTATTTTGGTCTCATGCCCAAAGTCTCTTCCAAGTGTGAAGATTTTTATCACCTGTCTGCCACCAGTGTCACAGTGACCATTTTAAGGCCAACTCTCCAGAAGATAGGCTCAAGATACAGAAGGATCTTGACAGGCTTGAACATTGGGCGCTATCAAACAAAATGAAATTCAGTAGTGAAAAAAGTAAGGTTCTACATTTAGGCAAGAAAAACAAAATGCACAGGTACAGTATATGTCAGTGATGGTGAACCTTTTTTTCCTCGGGTGCCGAAATAGTGCATGCGTGTGCTATCGTACATGCGTGCGTGCCCACACCCATAATTCAAAGCCTCCCACTTGCCCCACCCCCCCTGCGCATGCATGCACGACCCCCCACTCCCCCATTTTCTGACTTCCAGTGGGCCAGCTATACCCATTTTTTGCCCTCCCCAGGCTCCAGAGGCTTTCTTGGTGCTTGGGGAGGGCGAAAACGCTCCCCCTGCCACCCCGGAGGCCCTCCAGAGGCCGAAATCGCCCTCCCAGAGCCTCCGCGTGAGCCAAAAATCAGCTGGCGGGCACGCACATGCGCACTGCAGCTGAGCTAGGGCAACGGCTCACGTGCTGGCAGATATGGCTCCGCGTGCCACCTGTGGCACCCGTGCCATAGGTTCGCCATCACTGGTATATGTGGTACCTTGCTCAACAGTAGTAACTGTGAGAGGGATCTTGGAGTCCTAGTGGACAACCATTTAAATATGAGCCAGCAGTGTGCAGCAGCTGCCAAAAAAGCCAACACAGTTCTAGGCTGCATTAACAGAGGGATAGAATCAAGATCACGTGAAGTGTTAATACCACTTTATAATGCTTTGGTAAGGCCACACTTGGAATACTGCATTCAGTTTTGGTCGCCACGATGTAAAAAGGATGTTGAGACCCTAGAAAGAGTGCAGAGAAGAGCAACAAAAATGATTAGGGGACTGGAGGCTAAAACATATGAAGAACGGTTGCAGGAACTGGGTATGTCTAGTTTAATGAAAAGAAGGACATGATAGCAGTGTTCCAATATCTCAGGGGTTGCCACAAAGAAGAGGGAGTAAAACTATTCTCCAAGGCACCTGGGGGTAGAACAAGAAGCAATGGATGGAAACTAAACAAAGAGAGAAGCAACTTAGAACTAAGGAGAAATTTCCTGACAGTTAGAACAATTAATCAGTGGAACAGCTTGCCTCCAGAAGTTGTGAATGCTCCAACACTAGACGTTTTTAAGAAGATGTTGGATAACCATCTGTCTGAAGTAGTGTAGGGTTTCACTATGCACTATGCACCATGCATGCATGGCTGGCTCAGGAATTATGGGAGTTGAAGTCCACAGGTCCTCAAAGAACCATAGTTTGCCCACCCCTGCCCTAGGGGCACTTGCTTTAGGTCTCCCATTCCATATGGGAGAGGCTCCAATTTTTTTCCCAGCCATCTCAATTTTGCTATGTCATGCAAAAATATTTTCTCCTCCCAGTAGCAAAAATTTAATAATAGCTTGTCCAGAAGGTCAGCCATGCTGAAAAAATAGATGCAGATTTGAATATAGAATGAATGTTGTAAACTTGTAGAACTAATAGTAATGTTACTCCTGAAAAAATGTGTTGTGGGTGCACATCCAACAAAAAACATTTACTTTGCTTTATTGCTAAATTGTATATACTTAGAATTTTATTACATATCTATTTAGAGTTGGTGGTGCAGTGGTTAGAAGGAGGTATTGCAGGCCAACTTTGCCCACAGTCTGGAGTTCAGTCCTGATGGCGTTCAAGGTTGACTAAGCCTTCCATCCTTCTGAGGTTGGTAAAATGAGGACCCGATTGTTGGGGGCAGTACGCTGACATTGTAAACTGTTCAGAGAGTGCTATAAAGCACTATGGATGCTGCATCTCCACGCTCGAAATCTACCTAGCAAAACTAAGAGCTAGTTTCCTATTGGCTGTTCTTTGACAGCTCACCTGGCGGGAAAATTACAGCCCCGCTATTGGCTACCAGTTTTGACAGCCACTATATAAATAGCAGCCTGACAGATGCTTGCCTGTTGCCGGTTACTGCTTTGTTCTGTTGACAGCTGTGTTAAATAAAGGGGTTCCGTTCTAACCACCGTCTCGCCTCAGTTCCTGACCCTGTCGTTCTACAAAGCTAGAACAACGGAGCAATATATAAGTCTAAGTGCTATTGCTATAGAGTTTCTCCTTACCTTATGGATATGGACTTTGTGCTTTTAAAAGATGCATAGCCAAGATAAATCCAAAGGTCAGGTTTTCCTCAACATGTAGATGTGGTAATAAGAGCTATGTGCTCATTTCTGCAGCTCTTAAAGATCTGGCATCTTTGTCCATAAAAAGAAACCAAATCTATCCACATCGTTTAACATTTGTTTTCCAGAGGATCCAATAAGTCTTTAATGATGTTAATTTCCCCCCCGAAACTAAAAAACTGTAAAAAAAATCCATACATTCCATACAAATCCCAAACAATTGAGGTGCAATTTAATTGAGATTATAATATGAATAAACTGCTGATATACTAGGGGTTTATGTAAGTATGTCTTATCTGACATGCATTTAATTATGGTAGTGCCTTTTATATGAGGAATGCCTTAGAAATGCTAACTGATCAAGACCTGACTTTTCAAGGAAATTCCGTTTATTGCTAAAACAAGCAATGTGAATGCCATATGGGCAGTTTGTTTGAAAAAGCAAAAACGCTCTTCACCTACAAGACAGAAACCAGATGGCCGTGTTTGTAATGTGCCATGCCAAGACTGATCCTAGCAAGGTGAGGTGGCTTAGGAATCTTTGCACCTGAAAATGTTCAGTTCCACAAAGGTGTTTATATCTTATCTCATGCTGACTCTGTAAGAATCTTTTCCTACCTATATACAAAATGTCAGCATTCATTCTCTGCTCTTGTCTCCTGAACATTGTTGTTGTATTACTTTTTATGGGTATGCATATATCTATTTTAAAGAATTAACTTGATTCCCCTGCAAAGAATATCTTTTGCTTCAGGAAAGGGAGGTGGGGAGGGAGGGAGGGAGGTAAGTAGGAAGGAAGGAAGGAAGGAAAATAATAGGAGGAATTTGTGTTAGCTGTCTCTGTCTTGGTAATAGACAAACCAGAAATACTCCACAAGAAGAGTCCTCTACTCGCAACAGAATTCCTTATTCCACCAGACTGGAAATTTTAGGCTTAGACAACTTACAGCTATGTCGCCTTCGATCTGATCTAAATGTAGTTCATAAAATCATCTGCCACAATGTCCTACCTGTCAATGAATACTTCAGCTTCAACCACAACAATACACGAGCACACAATAGATTCAAACTCAATGTAAACTGCTCGAAACTCGACTGCAGAAAATACGACTTCAGCAACAGAGTAATCAGTGCCTGGAATGCACTACCTGACTCTGTGGTTTCTTCCCCAAACCCCAAAAACTTTAACCTTAGACTGTCTACAGTTGACCTCACCCCATTCCTAAGAGGTCTGTAAGGGGCATGCATAAGCGCACCATTGTGCCTACCGTCCCTGGCCTTCTGTCGTATTGTCTAATTTTACCTATACATACTTTGCTTTTGTTTTTGTTTATATCATACCTGTTATCTTGTACACATGTTGACAAAATAAATAAATAAATAAAAAATAAATAAATACTAAGAGAATTGCAGAACTACTATATATACCTCTAAAGCAGGCACTGTGGACTGTCAGAGGCAATCATAGTTAGCTTTAGATGAAGGGTACATATGTGTACTCTCAGGACTAATAAAAATAAGCTGTGCTACAATTCAGGCTATATACTTGGAGTTCAAAGAAGCTTATTATTTTTATTTTATTTTATCTAAGAGGGGTTAGTGCTGTGTTTCTCTATAGTGTTTCCTATCCAGTAGAAAGAGATCTAATCACTATGCTAGTCAGTCTTACTCTTCATTATTCTTTTATTCTATCTCTAATTCCATGTTCTTTTAGGTTTCCCCACTTCCAGAATCTCAGAATAAGAATATATTATTATTTCCTGAAAAATCTTGAATTTTACTCTTCATTTCACTGCAACTTATCTGTGCAAAAATTAAATCAACAGTGAGGCCATCTAAGTTTGAAGTTGTCCAGACTCCACTCACCAAAACCTGGTATCATTTTTAATCCTCTTATGGAATGTTGCAAAATGTGTTTTTGTCATTTATAAGGAAAAGCCGAATTTTAAATAAATGTTCTGACATTCTGGGTTGTGTTCAATAAGGAAATGGAATTTTATCTAATCAATTTATTAAAACAAGTTTTAGTTAATTGTTGTATGCTGCACAGAGTTCCTTTTATGTGAGATGGGTGGCTGTATAAATGTAATAAATCAATAAAATTTTCAGAGTGTGAATGAAAACAATATAATAGGATCAGTTAACCAGTTCATCAAATGTTCCACTTCTAATTGCCTGTCATTAATGATTTTAATGACTTTGAATAGGGATCTGTATGAAGAGATATATGTAGTCTGCTGGGAAGGATAAGAAATCAAGACAAAGATCCAGTCATGCATCCAACTCCAATGAAAAGTAAAAAGTAGACTCTCTTTTGATTATATTTTCTATTTAATCTTGTTGAAGACGATTTCTGCTAGAGAAATAATTATATTGTGGAAAACTGTATGTACTTAGATACACAACTAAACTAAGTACAGTAAACCTAGACTTCATCTTTTGTCCCCCTTTTTCCAAGACTTGTTTTATTTTAAATTGAAGGAATACTAGCAAAATTAAGGCAAACGTTAATACAACACTAGTATTAATTTTAGAGAATTGAAAATGATTTTTGAAAGCTTTCAGTTATGGATATCAGAAAAGGCACACCTGCTGTATAATCAGATAGCATATAGAGGCTTTGGAGCAAGGCAGTATGTGTGTGTGCTTGTGTGTGTGCGTGTGTGTGCGTGTATAGATTTAATTAATTAATTAATTGATTGATTGATTGATGAATGTTATATATTAGCATTTCATTGTAGTTCTGTATGGTACACTCTCTACAAAAATAAACTTGCTATTTCTATGATCGGAAAAGCTTATTTAAAAATATCTGGTCCAAGAATGGGCCAAGGTATCAACTTTATTTTTATAATTTACATTGACTCATTGGGGGGGGGGAACTTTCATGATGCTTTCTAAATCCATCAATCACCCTTCAATGATTAAGGGCAGCTTAGGTGCTTGACTATAAAAATACATATGGACATACTTCTTAATCAGTGCAGTGTTGAATATCCATATTAATGTCCCTAGCCTGGATGAATTTTTGTCATACATTCCTGTTTGTCCACAAATTTCTTTTTCTAATGAACAGCCAATACCATTTTTGTTAACAATCGTGGTTCCAGGAAAACCAATGATGCCTCTGTTTTAACAGAATATTGGAAGGAGAAATGTCAAGACACACATGCAATAATCAATTAGCAGTAGTAAGGCATTTATCTAGAGATTGTTGTTTGATTTTCATTACCTTTCATGAAATGTTTATTTATCATAAATTGGCTTTGAGAAACCAACCCCTCTGATTCAGTATCTCATACAAGAAATTTCGTTTCTCTGGCCTATGTTTTCATTGGAATAAAAATATTCCATGAAGGATTTTCTTTTTAAGAATCTGAAGTTAAACAAAATAGTAATTACTATATATACATTTTTATATTGTTCAACAGATTGTATTCAAGAGTTCCATACATACTTTCAAAAGTTCAAAAAGCCGAGAATAGTTTTATAGTTTTAACAGTCACAGAGGGAATGTAAATTACAAAAGGCATAAATTCTCATTGTATGATGATGTCCATCCATGTGATACTCGATTTCAAGGGAGGGAGGGAAGGAGGGAGAGGGAGAGGGGGGAGGGGGAGGGGGAGGGAGGGAGGGAGGGAGGGAGGGAGGGAGAGAGAGAGAGAGAGAGAGAGAGAGAGAGAGAGAGAGAGAGAGAGAGAGAGAGAGAGTCCTCTACTAATGAGTGGTGATCATTTTGTTACATGAATACCACAGGCTGTTTTTATGAATAATTTCACTGCATGTCTAGATTGTTTGCTTATTCTGGAAGCCAATGTGCTAATTGGCTTATAGGTTATTCAGCATTGTCTTTTGAAACACTTAGCTTTGTTTGAATAATAGTGCTGAGTAGTTTAATTCTAGTCCTTTCATCATCAAATGTTTATATGTTATGTATCATCAAGTTCAAGCAGAAAGCAAAGCTGGAGAAATAGTTTGTTTATTTTAATTCCGAGTAGAGTGAGCCCAAATTATTCTTTTTAGCTGTAAAGGAGATTATAAGATAAATAAATTCGATTGAATAAGATTCTATAATATTCTTAACAAGCATTGCAACAGGATAGATTATATATATATATATATATTGTCTCCTGCTTTGTACTCATGGCTGTTTTCAAAATGACCCAACTATGTTTATTATAAGGAATAGTAAGAACATGTATGAAGCTTCTAGGAAATCTGTGTCACAGGCCAGTGGGGGGATGAATGAGTCCCTATGGATGGAATAGTCCAATGCAATTTACATTCTGGAAGGCTCCAATCTGTTGGAACCTTGACACAGACCAAAAATCACAGGAACATGCCACATAAAGTTTTGATTTATATGTTAATTTTCCCATTAATTTTCCCATTAGGCCATAATTTATCATAAACTATTTTTTTCATTGCATTTGAAGACATAGATCCATATGTACATTTCTATATTCAGTTATATAAATATACCTGTATACTCTACTCTACTCTACTTAGAGAACTCAAATAGATATCTCTAATTTATAAATAAATGTCGCTTTTGGATAAATGAAGGTTTTTCACCACAGCTTGCATTGCAAGCTGTACTTTGTGATGTTTTACCACCCACCCAAATAAGCTCTTTTTGCGATTTAATAAGGATGGATAAATAATCTGCAATTGGGGTGATGAATGAAAACATCAAATATGTTGATGATAAAATCATTTGGAGTAGGTAACACAAAGGGATCTCTGAAAAGTGGAAATGGGCATAAAATAGCTGATGTTTGAATTGTGGCAATTGATCAGAAATGCCTAATGAAGAACTATGGAGAAATCAAAATTCCGTATGTGTACACAGAACCCAAATATTGCCTATATCTATGATACACAAACAATTGAATATTGGCAGCTCAACAGATTTTAAAATATGTAAAATAAAGAATATTGAGAAGGAGAAGATGATTGGGGAAATGTCAAGTGCTCTGCCTAATAGCTTATCTCTTCAAGATCACACTCACAAGAAACACAAAAACTATTCATAAGCTGTTATTAAATGCATGCAAATTACAGGTTGCAAATTATTTTTTGTCACAAAGAGAGATAAAATAACCAGAGAAGCTGACAGTGATTTCAACCCTCATTTCAACCCTGAGCTACAAATATTCTCCTTTATTGGCTGAGACTGATGTTAGCTAAATTTTTATTACCATCCAATATACTTTTCTTTGGTTGTTTAATAACTTCTCTAAGATGAGATTACGTTTATAATGTTCTTGTGAAGACTGAATATATTAGAAGTCTTAAAATTTAATAAACTGTTGTCTCAGGTTTCATACTGAAGTGGAAACATAATTTAAAAAAATCATTTTGGGGCAATATAGAATTCCCAAGAGATAGTTGCAGGGATTGTTACACAATATTTTTTGTTCCTTTGAAATTCAAAATTATTTTAAATCTTTTGACCATAATGTCATTCATATTCAATAATTTCTGTCATAATGATTTTCTGCTTTGTTGAATCATGCTATGTTAATATGACAGGGTTTCATTTTTGGAAGTGGGTAGGATGGTTGTTGCATATAAATGTATCTTTATGGAATGTTTCCAAGGATATTTGATGACTCCCTTTTTGAAGTTTTTAATACCTTTGAATGTATTTTTTTAAAATTAAAGACCCATAGAATAGAATAGAATAGAATAGAATAGAATAGAATAGAATAGAATAGAATAGAATAGAATAGAATAACAGAGTTGGAAGGGACCTTGGAGGTCTTCTAATCCAACCACCTGCTTAGGCAGGAAACCCTACACCGCTTCAGACAAATGGTTATCAAACATCTTCTTAAAAACTTCCAGTGTTGGAGCATTCACAACGTCTGGAGGTGAGCTGTTCCACTGATTAATTGTTCTGTCAGGAAATTTCTCTTCAGTTCGAAGTTGCTTCTCTCCTTGATTAGTTTCCACCCATTGCTTCTTGTTCTACCCTCAGGTGCTTTGGAGAACAGCCTGACTCCCTCTTCTTTGTGGCAGCCCTTGAGATATTGGAACACTGCTATCATGTCTCCCCTAGTCCTTCTTTTCATTAAACTAGACATACCCAGTTCCTGCAATCGTTCTTCATATGTTTTAGCCTCCAGTCCCCTAATCATCTTTGTTGCTTTTCTCTGTACTCTTTCTAGAGTCTCAACATCCTTTTTACATTGTGGCAACCAAAACTGAGTGCAGTATTCCAAGTGTGGCCTTACCAAGGCATTATAAAGTGCTATTAACACTTCACGTGATCTTGATTCTATCTATCTGTTAATGCAGTCTAGAACTGTGTTGGCTTTTTTGGCAGCTGCTGCACACTGCTGGCTCATATTTAAATGGTTGTCCACTAGGACTCCTAGATCCCTCTCACAGTTGTGCCTACCATCCCTGTCTTACTGTCCTATTGTCCAAATTTACCTGTACTTACTTTGCTTTTGCTTTTGTTTATACCATACCTGCTATCTTGTACATGTTTTGACAAATAAAATAAATAAATAAATAAAATAAATAAATAAAATAAAGGTACCACATATACTGTACCTGTGCATTTTGTTTTTCTTGCCTAAATGTAGAACCTTACTTTTTTCACCATTGAATTTCATTTTGTTAGATAACGCCCAATGTTCAAGTCTGTCAAGATCCTTCTGTATTTTGAGCCTATCTTCTGGAGTGGTGGCTATTCCTGCCAGTTTGGTGTCATCTGCAAATTTGATGACACCATCTATCCCCTCATCCAAGTCATTGATGAAGATGTTGCAGAGTACTGGGCCTAAAACAGAGCCTTGGGGTATGTAGATACTTCCCTCCATGTAGATGCAGTTCCATTGAGCACTACATGTTGAGTGCGGTTGGTCAGCCAGTTTTGAATCCATCTGGTGATATTGCTGTCTAACCCACATTTTTCTACTTTTTCTAGTAGTAGGTTATGGTCTACATTATCAAATGCCTTACTGAAGTCCAAGTAAATTATATCGAAAGCATTCCTCTGGTCGACTAATTTTGTCACTTTGTCAAAGAATGCAATAAGATTAGTCTGGCATGATCTGTTTTTGACAAACCCATGTTGGCTTTTGGTTATTACTTTGTTTGCTTCTAGGTGTTTGTTGATTCATTGCTTGATTATCTTTTCCAGAATCTTCCCTGGTATTGAGGTCAGGCTGATAGGTCTGTAGTTTCCTGGATCTATTTTTTTCCTTTTTTGAAGATGGGAACTACATCAGATCTTTTCCAGTCCTCTGGCAGTTCCCCGGTGCTCCAGGATCTTTGAAAGATACTGTTCAGTGGTTCTGAGATTTCGTCTGCCAGTTCCTTCAGAACCTTGGGGTGTAATCCATCTGGTCCTGGTGATTTGAACTCGTCTAGGGTAGACAGGTGTTCACTTACCATTTTTTCCCTATTTTAACTTGTCAGAGAGTTCTTTATGCAGCCATGCTGGTTTCTTTTGAGAGCTATTATTTTTCTTCTTCATTGGTATTGTGCTAAACTGGGCTTTTATAATCTCACTTTTCAAAATTTCCCAAGCTTCTTGAGTTGTTTTCCCCTTGAGGATTCTCGTCCATTGAATCCTTCCTAAGCTCTCTCTAAGTTTATTGAAATTAACTCTCTTAAAGTCCAAGACTCTAGTTTGACTTTGTTCTACTACTTTTGTTTGCATAATGTTGAATTCCAATATTACATGATCACTTGCCCCCAGGGTTCCTGTGACTTCAACACCTTCTATCATTTCATCTTTGTTAGTGAGAATTAAATCCAATATGGCTGATCCCCTTGTTCCCTTTTCTACTTTTTGGGTAACAAAGTTGTCTGCTAGGTTTGTTAGGAACCTGTTGGATCTTCCACTTGGTGCAGAGTTTGTCTCCCAGTTGATGTCAGAGTAGTTAAAATCCCCCTTGTGATGTGCTTCCTACATACCTTAGTTAGCTGACTAGCAAAAAGTTCATCTACTTCCTCTGTTTGGTTGGGTGGCCTATAGTATAGACCTATGGCAATGTCATTCCCCCCTCCTTTAATATTGACACAAATGCATTCAAGATAATTTTCATTATTGTTGTGCTCTATTTCTGTAGAGATGTAGTTATTTCTTATATATAGTGCAACTCCACCTCCTCTTTTATTTGGTCTATTTCTTTTAAATAATTTAAATCCCTGTAGCTGTATATTCCATTTGTCGGTTTCATCCCACTAAGTTTCCATGATGGCAACAATATAATAACTTCCCCTGTTTACTTGAATTTCTAATTCACCCTGTTTATTCCTCATACTCTGTGCATTGGTGTATAGACATTGGAGTCCATTTTGATTGACCCTGTGTTTACTGTCTACATAACCTGTGTTGTGCCTGACTGCCCCTACTTTCTTGCCACCTGTTTGATTAGTGCACATGTTATGGCACTCACTATTAAATGCTTGGTTTTGTTTGACAGCAGGGCTGATAATCTTACCCACTCACACATCTATGTTGCACGCACTGATAACCCTATTCATTTTAGATTGCTGGGGACAGAAATGTTCTGTATCAATTAATTCTCTGTCCCCGCTGTTCAGTTTAAATGTTTATTCAGGAAATCTGTGAATTTAATACCAAGTAACTCAGTCCCTTTCTTTGATGGATGCAAACCATCTCTTTTGTACAATTTTTCATTGGACCAGCTGCAGACATCATGACTAATAAAACCAAAGCCTTCCCTTTTACACCACTCCTTTAGCCACACTTTAAACTCTGCTACATGCTGGCCTTTCCCTTTTTGTTCCTTATATACTGGTAAAACCTCTGAAAAGATAAGCCTACAACCTATACTACTAAGTTCATACCCCAAGCTCTGGAAGTCATTCTGCACAGAAAGTACATCTTTTTGGGACAGATCATTTGTGCCAACATCACAGTCCTTGCTGGCATTCTTGTCTATCTTAAGTATACGCCTCTTGTCTCTGCTGGCAGTAGCACCTGGCAGACACCCGACCTCTTTCAAAACCTCCATATCCTTTCCTAAATTTACATCCCTTACAATTGAATCATCAACCAGAAGGTGGCTTCTCTTTTTGGATACCTTGCTGCTCTTGTGTGACTGGTGTGTAATACCTGATTCACACTTTCCCCTCTTCAAAGTAAGTTCTTCATCTCGGACCACGATCCCCTGCTTATTTGAGTTATCATTATCACTCCTACCTTGACCTGTCACCTTAGTGTCACTATTAAGGTCAGCAAGGGCACTATATCTGTTATGCTGGAACACAGCAAAAGCTTTGTGTTTATGGTTCACAGCTCTCACCCTGCCAGATCCCACGGTTGTCCATACTGCCCTTCTCCTGCAGGACCTTTGTGGTAGAGGGGGCTGATAGCGCGGCAGCTCAATAGAGTGGAATGGCTGAATTGGGGACCTAATTTCTGCTTGGAGAGCAGAGATTAGAATCTGTCCATGTAGATTACTAATTTGTTTACAAAGAGGACAGTAATGGTGCGCGGGCCACTACCTTTTCCTTTGTACTCTCTCTGACTCCCAACTCTCAGCCAGCAGCTCCTCCCACCAGCTTCTATGAAGTTAAAAGGTAATGGAGGAAGGGTTTTTCTCTACCTTTCTCCTTTGTACTCTCTCAGACTCCCAACTCTCAGCTTTCTCCTATTTTTAATTCTTCTACGTAAGTGCATTTATTGTAACGACTTTATATTTATTTATTTGTCTGTCTGTCTGTCTGTCTATCTATCTATCTATCTATCTATCTATCTATCTATCTATCTATCTATCTATCTATCATCATCATCTATCAAATTTATTTGGTGTTCATCTCATGGTTCAGGCAATTGTTTATATTTGCTTTACTGCTTTACTGTTTTTGTAAATCACCTCAAGTGTTTTGATGAAGCAAATAAGGAACATTGCAAAAATAAATTAAAAAGTAAAACTATTTTCAAAAAAATCTAACTAAATAGTTGATGTTCAGTCGATACACTGATGCATGTATTTCAGAGCAATCTATGACAAGCATTAAAATAATTGTAGTTAATATATATAATACCTAGTTTTATAGTTCAGCTTTTCAGTAATTCAATATCAAGAGTATAGGAAAGATTATTAGAGAAAAATATGCATATGCCTATAGAAGTACTTGTTTTGCATATTTAGTCTGTAAACATAACAAAAACTCAGAAAAAATCATTAACAGTTCATTTTTACATTTTGTTTGGACATTCTTATTCAGTTTGAGAGCATTTCATTTTTTTAAAAAATACTATAGAACAAGACATTTTGGAGAAAATGTCATGGGCAGGTGGGCAACTTATTTTAGTTATAAAATGTTCAAAACTGGTCAAGGGTATAGAAACATATCTACAATTCATCTCTACCATAGACTGCACTTTCCTTTGTTTTGCATTTTCTGCTTCAGGAAATAGCAGGGGCTGCAAACTGATATATACAGAAAAAATAGATTTAAGTGCATACCCCACTCCAGAATAATTCAAAATAAACTATGAGGATGAAATAGAAAAACAGAAATCTTTCCCCCCAAAAAATGAATATTAGAAGACAGGTTCTAGTAGAGCAGGGGTGTCAAACTCACGTCATCACAGTGGTTTCATGTGATGTATTCGGTCTTTCCCCCCCTTTGCTAAACTGGGTGTGGGCGTGGCCAGCACGTGACTCATCCAGCCCATGGGCCGCAAGTTTGGCAGCCCTGTAGTAGAGCATCAAAAACTGTGAATTTTAGTGAGAAGTGACTGCTGTGTATAAATCTAAAGATGTTCCACGGTAATTAGTTTCAACCTCCATTAATAAATTGATCTTTTAGCATGTGAGATGATTCTGTGGAATCTGGAATAAGAATATCTGTGAAAAGTGATTGGATATTTCTCATGGCACTAATACCTTGTGTCAGGCATGAGTTGTGTTTGCTAATTTAACCAGCATAAGATCTTCTGGGCCTGATGGAGCTGCTATGATGGAAATGCTATAGCATCCTGTATCAGTATGCCTGATTATAACTTAGTATGCATTGCAGCTGACAAGGAACTTTGATCATAATCATTTTTCAATTCAATATCAAAACAACTGGCTTTCTTCAGAGATGATGGGTAAATAGGCCAAACTATGAATACAATTTCTTTCCGATGGTGCACATTTTCTATTAATGTATGCATTGAATATGCAGATAACCAAATGGCTATATGAATATCAGGAGCTTACTGAGCACAACAGTGATAATGAGAGATTCCTCAGGAATTTTTGGTTGTAAACATTTGAAAATCCTCATTGTTCAAAATCTGGCTATGTTTTCCTAACAAAGTCTGGGAACTGTAAATAATAAACAGATGTAGTGTTTTGAAAGAAAACGCCTTTCATTATAAATATGTTTGTGTTTGCTCAGCTTTATACTTCCAGTTAAACTTATGGCTTTTTTGGAAATAATAATTTTCATGATATACATTATGTTCTGCTGTATATGTCTTTTTTCCTGCATATAATATAAAATGCCCATCAATAAATGTTAAAGGATAAATTATTATTGCCTACAACACTTTTTATTCTTGAAATACCACATCCATAACAGTTTTAACCATAATGAATAATATTAAACTAAGTTTTCTGATATCTAGGTTGTGTAGCACTGTTACCAAATATCAATTCATTCTAGATTAAAAAAATGTTTTAAAGTTCAGCAACGGGGGCATTTTCAATTTGTTTGTTAAATGATAGCGGACCTATATGTATCTAATAGTGATGAGTGGTCTAGTCTTTACGGCACCAGGTTAGAAACTAGGAGTCCATGAGCTCTGAACTTATTTTAGGCATGAACACTGGCTAAGTGATTTTGACCCAGTCACTCTCTTAGCCCGACTCACCATACAGAGTTGTTCTGGTGCAAATAAAAGGAGGATGGAGTATTAGGTATGTTTGCCACCTTGAGTTATTTATAAAAATAATAATTGTGAGATAATAAACAAATTAAGTAATTGTAGATAACAGCCCAATCTTTAGAAACCAGTGTTTCCTTCAAACAAACACATTGTATAGTTGTGTTATGTAGCATTCCTATGACTCTCACATCCTCCCGAAAAATACCAGAATGATGAATAAATTTATTACAAACAAATATGTAAATAGGAACTCTTAGTTCATTGTAATTTGTAAGATTTGTTATATCCATGCAAAGTGTATTCTGAAATTATTATAACTTTGATAATTCATAAGTCAAATATTATTTTAAATACACATGGCAAACTTTTCTTTCTTATTGTGTCATAAAATATCTTGAGTTTATTTGTGTCCGTATTTATGAAATTACTTGTGAAGGTAAGGGCAAAAAACTTTACTGTTTTCTGCATGCCATCTCCTGGCTCATAAATCAAGGTAAATAAGGTGTTACAATGTATTGTGTTTTTTTCTTTAAGCATTGGGAGGTCACCGTACCTAGCTAACCTTGATTGGCTTATATACCAAATGGCTATGTTTTAGTGATAGACATCATGTGAATTACAGGGCCCAGAATTAAATAGGAAGTTGAAAAACATCCAAGAAGGAAATGGGAAATTACAAATGCCGAGAAAATTACATTGAAGTACCGTATTTTTTGGAGTATAAGATGCACCTTTTTACCCCCAAAAAGAGGGTGGAAACTTGGGTACATCTTATACACCGAATGTAGCCCCACCCACCCAGCCACTCCCACCCTTTGGCCTCTGTCTTCCAGCAATTTACCTGTTTGCAGCAAACAGGGAAGAGCCTGTTAAGACAAGCAAGTCCTTAGCAGCTTCTCGATCCCCAGCTGATTTGCCATGTGCTAAAATGAAACTGAAACTGCAAAGAGGCAAATAGCTGGGAGAGACACACAGATTTTTATTTTCTGCTGAACTGCATGCAAGGGGGTAAGTGAATAACTATAAATGTCTGTAGAATGTTCAAATTATTAGACTTATTTTTAAAGACTGCTTTATTATTGTTCTAGAGCCAGGGGTCTCCAACTTTGGCAATTTTAAGACTTGTGGACTTCAACTCCCAGAATTCCACAGCCAGCTTTGTTAGCTTTGCTGGCTGTGGAATTCTGGGAGTTGAAGTCCACAAGTCTTAAAAGTTGCCAAAGTTGGAGACCTCTGTAAATCTAGACAACTTAACAAAATAAAGAAGCTTTTTTAAAATAAATGCTTGCTCTGAAAAGGCCCAGTGCTATTGTATCTTCCTTTAAATAATAGAGAATAATGTATACTTCTAGAAATTTTAATTAATTTTAACAGCTCTGTACAAGTATAGTCTGAAATGTAACAGTGTCCTGTTTAGTATTAGAGTTAAATCCTGACTTACCTTGGAGTAGATCTATTTAAATAATTGGGAGGAGTTAGTGTGACTACAATTAAGAAAACTTTCTGGCATAATGTACATTTCTCCAATTTTTTGCTATTTCTATGGGTCAGGCACACATGCACAGAAATACACAGCAAACAGTGTATATCATCTGTGCTGTTTGCTGTTTGCTGTTTGGCAAATTGCTTGGAGGCAGAGGCCTTTTTTCCTTGTTTTCCTCCCCCAAAACTAAGGTGCGTCTTATACTCCGGTGCGTCTTATACTCCGAAAAATACGGTACTGGTAGTTACCAAGACTTAAGTTTAACCTTAAGGTATCTTTGCTGTTATTTATTTGTTCAGGCACTTTAACTTTTTGTGGCTTGGTGGAAATATTTTATTCTTGTAATGTCATTCTTGTTTCATGTTTGTTGCCACCTTGTCTTCTATCATATTTTTTTCCCCATTGACACAATCAGGTTTTATAATGTTATCCATCTTCAACAAGATTTACTTGCAGGCATTAGACTGGTATTATTACCATATCTGAGGCAGTTGATATTTGTCCCTGTAATTTTAATTCCAGTGTCTATTTAATACTCCAGCATTTATCTTTTATATAAAAATTTTAAAAAAACAGACACAACCGTCACAGAATCCATTCCCATTTTTGTAGCTTTTAGTTCTTTGATACTCCTTTCTAATCATTGCCGCCTGACTACCATACAAATTTGTCAATAGGCAAATGAAATAGGCTGGTGCTTCATTATGTTAAGAGCTCTTCACAGTCTGTGGTATACACATTCAGAAGCTTTTATGTAAAGCAAGGATAGTCTTCCATTATTTGACTGGCTTTTTTTAATAACCACATTGTCTCAAGCTACCAGAAACCTAGCCATGAGCAATTAGTGACCTTTTTCCTCTACATTAACATCTCTAATAGTGACTGGCAGAGTAATTAGACTGAAAATCATCCTAGCAATATAGATTGAGTGATTATGGTCATCCATTAATGTGACCCTGAATGCTTTTAAATTAATTGGAAAGAAATGGCTCTGTGACCACATCATGGAATAACTACATAAAGTAAATCAGCAAGGTGTGTCACTAATTGCAGGGAGAGTTTCATTCTCGTAAGGTGATTCCATCTGAAGTCTACCATTCTTCAAATATTTGTATCTTGCTCATTACTCTTCTTGAATGGCTCTTTATAGTCTTTGAAGGACGCAGATGGCAACCAATTCATTATGAGATGACTTGGCATACAAAAAATGTCTCAAGATGTAATTTAAGATCACATTTATCAACATTCCTGCTTTATATGGCATGTGCATGATTTTGCATATATTCAGTCACTCATATTTGAGTCATACCAAAATCAGAACTGAAAAATATAGTAACTTTAATTCATTAACTATATTTAGAACAGCAATATGAGAAATCAAACTGAACACAATTAGGTAGCATCAGTTCTTCTATTAGGTGAGTTGATCAGTCTGTTTAAATGTATATAGCTTTTAGTAATTGATCAATAGTTAAAATATTAAATGCCAGATTTACTTTATGATTTGAATGCAAAGACAAGTCCAAGAAACGATGAGGAAAATGCATGTAACAATCTATGACTGACTATTATTTTTATGATGTCAACCAGTGAGGTTCAAAACTAAGTTATTAATGGTACTTATGAGAAAAAAATATTTATTTGTTTGCTTGTGCTTGCGTTTGAATTTATATGTGATGTGTTTCAATTTATATGGCCACTCATCTGAAATTCATGATTCTGGGTGACTAAGAATATTACAAGAAATCAGAAAAAATAAAAACCCGTAATGAACAGAAAATCAATTCTCATAGAAACAGCAGCTGAGGTAAAAATAAAATTATGAATCACAAATTAGCATAACCCATATCTGGGTTCAGCCACACCTCCTAACTCCAAGAGTTGGTAATAAAATCATGTCTTGAAGGTCTTACAAAAATCCACCAGATTTGTGGCCAATGCTATTTCGAGGAAATTATAATCTAAAGACTGTCTTCCTGGGATGCTCCAGATGCCACTCTTTAGCAGATGTCACTCAGAACATGCCTCTTCTATTGGACCTAATTGGATGGGTGGACATCCAATGGCTTTGGGAGAAGCAGGACCTCAGATAATCCAGTCTTATGCCATGAGGAATTTACAGATTACAGAGTAAGCAATTTGAATTGAACGTGGAAGCAAACTGGTAATTAATGCTTTCAGAGTTGAGTATAACATGTACTGATCAAGGAGTGCCCATAACTGTCCACACTGCTGTATTCTGTATCAGTTATAACTTCTGGATGCTCTCCAATGGCAGCCCTATGTAAAACTAATTGCAATAGTCCATTAGGTATGAATGACAGTGAGCAGGGTACAGAAAGGGTACAACTGGAGCACAACTCAAAGCTGTGCAAAGGCCCCCTTGGCTATGGCTGCCACCTGTTCCTTGAATAGGAGCCATGGGTCCAGGAAGATCTCCAGATTGAATACTGTTTCTATTAAGTGAAGTGCAACTAAAACTAAAAATGGAAAATTCTCAGAACTAGATAGCCCTAATATCCAAAACTATTCTGTCTTCTTAGAGTTGAGCTGAAGTCTATTGGCCTGAATTCCAACATCCTCTAGACAATAAGACACAATCTCCATAGCATCTCTTGGCAGGGAGGGTAGAGATGTAAAGCTGGATACATGTGTGCATTGATCAAACCTCATCCCACACTGTCAAAGACCTTACCTAATAACTTCACATAGATGTTAATACTGAGAAAAGAGAACCCAGCCCTGTAGAACCATCCAAAGCAGGAATAATGATTAGGAGCCTTCTTTCCCTATGAACACTGATTGAAATTAGTCCTGGAGAAAAGAAAAAAAAATCAGCACAAAATAGTGTCACCCACTCCCATTCCACACAATAAATCCAGAAGGATACAACAATGGATGGTATCAAAGTGGTCAAGAACAGCAAAGATGGATGCACCGCCCCATCTCGCTCCTGCTAGAGATCGTCTAAAAGTGTAATTAATACTGTTTCTGCCCAAGCGCAGGTCTGGAAAGGATCCAGATTATCTATTTCCTCCAGAGTTGTCTGAAATTATTGCATGACCCAGAAAGGAAAGGTTAAAATCTGGATGAGAATTATCCAGTACTGTGGGTTCTTGAGAAGTGGGCAAACTACTGGCTGTTAAGAGATCATGGGGAAAACCACTCTCTCAAGGAGAATTTAACTACTGCCAGAACCAAACTATATGTTATCGCCTGGGAGGCCTTAGCCCATCACAAAAGCATGATTCTAATATACAGGTAGCTTACCTAACAGGACAATCTCATCAGGCCAAAAGGATCAAGCTCCTTTCACATGATTTTTAAGCACCCTGGCTTTTAAAAGTGTAGCTCACTAGCTCACTAGCTATTATACATATAGGGTATATATTAAAAAAAAATCATAGGCTTGTTGGAAATGATGTCATACTTTTTTCCCCAATAGCATTCATCTTTGATTCTCAAACCTTATGCTAAGAATGCTTATTTCAACTTTTCTCAATGTAATGCTTTCTCAGGTCGCTGGATTAGAGTTCCTACAATCCTCAGCCAACATGACTATTTTATCAAATTAAAGAAGGAGGCAAAAAGGAAGTCAAGGGCTTCCTGAGGTTATTATTTTAAAAAATTAAGGATGGTGGCCTTGATTGTGCAATCAAAACTCCATTCTTTTTTACATGGCACACATGGCACATAAACAGATAGAGTTTTGGTTACATCCTTGTAGCTGCCATCTTGACTTTTTTGGCCATATCCTGTGGATAGATTTATTAATAAAAATCTATTTTAATAGATTTATTCCATGTTTGTCCCTCAGTTCTTATCAGGAATACCATTTCTCCAAGCATCTGTAGTGGGAAATAAGATGGGAGATTCCTTTGGTTTTCCTGTGACATCAATTCCATTCAGGTGTTTTGATTTAACATAAAAAATTGGTGTTAAACCTCCACCCCTTTATTTTTTCCCTTCATCACCTTTTTCCCATTCTGTGCTATGATATTTAGATTGTAATTTTATAGGAAGAAAATGCCTTTTGAAAATGAATTATATATAATCTGATCTAGACTAAACAGCAAGCTAAGAGGCAGGACTAGCGGTAGAAGGGAAGTCCATCAATCTGAAAGGCACAAAGTTAGAAAAAGCTGACTTATTTATCTATGCAATTATATTTTTTGTCATCATCCTGTGTTGCAGTTGAAGATTAGATATAATAGCTTGCCATTACATAGCAAGGATCACAGCTGATGCTTTTACTGCCAAAGGGCTTTCAGCTTTGATTTTATTATTCTGTGTAACAATCTTGTTTACTTTAATAGTCAGATTTCAATACTAATAGTATTTGGTGATTTTTTTACAGTGATAGAAGGCCCTGAAACATCAATTAAATATTCATGGGACAATAAAAAAGTATTTTCGACTATAAAATGAGTAGATGTAATTTTCATTCAAATGTTATGACTATTCAGTTGTTTTAAAGTCAGTATATCTATTCTGAGAATTGTAATGTGAGGATCCAATATATATTTTTGGTCTCATAGCAAACTACAAATGCTTATTTGAATTTAGAAGTGTCCTCTCCCTTAACTGGACATTTTCAATGTTTTCTGGCTCATTGCTTTTGAAAGTATTGTTCCACCGTTCATTATCATTTCTTTTCTCTCATTTGCTTTATGTCTGTAACGCCGATATTACCTTGAAATACCTGAGAGATTATTTTTAATGAATGCTCAGCTGTTTTCCTGGGTTGGTATTTAATAAAGTAATTTTGCTAGCTAATGGGGATAATTTGGAATTAGTCACTCCTCTATTAAAAATCAAGATTTGAGAATGTTCTTTTAAGCTTTGCTTGTAAGATGAACGGTATGTTTCAAACACAGAAAATAATGAACAAAAGGCTGGCAATGGTGCCTGCTTATTTTGACTTATAGATTGGGTTGTGCTAGTATATAGGTACTATATGCACCTACATTAAGGTGACCAGATTTTAACATTGGTAAAGAGGGACACCATTGACCGGGGTGGGTGGGTTCCTGATTAAAAATTATTTATTTATTTATTTTGGTCGTTTTTGTATGCCGCCCCACTCCCGTAGGACTCAGGGCTGCCATACAACTTTCTTTCTTTCTTTCTTTCTTTCTTTCTTTCTTTCTTTCTTTCTTTCTTTCTTTCTTTCTTTCTTTCTTTCTTTCTTTCTTTCTCTTTCTTTCTTTCTTTCTCTTTCTTTCTTTCTTTCTTCCTTCCTTCCTTCCTTCCTTCCTAACTTTTCTTTCTCTTTCTTTCTTTTGTCTTCTTTCTTCTTCCTTCCTTCCTTCCTTCCTTCCTTTCATCTTTCTTCTTTCCTAACATCTCTCTCTCTCTCTCTCTCTCTCTCTCTCTCTCTCTCTCTTTCTGCCTGTCTTCTTTCTTCTTCCTTCCTTCCTTCCTTCTTTCTGTCTTCCTTCCTTCCTAACTTCTTTCTTTCTTTCTTTCTTCTTTCTTTTTTATGCAGCTATTAGTTCTTGGAGGGATTTTGCTGGGTAAACTTGGCCAATCTGACTAATCCATTCCTTTGGCATCTTCCTTTTCTCCACTTTTCTCTTTCTTTCTTTCTTTCTTTCTTTCTTTCTTTCTTTCTTTCTTTCTTTCTTTCTTTCTTTCTTTCTTTCTTTCTCGCCGTCTCTCTCTCTCTCTCTCTCTCTCTCTCTCTCTCTCTCTCTCTCTCTCTCTCTCTCTCTCTCTCTCTCTCTCTCTCTCTCTCTCTCTCTCTCTCTCTCTCTCTCTCTCTCTCTCTCTCTCTCTCTCTGCATATATGTGTGTGTTTACTAATCCCCTTTCTGTTCCTCCTGGCTCTAGTCTGTCTCACTTGAATGTTACACCTCTTTCATAGTGTTCCTAGCTCCATTCCTCCTTTCCTTCTCCATCATCTCTGCCCTTTCTCCGCACTTCTCATCCATTCGCTCTTCTTGCTTCTCCCATCATGCCAGATGGTCTCCTAACCATTTAGTCCCTCTCTCTCTCTCTCCTTTTCTAGCAGTCGTCTGCTCTTTTCTTAGTGCCTTTTTGTTGCTTTTCTCCAACAACCCCGGTGGGGGGGGTGTTCTCTGCACTTCGTTCCCTCTTCGTTCTTCCCCTTCATCGGCACGTTTCCTTTGGCTCCACCTCCTTTTTATGTCATCAGATCTGTGGGTGGAGCCTCATTTGCCTTATCATTGCTGCCATCTTGATTTTTTTTATCAAATCCCATGGACACTCCTGCCTAGTGCTTCCTTTTCAGGTTTGGTCACCTCTCTTCCTGGTTTCACATTATCTTTATTGATGAATGAAGCTTTTTATATTGCAAACACTGATGTTTTTCTCTCAAATGCCACAGCTTGAAGTCCTTCTCCGTCATGGGTATCGTAAAACAGAACCATAACAGACCAAGCATATAGTTCAGCAATCACAATGAAAAGACCACCATAGCAGATTGGGTTCCTTGAGACGTCTCCTGTCTCAAGTAGGCTTGGTACAAAGTGGGAAACCAGATGTCTAAGCTGCCCAACTACTTTTAAAACTCAGATCTTCAAAAATGATAGGCAGGGAGGTCCGGTGGTTAGATAAGATTTTTCTACCAACTTGAAGTTCTCTAGATGTATGTACGGGAATAAAACTCCCAACAGCACAAGATATCACAGTGTGGAAGGTGGCTCTGGATGATAGGACCTGTCTTACAAAGTACTGGGAGACAGGATGAGCTTAAAGGATCACTGCACAGTGTTGTGGCCCGCCAGCTGCCAGCAGAGCTGGAGGCAGACTCGGACGATGAGGCAGTTGGGGAGGAACTTGTGCCAGTTCTGGAGTCTGGGGAAGGTTCTGATGGATGCTCTGCATCGGAAGCAGAGATAGAGCCAGGGCCCTCGGACATTTCCCAACTGCCTTCGGAGTGGGAGATAAGTGGGAAGAACAAACAGCTGGGGCCTGTTCCAGATGCACGTATGCACAGAGCTGTTAGGAGAGGAGAACAACTGAGGACAAGGAGCCGACTTGGGAAGAAAGGCACATGTGGACACTGAATGGCCCCTCCCTGGCTGGGGAATAAATAGGAGGAAAGAGGACGGGTGGTTGCAGGAGACAACCAATCCAATTTCTTTTGGAAGATTTGCTTATAGTGGTTCCTGCCTCAGAGACTGCTTGCCAGAACTTAATTTACAGCTTTGCGGCTGGAAGCTCCCGGCCTGGCAAGTATCCCAAGGAACTGATAAGGTCTGTTATTGCAGTTAACCCTTTGAAGGATTATTGGTTGGACTTTTCAACAGTAGATAAATAAAGAGGGGTTTTTCGGGACAAGGAGTCTGCTTCTTGGTTCTGCTAAGCTGGGTCACAACACACAACCAGAATCACAAGGGAGCTTGCTCCATAATCTGATCTTGGGATCCTCTCTCTTTCTACCTGACTCTTCCTCCTCTTCTAACCCACTCGAGAGGTTCTTAGGTGGACAAGGCAGAAAGAAGGAGTCAAACTATTCTCCAAAGCACCTGAGGGTAGGACAAGAAGCAATGGGTGGAAACTAATCAAGGAGAGAAGCAGCTTAGAACTAAGGAGAAATTTCCTGACATTGAGAACAATTAATCCGTGGAACAGCTTGCCTCCAGAAGTTGTGAATGCTCCAACACTGGAAGTTTTAAAGATGTTGGATAACCATTTGTCTTAAGTGGTGTAGGGTTTCCTGCCTAAGCAGGGGGTTGGACTAGAAGACCTCCAAGGTCCCTTCCAACTGTGCTATTCCATTCCATTCCATTCCATTCCATTCCATTATTTTCTATTCTATCCTGTATTCTATATGCTATATGCTATATGCTATATGCTATATGCTATATGCTATATGCTATATGCTATATGCTATATGCTATATGCTATATGCTATATGCTATATGCTATATGCTATATGCTATATGCTATATGCTATATGCTATATGCTATATGCTATATGCTATATGCTATATGCTATATGCTATATGCTATATGCTATATGCTATATGCTATATTCCATTCCATTCCTACATTCCATTCCATTCCATTCCATTCCTACATTCCATTCTATTCCATTCCATTCCATTCCATTCCATTCCAGTCCATTATTTTCTATTCTATTCTATCCTGTATTCTATATTCTATATTCTATATGCTATATGCTATATGCTCTATTCTATTCCATTCCATTCCATTCCATTCCATTCCTACATTCCATTCCATTCCATTCCTACATTCCATTCCATTCCATTCCATTCCATTCCATTCCATTCCATTCCATTCCATTCCATTCCATTCCATTCCATTCCATTATTTTCTATTCTATTCTATCCTGTATTCTATATTCTATATGCTATATGCTATATGTTATATGCTATATGCTCTATTCCATTCCATTCCATTCCATTCCATTCCATTCCATTCCATTCCATTCCATTCTAACTGTGGTGAGACAGGGCATAAAATGGGGGGGGGGGAATCTCACTTAACAACTGTTTCACTTAACCACATAAATTTTGGGCACAACTGTGATCCTAAGTGGAGTACCTGTACGCAAGACGCCAAGAAGAGAAAAGAAAAGGTAAAGGGAGGAGGGGGGACTCGGCTTGGTAGCCAAGATTCCCCCCTTCTCAAATTTGTGCCCCTGAAGAACGGTTGCAGGAACTGGGCAGTCTTCCAATATTTGAGAGGCTGCCACAGAAAAGAGGGAGGGAGGGGGTCAAGCTATTTTCCAAAGCACCCAAAAGCTGGGCAAGGAACAACAGATGGAAACTGACCAAGGAGAGATTCAACCTAGAAATAAGGAGAAATTTCCTGACAGCGAGAGCAATGGAAGAGAAGTTGCCTTCCGAAGTCCCTGGAGGCTTTCAAGAAGAGATTGGACTGCCATTGGTCAGAAATAGTGTAGGGTCTCCAGCTTGGGCGGGGTGGGAGGGTGGGGGGCTAGACTACTAGATCAGGGGTCCTCAAACTTGGCCACTTTAAGTCTTGTGGACTTCAACTCCCAGAATTCTCCAGCCAGCATAGCTAAGTGTAGCTCACAAAATTATCCGCCTCAATGTCCTACCCGTTAACGACTATTTCAGCTTCAACCGCAATAATACACGAGCTCATAATAGATACAAACTTAATGTAAACCGCTCCAGACTTGATTGCAAAAAATTCGACTTCAACAACAGAGTTGTCAACGCCTGGAACACTTTACCTGACTCAGTAGTTTCTTCCCCAAACCCCAAAAACTTCAACCTCTTATTATCTACCATTGACCTCACCCCATTCCTAAGAGGTCAGTAAGGGGATGCATAAGCGCACAATCGTGCCTACCGTTCCTGTCCTAATGTACCCATATATTCATACCTCTTCTACTCTTATTCATGCTTGTAATATTATATATATATTCAATCATGTTTTACTGTTTATACTTTGCTTATATTCATTTATGCTTGACAAAATAAACAAATACAAATACAAAATACAAAAGTTTGCAGATCTCTGTGCTAGATGACCTACAAGGTCCCTTCCAACTCCGTTAATCTGTAAGAAGAGAAAAGAGGAGGGAGGGGGTCCTCCTCCAAGCAGCCTCGCCCCCCCTTGTCCTCCTCTTCTTTTAAAGGACCGCACTCCACCAAGAGCAACTTTCCAAGCCGGGGGTGGGGGAGAGACACCCCAGCCTGGGGGGTGGGGGTCGCGACGGGGCTGCCCCTCCTCACCTATGATGATGATCTTCTTGAGCGCCACTCGCTCCGTGTCGCCGCTGTCCGGGCTGGGCGCTTACGGGGCGCTGGGGCTGTTGCCGGGCGGCGGGAGCGATTGCGGAGCCGGCTGCTGAGCCGCAATGCTCTTCCTGAGGGTCCACTGCTGGTTCTCCCCAGCCATCGCCTCCTGCCCGGCCACTGGTGAGGATCTGCCTTCGCCGGTTCCGTTGGAGAGCTGGTGAGCCGAGGCGCATGCGCGGATCTGGCCCACTAGATGACCCGCAAGGTCCCTTCCAACTCTGTTATTTGGAGCAGGCTGCTGCGCCTGGCAGGACGGCTTCCTGGGAGGGCAAGGGGAAAGGAGGGGTCCTGGCCCTCGCCCCTCTCATCCCCGAAGCTCCTCAGAGACGGACACCCCCTCCCTCCACACACCCCCGCACACCCAAAGTCCAGAAAAGTTCCTGGCCGGGGTGCCTTTGCCGCCTCGCTCGCCCACCTGCCGCCCGTGCATTCCGCATCGGCTCCTCGCTATCAGCCCCCGCCCCCTCCTCACCCACCCCCTCCTCCTCTTGGCTGGCTCGCACGCCCCCCTTTCAGGCCGATTTTTGAAAAGAATGCCCTAGTCGTGCATTCTTTCCAAAAATCGGGACTTTTTAGAAAGGAGGCGGGACGCGGGACAAATCATTAAAAAGTGGGGCTGTCCCGCCAAAATCGGGACGTCTGGTCACCTTAACCTACATATAAGCATACAGAAATTAAAAAAAACCTAGAGTCAATTGTTGTACATCAAAGGATAATAACTTTGTTTCTTTAAAAAGTAAAATTGCATGTTCATGCTGTATTATTTCTTTTCCCCACCAGATATTTAATAGGCTCCTCCAGTTAGACAAGATTCACTAGAATTCTCACTTTTAAGCAGCTTGGCCCAAGATAGAGTCCATTTCTTTTATGTTTCACTTCACTCAGCCAGGTACAGCCAATATGCTTACTACAAAGTAGTACTGGGGATCTAGTTATTCAATTCCCTCCTCTTTACAGCATTTCAACACAAATGGAAATTATATACTATTCTCCCAATTTGGTAATTTGCACATGTACAAATGTCGTAATTCTGGATCATCTGGAACTGCCAAGTTAATGTACATAGAACCTTAGAATCAGATTAACAGATTAACAGAGTTGGAAGGGACCTTGTAGGTTATCTAGTCCAACCCCCCTCAAGCAGGAAACCCTACATCATTTCCAACAAATGGCAGTCCAATCTCTTCTTGAAAGTCTCAAGTGTTGAAGCTCCCACAACTTCTGAAGGCAAGTTGTTCCACTGGTTGATCGTTCTCCATAGTGGGCGGAGCCATCCTCCAAGAATGGGTTAAATCTGCCTCCTAGCCAATCCGGACCGAGTTATATCAAAGTATAAATACCACCCTCTTGCCTTGGCACCCCCTCTTTTCTTCTCGGTCCTTAGCCAAAAAGGACAGTGCTTAACCGTTCTGGATTGCTCCACCAACTACTGGATTCTACTGAAAATTCTACTGAACATTCTGTGAGTTGATTCCACCTTTGACTGACAGCTGTCACTTAGAGACTCTCATCTATAGTGATCAGCTTAAGGGTCTTGCCCTACTGGGGCCTGCCCCATCTGGGGGTTGGGATCCCTCCTGAGGTGACTGACCCATAACCTCCTCCCAACTGCTGTGATCTGAGGTGTTTGAAATTAAATTACTGCATGCCAAGCTTCACTTGCCTGTCAGGGAGGGAGGTACTTTGAGCCTTGATCTCCAAGCCACAGAAGCTCCGCGCTTGGGTGGCCTACGTTCCCCTCTCTTCGGCTAGAATTGGTCTCCCATAGCCGGTCTAGTGCCCTTAATTGATTGCCAGAGGCCGACATCGGCCGCGATCCTTCGAGCAGCGTCGGCATCGGGCACTAGTAAAGTGACAGGCTGCCTTGCGTCGGAGGAGAGGCCTCCACAAGGCGAACTGACAGCCGATCTCTTTGAAGCCAGCTGAGAGGCTTTTCGGCGCGAACGGCCGTTGGAAGAGTGAAAAAAACGTCGTGGTGGCCATTTTGAATAAATTAACTGTGATTGACAGCCGAAGCCTCGTGGATCGCAGGAACGCCATTTCTCTGCCTTCCAAGCTTGCCGCTTCTGTCAGAATCAGCTGTTTTTGCCGTTTTGCCTCCCTGCCTTCCCTCTGCTGTCTCCTGATTCAGCCAAATGGCTGACAAAGCAACCAAGCAGGGGAAGGCGGAGCAGAAGACCCCCAGGGTCGCCCCTGCTGAAGACCCTGGCCATGGGGGGGTTTAGCTTCTATGAGCCCTGCACAGGCAAGGGACAGGTCACCCCTTCGGCCACCTTCCCCCTCCAAGACTGCTGGTACTCAGCAGGAGGGCACAAGGCAGCATAGCAAATCCAGCCACAAGCCCTCAAAGGATCGTGGGCATGCAGGGTCTGGCACTCACAGATCAAAGAAGTCTGTGCCTTCAGCTCCCCCATCTCGTTCTTCAGTTTGCTCTGGGGATCACCTGTCATTGGAGAACCTGGACTGCCATCTCAGGGAGGGGGATGTCTGGGGCGAGCTGGACAGCGAATCCTTGCCAGGGATCCAGGCTCAGCCAAATGCCAACCTGGCTGCCCCCCCCCACAGATGAAGCCATACAGGTGAGAATGGATGCAGCCATTCGTAGGGGTCTAGAGGCTGCCATCAAAGCAATGTCTGAGGCCACTCAGTACCAGCACCCTACGGCTGCACCCCCACGCGCAGTTCTCCCCCAGCCCAATGATGTCATCGATCTGGGTGGGGTTGAGGACCACGATGATTCATCGCAGAGCTCAGAGGCGTCTCTCAAACACGCTACACCTGACCAGGTAGAGGGGGACAGGATGGAGGACCTCCCTTTGGACATTAAGATGTCTGATGATGAGGACATGGCCCCAGAAGCCCCAGTGGTGACTGGCCTCTTCCACCCCAGCCTCTTCAGATCGTTGCTGCACAAGGCAAGAGCCACAGCCAACCTCTCAACTGCCCAGGCCGAAACGGCAAAAGCGGGGACCCAGGATGACCCCATCTTTGAAGAGGCAACAACCTCCACCGCAGAGGTCATCCCTATCCCCAACTTCTTTGTAAATACATTCATTAAGCAGTGGCAATCACCCAGCGTCCAGGACAAACACTATTTTAACGTAGCTCCACACCTGGCCCAGCATCTCGTTCTCTCGTCCATCGATGCTCCGGTCAAGGCCCTATACTCACCTACACAACTGCCCGGCGAGCCCGATGAGCTCCTGCGCCCTGAGGATCGCAGGACTGAGACAGCTCTACAAAAGGCCCACCAGGCGTCCGCCTGGGCCATCAAAGTGGCCACTACGGCTTCCTTTTTCTCCAGGGTCTCCCTGAAGTGGCTGCACACACTCCAACAGCACATCCCGGCCACAGACACCCGAGCCCAGCAGGACATTAAGAAGCTATTGGCTGCAGCTCAATTCACTTCAGATGCCACGCTACAGGCTGCCAGATTTTCCGCACGATCCATGGGATCCGCCGTGCTTGCAAGACGGATGCACTGGCTTCGTTCGTGGCCGGCGGATGCGTGCCACAAGTGGAAGCTCGCCACCGCTCCTATAGCGGGCCCAGCTCTTTTCGGCGCAGCCCTGGAACCGGTTACTACTGAAACCAAGGATAAACGTAAAATCTTATCCAGCTGTGTCAGACACCCTAAAAAATCCTTTTATAGGAAGGGTTCCAAAGGGCCCGACCAGGGATATTCACGACCCCAGGGCCAGTTAGGGTTCCAGGGACAATCGGGCTATCAGGGCCAGACCGGTTACCAGAGCCAGTACGGGGGACGTTCTCGGACCAACAATGATAGAACCTATAGAGGTTCCAGGTCCAAACGGCCCTTTAGAGGGGCCGGTGGTCGCCCTTACCGCCGGTAAAACCAACAATTCACCCGTTCCTCCCATTGGGGGTCGCCTGGCATTATTTGCCGGTCGATGGGAGGAAATCACCAATGACGCATGGGTCCTTCGGACTCTGTCGTCCGGGCTATCTCTCGAATTTCTTTCCACCCCCCCGAGGTTCTTCCTACGCTGCCCCTTATCTTCTAACACAACAAAACGGACCCTGATGAATCAGGCCATCCAGCACCTGTTGGACATTAGAGCCATCCAGCAGGTGCCCAGGGACCAACAGGGGCAGGGATTCTATTCGATTCTATTCGTAGTCCCAAAATCCTCGGGCGGGTGGAGAGCCATTCTAGATTTAAAACGCCTCAATAAGTACATCTGTTATAAGAAATTCAAGATGCACACCCTGCAATCAATTCTGGCGGGCATTAGGCCAGGCGACTTTCTCGCCTCCATTGACCTCTCGGAGGCTTACCTCCATATCCCCATCAATTCGGCCCACCGCCAATACCTCTGGTTTTGCTATGCAGGGGTGCATTACGAATACATGGCGTTGCCCTTCGGCCTCTCCTCTGCACCCAGGGTGTTTACTAAGGTATTGGCCGCCTTGACCGCCCACCTACGGTCCATCCCCGTGCGTGTCCAGTGCTACCTGGATGACATCCTCATCCAGTCCTCCTCTCTCTCCCAAGCAGAGCAGGACATCCAGGTAGTCCTTCACACCCTAGAGCACCACGGGTTCCTGGTTAACATGGGTAAGAGCCAGTTGTCTCCTTCAACTAGTGTTACCCACCTAGGGGCCATCATTGACTCTCTGGAGTGCAAGGTGTACCTCTCCCAGGAGCGATGGGACAGCATATCGGACTTAGTCCAGCGTGTTCTGGCCAAACCTAGGGCTCCCTTGAGCCAGCTGTCCTCGCTCCTGGGGAAGATGATTTCCGCCATACACATCACCCCGTGGGCACACTTGCATTCCAGAGACCTTCAATGGTTTCTTCTCCCCTTCCAGCGGGCCAACCGCAGCGCCTCCCCAGCCAAGGTCCTGGTTCCAGCAGCGGTCCGCAGCTCGCTCCGGTGGTGGTCCTCGGCTGCTCTACGGAGGGGAACGGAATTCCTGGAACCACAACGGCTGACCCTCACCACGGACGCCAGCACCGCCGGCTGGGGAGCTCACACCGAGTCCCAGATCGCCCAGGGCGCCTGGACCACTGCAGAGCAGGGCCTCCCCATCAACCTCCTAGAACTCAGGGCGGTGAGGTTGGCCCTAGTCCATTTTCAGGACAGACAATATAACGACAAAGGCACATATCAACCGCCAGGGCGGGACATTTTCCAAGGCACTCATGGCCGAGGCGATGTCGCTTGGCCTCTGGGCGGAGAGGCATCTCCAGTCCATCACCGCAGAACACATCTCCGGGGTGAGCAACACAACAGCGGACTGGCTCAGCCGGAATTCCATCGACCTGGCGGAGTGGTCGCTGCATCTGGAGCTGTTCCAACAACTCATCAGTCAGTTCGGCCGGCCGGTCATTGACCTCTTTGCCACCCCGGAGAATGCCAGAGTGCCCAGCTTCGTCACGAGATTCCGGACCCAGGGAGCAGCGGACACCGACGCTCTTCGATGCGTCTGGCCACCAGGGCTGCTGTACGCCTTTCCGCCCCTCCCTCTGATACCCAGGGTCATCCGGAGGGTCCTGCAGCTCAGAGCAGAGATTGTCCTTCTAGCTCCCCACTGGCCCAGACGGGCATGGTTCGCGGACCTTATGTCCCTGTCTGTATCACCTCCCTGGCGGATCCCGCCGACAGAGTGGTTGCTTGCCCAGGGGTCAGTCTGCCATCCAGAGCCGCACTGGCTACAACTGACCGCCTGGCGCTTGAGCGGCTCACTCTGAAACACCGCCTGGTCCCGGACAATATTGCCTCAATCATGTTGGCCTCCAGGAGGCCCTCCACTGAACGTATTTATTCCGCCACATGGAAAGCGTTTTGCCGCTGGTGCGCACAGGTGGGTTACTCACCCGTAGAATTATCCATAATCAATGTCATTCAATTTTTACGCCAGGGGCTTGCAAAAGGGCTCTCGCCCAACACGCTCCGCCGACAGGTGGCGGCGCTGTCCACCGTGCTTTCCTGCCAAAGTTTAGATTCCCTCTCTGCTCACCCCCTACTGAAGCAGTTCCTGAAGGGGGCTTCGAACCTATGCCCTCCGGTGGTCCACAGGTTTCCTACCTGGGACCTCTCGAAGGTTCTCACTGCTCTGACGACCGGGCCGTTCGAGCCACTCTCTACGGCATCTCTAATTCACTTAACGTACAAAGTGGTTTTCCTTGTAGCAATAACATCTGCTCGCCGGATCTCTGAACTGGCGGCCCTGTCAGTGAGGGGGGACCTGTGTGTCTTCCATTCCGACAGGGTGGTGTTGCGCTTGGACCCCACCTTCGTTCCGAAGGTAAATACGTATTTCCACAGGGCGCAGGAGATTGTTCTCCCTAGTTTTTACCAAAATGCGATTAATGACTCTGAACGGACATGGCACCTACTCGACGTCAGGCGTGCCCTGGACATATATGTGCAGTGTACCTCCAGCTTCAGGCGCACGGAAGCCCTGTTCGTCTCCTTTCGCCCCTCCTCTATGGGCTCCAAGGCATCGTCTTCCACGGTGGGCCGTTGGCTACGGGCAGCCATTTCCTTGACTTACGAACAGCTGTCCTTGCCCCGGCCCCCCGGACTTACCGCGCACTCTACACGCAGCGCGGCCACCACGGCGGCCTAGAATGCACGAGCATCCATCACGGAGGTCTGCCGGGCGGCTACATGGACTTCTCCGACCCCATTTGTCCGACACTACAAATTGGACTTATACGCCTCGGAGGAGGCGGACTTTGGTCGGAGGGTGTTACACCAAGGTGTGGGGGACGGTGGCAGCTCCAGTCAAGTATAGGTCACCCGCCCTAAGGACAAGGGTCTTTGGTATGTCCCATTCTTGGAGGATGGCTCCGCCCACTATGGAGAAGGGACGTTGTTACTTACCTGATACGTCCTTTCTCATAGGGGGGAGCCATCCTCCAAGTCCCTCCCTGGTCTGGGTCTGGTCTGGACTGCCACACTGTTGTAAATATGTTCATGATTCTTGGTTCCAATGTTTGACTTATCTAATTTTGATTATCCTATTAATAAAACGGTTGGTTGATGGTTAAGCACAGCGAGTTTTCACCTTCTTCCCTCGAATAAAAGAGGGGGTGCCAAGGCAAGAGGGTGGTATTTATACTTTGATATAACTCGGTCCGGATTGGCTAGGAGGCAGATTTAACCCATTCTTGGAGGATGGCTCCCCCCTATGAGAAAGGACGTATCAGGTAAGTAACAACGTCCCTTCTCACTGTGAGAAAGTTCCTCCTTATTTCCAGGTTGATTCTCTCCTTGATCAGTTTCCATCCATTATTCCTTGTCTGGCCTTCAGGTGCTTTGGAAAATAGCTTGACCCCCTCTTCTCTATGGCAGCCCCTCAAGTATTGGAACACTGCTATCATGTCTCCCCTGGTCCTTCTCTTCACTAGACTAGCCGTGCCCAATTCCTGTAACCGTTCTTCATATGTTTTAGTTTCCAGTCCCCTAATCATCCTGGTTGCTCTTCTCTGCACTTTTTCTAGAGTCTCAACATCTTTTTTATAATGTGGTGACCAAAACTGGATGCAGTTGGTCTAACTAAGGCTTTATAGAGTGGTATTAGTACTTCACTAGATCTAGATTGTTTCCCTCTGTTAATGCAATTTAGGATTGCATTGGCTTTTTTGGCTGCCGCTGCACACTGCTGGCTCATATTTAGCTGGTTGTCCACTAGGACTCCAAGATCCCTCTCACAGTTACTGCTATTAAGTCTGGTTTCACCCAGTTTATATGTATACCTTTGATTTTTCTTACCTAAGTGTAGGACTTTACTTTTCTCTACATTGAATTTCATTTTGTTAGATAGGGCCCAATGTTCAAGTCTGTCAAGATCCATCTGGATCTTGAGCCTATCTTCTAGGGTGTTAGCTATTCCTGCCAGCTTAGTAGCATCTGCAAATTTGGTAAGTTCCCCTTCTATTCCCTCATATAAGTCGTTTATGAAGATATTGAAGAGTATTGGGCCTAAGACAGAACCTTGTGGTACCCCACTGCTTACTTCTCTCCATGTAGACTTAGACCCATTAAGGACTACTTGTTGAGTTCGGTTTGTCAGCCAGTTGTGAATCCATCTGGTGGTGAAGCTGTCTATCCCATTTTTTCTAGCTTACGAAGAAGTAGGTTGTGATCTACTTTGTCGAATGCCTTGCTGAAGTCTAAGTATATTGTGTCCAGAGTATTTCACTGGTCTACTAATTTAGTCATTGTGTTGAAGAATGAAATGAGATTGGTTTGGCATGATCTGTTTTTAACAAACCATTGCTGGCTGCTGGTTATTACTTTGTTCGTTTCTAGGTGTTGGCAGATCTGTTTTTTATTATCAATTCCTGTATTTTCCCAGGTATTGATGTTAGGCTGATTGATCTGTAGTTTCCTGGGTCTGTTTTTTTTTCCTTTTTTGAAGATGGGAACCACATCAGCTCTTTTTCAGTCCTCTGGTACTTCCCCGGTGTTCCAGGATTTCTGAAAGATGTAGTGCAGTGGTTATGTGGTGACATCTGCCAGTTCCTTTAGAACTCTGGGATGTAATCCGCCCGGTCCTGGTGATTTATATTCATCAAGTTTAGATAGGGGTTCTCGTACTGGGTTTTTTTTTTTTTTTTGCTTATTTTAACTTTTGTTTCCAGTCTGTTTTTTGCAGTTATATTTCTGGTAGGTTGGGCTATAGTTTCTTTTTGTGTGAAGACTGATGCAAAGAATGAGTTAAGCAGCTCTGCTTTCTCTCTGTTGCCTGCTACTTCCTTGCCATCTTCTCTCTTTAGTGGACCAACTGTTTCCTTTATTTTTTTCTTATTATTTATATGTTGGAAGAAACTTTTTTTTTGTTAACTTTGACTTTTGTTGCAAGTCTTTGTTCATTCTGGGCCTTTGCTTTCCTGACTTCGTCTTTGCAGATTCTGGCTATCTGCTGGTATCCTGCCTTAGTTATGTGTCCCTCTTTCCATTTTTTGTACTTGTCCTTTTTTTCTCTCAATTTGTCAGAGAGACCTTTGTGCAGCCATGCTGGTTTCTTCTTAGATTTCTTGTTCTTTTTCTCAGCAGTATTGTGCTGGTCTGGGTTTTTATGATCATATTTTTCAGAGTTTCCCAAGATTCTTGAGTTGTTTTACCCTTTAGGATTTTCATCCAAGGAATCTTTCCCAAGTTCTCTTTGAGTTTATTAAAATCAGCTCTTTTAAAATCTAAGACTCTGGTATCATTGTGTTCTATTGTTTGTGTTTGCATTATGTTGAATTCTAGTATGACATGGTCACTCTCACCCAAGGTTCCTGCAGTTTCGACTCCTTCTATCACTTCTTCTCTGTTTGTAAGTATTAAGTCAAGTATGGCTGTCCCTCTGGTTCCCTCCTCTACATTTTGGTCAACAAAGTTGTCAGCTAGGTTGGTTAGGAACCTGTTTGATTTCTCACTGAACCACCATCTAACTTCTTTGATTCATATCATTAATGCTGTTGCAGTAAAGAATGTAGAAAGAATTGTTTTTTTTAAAAAAATCTATAGTATATCAAGATGGTGCACAAGTTATACTGAAACACAGAAAACGCCAGTCTTAATGTAGCAAAGTACTTTACAATGTCCCTGTTCAAATGAGACAGAAATAATAAAAAGTAAAACATGATATGAAAAACAAAGTATTATATAAAGTTCAACAGCCTTTTCCAAACCATTGGGATTGGAGAATTCGGGGGGGGGGGAGTCCATATTAATAGCTTGGTTTATACATTTTTCACTAAATCTATACAGGATGCAACTTACCTAGGTATGTAGAAGACTATCATAAAATGTTATTAACAAAAGCAGCTTGCTCTCTTTAGGTGGATATTAATGTATAGGACCTAAAATTTACTGGTAATGCATAGTTTTTTTATTGCAAAGATCTTCATATTTCCTTGTTTTATTTCTGACATCTATCCACATTACACTCTGAGTGATTTTTTCATTTTGAGACCAGGAGACTCTTTCCTTCACATTCCAGAGTGCAACACATTTGCAATGTGATCATCAATGCTAACCTTTGAGCAATACTTGCTGCCTACCAATATTTTATTTTGCTGGCACAAGGGGCTAATAAAATATTGTTTTGTTTCCCGGTAACTAAGAAACACTGTTCTTTTGAATCCGGAATAATTTTTAAACTTCTATTCTTATTTACCTTTGTGTATATCGAATCATAATATAGTTGAACAAGGCTTAAAAGTCAGAGAAAGAAACAGAGAGAATTTCATATCCGAAGTTTTTTTTTACATATCCATTTTTGATTGAATCATCTTTGCTTTTACTTGTCATAAAAATGTTATGGCAACACTCTGCAGCTAAATTAAAGAGAAGGGTAGTATTAGTACTAAAAAGTACAATTATTTGGACTGGGGCTTCATCTGAGAGGATTTCCTTGGGGCCTAAATATTCCTACATATGAGCTTTAAAGGAGCAATTGTCCGGAACTCTCCCATAAAATAAGTGTGGTTCATTTTTAAAATTATCAGATATAGCAATATTTTTTACTCAATGAAATCTAAATATAATTCCCCCACTGAAAATTCCAAAATTTTGGGTTCCTCATATATTTCCATTCATTTGGTCAGTCAATGCAATAGAAAAAACAATGGGAACAATATTACACCGACACAGAATACAATAAGAAGAAAGTGGGAAGAGGTTTCAAATGTTTATTGTGCCCTGGTTCTCTCTTGCTGAATATGGACAGGATGCTGCTGTATAATTCTTGCCGTCAACTCGTGTCTGACCACGAGTTTGTCTGAATTCTGATCCCTATGGAAATTCTCAGAATTATCTGAATTCTGATCCCTATGGAAATCCAGATCAGAGTTCTCTCAAAGGTGCTTTTTTTTTTCTTTCAAAAGGCAACTGGACTGGTTTTTTTTTAAATTTGAGGAAGAAGAAGAAGAAAACATCTATCTTCTTATCCAAGAAGCTTGAATTAGAAACAAAACATTTTTTCTTCTTCCCCAAAAACAAAAAAACAAAAAACACAACAATAACAACAACAAAACAACAACAGTCCTGTTATTGTTGAGAGAAATAAAAATAATCTTTGAGACTGAATTCTGATGAAAGTCTAAGTGCTTTCAGACAAACTCACGTTCCTGGGCTTTGATTTAAACTACATAACCTCTCAATTAAACCATAATTAAGATGCAATATTGAGTAAGGGTTATGTTTATCAATCAAGTGACATATAATATCCTAATAATTAATACAAAATTAGAGTTCAGCTACTTTGGTTTTTTTTTTTAACTTGGTCCAAAGTGATTTTGATAGCATTATAGGAAGTACATGTAAAACACATTCTGCCATAAAGTAAGAATTTAATTTAATTAATGAAAAAAGCAAATCACTTTTATATGAATGGTCAGACAGCATAATTAGTCACTAGTGTCAGTTAAATTAACAACTTGTAATTCTGTGGACAAATTATATTACTAGTTCTACAGAAATTATTGCTTCTTGCTACTTAATAATTCTGTGTCGCTGGTGTGTCCGAAGAAAGAATTATATTATCTGAATTTTATTAGTAGTGATGGTTTTGAAAATACTAAACACTATAAAATGTTCTGAAAGTTTGTAATGTCTTTCTGATAAATCTGGATTTTGGCATGTACTAAAATTGTAGTGCTATATTACAGTTTGTTTATAAGGAGCTTAATTTGTATTTCATTCTCAGATTAATTTAGGATGGAAATTGTCTGAAGTGAGATATAGAAAAGAGACTTGGGATTTACTTGTATCAGAAACTAAACTATGAAAGGTAAGTGGCAGGCTTTAAGTGCATTTTTACTCACAGATAAATCATATATAATCAATGTGCCTTCTTTACACTAAGTATACATAGCAATGTCCTTAAGTAGGGATTAATTTCTAGTAAATTATCCAGTACAGAGAATGGAATACTTTCTTTTAAAAATAATATATTGTCTACACAAGCATGTGTTGAAATAATTATATTTTAAATGTTCACATATTCTCCCTCTTCCAATCTATATAAAGGTAAAGGTTTCCTTGTCCAGTCATGTTCGACTTTATGGCATGGTGCTCATCTCCATTTCTTGGCTGAGGGAGGCAGCATTGTCCGAAGACATTTTCCATCATCATGTGGCCAGCATGGCTATACCCCAAAGTTGCACAGAATGCTGCTACCTTCCCATTGAAATGGTACCTATTAATCTACTTGCATTTGCATGCTTTTAAATAGCTAGGTGAGTAGAAGTTGGGGTAAGAAACAGTAACTCATCCTGTTGCACATAGCTTGGGTCTCAGGCTGTCAACTCTCCAGCTGACAAATGCAGCCTCTTTAATCACTGAGCTATCACACCCCCTCCAATTTATATAGGTCCATGACATTTTACTAAAAAAACGCAATCAAGAAAGAAACACCTTCGCATTGGTTTATCATTCTATGTTGCCTGTCTTAGCATAGTCATTGCAGTGTCCCTCTTATCACATTTTGAACAAATAAGCAATATCATACTACTTAAATGTGAATGGTAAATTAATTGTAGTCTACCATTTGAATCTGAGGGCATTTAAATAAATTATGCTTTCAAATATCCAATTGCAAAATGTGGAGCTACAATGCAATTACAAAATCTTAGTTTTAATCAAGCTTTCAGGTGATATATGATGTAGCCAATTGATTGTATTGTGTTTCGTAAGAGAATATCTAGGTTCCTTTCCTGTTAAAATGCAGCTGGCCTGCAATGGAGAAGGCTGCTTTGCTTATAAAGACGCGGCAGGCTCTTCATATTCAATGGTGTATGACTAAACAAGCCACATTCATTTGACTTCCAAGACAGCTGGAGTTGAATTCAGAGGCAGCTAATTGCCTTGGGGACCTTTTTTTGGCATGTGGCCCACTGGTACTCTTCAGGGGTGGAACAGCATCACACAGAAAGCTTAAAAGCATCTGGATTGCTGTTGCTGCTGAATGCCACTACTGACAGATTTCCCATCTGCCTTTTAGAAAGCCAGTGATCTGGAGACTAGGAAATCTAGTTCCCAATTATACAGTATCTCTCATGCAAATCCTCCTAATTGGACCAAATTTCTACTTTTAAATTAAGGCAAAAAATTAAAATAAAATCCCTGGATAAACTAAACAGTGTTTCAGACTAATTTCCCTACAGAACTAAAGATTGAAGGCAAGGCAGGGCAATGGTTTCTCATTATGTATGTTGTCTAGTTCTCTAGCTATTAACTACCGGTAATTGTCATTTATTTATCATTTACATTTATCAATTGTAATATTATACCAAACCATAGGTAAGCTTCTTTTAAGTCAACTATGCATGACCATTCTTCTATCAAACTATAACATTTACCCACCTATTTTAGATATTCATAATAATTTTGTCATTTATGTCTCGTTATTTAGAAAAGCTATTCCTGTAGTTGAGACGAATTTTATTTCTTCCAGAAGAAAGCAAACAGCAATGTACAATTTTTTTAAAAATACAAGTTAACTAACTTATTTATTTATTTTTATTGATCAGACACACAGGATATTTTCTCCTGCTTGCTTTACTGGAACTTCTAGAAAAATTGATTGCAGTGAATCTATAAGAATTACAAGACCTAGATACATGCAAAATATGATAAAAATATGTTAACATTGTATGTTTCAATGAACCCCTAAGTAAATAGAATTTTTACATGGTACAAATTAAGTATGAAGATCTTCTGTAAACTTGAATGCATAGTTATAATTTAAGTGCTGTTGTTATTAAAAAAAACCAACTGTAAACAGCCAAGAGGGGTGGGTGTGAGCCCCACAGCTTAGTGTAACAATTACAAAGAATCTTATCCTTTGCAATTCACAGGTTCAGAAAGCTCTCAAGTGACATCATAGAATGCTGGCTATATCATTTCATCCTCAGAACAGAGGTGGGTTCCTCCCGGTTCGGACCAGTTCGCTCGAACCAGTAGCAACCCACTGGTGATGTCACAATGATGTCACGGAACCGGTTCAGCCGGTGCCGATCAGTGTAGGCCGCCATCATTTTTTAATTTTTTTTTGAAATTTTTTTATAATTAAAAAAAAAATTCCCCCGTTTTTTTTTTCTTCTGCGCATACGCAGAAGCTGAGTTTCCGGCACTGCACATGCGTCGCCATCTTGTTTTTAACTTTTTTGGGGGGGATTTTTTTTGGATTTTTTGCCACTGCACATGTGCGCGTGTGCGGCCAGGCAGCACGGCCACGCGGCACGGCCACGCAGTGCAGAAGGAAGCGAACTGGCAGCGAGGTAAGTTAGAACCCACCCCTGCCTCAGAACTATGTTTGTTGTTGAATGGCCTTTTCAAAGACTGATAAAGGAGCAGTAGATTTAAGAGATGTTTAGTGCTGAACTTTGCTCAGTCTGAATTTAAAGTGCCAGAAAAACTCTAGTGACCTTTTTTTTCAAAGAGAAGGTAGGTACATGTATATAATTTTTGTCATGTCAAAATTATAGCTTATACATATGTATGGAGAACAAAAACTATTATTCCCAGAAGTAGTATTTTGGTTGATCAATTGATGAAATGCTAATACATACTTTCAAAAAGATAATGAAATATGTTGAATCCTTGTCCACAGATCCATGTGCACTGGCAATGCTAAGGCTATTTTTCTTTCTAATATGAATATTTTATTGCAAGTTCTTGAATGTATTTACCTGCTTTTGAAATCATATCTAAGGAAGTTAATTAAGCTCGAAAACATATAGCTCTGAAATTTGTTTCATACTACCACCGATGCTTGATTACAGTAGATTGCCACCCTAAAGAATATAATCCATTACAAAGGTGGAAATCAAAATCTTATGAAAGATATTATATGGTTGTCCTATACTGCTCTTTGACCATAATAAAGAATTGATTTTATACATGATTCTTATTATTGTCTGACATTGATTCTAGTGAATGGTGGAAATGGTACCATGGGGTGGACAGTCTGGGGTTGAGTATAGCTCTGATTTCCTTTCTCAGTTCTCAAAGTCCCTTTGATTATAATTGCTATAAACCTGGATTCACAGCTCCTCAAGGTGGCAGCTGTGGCTATCTTTGGATTGTGCATCAGTATTCCTAGTTTTTGGTCGGGAGGCTGTACTTGTGTATTTATGTCTTAGTGACTTCTATATTAGACCTCTATATTGGACTACTACTGGGATGCTCTTGAAGAGCATTCAGAAACTTCAGCTGGTGTAGAATGTGCTGATGTAGGTAGTTAGCAGAGCTTGTACCTTGATACTTGTGACATCACTCATTATGAACTGCATTAGTTATCAGTGTGCATCTGGGTGCAAATTCAAGGTGTTATGACATCTTTAAAACCCTTCATGGCTTGGGGCTTGGTTACTTATGAGAGTATGTCTTTCCAGTTATTTCTTCTTGGCGTGGCTACCTGTTCATCTGTTCTGGCAGGAGGGACATACTTTGAGTCTGGCTGGAGGGGGGAGCAAGAGAACCTGCTTTTCTGTCATGGCATCAATCCTCTGCATGCCATTACTCTGGAGATCAGATTGGTCCCATCCTGTTGGTATTCCATAAAGCCCTGAAGATATGGCCCTATGGTACAGTCTCCATTGTCTAGCAGTATAAAATATTGGGTTTTCTGATCCTTTTCTGGATGCTTTGAATTTTATGATGGTATTAACATTGCAATATGCCCAGACATAAGTGTGTAAGATGAACAGCTATATAAATTCACCAAATTAATAAATCATTAGATTCAGCCGGTTCACACCGGTTCAGGCGAACCGGTTGTTAACTTTTTGCCCAGTTTGGGGAATCTGGCTAATCCCACCTCTGGCTAGCCCCGCCCACCCCTCCCCTCCCAGGAGTCCCCCTGCATGCCCCATTTTGGCTTCCAGGATGGTGCAGGAGGCTGGAAGGGCCCAAAACCCCTGCTCTAGGGTGAGTTGGGAATGGGGATTTTGCATTATCATTACTGTGGGGTGAGTTGGGAATGGGGATTTTGCATTATGATTGCTCATAAGTAAGTAGAAACCAGTAAAAAGGAATGGAAAAATCCTTATCTGTGGATCAACGTTTTTCAGTCTTGGCAAGTTTAAGATGGGCGAACTTCATGCTGCCTGGGGAATTCTGGGAATTGAAGTCCATGCACCTTAAAATTGCCAAAGTTGAGAAGCATGGGTCTACACTAGAGCTCAGAATTTTCCATTCCTAATTTAGAGTTTGGTGCAATTAAATAAATCAGTGATTAAAGCGATATGAACCATTACTGGACCTTTTGTGAGAAACTGAAATTAAAAGTTGATCTGGGCTTTGATGATTAAATAAGGGATTATGGAAATAATGTAGATAAATGTTAATCTTAGAATAAGAGTTTGATTTTTTTTACTTATATCTGTACCAAAGAAAGTTGGAAGTCATTCTTTTTCAGTTTTCCTTCTTTTCCTTTTTCTTTCTTACACTTTCACTCTTTTTCCTTCCTGAGCCTTTTCTTTTTTCAAATCTTTTTTTTTATTTGTTTATCCCTTAGCTTTGTATTTTTTTGTTGTACGAAGGATCAAATACTCAGCCATTATAATTCTACATTCCTTATTTACAGAAATCATATCAAAATTTAGAATGAAATCCACTGGGAGCCATCTCATATAACACATGCTCTGAGTCCCTCTAACCAAAAAATGTTTATCGACAGAAGAGAATATTTGTAGCTCAGGGTTGAACTATGGGTTCCTTGGTCGTCTCTGAGCTTGATGGTTTTCTTGCTGATGTTTCATTATCAAACTAAGTAACAGCATCAGTACTACAAGGGAGTGGAGTTTGCTCTTATTTTCATGTACTAGTGGCTTATCCTGTCAGTGTTGATCAGTTGCTTCACAAAAAGTGTTTTGATTGGTGCCGGGTCTCTACAGCCTGAGGCAGAGAAGGACTATTCTGCACCCCTCCCTCAAATATTCTTTAAAATACAGTGTTTAGGAACCTCCAACATGCAAACATACTCATCCTAAACTGAATCCTCTTTACCTGGAGCTTCAAAATTTGCTGTTTGCTGGGGAGGTATGTAGCTAAAAGTTAGTCTACATTTAGTGTACATCTGACTTTGGGAATATTTTATCATAACCAAATAAAAGTGTATTTTCTGTGCAGTTCACACCCCTTGCTCGTTGGATCTGGATGCCACAAAGCAAAGCCCACATTTTGTAATTAACCCCCGCGCCCCATTTTGGCTGGCAGAGTGCTGCAGGAGGCTGAGTGCTGTCATGTCACCTGGCCACGCCCACCCAGCCACACCCACCCAGCCGGTCATTAGGGCAGAGAACCGGTTGTTAAATTATTTGAAATCCGCCACTGAATTTATGATGGATTGTCTGAGCCTGAAGGGGGTCTGAAATGTTCTCTTCCAGAAGGCCTCTGGGTCTTTACATCTTGGCTGCAGTTTTGTGGCTTGATAATGTCTATTTATTTATTTTTAAATGTACAACTACACATATTATGAAGATGGGCAGCTCACAAACAGTAATAAAACAGTAAAACAGTAAAAAGCAAGCAACAGCAGCAACAGCAACAAAATACCTTCCTGTTGCCCTGAACATAACACACCACTAGTTGTCCAGACAAACTGTCAAGTTTCCCTGGGCTCCAGCCTGACACTAACCCAATGTGCGAAGGAACTCCAGGTCTTTATAGTGTTTTGGCAAGCCAAAAGAGTGCTCTTCTGATCGCTCAGATCTCAAGTGACTTATAACTTCTCAAAACAGAAATTTATTATGTCTTATTTTTTCCTGGATTTCCTGGTTCCTGGGGATTTTGGTAAATTCATTCTGAGGCTGTTAGAGTGGTAATATCTGAGTCCTTTCCTCTTCTTTCCTTGGTCTATTAATAGAAGATAAAAGCTGGATATCTTGACAATTAGGAACAAACAGACTGTTTCAGAGTAATGAACTCAAATTATTTTAAGTTATACAGCATTCTATTGCACTTGATAAAATATAGGTTGTGTTTTTGTTCTGTTTTGTTTTTTCAATAAAATCTCCAGTAATGAAACAATTAAAAAGCAAGGGATTAACCTTCTAGTCTTAGTCTTCACACATGAGCTACTTATTCTGGGGGATTTATCAGAAGGTTCACCAAGAGTATTTCATTTATACACTATAAAGATTACTTATACAACAAATCTGTCATGTACAACAACGTATGAGAAACAGTTCTATTGTAAAATACCTTTTTACAATATATGGGCAGTATAAGTGAAATTTACAAACACATTTGGTGTACACCTACATGTTTGTATTGTTGCTGCATTTTTAAAAATTCTACCCTAATTAACAGCTATTGTAGTATTTTCTTTTGTGTTTTTTCTTTTGTTCCACAAGAGATTTCGAATGCACTCTCTCTTTTTGTTGATATATTCTGATAAAGATGGGGCTATTAAGAAAGGGCTAGCTATGTGAAAAAAAGCTCTTTGATGTTAATTTTAAAAGTCTATCACAAGGAATAACTGAATAGAAAATGCTGTTTAATATTTATTTATTTATTTTATTTTATTTTATTATAAAATGCTACCTGCATCTAAGATTAGTAGGTAGCAACATGAGGCTACATTTATATTTGTGATATTCAATGGCGTTATCTGTAGTTTGGAAGAGTAAATGAAACCAAGGATAATTTCAATTATAATTTTACATCAAATGGGATTTTGGATTTTGGATAATATGAAATATAATTTTAAGTCAGTCTCCAAAAGTATCCTTTTTAAAAAATATATCTTTATGCAGATATCTTTTTCCTTCCTTCCTTCCTTCCTTCCTTCCTTCCTTCCTTCCTTCCTTCCTTCCTTCCTTCCTTCCTCCCTCCCTCCCTCCCTCCCTCCCTTCTTTCCTTTCTTTCTTTCTTTCTTTCTTTCTTTCTTTCTTTCTTTCTTTCTTTCTTTCTTTCTTTCTTTCTTTCTTTCTTTCTTTCTTTCTTCTCTCCTGTTTATCCTATTCTTCCTCAGTAGTAATTGTCTTTTTAGTACCCTTGAGATCTAGGGAAGGAGAAGTTTAGCTGCTGAAAAAAAAAGAAAGGAAAAGGAACTATGTATGCATGAAAATACTGAATGGCTGGTGAATAAACTTTTCAATTAGCTCCGCTGACAGCTCATTGATTCCAGACTTGCAAATTGGACTAAACAAAGAGCCTGTTCCCATGGTAATTTGGGGCCATTCTACCACCAACAGCTTTCATACATATTACCCTCCTGTAAGGATAATGTAAACCTGTGGTAAATGGACATACTTTGCAGCAATTTGTTTAATTGCAGTACTTCAAACCCTGAAATTCAGAGAGTGTTGTAAAAGAAATTACTGGCATACCTAATATTCAGCAAACCTTCTTCACAAAATTTTTGTTCATTTAGAGTCAACTGGCCTTAGTTTTGCATGAGCTGTCCCAAAGATATGGGATTACTAGATGAGGTTGGGGAGTAATCATAGCTCACATAATGCAGCTCTTCTAGTCTTTCTGCTAGGATGTTTAGCTTTAAAAACAAACAAACAAAAAACTTATTAGGTTTATTATACCATTTGAATCTTTGCCCTTACTGAAACTAACCCTAAATCAATCTAACTGAATTTTACTTATCTATTTATTTATGTATTTATTTGATTTACAGTATGCCCACTTCAAATAAAAAGCCTCTTGCCACTTTCTAATATATTATAAACACTATATGACAAATGTCTACAATGCAATAAATAAAAATCACAATTATTATATGAATTAATATGATAAAATATCCGTAATGCAAATATAAAGCAAAAATAAGGTAAACAGACCGCACTCGTTATTTGTAAAATCAGTAAAACTAACGGTGACACTTCATGCTCCAAATACTCTCCAGAATAATTCTACGGAAGGCAACAAGGTGAAGCAAATGAAATTTCCAGGGAAAGTAATTTCAGAAAAGAGGCACAGAAAATGAAAGGCAGTAACTGTGTGCTCTATTCCTCTCCACCGTGCTGTGTTAGGCATTAGCCCTGAAAAGGGATTCTGCTGCAATAGGAATTCTGCCCAGACTGCTCAAAATCTCACAAATGAAGGTGAATATACATGTCCCAGGATAATGTTGCAGGATCCAATCTGGGTTGGTCACCATGACCAGAGGTTTTGTCAGACTCGTGCTGGAGACCATCCTCAGGAACTTCTTTGTGCAAAATCTTTTTAAGAATCTCCCACTTGCAAAATTAAATGACTCTATTTAATTTAATTTATTTATTTAATTTATTTATTTATTTTGTTTGTCAAATATGTACAAGGCAGCAGGTATTTGTATAAACATAACATAAGCAAAGTAAGTACAGATAAATGAGGACAATAGGACAGAAAGACAGGGACGGTAGGCACAGTGGTGCACTTATGCACGCCCCTTATTTTTTTTTCCAAAAAGTTTTATTAGTACAAAGTACAAACATTTTTCTCTTTTCTCCCCCCCTTCCCCCCAAACCCTTCCCCACCTCCCAGCTGTTCTGGCGGCTTGACAGAACCTGAGATCAGGTGCCTGACGAGGAGCGTCTTTGAAGCCTGTGGAGCCAACCGGAAGTTGTGCACAACCCTTATAGACCTCTTAGGAATGGGGTGAGGTCAACTGTAGACAGTCTAAGGTTAAAGTTTTGGGGATTTGGGGAAGAGGTGGGTTCCTGCCGGAGCTGCCCAGTACACAGCTCCGGTAGGGAGCGGCCAATTGCGTGATTTGTGCGTGACTGCTCTTTGTGCCCTCTCTGCCGGTCCACCACGCGCGTCACCATTTTTCCAGTGAATTTTTGGCCGATTTTGCTTCTGCGCATGTGTGGAAGCAAAATTGCACTGAAATCTCATGAGGGGACGCGCGTGCATGCGAGATTTTGGTGAGATTTTGCTTCTGCGCTTGCACGGAAGCAAAATTGCACCAAAATCTCTCGCGCGCGCGCGCGTCCCCTCGTGAGATTTCAGCAACATTTTGCTTCAGCGCATGCGCAGAAGCAAAATCATGTGAGGGGGCATGTGTGCGTAGCAAGTACGTGCGTGCCCGAAGCATGGAGATGTGCGTGCAGCGCACCGGCACCGGTAAGGGAGCAACCCGCTGCTGGTTTGGGGAAGAAACCACAGAGTTAGGTAGTGCATTCCAGGCATTGATCACTCTGTTGCTGAAGTCGTATTTTCTGCAGTCGAGTTTGGAACGGTTTACATTAAGTTTGTATCTATTGTGTGCTCTATCTATCTATCTATCTATCTATCTATCTATCTATCTATCTATCTATCTATCTATCATCTATCTATCGACTTTATTCAGCCCCTATTCAAAATTTTCAGTCTTAATCTAGCCTTCAGTCTTAATCTAGCCTTTTCTTGGCATAATTAGGACATGATATTATAAAGGCAGATCTTATAGCTTTTAAAAATAAGAGGAAGGATTTTTTTCTTTAGTGTGTGTGCCTTCAAATCACTTTTTGATTCCTGGAGACTGCCTGGTTAAGTCCCTGCAGTATTTTTGGCAAAATGCTTATAAGTGGTTTGGCATTGCCCCCGTCCTAGGGCAGAGAGAAACTGACTGGCTCAAGATCACCCAGCTGGCTTTGTGCCTAAGGTGGAACTAGAACTCATGATCTCCCATTTTCCAGCCCAGTGCCCTAACCACTGGAACAAAAAGACTTGCTTCAATTATGTTTTTAGCATCCCTAAAATATATTATTAACAATTTAGTCTGTAGAAAAAAATAATTTGAAAGAATATTCAACCCCTCCAATAAACTGAAGAAAGTTATCACAGATCTCACTGAAAAAACTGTGTGTCAGAGTGACTTGCTTCAGTGGTAGCAAATCAAATTAGTTGGATGAAAACTGCTTCACAGATGTAGTAGATTTTCTGCAGCTTTTGGAATTGTTACAACCAATGTACAAGACTGCAATTTCATTTCCATATATATAGAGATCAATGTGTGTGTGGTGGACCTCTTAAAAGCCAGCCAATGAGTTTCATAACTCGTTAAATCCTGAGCCTATCAAAGATCTCTTGGGGTGGCAAGGCTAAGATTACTTCTGACTTCATTTACTTTCTCTACTTTCACATTTAATATTGCTGGTCATTGGTCTTAATTTTGCTTTCACTTGTGCTAATGGAATATTATGTTTTTATGCGGGTTCTACTGATACACCGCAGAATGCAACTTGCCAGTTAGCACAGAGACTCAAATTGACCAGTCCTGTCCTTGAACCTGGGTTCTTCAATGAATTTATACATGATTTGAATAAGAAAGATAGGAAATAAAAAGCATCAAGTTTTCAGATGAAACAAATATAGTAGAGAGCTGTAAAATCCATAAAGACAGTATCCAGATTTAGAGGGTTGTCTTTTGTCTTTTTGAGAAGCAGAATGGATAGAAATATCAAAGATTGATTTCAACAGTGGCAAATACACTGCCTTACATTTTGAATTTTAAAAAAAATCAAAGGCATGATTATAAAGTGGAAATGACCATATTGGTCATAAGTTTATAAAAAAAGAATCTCAGTGCCTTAATAGAACACAAACTATGCATAAATTAACAATGTGATGTATCAGCAACTTCCTCTCAGCTACCCACCCCCAAAAACAAAAATTGCAATCCTGGGCTTCATAAATCGGATAGTATCAAGATCAAGGAAAACTGTAGGGACATTTGATAGCTATTCTGATGTACTCAGTGGTGGGTTCCTACCGGTGCGGTCCACTCTATAGTACCGGTAGCGGCCCACTGGTGACATCACAGTACCGGTGCGGTCGGTTGCCGGTGCCTGGGCGCCGCCATTTTTTAAAATTTTTTTTAAAATTTTCTTCTGCGCATGCCCAGAAGCCGAGCTTCCGGCACTGCGCATGCGCTGCCTTCCTACCCCACAGTGAGTCCAAGCAGGGGAGGATGGCTGAGGGAGCGCGTGAGACACTGAAAGAATGGATGGCAGGAGCTATCTCCATTCCCCTCCCTTCAGCAGTCTGAGAAGACATGAATGCGCAGTGATGATCCCAGGCATTTTTGCACGTTCGAGGCTTCTCGAGCTGCTGAGGGGAGGGGGAATGGGCGGCAGGAGCCTAGGATCATCAAATGGAGAGAAGCATTCAGACCAGACGGAGCCTCCTAGAAGAACCGCTGCCGTGGTCTTGCTGCTCCCGCTGCGGGGGGCTGCGTTGCGGGTGGGCAATGCCCCCCCGCTTCTCTGGCCGCTGCCAAGCTCCCGAGGCCCACGCCCACCCAGTCACATGGCTGGTAAGCCACACCCACAAAATAAGCCACGCCCACAGAGTGGTAGTAAAAAAACTAGGAACCCGCCCCTGGATGTACTGTATATGAGTGGCTGTCATATAGAAATCAGGGCAGGTTGTTCCAAAAGACAGGACAAGAAACAATGGATTAAAATTACAAGGGAGCAGATTTTAATTGGGCATCAACTTTTCTATCACTAAGAGCTGTACAGTACAGGAACAGACTGCCTCTGGAGATGGTGGATTCTCCTCTCCTTTAGAGGAAGCATTTAAATGGAGGCTGGAAGGCCACGTGTTAAGAATGTTATAGCAGTAGGTTCTTGTGTTGGGGAGAGCTGATGAAAATAATCTGAAAGATCTCTTCCAACTTTAGATTCTATAATTCCAACCCCCCCCCCCAAAGAAAATCAAGGCAAGTTGAATTACAATTTACTGTCCTTTACTTTGCTCTAATGAAATTATTCCTGTGCATTTGTTACCAACATTTGAGAGTTGTGCACAATAATATTTATTGGGGAAACTAGAAAATATGATTTGGCTCTATTCTCCACTCTTCTGACTTACCTATATTGCTGGGTAAAATCTACCAAAAGAAAATAGCTGAATTAATCTGACTATGGTTAGTTTCTACCAGAGACTTTTAATTACATTCAGCTGATTAGAGTTTTATTTGTAGACTTTCTCCATACATGGCTTTTAGTTTTCGAAAATAAGTGTTTAGTTAATTGTCTTCTTTTTTGTTTTCCATGTATTTCAGGGATATATCTGCTAGCTACAAACACTGCAGTAGATGTACCTTTTTATTTAACAAGGTAGTCAGAATCAAAATACATGACCTAGATCATCACAGAACATAATGTTTGTCAATATGAGTTAATTCAAATCCATATTGATTCTAACATCTGCCATGGTAGAAACAAAATTGCAAGGTGACCTTTCCCCTCAAAATGTTCCTGTGAAAGGAATGTTAGGCAAACAAGCCCCAAAAGCTTCTTTGCTCCTAGAAAATCTATAATACCAAACTTCCAAGAAGAGTTATGCAAGGTTTTCTCCCAAAAAAGTTGTAGCTGGTGAGACCTTAGGTTAGTGAAGTCTTGCACCTCAATAATCCTTTGGGCTATGACCAAATTTGATGCCCTAATTAAGCAACATGTTTTATGCAAAACAGATTCCTCATCTAATATGCATGATCAGGTAATTTTTTAATGTGACTGTTAACAGTCTCCATGAGTTAACAATGAACTGATGATAAATGGGTTTCTTTTTCTTCTCTTTTTTCTGTGCTGCTAATTGGTGCAAAGACAGATAGCCAAGTAATCTTTCAGTTTAATCCCCCAGTGGTTTTCATGTTCTGAATTCACAGAAAGTGTATTCAAAATTGTAAGTAAATTTGTATTGACATGACATGCATCACCTCACTTGCTGTGAAAAAGACAACTTGCTCATCATTAGCAAATCCATTTATGGCCAAGTTATTACCACCAAAGTTTCCCTTTCTGCTCCTCTAGAATATAAAGTTACAGGATTTGCCTTGTTTATATTGTTGTCTAGGATTTGTTTGGAAGACAAAGTTCAGACGTGCTTGCATAGCAGCACTCCAGTGCAGAACTATAAGTTGCTTTTAAAAGGGATCATTAACAGAGATGGGGATTAAAAGGCTTTTGGTGAGAAGGAGAGCATTTAAAAATGTGTTTGGCAATGATTACAATTAAAAAGGTTTAGCTGGTGTATGTTCATTTGAATACGTTTGCATGGAAAAATAATGGTAGGAAATGGCATATGTTAGCATTCAGATACATCATTATTTATTATTTAAAAGGTGTATGAAAATACAGAAACACCATTGATGGTTTGAGGCATTGTAGAAACGCACAATAAAAACTCTCATAAAACAAGATTAAAAGCTTGATAAATTTAGAACACAAAGCTAAAACATTATTGGAAACTCTGGGTAATCTGTTCTGAGATCCCTTCTAAAATGTATTAAGGAATTGTTTCAATTCCAATGGCAATTGGTTCAATAATATGTGTTGTATCACAAATAAGGCATGATTAAAATTGATGGGTGAGTCCTGCAAAAAATACATTGGTCAATGTATGTTGGTCAAATTGTAGAAGAATATGCAGTCCTCTAAATGAAATGAATTTAAACTTCATGGGGTTTTATACATCACTGCAAGCAGTATGAACACTAGCTGCTGCAAAAGCTAGCTGCTCATGGCTGGGGGCTTCATGGAGTTCCACTTACCTTCGCCACTGGTTCGCATTGCAATGTTTTGCGTGCGTGCGAACGCTCCACTTGTGTGCACGCATGTTCCCCCATGGAATTTGGCTTTTGCGCATGCTCAGTAGCTGGAATCGGCCCAAAACACAGCTGAGGAGCTGATCAGCTGTGCTTTGGGTGAAGGAATAAAGGTCACCTGGGGGCGGGCGGGAGGGCCCTTTTACAAGCAGCAGAACAAGAAAAACCTTCAAAAAAGTAACAAAATGTGCAAAAAATTCACAAAAAAATATGGCAGCGCCCACGGACCGGCACCAGCCAGTCCAGTTCAGTGACGTCACCAGCGGGTTGCTACCGGTTCGGGCGATCCGGTCCAAACTGGGATGAACCCACCCCTAGGTTCATGGTCATACTATTAATTACTCTTAGGGCTTCCATTCAGTTGTGTCCAGTTCTCAGAGTTTGCCTAAACATGTCCCTGCAGTTTTCTTAGCTTTTTTTCAGTGGTTTGCCATTGTCTCCTTCCTATGCCTGAAAGTGACTTTGGATTGGAGAAAAGTTGGAGAAAAATGTGGAAAATCTCCTATTTTTACCCTCCTCTTGATGGAAATGCTACTTCAGAGTAGAAATCCAATCTCATTGGATAGGTTGATACCACCAGGAGAATGTGATCCCAAAGAAAACCATATCCTTTACCACATATTACTTTAAAGGGGATAACAAGCATTAGAATATATTTATTTAACAAATTTAAATGTTCATCCATATCCCAGAAGGGACTATGGGGAGCAAACAAAAATAAAAACACATTACAACTTATAGTTGGTTGCACAGTCAGCCAGATGTTTAGAATGGATTTTACATTTTTGACCACCTACTGAGTCCTTCCCAAGTACCTGGGGTAGGCAGATGTTGATGTTTAATAATATTAAAGGTATCATCACAGGATATAAGCTTTTCCAAGTAAAACAGTCTTTTTTAGTTGACTGGTGGTGATTTTGTTAATGTCAATTGTGCTCAAGTGATGCTCCAGATGTTTTGAGATTGCATTCAAGTCACATATTGCTATTGATACTATCTTAAGCTTTATTTTGCCACAAATATGAAATAGGTCAAGCTTAATGTACTGTTTCAATTTTATTCCCTTTTTGTTAAATAATGGAAATACCTCTTATTAACTCCATTTCAGTGTCATAGATATATATCCCAATGTGAGGAGATGTAATGAAAACAGTCTTGATCATCTTGACCTAAGAGAGAACAGTCATTTTTCTCTAGAGTTTTTTCTTTAAATCATGGAGACTTACTTTTTTTACAGATGTATAACATCCACTACATACTTTGAATACAAAATGTATTTTATGTCTTTTAAGACATGAAATCATATAGAGATAAGGAAACTTAACAGTGTACACACTTAGTCACCTAGGCCCTAGGGAAGCAATATATATATCAAATGTACTTCTTTCAAGTACATAATATGACTTCCATAAAATAGTCCTCAAGCATATTTTACTTGTATGTTTTCATAAGTTATGTTAATAACAATCATAAGAGGCCAATCCTTTGAAACTTGCCCTACAAAGAAACACAGAAAATAGAATCCATTTCATTTAAAATCTAAAGCATCTCTTTTCATATCTTCTCCTCTCTAAAACCAATAATTTCTTCCAAAAGAGAACAAACTCATTCTTTAAAAAAAACCACTTTGTTTTTATAGCAGGGTATATTTCTATTTTTTTTTAAAGAAGGACATAACTAACAGCTAGAACAAATGGAGCATGTTACTACAGATATTCTCAATTACTTACAAATGACAAACAGGTGTGGCTCCATAGACAGTGTAAACTGATTACTGCAAGATAAACTGTAAACTCTATAAAAAAGGATTCAAAAGAGTGATGGCTACCTTTCTCACTGTACTGCCTTCCCCCAGAACTGTGCCATAATCTATTTTACTCTTGAGTGGAAAAAGTCAAATAAAACCACAAACCATAATGTTGCAATAAAAAGAAAGACAAAGATCACAGTGGTTTTTTTTCATAACAGAAGAAAGCTCATATACATTTTTGTGCATACAAAATGGGTGACAGTGAAAACACATGCCAGGTCTCCCTATTGATACCTGTGTGTTTTTATTACTTTTTGATGTGTGCGCGTATATGCTAGAAATTGATAGGCAGTGATTTCCGTTGTGCACATATGTGTGCAGCAATTCACATAGAGATGTACCTCTTCAAGCACAATTCCTTCGCCTTCACATGGACACAGAGAACAAAGTTTATCCCTTGTTCAATCAGAAGACTAAAAGGAATTATATTGCTTGCTTTCCACCATTACCAGTAGGGGTGGGCTGCTGGGGGTTCGCAGGGGTTTGGGAGAACCTCTAGCTAAGATTCTGTGCAGTTCAGAGAACCCTCCTGGCTGGCCCCGCCCACCCCTCACCTCTCAGGAGTTCCCACGCGGCCCGTTTTGGATGCAAGTAAGTGCAGGGCGTGCGCGGAGGCTCGGGGAGGGTGAAAAAATGGGCCTACCAGAAGTTCAGGAAGGCTGGAAATGAGCCTGTTTCCGGCCTCCAGAGGGCCTCTGGAGTCTGGGAAAGCCATTTTTGCCCTCCCATAGGCTCGAAGAAAGCCTCCGGAGCCCGGGGTGGGCAAAAATGTCCCCCTGTCATGGTGCAGGAGGCCGACTAGGCCACACCCACCATGGCCACACCCACCTAGCAACCGGGCAGAGAACCCCTTGCTAAAAAATTTGAAGCCCACCCCTGATTACCAGTAACATGGGATGAGTTGGCTACATTATTTCCAGTTGGCCAACAGATCATATAGGAAAACAGACAAGGCTCAAAGGATCAAGCAATATAAAAACAACCTACATGAGTGATATAGGAAAATAAGGAGATTAATCTGAGAAGAAAAGAAGTGAAGAGATGTCAGACATGTATTTTGTGTATGTGTGTGTGTGTTCAAAACCACACAAGCAAGTTTTTGCATTACAAAAAGAAAATGAGCAGAGAAAGAGGCATTAAGAAGGCAGAAAAGGAAAACACTTATTACCTACACCTACAACTGAGATTTGGAAGTAGCAATACAAGCTGATGACAGTGACAGTAAGGAGAAGAGAACACACACGCAGTATGGCCATCCCAAACAGATTCCCCATGAGTAACTGATGTTTAGTAAACCATTTCATAACCTAGCCTACCATATTTCTTCCGCAATACTCAGATGAGTCTAAGAATATAGCAAAGAGTCAAATTTTTCTGTATATTGTATTTTTGCAACCCAGATATACATTATTTGACCTAGTTAGTGTGATCATTTTTAGGATGTGGATTTAATTTCAAGTATTTTCTTCACATTTCTTAGCAATTCCAATAATGTGCTAAAAAGAAAATGTAATATTCCATATGGGTCAAATGAGTCAATATGAGTCTAAAGTTCTGTGGGATTCCTCTGTTGTCTTTCTCCCCAGTAGGGAAAAAAATATGCACACCACAGAATTCAGACCTGCTTATCAAAGCATGATGATGTCCGTCCATCGTATTCGAAGAGGACCTTGACATCTATCAATTGGGGGGGGGGGATGTCAAGACTTGTGCGTGAATTGGATTAAAGTGAGGGATAGGTGCGCATAGTCAGCCTCACTTTCTCTTCCCAGATTCCATGTTGCTCCAAATAGCAGGACAAGAGTCGAGACTGTTGGAAATGGGCAGGGCGCAGTGGTTGACCAGGGTGCCTTTCGTGTCTTGCTGTACTCTTAGCGTACCACATCACTTGCAGAGACTGCCTTCATGACCGTTGTCCTATTCTAGTAGGTTTTGTCCACTCAGTCCGCCAGAATCTGTCTTCACATGCTCAGGATAGACAAGTCCCTATCTCACCGAATGTCGATGACCCAACGGCTACTCTCAACCTGGTTTGGCCAGCCTGTCGAAGCTGTTACCTGGGATGTGGCCGCTGCACATGCTACAGCTGTTAGGAGCCACAGGTGAGAGCTGAGTGACAGGTGGGGACCAAAGGTGAACGAGCTGCCCTAAAAGCTGCCCTAAAATGAGCTGCCATAAAAGGAAACGACATGCCCCTACACCAGAGGTGCTACTCCTCCCTGAGCACCCCATACACCCCTTATCAAAGCATAATATGAAGAACATAAGCTGTTCAGTGCTTCAGAGTACATCTGATTTTGTTTGGTCCCATTATTAGTTAAAATTTTGGAGATAACCCATGGAAATAAATACCAAATATAAACCAGGAAACCAACTAGAAAATATTTTGTCTGCTATCACATCACACACACAATGGTTTTAATTTATAGCAGAGATATATCACCACCTCAGTTCCCATGAAACCTTCTGAGAACTGACATTATATCTAGGGCAATTAAAAAAAGGAAAACAAATCAAATAATGGAATCTATCCCTATTGATTCAGGAGATATTGAAACATTTCTGCAAACTAAAACCTTCAACACTGTATCTCAGACTCTTATGGCTTAAGTAATTTTAAATGTTATTTATACCAGAAGAAAGATATGCTTAAGAGATACAATCTTTGTATAGGCTGATGGGGAGGAAAGAGTGGCAATAGATGTAAGAATTATTGCCTTGCTGTAAAAATTGGATTTTTTGTTTTTGTTTTTTGTTTTTTTCAGAGAGCTTTTGTGGTAAGGCTGGAGCATTTCTCTTGACTTGGTCCATATTTCTGTAGTTCTGGGCTTCAGAGTCAATTTTTGAAACAACAAACAGATAAGAAAATAAACTGGAAAGACGAGCAAGTATCCAATGTGTTTTAAATAAGGGAAGGGCAGGGCATGCAATGAAATCAAAGCAAAATTGTTTTTACTTTTAATCTTAACTTGTTAAATTTATTTGTCATTATTCAAGAAAAAAGTAATTACCTCATGAATTTTTCCCAGTATTTCACAAGCATTTCATTTATATTAGTTATATATACATTATGTAGTTCATGATAAATTATATGATTTAAACAGTTTATACGGAATTCTGAAACACCATTTTGTTATTCTGTCAAACAAGAAGTTGAAACTAGGGTTATTAGATTAAAAATGCACAACATTTCTGGGACTGAAGTGATACTTGAAAAAGAGGATAAGACAAGGAATATAAATCCAATGTTCTTTTAAATAAAATTAAATTGATTGCACATAGTTAATATGACTATTGCTTATGAAACCTATAGCTCTTACATAAATGTATAAATACAAAATGCAATTTGAAGTATGTTGTACAATTACTTATGTAATTCCAGTGCCAAATATTTCTACAGACAGTTCAGTGGTGGGTTCCTACCGGTGCGGTCCACTCTACAGCACCGGTAGCGGCCCGCTGGTGATGTCACAGTACCGGTGCGGTCGGTTGCCGGTGCCTGGGCGCCACCATTTTTTTAAAAAAAAATTTAAATAAAAAAAATTCTTCTGCGCATGCCCAGAAGCTAAGCTTCTGGCACTGCGCATGTGCTGCCTTCCTACCCCACAGTGAGTCCAAGCAGGGAAGGATGGCTGAGGGAGCGCGTGAGACGCTGAAAGAATGGGTGGCAGGAGCTATCTCCATTCCCCTCCCTTCAGCAGTCTAAGAAGCCACTAGGCATTTTCACATGTTTGAGGCTTCTCGAGCTGCTGACGGGAGGGGGAATGGGTGGCAGGAGCCTAGGATCATCGAATGGGGAGAAGCATTCAGGCCGGACGGAGCCTCCTAGAAGAACTGTTGCCGCGGTCTTGCTGCTACTGCTGTGGGGGGCTACGTTGCAGGTGGGCAATTGCCCCCCGCTTCTCTGGCCACTGCCAAGCTCCCGAGGCCCACGCCCACCCAGTCACATGGCTGGCAAGCCATACCCACAAAATAAGCCACGCCCACAGAGTGGTAGTGAAAAAATTAGGAACCCGCCCCTGAGACAGTTGACTTCTTGTAGACCTCTTCATGAACATAGTGTAAAAATCTAAAGAGGATATATAAAATATACTTGGGTGCATTTGCCACCATATCCAGTCAATCATTTCTAGCAGGTTCAGATGAATGCACACATAGTCCCTTTAAGATGTTTCTGCTAAATACTGAAAAAAAAAATTGAAACAAAACTCTACAAGGAACGAGGTAAATATGGCCATGGCTTCTATAGCTTTATATAGAGATAGACTCAGAGGTAAAGGTAGAGGGTGAAGATGATAGAGCTAGGTATAAATATACAGTAGTTCTAAACTACTTATGTGGGGTACTGCAGGCCACTTTAGCTGACTGTGATCCGTAGGTCAGCGGTTCAAATCTCACCGGCTCAGGGTTGACTCAGCCTTCCATCCTTCCAAGGTAGGTAAAATGAGGACCCAGATTGTTGGGGGCAATATAAATATGCATTGCTTATTGGTGTAAACCACTTAGAGAGTGCTTGCACTGTGAGGCAGTATATAAATGTCACAAATAAATAAATAAATAAATAAATAAATAAATAAATAAATAAATAAATAAATAAATAAATAAATAAATAAATAAATAAATAAATAAATAAATAAATAAACTGATTTGTGTTAGTCTGAGTGCCTTCAAAATATTATATATTTGTATATTATATATACAAATGAAGAATAGCTAAGAAATTGATGGTATGCTTTCTCTTCTTACTTAATCCTTATATAGATGTCTTTTATCGAAAGGAACTTGATACGGAACACAGTAAAAAATGTAGCACTGCCACATTCCAATTAAAAATATTCAATCAAAGAGCTAAACATATGACATATGAATGTTTTAGTGCCAGATTATATTACCCCCAAAACCAAGGTGAAAATTCATGGTTTTACTGTAAAAAAATTCAATCATTTCTAAGAAAATCTTTTTTTTAAAAAAATGTTGGACTCTAATATAAAATGTTCAGCCCTGAACTGTGCGTGATTTACAGATTTTTCCAAAGTAAGATGACTTTAAGTTTAAGGCAATTTTCCTCTACAAGGAAAAAGTAAATTAAAAAAAAAACACAAAACCCTGAGATACAGATAAACATTCTATGCAATACCCATCTTCCTTATTTTGTCAAGCTAGGATTCCCAACTCCACCTGAAACCAAACTTGGCAATTACTTCATCTCCACTGAATGTCTGCCTGCTTATAACTCTATGTACGTGTGTGTGTATACCTATGTATGTGTGTATGCTGGCTATATTAGATCAATTTGTTCCATAAGCCATACTCTAAGAACAGTCAAGACAAGCACCAAAACAGTAATTAATAGCAAGAACAGATAAAAAAAACTAGCAAGGGATTCCATTTATAAAATTTCATCTGCCATTGGTATAGCAAGCAATTTTATCTCTGTATATAAGCCACTTTGACATGGAGAAACAATTAAGCAGATGTATTTCCCTTTCTATTTTCATCAGCAACAACAACAGTAACAACAACAGCAACAATAACAACAAGGAATTGGGGAGGGGGAGAAGATGATGGTGATGACATAATAAAAGGAGAGCTGCATTGGGAACAGAACAAAAGAGAAAGGGAGGCAAGCGTGTGTGTGCATGTGTCTGTGTATAAGTGCCCTTGTGCATAAGAAAATTGGGTGGACAAATAAAAGGAGACAGCAAAGAAAAGGTTATCAAGAGATGCCCTGAAAAGGTACTACAGAAAGTGCTGCATATGTCATATACTTTCTGTAGTAATCTTCAGTCTAATTTTCAAAGGCACCAAGGCTTTGACTGCAATAGCATTTGCATTCTTCCTTTCGAATGACTGATGCTATTCTCATCCATGAACCTAAGATGGATCCCTGGGGGGGGGGGACATCAATTTCCTAATTATGTGTGTCACTGTATAACAGGGGTGGGTTCCACTTACCTTCACCATCGGTTCGCATCGTGATATTGCGCATGCGCACGGTTGCTCTGCTCATGCGCATGTGCGCAGTCCCTCATGCAATTCTGCTTCCGCGCATGCTCAGTACCGGTAGCTATAATCAGCCAGAAACACAGCTGAGTAGCTGATCAGCTGTGTTTCAGGCAAAGGAATAAAGGTAAGTATAAACCCAGGGGCGGGCGGGTGGCTATATGAATCAAACAAACAAACAAACAAAATTTGTACACTCCACTGGACTATGTTATTGCCTACTAAATGAGGATTTGAACTTCTTCAACCCTTGCCTGTCATTCTGATTGCTACACTCTGCAGTCTTGGTCGCTTAGTTACATACCAACATTGAATCCTGTATCTTTTGGCACTCTGATCTGACTTACAATAGCAAATGACAGGATAGTGTGCAATATTGTAATATAGCAACGATAAAAATGATATTTTATACCATGTGTTTATCTGGCAATTAAGGTACATATTTTGCTCTTCCGTATTTTTGATGAAGACTGTCCTTCTATAATAGACTTTTATTTCAGTATATTTGAAATTGGATCTACTGTAGTTCAAAGCTAATTGCTTTTTAAGGAAGCTGAAATACCCTTATTTGTTTTGGCTGAAGCTCTTGTTGCTCTTTTACTACTCTTTTTAATTTTAGAAATATAAGGCTTTTTTTCTTGCTGAAATACATAATGTGAAATTTTTAATGAACATCATAATGATGTGGAAGGATTCTGATTTTCCATCATTATCTACATTTAAATGAACACCCATTCTTATGAAAATCATTCATACAACATAAATTTTCAGTATGAACACAGATAACTAAAATGACCAATCCTTCACCAAAGAACAAAAAGCAGGAGCTAAATCAGTGCAAATACTTCTCAATTCAAATTTCAGGAATATTACCCACTTAGTGCCTTTTCTATTTAAAAAAATCTATTTCTAATTCACACACCACCACCACCTGGAAACTACTGTGCAGAGGATATATTCTCACTGTTCTTCTATAAGCCTCACCCTATTCATACCTGTCCTTTTCTACTTTCAAATTGCAGTAACATCATTATTACATATTTTTAACAGCTTTGAGGAGCCAGGACTTTCAAAAGCAATACTTCAATTTGATTTATTTTTCATGGTACAACCCCAAAACATACTGACTTTACTGCTGTACTTATGCATATTACAACATACAGGTAGGCACACTGGTCAAAGAGTGACACATTTCCAGAGTCAAAAGGAGCCAAAAGGCCTTTGGAATCACAGAGATTCCCAAACACCTGTTTCCTGTTGTTTGGTTGTTTGGTTGACCTACTAGTTGTTTCTACCAACCAGCAGGAAATGAATCTTAATTACAGCAGTAGGAAAATCAATGAGCTATAATAAGCTTCTCTTGTGACTATGGGGGGTCAGATGGGAGGAAACTATCAGATCACAAGAACGAGCAGTTAGATGAGGAAACCTGAACTCATTGGTAGTTTCATGTTGCAATGAATAAGGACATGCATTCAATTTCACAATTACTACAATTGTTGGATGAGAGCAGAGGTGGGTTCCTGCCGGAGCTGCCCAGTGCGTAGCTCCGGTAGGGAGCAGCGGATTGCGCAACCACTCCGGAGCCCTCTCTGCCAGTCCATTGCATGTGTCGCCATTTTTTTCAGTGATTTTGGGTCGATTTTGCTTCTGCGCATGCGCAGAAGCAAAATCATGCTGAAATCTCGCGAGGGGACGCGCACACAAGATTTCGGTGAGATTTCGCTTCTGCGCATGCGCATGGGTGCGCACGTGTAGGGGTGCGCATGCATAGCGAGCGCACCCCCCCAAAACTTGGAGATACGTGCGCAGCGCACCGGCACCGGTAAGAGGGCAACCCGCCATTGGATGAGAGGTACAAAAATAGCCAGAGAAATGATTGAAGCGTGGGAAACGGGCCCTCTGTCAATCAATAGGAGTGCTGATTTACCATTTGCCTATCAGGTACTTAGGAGTTGAGAGCACAGCAGCACAAGAAACAATAATTAACCACTCAATAGCCAACCACCAACTCTCTAATTAATAACCTAAAGCTACAAACAACCAGGAACCATATAAATACAATGAGAACAGCTCAGTGGACATTTTCTGGAGAGAGAGAAGTTCCCTAATGATGGGCTCCAGCATGAGACCCAAAGATTGGAAGAATAAACCTTTGGTCCTGGTGACCAACTCAGACTGGACCCTGCAGTGTTAGTTGTTTTTGTTACATTTATTGCTGTATTTTGCTTTGAGGTGGTGCTTTATTTAAGGGAACAGTGCATTAGTCATAGAACAAATACGCCTTTTGGAAGTTCTGTACAGTTTCAGAACCAAAATTATCTGAACTTAGCTAAAATTAATATATGAAATTCCATACTGATTTAGACCTACTATCTACTATTTTCTTCTCCAACAGTGATTCCCTGTGACCTTACATATCCTTCTTGATCCTTCTACATAAACTCCTTAGTAAATGAAGATGGCATAAATTAAATGGAAGTAAATGGCCACAAGTTCTTTATCTAGGTGTCTTTGAAATTCAGTCAATTCCTCCAATATTATTAACATGGTAGGAAATATGAATGTACTGTTATCTAATTACAAACACATCCAGATTTCCATTTATTGACATCTGTAAATACGCACCTGTATTAAACAAGGTTGAATGATACTAACTAGATGTTCAGAGAATTTATTTAAAAAAATTGAACTAATATCAATCGGTACCCATCAAATTTTTAGAAAATATTTATTTTATACTAGACAGTCTATATGCCCTTGGGTCCTCATTTCAGAGATATTTCCTTATTGGATTCCTCATTGCCTTCAACAATGGCAAAATTAAAAAGTTCTTAAAAATTCAGGGAGCTATTCAGAGATCTCTCTGTCTTGAAAGCTGCCCATGCTGAATTATATAGCGCAGTCAAACATCAGAAGTCTACCAAAGGAAAAGTTTTATGATATTTTGTATTATGTCATAAAATGCTTTATGATAATTTATATTGTGTGATGTTAGAAAATGCTTTATGAAATTTTCCAAATTTCAATTCCACAGGAGGCATTGTTCCATGGGTGGATTTACATTACTTACAGATATTTGCATTATGTAAATTAGCCCATTTGAGCGATCTTGGTTCAATAGTTTTGCCTTATAATGCACTTGGTTACAAAAGATAAGAATTTGACAACCTATTTCAGAGTTATGTCCTGACCTAAACTGAGAAACGGAATGACCAAGAGTAAATAAAAAAGGAGTGGGAGGGGGAGTGACTTCCAGCTTCCTGCCAGTTTTCCAATTGAGTTTCCTTGTAGGAAGCTGGGTGGGAACATCCTCTGAAATCTCCCTCCCTCCCTCCCTCCCTCCCTCCCTCCCTCCCTCCAGTCAATCAGAATAGAGCTGGAAGAGACCTTGGAGGTCTTCTAGTCCAGGGGTCTGCAATCTGCGGCTCTGGAGCCGCATGTGGCTCTTTCATGCCTGTGCTGCGGCTCCCTGTCACTCAAAATATGTGCAAACCGCCAATGTACGACACTCACCGGCACGTGATTTATTGAGCTTTTTAACCCATCTTTTTTTTCCGAAGTTCAAAATGTTTTTGTTGCATGCAGAAATAAAAATGTGTTTTCTCTGTAGCAGGTTATTGATTTCATAAATGCAACACACTATAGTTTCTTATATACTATACTTATAGCATAAAGGTAAAAAAAACAATATATGCAGTGTTATCTTCATTTTAGATGTCAAAAGGGTTTTGTGGCTCCCGGTGTTTTCTTTTCTGTGGGGAACGGGTCCAAATGGCTCTTTGAGTGTTTAAGGTTGCTGACCTCTGTTCTAGTCCAACCCCTTGCTCAAGCGGGAGATCCTATACCATTTCAGACAGCAAGCTGTCCAGTCTCTTTTTAAAGACCTCCAGTGATGAAGTCCCCACAACTTTTGAAGGCAAGCTGTTCCACTGGTTAATTGTTCTCACTATTAGAAAATTTCTCTTTAATTCCAGGTTGCTTCTCTGCTTGATTAGTTTTCATCCATTGTTTCTTGTCTTGTCTTCTGGTGCTTTGGAAAATAAGTTGACCCTCTTTTCTTTGTGGCAGGACCTCAAATACTGGAATACTGCTATCAGTGACTCTTCTCAGCCCACAACATCAGGCTTGGGCAAGAAGACTGTCACAACCAATGAATCAACACTCAGTTAACTCACTCCCTGCCCCCAAAGCAGACTTTGCACTTACAGAAAAATGCTATCACAAAAGAGAAAGAAAAAATGTATGTAAAAGAAAAGGAACCAATTGCTACAAAGTTTATTGAATCAGATTTTTCTGGATGGTAAAAGTAATAACAAGAATTGGAATAGAGAAAAGTGATTAATATGCAGGTCTATGATTAAAGATTAATAAAAGAAACTATATCACAGGTAATTTACAGCTTCTCTGCTTGCCAATTTTTTGTTTCAGGATTAAAATTCGCCATAGCTCTCAGCTGTACTGTATTGCAATGCTATATTATGTTCCTATTACACTAATCAATTATGAAAGCCCCAGAGGTATGGAGGAAGAAAAGGAAATCTTTTATCAAGAGCCAGTTCCTGTTTCCTGAATTGTGATCCAACTCCAAATACTTTCCTCCAGATAATAGAGTTCAGTCAGACTTCGGGTAAGGAACAAAGGATAAATAATAACCACATTACATAGACAGGAACTCCAGTCATATACATGGCTCTTTACATGGAAGGAAAAGCAGATGTTTATCAGCCAACTACCCGAATATGAAGGATGATCAACATTTCTTATGATTTTCCAATGAGCTATAGCATGTCAAGTGTTATATCAGAGTTCGTAGGACACAGCACAAATTGCCATTTCTAGCAATAATTTAAGTCATAATTTCCTGTACAAGAAGTGATCTCATGCAAAGTGTAAAGGTCATGGAATGGAGAAAGAGAAAAGGTGTACTGCTTTGGAATGGAATTTATGTTCTATGGAGCAAGTTCAGCCCTTTCTTTCAAAACCCAACTCATAAAATTAAATACCCATAACAGTAAAGGAAATGTGTGACTTCGTATTATTTTTACTTATGGCTCTCCACCAATCTTTTATTCATTTTACCCCAAGGAGCTAAGGTAAACTCCAGTTTGGAAAAAAAAAGCAAATATTTTCTTTTAATTATTCCTCCAAGAAATCACTTAAAGGAGTCTCACCCTGGGTCATGTAAAAGTGCTATCACAAATCTTTTAAGCTACAAACAAGTTAAAGAAGAAATACGTCTACCATCTAGGCATGGTGCCACAACAACCATTATTTGATTAAATAAAGCAAAGATTGTGCTTATAAAAAGGCTAGATGTTTCCATGTGATCTCCAACTAAATAAGTTAGATTTGCTGGAGATCACATGGAAACATCTGGCTTTTTTTTGGAAGCAACAAAACAACAATAAAGTTAAAAATTAAGCAAACAAAAGATCCCCGAAATAAATGGAACAACCATGTTTAACTATGTATTAAACTGCAATCCATTATGTTTTCTCTGTAATCAGTTCTGTTGTTTGCCATTAATTTATCACAAAGGAGAGATGGAAGGCAGGAATTAAAGAACACACACGGTATCTTGTCTAAAACGCTTTAGGAAACGTCAGTATTTTCATTTTGTTTTATTTTAATTCCCAGGAACAAAAAGTACATGCTAAGCTTGGATAGACTTTTCTGCATGAGAAAACAAGTACTCACAATTTAAGTGTGTAATATCTGTAGATCTAAGTAAGACATCAATGTTTAGCACATCTAGCTGCCTGAAGAACTATTGAGAAAGGTACACAAAACAAAGTAAGATACTAATTTTGTCCCGGTACCAAATAGGAATGAAAGGTTACCTAATAGATCCCCATTTTGTTGCACATACTGTTAATAGTAAAAGGTTGCACTAAAGAATGTTTGTTTAAAAATTCACAAGGAAAATAAATAATAGAATGTTATTATTCCCCTCACTCATATAAAACAGATGAATTTCTCAGGCATTGTCCAGAAAACATTTTTATCATTTGCTTTTTTAAATAGTTGAATCCATTCCACATAAAAAATTTGGAGCATAAAACGTTAGAAAGGGGAACAAATGTCAATAAACACGTAGGCAAAAATTACCACTTGTTATCTGCTTAGTCTGCTTTGTGAGAGTGCAGAATCACATGAAGCTGTCTACCCTGCACCTCCATCACTTTTTCAGTGTTAAATATCAGCTGGAAGAGCCTGGGATCATTTAAATTTTTAATGCTTCAAATAATACAAAACTGAGGCCTGGAACTTAACATGCATTCCAGAGCTGAATCCTGGTTTTAGTCTTATCAATCACCTTCTAATTAGATCAGATTAGATGTTTTCCGCTCCTAATCTATTTTAACATGATCTTACATATGTGCATAAAAATTTACATCAGCCTGATTCAGCCAATATGTGATAAAACATACCAGAGTGTATACACCATGACTGCCAATGGATGCTATCAGTTTAGGGGGGCGGGGAAGACTTTTATCAGTGACTCAAGCTTTTCTCATTCATGGACTGGAGGTGAAGCAAGAGTTAGTTGGAATCAGGTGGCATCTAAACTCAATCAAATAAATAAGTTAGGCTTTTAAGGAGAAAAACACAACATTTCTATGTAAAATATACATTGCATATAAGGTTTATAATTACGTGAATTATTTACACTCTTCCTATGGGAGCTGGATAAAAGGTAGAGATCAGTCCAAGCTAATCTGTTAGTGGAACATTCTCAATTTCTTTTCACATCTTAGTGCACATAACCTCTTCTATGCCTACTATGGAGTGAATTGTCCATATAAAGATGCTTTTTTTTCCCCTCAAGAAAGGAATGCTGAACAGAACACTAAAACCTGAACACAAAGACTCAGCCAGTAATTTGTTTTGATAATATGAAGAAGATAGCCATTGCCCTAAATTTAATTGGCTAAAGTGCTTTTTACAGATGGTGGCCTTCACTATCTTGCTTACCCTGTTGCTTCCCACTGATTTTTGAAGGATGCTCCAGCAATGTGATGCAATTATCTAGACATAATGCTGTTTTCAGCCATGTTGATCACAAACATAAAAAGAAAGCCATGCTTTCTCGTTAGATTTCTGGTGAACGAATAAACAAGGAAGAAATAACACAGAATCACAGAGATAGAGGAGGCCATGTAGATGATTAACTCTGACCTTCTCCACAGTGTCAAAGCTGTCAGGTGCAAGAAACCAGTAGGCCAGGGTAGAGTTCAAAAGCACTGTGAGTTTATTCCATCCTACCTATACACAAGAATCTGGTCTACTAACAGCCTGCGAGGGTCCACCTATCCCCTTCCAGTCAGGTTTATTGTTTTATATGTCTTGGTAGCGATTTGTGTTTAATTTTCTTTTTTTTAATCTCCCTGATCAAGGGTCGCACCCTCTGTTTCACTTCTCTCTCTCTTTAGAAGCTTGATTTTACTTTTACAATATCTCTATGCTCTGCAGGATTGTTTAAGATTCGCTTTATGTGAGAAATAGACAGACGTTGACACATTTCTTGAACAAACCAGAAAACAGTTTATTTAAATACAACTTCTCAGTAATTGTCAAGTGAATTTGTTACAACCACAACCAGCTATTTAATTCTTTCTTTTCTCTTCTTCCTCTCAGAGACTCTCCTTGCTTTCCTGACTAAATCTAAGCAAACCCAATTCTTCTTTGTTTCTAGGCCTATAGATAAGAGCACGTTTCACCATTTATCTCTATCTACAAATAACACAATATATCAGTCAATAAAGTTCCCTGACCCTGGCACCTGCTTCCCACAGAACTGCCTAGGGCCTATCTTCTCTCCTGTCAGCTTCCCTCTTGGACAGTTAAATTCAGGCAGCGATTCACTATGAACCTTCCCTCTTTGGAAGTTACCACACAACAGAGCTTTTCTCAGCTCTTCCACTAAACCTTTCCTCATGGAAGTTAATACAGACAGAGAGCTCCACAGCTCTCTCAACTAGGCCTTTTATAGTTCCTGGCCCTGCTATCTATGATCCGATTGGCTGTCTCTTATGATGTCATCTATCCCCCACTTCTGGGGCACTGAGATAAACACCTCCCCCTTTCTACTCACAATACATTTTAAAAGCTGTTTGGCTCTATACTTACTTGTTTAAACAGTTCCTTTTAACCACATTTTAACTTTATACAACAACTTACAATTTTACATTCAGTACCTGTATGTGGGCACCACACAGCCAGTCCAGATTGATGGCAGATAAGAGTCAACGGACTTCAAGAGGGGCTGGACTTAGGCTTATTTCAGGAGTGTAGAGACTCCAAACTGATGATGTGTTTGATCCACCCTTAGATTTAGCCTGGTTGTCTCCTACGAAAGCATCCTAATAGATAGCTGTCTAACCCCTGTTGCACAGACATTATTTAATCTGCTATATTTTATGGCTTTTGCTGCAGTCATAGATATAGCTGATGCTATACAAATGAATTTGATGGCTACTGTCTTCTGGAATGCCTCAACATAGTGCAATCTTATAGAACTCATGAAGAATATGTAATATTTCAAAAGAAAATAGTTCAAACTGGCATATAAAAGCCACAAAACAACTATCAGCTATAGAAAAAGGTTCTAGAAATGCCTCTGATTCTAATATTTCAAATAGCACTAAACAGAATGGCAAGACAATGAGTAAATCTGCAAGCAAACACTGTGAAATAAAGAGAAGCAAACTGGATTAAAAATAGGAAGCTAGGAGTGCAAACAGTAGACAGTCTAAAAGGGATACAGTGGAAGCTGGAGTTATTGGTTTCCCATTCTAAAAAATAATCTGAATGCTGTAGTGATTTTTAACTAGAACAAAATCTCACAACAGTGTTTGCTATAAAATTGAATGAGTGTAATATTCAGAACAATCAGCCCATTGCAAACTTGACTTTTGATAATGGATATTGAATGAGGTCACTGATCCCTGTGGCCCCTCTCTGAGAACAAAAACCTATCACAGCATGCATGGGGAACAGCATGAAAATATAATTAAACAGATGAGAAAAATCACTGGACTCATTTTACTAATGTCAGTACCAATAAAATAAAATGTAGTGCTTTTTAAAAAATTCTTGCTTGGCAATCGAACAAAACAATGACATTTGGTAGCTGCTATACATCACAGAGGAAAATTGTTGGATGAGAGAGAATATAATTGCATATAGGTACTACTCAGTGGTGGGTTCTAAATGATTTTGCTGCTGGTTCGTGTGCGCACTCGCGCACATGCGCAGAAGCATCCCGGGAGGGTGGGCGGACCCTCCCGCCGCCGGCGCTACCGGTTGTAAGAACTGGTCCAAACCGGGAGCAAACCACCGTTGGTACTACTAATACATAATGAAGTTGGAAATTCAGTTTTTAGAGAGAGAAAACAGTGACCACCCAAGTAGTTTGTGAACAAGATGTCCTTAGGATTTTTTAAAAAATTGTTTCAAAAATTTAATCAACAGGTTCATCCAAAGTTCCTTATGCGATGCCTTAATTGTATCATAGAAATATTTTAAAAATCGTCTGAAGGGGGCTGGACTAGAAGACCTCCAAGGTCTCTCCCAGCTCTATTTTGATTCTGATTCCCAGTACTATTTTTAATGTACCTCACATAGAAAGTGTCATGCTATTTATTATAATTATTTATTATATTTTTCTACAAAGCTCTTTGTATGATTGTCAGAGATGCCTAGCAATATTGCTGATGTCATGATTTATTTGTAAATTTATTTCTATTATTTATAAATGCAGTTGTAATGCATTTATAATAAATAGATAAATATTTGCTAAATATATAACACCATTATTTATAATGCCATTATTACATATAGTATTTAAATGCTGGCTAGGTTATTCTGTGAGTTAAAGTCCACACATCTTAAAGTTGCTGAACCTGAGAAACACTGTATAGAGCAGTGATGGCGAACCTTTTTTTTTGCTCGGGTGCCAAAAGGGCGTGCGCGCGTGTAATAGCGCGCACATGTGTGCCCACACCCATAATGCAATGCTTTCTCCCGTGCATGCGTGCACAGCCCCCCCCCACGCTGCCCCCACCACCACAAACACACAGGGCTCACTGAAGCCTCCGGAGCCTGTGGATGGTGAAAAACGGATTCCAGCTGATTTTTGGCCTTCCGGAGGGTGGGGAAGAAGTCATTTTTGCCTTCTCCAGGCTTCAGGAAAGCCTCCAGAGCCTGTGGATGGCGAAAAATGGACCCAACAGCCCAACCGGAAGTTCAGAAATGAACTTCCGGTTGGACCATTCGGCCATTTTTCACCCTCCCCATGCGCGCTGGAGCTGACATAGGGCAATGGCTCACGTGCCCTCAGATATGGGTCCGCATGCCACCTGTGGCATGCATGCCATAGGTTCACCATCATGAGTATAGAGCAATAGAGAGAACACTAGTTATTTTCCTCTATTAGTAAAGCTTAGATCAAAGGGGCACAACCCAAGGACTACAGCCCCAAAGGCTGGGGCTGGATCTATGAGACTTTCAAATGTTACCACAATACCACAGCAGAAGTATCATTTTAAACCCTGAAATGAAGAAACAACACTATGCAGGAGACATTTTACTTATAAAGGCTTAAACATTTCAAAAACAAGAGAAGTAATTTTTATTGATGTTTCTGATTCTAAATATAATGATAGATAATATTTTATGAAATCAATTTGGAAAAAAGACAATGTTACGTTTTATTCATGGTTCCATTTATGTTCTCCATCATGTGCTGTCATTTCCTATGTATTTTCTTTCTACTTAAGTAAGCCATATTTGACAAAAAAAGCTGAGTCTACTGCCTTAGATGACATCAACAGAGCTATACTTACCAAACTCCTAAAAGAAACGTTTAAAACATACTAAATAAAATATTTATGTTGTTAAACAATTCTGATATAAAAGACAGCTACTACTGCAGGTTCGATGCAACATGGTTCAGATGTTTACCATCAGGTGTAATGGTAACTCCCAATACATCAACCAAAACTTCACTTTGTCCCTGATACTCAACTTCACACACATTATCCAACATCCAACCACCTGCAGAATAACACATCATTAGATTTTCCATATTAATGCATCAGACTTGCAAAGTTGTCCAGATCCAAAAACAGTTCCACAAGAAGTAAACATTACTGAAATGATATTAACAGAATCTTGCAAGTCTAATTGTGTTTTCCTTCCTTTCCATCTTATATACCTGGATTCCTTCCTAATACTAGTTCCTCTCCAGGGTTCAGGAAATGCTTCTATCCTTTTGCATATATACTTCTTTTGGATATATACTTCTAAATATATCCCTGAAGGCCATCCTCGTGGCTCCCTACATAGTCCCATTCCTTTTCCCATTCCCCAAAATAGGTTTGATGTGCCACCCAGAACCTGGCTACATAATCTTCAAACAGGGAAACTTCTTCATCTTCACCCTGCCTACTCCTCTGATACCAAATTGGACCTCCAAAGTCAATTCAGAAATTATTGCAGTATTTATTTATTTATTTATTTATTTATTTATTTATTTATTTATTTATTTATTTATTTATTTATTTATTTATTTGTTTGTTTGTTTATTTTTATTTTGTCAAGTACGTGTTAGTAATATGCATAGATGTAACATTGTTTATGTACATAAGATTGGTACTGATAAGAGGGAACATTACGACAGGGACGGTAGGCACGCTGGTGCACTTATGCACGCAGACATGGATACTAGATCACACAAACCTGATGATACCTGACAAATAACACAGAAAGCAGATAGCCTCTCCGCCCCTCCCAAGAAACTCCCAGTAAAGCCTAAGAAATTGAAGGAAGAATTAAAGGAGACATCCTGTAAGCCTTAGGTAAAATGTTTCAGCTAATGTTACAAGTGCAAGAAGAAAATAAATTCTGGGAAGAGGCTGACAGACAGGATAGTTTAGAGAATGAAAGATTTGAGAACGAGGTTCATTAAAAAAAAGACATATTAGTGGCATTTACAGGCTTCCTGATATTTACACCAGGAATAACCCTAGAAACTTTTTTCAGTTTACCTTCTAGGGATATTATAGATTATAGTAAAGTGAAAGAGACAATCTCACATTGGTGTAATTAATGAGTTATGCATATAGCCAGTGATTTAGGAAATGCCCATATATAGCTCAGAAGGAGTCAGAAAATTTTGAGCTTAAGTAGCTGACCAAGTTGGTAAATGGTTATAGTTACCACATTTTCTACAGAACCTGCAAATATTTGGATAGTCAAGTACCATCCAGAGACGGACAAATGCACAGCAGAAATGGTAGAGGATTGTTTAGCCACTTGCAGGAATGGCTAGGAAGAAGTGATTGGCCATTAGCAAAAAACCAATAAAAATGGAGATCGATAAGAAAGAGCAGGCTCAGGAACATAAGAACAACACTAACTTAGAAGAAGAACTTAGAAGAACTCATTAGTTTAAAAAAAGACAAAACAAGCCAAGATATATCAGGTTAAAAAGCAGAAGACCATGAATTCTATTCCTTTTTGGGTACAAAAGATGGCTGAGTAACTTTGACCCAATCATTCTGTCTCAGCCCAGTTCACCTCACAGGGTTGTTGTGGGGAAAATAGGAGGAGGAAGAAATATTAGGTATATTTGCTATCTTGAGTTATATACAAAAACAACAAAGGGAGGGTTAAAAAAATGATGGAGATGTGAGAAGGAGGAAAAGGTATGTACAGTATATGGCAAAGTTGATCTTATGACCTGAATTTTTATTGGCTATTAACATTCAAAATGCATCTAAGATGAAAGGAAGGGGAAATGGAAGAAATATATTTGATGTGACAGATACAGGTAGCCCCTTAAAACTAGTGTACTGTAATCCGGTTACAACTTTCTCAGAGTAGGAAAGCAAATTCTCATATATCTTTTGTGGAATGATACAGACAATATCTGGTTAGAAATCAAAAGGAATCATAAAAGATATTATGGTAGGGATTGTATCACAACCAGTATCTCTGAGGGAGAAAAGTGGTTCAAAAATATGAAATAAAAATTGACTTGTGATGTGATGAGCAAAATTTTGCACTATGTCATCAGTTAGGACACAGGTAGAGGGGCCTAAGTAGAGAAGCAAACCTATCAGGTGTTGGTAACAGTAATAAAGCTTAAATAATAGATTGAACTTAAGGCATAAAAGAAAGGAGTTAGTGTAAAACCAGAAAGCTGATTACCAATGGAAACATGACTCTTGGAGCAGGTTAGTGTTTAAGAATCTTCTATATTTCTCCAGATGAAGAAACCCAGAGAAATCAAATGACTGAAATTCAAGTGAGGAACCAGTTTCAGAAGTGAAAAAGAAGCCAGAACCACAAAGTAGACATGACAATGCAACAAAAGCCATTCAAGTGTAAGGCAGAGATCGTCCTTGACTTATGACCACAATTGAGCCCAAAATTTTGGTTGCTTAGCAAGAGCGTTGTTAAGTGAGTTTCAGCACATTTTACTCAATCCATGACATTTCCTGGCTCTAACAGTAATGTGCAAGCTAGGGAAGTACATCTGAAGGCATGTGTAATGTTCTAATGTACAGAAGTTATGGTTAAATGTGTGGCAGAAAGTGGACTCTGGGTGTGTTTTTCCAAATGCAGTAAGTGAGGTTGAATGTGTAGTTTTAGAAGTACTGTGTGTGTGTGTGTGTGTGTGTGTGTGTGTGTGTGTGTGTGCATACACATACAATATATATAGTAGATAATGTATCTTTTTGTGTGCCTGTGTGTAATATGTATGTACACATATGGCATATATACATAGGATTAAGTAGTATATTTTGGCTGTTCAGTACTAGTAAATAGACAGGGAAATTGTATCTCGTTGAAGCCTTTGAGGCGAGGCAAGGCCAGGCACCCTAACCCTAACCCTTGACATGAGTGATGTCAAGTTGACCATGCCCACCCAGTCACATGCCCACCCAGCAACCCCCCACCCATTCACATGACCACAAAGCCACTCCCACCCAGTCACATGAGTGCCAAACCACTCCCACCCAGTCACATGACCATCAAGCCACACCCACAAAATAAGCCAAGCCCACAGAGTGGTAGTAAAAAAATTGGAACCCACCCCTGCTCTAATCCAATGGAATTTGAGTGGAATATAATACAAATGTAACTTATTTAAATAATTCCAGCATAGTTTTGAATTAAATTCTGGTAAAAGGCTGTATATAATTAATGTAAATCCCAATTTTATATATGTTATGTTCAAGGTCAACATTCTTTGTTTCCAAATTGTATGTGTGACTTGTATGTATTTTTAAGAAATTGGCTTTGGCTTTTTATTGTTCTTGTCAAAATAAGGTTGCAATATAAAAGCAAGCAGATACTTGGATTTTTTTTTCTAAGAGGAAAAAAGGTAAAAGTGCAATTCTGATACTGTTAATAGGGTGTGCATTCAGGAGTTAGTTGATTCTGAATTTTTTACTTTTAAGACCACAGTATTTCAAAATCTATTCTGTTTATTTATCTATCTATCTATCTATCTACCGTATTTTTCGGAGTATAGGACACACCTAGATTTTAGAGGAGGAAAACAAGGAAAAAAGTATTCTGAACCAAATGGTGTAGTAATATATTATTTAATAAAATAACAGTATAGCAGAATACTTTCTACAACTATGTATACTTTTTACAACCATGTACACTTTTTACAAACTTCAAACTTGACAGCTTTGTGGACTTCAACTCCCAGAATTCCTCCTCCAGTCATGCTAGCTCAGGAATGGGAGTTGAAGTCCACAAGTCTTAAAGCTGTCAAGTTTGAAGTTTGTAAAAAGTGTACATGGTTGTAAAAAGTCTTGCCAAGTTTGAAGACCCTTGCACCCCTAACCCCTAACCCAGGGGTCTTCAAACTTGACAGCTTTAAGACTTGTGGACTTCAACTCCAATTCCTGAGCTAGCATGACTGGAGGAGGAATTCTGGCAGTTGAAGTCCACAAGTTTGAAGACCCTTGCACCCACTTGGCAAGTTTAAGACTTGTGGACTTCAACTCCCAGAATTCCTCCTCCAGTCATCCTAGCTCAGGAATGGGAGTTAAAGTCCACAAGTCTTAAAGTTGCCAAGTTTGAAGAGCCCTGGGTTAGAGGTGGCAAGGGTCTTCAAACTTGGCAAGTTTAAGACTTGTGGACTTCAACTCCCAGAATTCCTCCTCCAGTCATCCTAGCTAGAGTTGAAGTCCACAAGTCCTCCCGGTCTCGCAGCCAGTTCCCTCCTGAAGTTCAAGGGCCGACTTGAGCTGAGCAGATCTGCGGCGAAAGCGGCGGCTCCTGGTTTTCCCGGCCAAAGAGCGCTCGCTAGAGAGGAGCAGCTGAGGAAGCAGGCGAGGTGCGGTGGCAGGCAGGTGTCTTGGAAGCACCGAGGGCAGCACGCGCGTCCGGGATGCACCTCTCTGCTTTCCGCTTAGGCGGCTGCAGCGGGCGCAGCGAGTCCCGTCCCCACGCGCATCCCCGGCCCTTGCTGTGGCGACGCTGTTTTCTCCGAGACCTTTGTCTCGGAGAAGGAGCAGTAGACAAAGGTCTCGGAGAAAACAGCGTCGCCACAGCAAGCACCGGGGACGCGCGTGAGGACGGGACTCGCTGCGCCCGCTGCCGCCGCCTAAGCGGAAAGCAGAGAGGTGCATCCCGGACGCGCGTGCTGCCCTCGGCGCTTCCAAGACACCTGCCTGCCGCCGCACCTCGCCTGCTCGCACGCCCGCTCGCTCGCAAGCGGGCAGCGGTGGGGATCGAAGCGGAGCGGTGGCACCTCGAAAGGACTGGGGTGCTAGATGTAATGCTTCTCAGGAATGGGTGGCGGGGGCAAGCAACGGTGGTGGCGGCAGCAAGCAACAGCGGGGACGGCGGGGGCAAGCAGCGGGGGGGGCAAGCGGCAGTGGCGGCGGCAGCGGTGGGTGGCGGGGAAAACCTCCAAAGGGTGGGGGCTGGGGTGTGTGTGTGGGGGCTGCATTCGGTGTATAAGACGCACCCACTTTTTGACCCCCTTTTTGGGAGTAAAAAGGTGCGTCCTATACTCCGAAAAATACGGTATCTATCTATCTATCTATCTATCTATCTATCTATCTATCTATCTATCTATCTATCTATCTATCTATCTATCTATCTATCTATCTATCTATCTATCTGATATTCATCATAGCTGATGGCTGTGGATTCCATAATTTAATTAACTATTGTGTAAAACACATATTATCATTCTTGAATTTTTTGCATTTAATTTCAATAGGTGTTCCCGAGAAAATATAATCATTTATCTTTTCCCCCCAAATCTGTAGCATTTCCTGCTTTCACATTAAGCTAAAAAAGACCAACCAACCAACCAACCAACCAAATAAACAAACAAACAAGCTTTACCAGGTGCTATTTTAGCTCCCTAAACATTTTAGTAACCGTTTATTGCATCTATTGCAGCAATTAAATAACCTTATTTAAAAGATACACTAACCAGACTACTGCATATAATATCCTAAATGGATCCATAATATTGAATTTACTTCTTAATAGTCAATGTTGTATTGTCAAGTAAGTAAGATGAAATTACAAAGCAGAAAGTATGGGTTATAGAAGCAAGGAGCATCATAATTCATACTCATACAAGATACTAAATGGTTAATTTTGGTATTATGCACCTAATTTCAAATACTTCTCCCCATGTGTCTTTCTGTAAATGGCTTTAAGTAGAGTTAGCTGACCATTTATACTTTATACTCATTTAAACCATATTTCGATTTATGTTAAATATTTTGGGCATGCTCACAGAGCCAATAGTTATAAATCTTTCACTCTGTCTGTATCTAAAGCTCTATAAGATAGCAAATAAAAGACATGGCTTTTCCTGCAGGTGGGGGGGACAGCTTAATTCCACCTGAGCCCACCCCCCAAGTATGTATGTGTCGAATGGATGTTGCTGTTTTAAATAATTGTTTTAAATTTTCGTATCTGTTTTTAAATCTTATGTAATTTTTTGTTTATTCTTGTATTTTTCCCTGCTGTAAGCCGCCCCGAGTCCCTCGGGAGTTGGGCGGCATATAAGAATAACAAGAATAACAAAATAAAAACAAGATTCATCATAGAAAATGTTATCAGCAAAGTGAAAGCTTCTTGGAGCAGAAAAATGCTAAGGGAAAGTACCATTTCAGTGATAGAAAAAAGTACCACCTACAACACGTTTTGATTAAAATTAAGCTAGAATACGCACCATAGTTTCAGGGCAAGTAGAATGAGCCTGAAATTGGAAATTAATACACATTTAGATTTTTCTCCAGCTTATATTATCCTGTAAAATTAAGCAAAAACTGTCACTGAACCACATTTTCTTTACATTTTCTTTCTTAGAATAACGTGTGTTGAATTTTAAATAAAAACCATTCTGAGCTACTCAGTTAAAAAAAATAAATCTGTTCATAAGGAGTTCTTCAGTTAGTTAAATATTTATGATGGCCTGATTCATGTTTTCAAATTGCAGGATCTAATTTAGCTTGATGTATTTCTCAAACAGATGTAGATGTATTTAAACAATGAGTTCTTTTAAATGTTCTTTTTATGTTGCAAAGTCAAAATGCCTTTCCAATCCTTGAGGGAAATCTACTTCTACATGCCAATGGAATATAATAGAAGGGAAGTTTTTTTTGCTTTACTCTGGGTAATTCACAGAGTACTTTACACAGTTGTAGAGATGAGAACTCCTGGGGTTAGGGAGAGGAGCCACAGGATGAGGAGGAAATGTTAGAAACCCCTTTCAAGCTTTCCAAGAAACACTGCTATGGAAGATTCCTGTACATCAGCCTTTTCCTAAAATATTGCTTGTTAGAACAGTCTTTTGGCTCAAATGAATTGAGGTCTCACTTAAGATATAACTAATAAGCCAATCTGCAAATGTGGTTATCTGCCAGATGGCTGCCTTCTAAATTTTAATTCACAAGAGACATTCCATCAATCATTCCAGTGTACAGAATCAGATTGTTGGAAAGAACTGTTTCAAAGCTCTGCCAAAATGGCAATTGCCATTTTAGCTTTGGATGTGTAAGAGAGCACAATCAAATCATTTCTAAGGTTACCCTTTAGAACATTTCCAGTGAAGTTTGCTAATAGTGCCACCTGTCAGCTGCTGGAGGGGGCAGTTAAATCATCCCACCACAGGCAGCTGGCAAACTAATATATCATAAAATATAATGGGTTACTGCTTTCAGTGCTTGTGTCTCAGCCAGGAAGTAACAGAATATTCGTGATCCTAGTCACAGGTCCAGAAATCATTCTTACCTTCCTGCTATTTGATTGTGGCTCATGGGATTCATGAAGAATGCTTCTTGAGTCCTTTTTGTAAATCTCTCTCTTCTTCCTGAAATACCGGTTCATCATCTTCTTTATCTCTTGGCGCTATAGATCACTTGCAGGGAGGAATTAGACTCTATAATCTTTTTGTTCTTTTCTTTAATGCCTTCCTGATTATAGCAATGAAAAATCAGTATGACTGAATCATTTTTAAGCATCATCCTTGGGCATCCTTGATGTACTCTGAGAAGTTGTTTCCATATTTCATTCTAGAGACAGCCAACCTTTCAGAGACTGGGATTACACAATGGATCTGGGTGGAAGACAAAGACAAATCTCATATGACAGAACTCAACATGAACATTGATTGAATTTTTATTTTCTTGATTTTAAGGTTAGATTGTAAAATGTGTTTTTTAAAGCAACATTAACCCTGTTTTAGGTCTTCCTCCATGCTTCCTGCCTGGTTTGGGATAAGCTGTGTCATTGATTTTGTTGTCAACTATATAGAATTGATGTCAAGAATTCCAGTGCAGTTTTTGTAATGTCTGGTTTCAGACTGCCAGAAAATTATGTTTTCACTTTGGGGAAAGAATATTAGTAGACTGTCTTTAAACAAGGTTTGGGGTTTCAAAAAGCCTGACAGCTGCAGACTCTTTTGCCCCTCTCTATTGCTTATCATTTTTTGCCTTTTTTTTGTTTTTTAAGATTTTTCTCTAATTCTTCCCCTTTGCTCATGTTGAACATAGCCCATTGTTTGCTGATTCTTATGCTTGTGCCATAATGACAGAGAAGGGGAAAGTAAATGCGCTGTTTCAACCGTGACAAGTCCTTATCTAGCATTAAAATCCCAGACCTATAATACTCTTCAATTTTAAAAGAGGATAAAATTATAAATGGCTGTTTAGGAGCTAAAGGATCCAATGCAGCATGCCTTTAAATATAAATTGCAATATAGCATGCATGCATTTACTAGAACTTTGCTTGTTGGTTTCTCAAATAGAACTGAGCTAAATAATCAGTTCAACAGATAATGGAACTAACTATTGGCCATTGATTTGATACAGCAAAGCTCTTTTTATATTTAGTTACATTCATAAATAGTTGTTGGAGACTAAATCTCATTGAAACCAGTGAATGTACTAATGCAAGTGAAAATAGCAAAAGAATAATAGAAGCATGGATATAATAATTTCAGTCAAAGGGAAGGAGAAATAGGTATTTAGAGGATAACTAAACTATTTTTGGCAAAGCATCAATATAACTCATGGTAAGACTGTAGAGTAATGCTATATTTAAAATAATTGTGCATTTAGCCTAAAATACCATATTCAATTTCCTTTCCCTGGAAATGAGCCGCTTGTGTATGTAGGTACATGTGAATGTGTGTTAAAAATATATCCCAGTGGCCAAATTAGATGCTAAAGACTAACTGCTTTTGACTTCTAGTTCTGAACAAATAAATTCTTGGAAAAAGTGGCAATGGAAAGAATTTTAAAATAATTATTCAGGAAAACAATTTTTAAAAAATGGAGTACGAATAAACATAACAGCTGTCTAAAACTTTGCAAAGCAGTCATGGGTAGAGAAGTGAAATGCTGTTTATGCTCTATACACTGTGGAACATATTTTCTAAATGCACAATCTTATAATTGTGACGATTGTCTAATTATATGAATAATAATCATTGGAGCATGCTAGTCAGTCAAGATCAGATTTGAAGTGAGATTCGATTTACAGTTTAACAATTAAAAGCAAAAGTTTAAATGGATTTGAATATTTTGATAAAGAAAACATTCTTATTTATTTACTTTATTCATGCCATTATGTTTATGTACAACGTGATCTGAAATGATGGTAGCATTTCTTAAACAAGATTCTGCTTCCTGATATGCAATATCACAATTTAAGTAAATGTAATCATAATTATCCAACTCTCTAGGAAGACTTGTAGGAAGACTTCAACACATAATTTTTTCCCCTTTTACCAAAAAGCAGAGTCATTGAAGCAGAGTAAATTTAGATCTGGTAGCTTTCTGTTGTCATTTAAGAAAGAAAACAATTATAGCAATTAGCCAGAATATACATATATTTATTCATGGGCGAGTTCCTAATTTTTTTACTGCCACTCTGTGGGTGTGGCTTATTTTGTGGGTGTGGCTTGCCAGCCATGTGACCCGGTAGGCGTGGGCCTCAGGAGCTTGGCAGCGGCTGGAGAAGCAGGGGGCATTGCCCACCCGCAATGCAGCCCCCCGCAGTGGGAACAGCAAGACCGCCACAGCAGTTCTTCTAGGAGGCTCCGTCTGGCCTGAATGCTTCTCCCCATTCGATGATCCTAGGCTCCTGCCGCCCGTTCCCCCTCCCCTCAGCAGCTCGAGAAGCCTTGAACGTGCGAAAATGCCTGGGATCATCACCGCGTGTTCGTGGCTTCTTGGACTGCTGAAGGCAGGGGGACTGAGGTAGGTCCTGCCGCCCATTCCCTCTCCCATCAGCAGCTCGAGAAGCCTCAAATGTGCAAAAATGCCTAGGATCATCACCGCGCGTTCATGGCTTCTCGGACTGCTGAAGGGAGGGGAATGGAGATAGCTCCTGCCGCCCATTCTTTCAGCGTCTCATGCACTCTCTCAGACATCCTCCCCTGCTTGGACTCACTGTGGGGTAGGAAGGCAGTACATGCGCAGTGCCGGAAGCTCGGCTTCTGGGCATGCGCAGAAGAAATTTTTTTAAAAAAATTTAATTTTTTTTAAAAAATGGCAGCGCCCAGGCACCGGCAACTGACCGCACCGGTACTGTGACATCACCAGCGGGCCGCTACCGGTGCTATAGAGTGGACCGCACCGGTAGGAACCCACCACTGTATTTATTCTGAATATTCACAATGCATGAGTGAAATAATAAAGCTAGGTAAATTGGGTAACAATATTTGGTTTGCAAATTTTGAACAGCTTCATTCTAGACTGCTGTCAGCACAGATTTGGCACCCAATTGCTCTTGATGGACTAGTAATGGAATTCCTCTTTAACATTAAAACTTTAACAAAATGCACTTCCCAGCAATGAAGCAAGGTAAACTGCTTGAGGCACCTGTATGAGTAAATAAGGTCAAGAATTTCAAGCAAGAAAGAGAAAGAGAAAAAGAGGGAGAGATCACATTGACAGGTTTTGCTGTACCTATCTCTCCCTCTTTCTCTCTCTTTGTTTCTTTCCCGCCTCCCCCCAGGCTATTTCCCCCCTCCTTTCTTTCTTTGAAAAAAATGTTTGAGTTGCTCTCTTTCTTTTTAAACTAATTGGTATTATCTGCACTTTTCAGATTAATACAGCTTGGAATGTTGGTTTATATTTCCTATTCTTGCAATATAAAGCTAAGTTGCAAAAAGTTGTATATTTTAGGGAAAAGGTGTAAAAGTGTATTTGAAGAAGGAACGCATACCATTTAAATAAAAGAAATTGTGTGTTAAAAAAACCTGAGGAAACCTGAGGAAAATCGAACAACATGAAGTTTTAGAGGATTGAAATCTAGAAAACTAAAATGTGCAATAAACAGATTGCTTCATTTTGCCTACACATAGCAGAGTTCTCAGTAAAAGCTTTATCAATTACTGCACCAGTGCCTTATTGAAATAAGTGACTTTAACTAAATTTTGTACAGCAAATCCTCTTAATTTCAGTGTGATTCTATTTTGAACTTAATAAAACTAAATTACATTGGAGTTTTCCTGGATCACCTTCAACACAAATCATTGTCAAGAAGTTGATTTATGCATTTCACAACTCCAGCCACAATTTTTTAAATTGTCTTTACAAATAATGATGCTCTAACAGTATAAACTATGAATCTTCCCTGAGGGAGTGACTGACAGTTAATTATTTGGATTATCATGTAAATTAATGAAGTGAAGATTAATGGAGCCTCTCTGTAATTACAATTAGTTTGCATTTAAGACAGTGGAAATTTTTATTATGTTACCTCCAAGTTGGCAAAGTATTTTCCTTAAGTTAACTTCACAGGACCTCATAATTTTCACCATAAAATATTTCATGGTGTTTTAATAGGAAGGAAGGAAGGAAGGAAGGAAGGAAGGGATTGATGTCTGTGAAAAACTTTTCCTCCTGGCAGTTTCATAATACAACACTTCTCTATTATTATTATTATTTTTGTTGTTATTATGGATTACATATTATGCATATGAACCTTTCTACATCATGAACATGCTTCTCTGCTGAGATCATCCTCTACTTTATGTATCATCTGCAAAATCATGGGAGCTTACAGATATATTTAGACAAGGCTAATTGTCTAAAGGAGGAAATACATTTTGTAGCATTATTAACATTATTAAATTTGTTACTACAAAACTGATTAGAACCACTAACGAAGGAGGTTTGAATGTAAATCAGACAAATATATGGATGATAATGATCTCATTCAATGCAATATATTTAGGTTCTGCAGGAATTCAAAAGGATGCTTTCCACTAATAGGGAACACAAAACTCCCTTTGAAGTTCTTTTGCAAAACAATGCCTACCACCTCTGTTACTAAAAATGAAGCAAAGCGGATATAGAGTTCCTTTTCATGTTGTTCCAAGCCTCCCATCTGGTAGTCTGCTTAGTGGAAAAGTAATAACTATGTGATATTGTCTGTGATAAACCAGTTCCAACTTTAACTGAATCTCTATTTGATGATTAGCAACCAATACAATCAAGGGAAACAGAGACAGATGAAAAGAGAGAAGTTTGAATCCAGGGTAGATAATTATAAGGCATTTTTAAATACTTACTGAGAAATGGAAGTGTTTCAAGCATGTCTAAATATAATGTGTTACATGCTATCGAGGACTACCTGTATGTGATACTGAAATAGGAAGCCAAAATTAAGGATCCCAATGAAATGGTACAAAGAATGAACAAAACATGAAATGTCTTTGAGATATTAAGTAACAGAATTTTTAAAAATAGAACCTACTTATGGAAAATAAACAACCCAATTGCTGAGACTGAAACCAGAAATGTGCTGAACTGAGCAAGACAACAACACTTGTTGATCCAATAGGTCAAAGTCTGTCCCCTAAACAGAAAGAACAAGTTCAGATCACAGATGGCTGGTCTTGACTACCAGTAGATCAGAGGTGGGTTCCTGCTGGTTCGGACCAGTTCTATAGAACTGGTAGCGAGAATTTCCGCCCGCTTGCTGAACCAGCAGCGATGGCCGGCTGGCCACGCCCCTGAACTGGCTCTCTCGGCTGCGCCATAGGTGCTGCCATTTTGTTTTCTGCTTCTGTGCATGCACAGAAGCTGTCTGGGTTTTTAGCACTGCGCATGCGCGCGCACCCATGTGGCGCGTGAGGAAGCGAACTGGCAGCAAGGTAAGTCAGAACCCACCCCTGCAGTAGATCATATAAAACATGAGTCCCTGCAGACTCAATTAATTGGACTGAAAGAGCCTCCTAGTAAGACATGGGATGTATTGGAAGCTCAATATATTTGTTTCACGTTAACTGCTGGAATTTCCTTTTTTTCTTCTATTATGTTCTTATATCACTGATTCTGAAGGTGAATTTTAACACATCTATTAAGACCAATAAACATAAACCAGTCCAAATAATTGTGAAACTTTTTTAGCTATTGCTTTCTGAAAATGATTTTTCTGGATAATATTTGTATCTTTTCCCAGCTAAATGCAACTAGCAGATTACCCAGACAAAGATATTTTTTAAAAAAATGTTTATTTTATACAACAGCAGGAAATCCCTAGTTAGATTTTCTTCCAAATTTCTGGAACTGATTTGAAAGTCTAGTCACCAGGAATTCTTCTGAGTTCCTCAGCTAAAAGACTTCTTCTTGCTCCATTTCCATATTAATTGCTTGAACTATTACATACAGTATTTCTAATTGGCTTTTCAAAACTTACTGGAGTTCAATAATTGACTCCATAAGGCACTCTTAAAAATGTTGGCCACTTCAGTAGAATCCTATCAAATACCAAATAATTCCAAAGAGATTTATTTTCAGGTCAATCAGCATGGTACTATATTCTTATTCATTATATATTCTAACATTTACTTCTTTACTGCTATTGGATTTTAACAGTAGTTATGATTCATTGAACAAATATGGGTAATAGCTTCTATCATGGCACCTCCTCACAGTACATGTCACACTATTTGTAGAGAGTGGATTTTAGAGGTCAAGGTGAAGTAAAGTAAGTAGTGTTCTATCAAGAATTTGAAAGTGCACTTTAGTTTCCTTCAGAAATAATGTTTGGTGTTCTTGATAAGAGAATGTAGAACTGAAATCTTAAGATGTTGCTTAATCATGAATGGCTGTCAAATTGCATTTTAGGGTTTCATTTCATCTCACCTATGTACTACACATAAAGATGCTTTATCAGCTGCTTTTAAATGATATGAGCTGGTGACATAACCTTGACCTCATGTCCAGTTTACTTCTGAGGCAACATAAAACAATTTTTAGATGTTCCCATTTGGAGGAGATGTTTTCCATCTTCAAAATCCATTTTTTAAAGAAAGACAATTTAAGGCACCTCAAAGATGAGACACTGAAAAACATGATCAGGGATAGTGATTTTCTTAGCTTCATCAATAAATCCAGTGAACATCTATAACAATTTTTCTCCACCCAGGATTCACCAGTCACCAAAACTGACTTTAAAGGTTTTGCTATTTGTATGATTCTGAAATCATTCTAGGCATTCCTTCCAATTCTTTATTTTAAAGGCAATGGAGATATTGAGATATGAATGCGTGTATTTTCCATCAGTTGCCTGTCTTCCAATTTAATATTTAGCAAGCAAGCCATTTTTTAAAGTTCATTTTCAGTGCTTTTCAGAATTATACCTTAATTCCAGAATCACAACTATCAGGGTAGAAACACCGTGGCTCTAGAATGTTTTCCTTTATCTCCTCTTTTTTGTTTGTTCAATAAAGAAAAATGGGAATTAAAATGTGAAGAAGAAAAAAGGAAAGAAAGAGGGGTGGAAGTGAAAATGCCATTCTATGTTCTGTTTCACAGCAATAGAGAACATTGTAAAATAGAAAAGGAAAGAAAACACAGCAGTGGGTGATGTTTTAAGAGACTACAGTATATCTGTCGGGGTACATGCCTTCTACCTGGATATGAATTCATAATTAATAAAGATTACCTCAAAATCATTGAGGTTTAAGAACTGCTTAGTCACGATACAGTATCTTCAAATATCATAATGTCCAAACTGAACAGAATCTGTCCTGCCTTTCACCAGAGAGAAGCAGCTAGGGAAATTTGGATGCAGATGCTCCAATTTATCAGTTTTTGCATAGGAAAATGCTTTTAATTTAATGGAGACATTGGATAATTAATTGTAGCTTGCAGAAGCTGATTATGGCATCTAAGAAAAAGAAGCAATAATCCTTAAACCAGGACAGATTACTGAGCAATGACAAAGCTTAGAATATATCATTTTGTTGGTGCTGAGATGGACAAATGACTAACACCAAGATTACAGTACGAGATTTATAACATCGGAGAACAATTTAATCTCCTCCACTAATAAAGAATCTACATTAACAGAAGACAGTGAAATGGGGAAAGAGTAATTAAAATCACCATAAACTGCTGCCTTGATGAACAACCTTCAAACCTAAATTACTCAGCCCTCAGAAGATCATATCTTCCAGCAAGGTCTTTTCATAGCACATTCTGTAATTGCTTATTTTCCACAGAACAACAATCCTCACTCATAAAGTTAACAGCGTTAGAACAGGAGGAAAGTGGTCAAGAGAGGGATCATAGCTAAATCACTAAGAGGCAAGGTAAGCCCACAAAATCCCTTTTTTGCTCTCATGAGTCCTCTGTTAAACCACTGGCTATCTCTATGTGAACATTTCAACAAAATGTAGCTTTTGTGCATGTTGTGACAAAGACCATCAATAAGACTGACAGCTGAGCAGACAAGAAATAGTAAAATCACTCTTAAGGTGTCCCTCACAAAGTCACAAAGCCTTGACCTGAAAGCAGTTGAGTGACTCCCTAACTCCCTTTATATTTTACTTACTTTTAAGCAATAAACAGTATCTTCTATGCTATTTATAATGAAATTGTTTCTTGGCAGTTTTAAAATCACATCAATTAAGAGTTTTTAAGGGCTGCAACTTCAACATTTTATATTAGGTTATTAAATATGCAGCCATCAAGCTTGAAAGCAGTGCATCTGACCTTGAAATCCAGTGTATCCCACCAACTGACATAACAGCGAACAGCAAATTCTACAACGTTTCATCAAAGAAGCTATGCCAGGCACAGAACTGGAATAGCATAAAAGAAACTCGATCTTCCATTAAACAATTAGAATGATTCAGAGAAATGTGGACTCAAAGAAGGTTGCTAACTAACTGAGGGAGTTACTTTAATTATAGAGCTTATTGCACTATTAAAAGTCTGCTATATGATAAATATCAATAGCTCACTATTTACTAATTCTGTCTCTCAAATCTCAGTCATCAAAATCCATGAGAAAGTTTAGCTGGACTTTAATTATATGAAGGACAAGAACCATAAACTTAACAAGAAAAACTTAACCAGAGTCAGCTTGAAGCCTACAACCTCTTTTTAAGGAAAAATAAAAATAAGAAAGGGACTTAAACACTTATCACCCCCATATTCAGGAGTTGTCGTTTCCTCAGCACATAGCAAGGTTTCCCATTATTTTGGAATGCGATCTTTAACAGACACATTACAGAGCTTTGTGTTTATTGAGTATTTATAGTTAGATCTATCTCCTGTAAATGAGATGATTAATAATAATTATACAACAGCCAAACCTTCCCTGAATAGTTTAAGCTTCTTAGTGAACTTTGTTAAGAATGGTTGAAGATCCCCAGATGCGTCATAAATAGAAAATATTAAGAAAGACAAAACCAATTATGCTGGCAGGCTATAATGGTAACTGGTAAAGTTATGTCAGAAAGAAAAGGCCACTTTCTCTCAATATATTTGGCTTCATTTTTCCAGTCATAATATTCTACTCTGAAGTAATGCAACATTATATATTACAATACATAAAATCTTTTTTTAAAAAGCAAGATACAAAATTCTCATACTGTACTTGTTTCCAAACCATTCTACTCCTTGACGTTACTATTGGCTACATTTATTCTCAGATTAGAATGTTGTCATTTTCTGCCACAATATCCTGAGTTCTAAATATATCTAAAAGATATATTGAAAGTACACAATTTAACTCGTCATTAGATAGCCTCCTGTCATCTAACTATTTTCTTCCTTCTGCACATAATCAGAGATACATATTTTTGCATAGTTAATAAACACCTTTCGATTTTTATAGGGAGTTATATAATGATTTCTCTACTAAAACTTGTTCCCATAAATGAGCACCTCATAAAATCTTGTACATTCCAAACAATTGCTAACATTCTCTTTTCTGTCTGAGAATAATTTTGCTGCTCTTAAATCAATGCTTTAGGTGCATATGTCACCTTTGCAATATTACACCTAAACATGTTGTATAAACATTCACTGACATCACTGATTTTGCCACAAAATAATATTTTAATATAGGTGCAATTGTTTATACTGTTTTAATTTATTAAGTGGATCTTCATGTATAGGCATCCACTGAAATTACACATCCTGCAATAATTGCTTTTTGCTGCCACTTAGACACTATAATTCTATTTTATTCTTGACGTGCTTGTTTCAATAGGTTTTACACCTTTAGAAATTAACGTGTCATAAATACTTTTTCTCAATCAAAATTTATGTATTTGGTTTATTTAAGTTCTCATTTCTTTCCCAAATTGTTCCAAAATTTACATCCTCACAATTGAAAAAAAATCAAATGGTAACCATTTAAATTACTACCTTCTAAAATATATATTGAAAGTACACAATTTAACTTGTCATTAGATAGCCTCCTGTCATCTAACTATTTTTGTGATTTCCTCTATTTATAGTTGATAAAATTATTTAAAATAGCTGCAGTTAAATTTTCTATGCATTTATGTAGCATTGGATTACCCATTTAGTAGTCTCTCATCTGTTCCATTCTGTTCAGTTTTTGCAAAACTTCTCACAATAATATAGGAATTTTCTTGGCACACAAACCTATATCTGAAAATTCAGCTTAATTGAATAATACCCTGGTAAGCATCCTAGGATATAAAATGCATCTTTAAATTTATCATTGACAGAGACCTTACTTATTGCATAAACTCTCTAGATTTAAATTAGTGTAATTAAATTACTGCCTGTAATTCTAAAACAGTCTTTGCTTCAAAATCTGTCACTTGGAACTCTGGCATCAAATTAATATTCTTCTACCTATAATTTAATTCACATTTTCCGATTACCTACAACCTTTGTCCTGAATATGCTATTAACCTTTTATTTGATTTTTTGTAATATTCTTATTTGCAAGGTTATATAAGAGCTAGTTTGATGTACTAGTTAAGGCACCAGGCTAGAAACTAGTCCAGTCCCACCTTAGACACAAAGCCAGTGAACTGGGTGAACTTGGGCCAGTCTACTTCCAAAATCCTATGAGAAAACTTCAGGGACTTGTCCAGGCAGTCACCAAAAATCATTGTTGACTTGAAAGCAGTGAACAACAATAGCACAACAAAACTACCAGTCCGTAAGAAATAGCATTACTTGTCCCTCTATATCAAATTTAACACTTACAGTTTTATGATCATTCATAAGTCAATTAACAGTCTGCTTATTTCCTATTATTTCTTTACTCCTCCAAATATCCATTTCCTCTAGTTCTTTTAATTGAGTTACACCTGACTCTTTAGCTCTACAACATCAGTTGTGTGTTCCAATGTTAACTCATTTATTTTTAACAGTATCACTCTCACTCTTTTAAATTTAATTACACATACCACAAATCCTTAATTAGGGAGTCACATAAATGTCTAAACAACATAGTCTTGTGACTATGCTAAAAGCTGTAACTCTGTTACATAAGCAATAATGTTTTCACATTTTGTTTTCCTGTAAAAAAAATCCTATGCCTCTCATATGTAATATTCTTTTTTTGATGCACAGTACATTTCAAATTTCTCAAACAATATCTGCACTTTCTGACACCATGTTATTAAATCATCTTATACTCACAGAAAATACAGTGTCATGCATTACAACTCATAATAGATGCCAGAAGAGGTCAATCTCATGGAGGAAATTCAGACAAAAATACTAAATCTAAGAGAATGCTGAAAATTTACTGTGTCAGGTGACCTGCTGTTGAGATTGTTCCCTGTATCTTGGGACACAACACAGAAGCTATCCAGCTGCTTCTTGAGCATCCAAACACTTAGTAGACTCCAGCTACTACCCAGAGTGCTTATGATTTTTCCATATAAGATATAACCCAGAAGTCAGTGCAAATCAACCAACCATTCAGACATCCTGACAACATTTTCATAATCAGCATTAAACAAGCAGGAACAAAGAAGATGGCCATCAACCATCTCCTCTTACTGCCTGGAGAATTGATACCTGAACTACTACCGGTAGTATTATAAAAGATTTAGATTTTGTCAAACATTTTACAAGGTTTGATATATTCTTGCCACTGGACACATGAGCTATAACTGACCACAAGCTACACAGTTTTCATTCCAATTAGGTTAAGGGAACTTTTGGTTTCAAAGGAACTAAACCAGGGGTGTGGGGGTAGAAGCAGCCTGAGAGGCTAGTGAATACTGGTTTGAAAATTAATATTGCTCCTATTTAGAATCACTGCTTCTGACATCCATACTGCAATTTGAAAGCCCTATTTTTTTATATTTAATATTAATATTCTCCATATCAGAACTTCTCTCTTATTAAAAATAATTGGAATGTACTAGTAAATATACAGTATTGAGCAGTCCTCTGAAATGTACCTACAGTCTTAGTTATAATTGTAATCCAGGAGTTTCTTAGAGCTTTCAGGGACACTGTTCCAAGAGTTGCCTGATGTGAGCCCCTGTTTCTTGAGTTGGCTTCTACATATAAGTTGGGAGTGTTCCTTTTGTACTATCCACCCTGCTGTCTGAGCTCCTTAATTAAGCCTCAGAGTTGGCAGTGGAGTTCCACAGGATTATAATCTGTCTTCCCTGAGGGTGGGATGAGAGGTAGCTCAGGAATGTATAGCTACCAATAGCAACCATGAACTTAACCCTAGTCATCCAGAATATAGATCACACCCAGATGACCATAAGATTCTCCACTGTTGCTTTCTGATATTTGCCACCCTCTTTGTATCCACAGATAGCAAAATGGAGCCTTGTTTAAGGCGACCCAAGTCTACCTTCTCTATCTCCTTTTTTGGGGAAAAAAAAGAGATGTCTTGAGCTACTTTGGGTCAGGCACAATAGATATTGCCTTCAGAAATCACTTTCCCCTCGTTTCCTCTTTTTTGCAGAGTGAAGGGATTTTTTTTTAAACAAGCAAAGGAGGGAAGTGACATCTATAGGCAATCTCCCCTTGCCTAACCTATTTTTATTCTCCCTTCCAGAACAGAGTGATTGGAGAGAAATGGATTACAAGAGAGTAAGTGAGCACAAATGGGAAATATATGTGAAGGAAAGTGCAACTGAAGGAGGAGTGGGGGTAATGGCTTCCTGAGGGCAGGACATTCCAGAGAGAGCCCCAAAACAGGACACTGCACAGTCCTGAACTGAATGGGTAGAGAGGGAAAGATTCAGGGTAGCCATATCCAAGAATATTCCAGGGTATATCTATTAGGTTAGAAATGTATAGCTTTAATCTGGCAAGATTCTGTATATTAGGGTAAGCAAATAAAGAACTGGTCATGATTAGATTTTATTGTGTCATCTTTGGACTTAGACCTGACAAAAAACCACATTGAACTCAGCACATTTTACTCTTTGTTACCTCTCTTCCATGTAACAAACAAACTGAATGTTCTGTAAGCAAACCATATCCATATTTTACACCATTAACTAATTACACCATTAACATCTGCAACTTCATCCTTTCTCAACATCCTTTTTTCCCTTTTTTCCCCTCAGACATTAACATTTATAATATTTAGCCTAACCTACTCTTTGACATATCATTTTGATATAAATCTCCAAAACAGTTCTTTCAGTATTCCCTTGCTTTCATTCCAGATAATTTCATCACTTTTATTTTATGTTATATCTTTATTTCAATCTTTGAGCATCAGGAAATAAAAACAGGATTACTATGAACTATTTTTAATTCCAATCATTTTGCTGGAGGTTCTTTGTTTAACTCTTTATTTTCTTCCAAAACAATTTTTAATTCCCATAAAAATCACTCTGTATTGGGTTGATTTATTTTAATTTTAAATGTTCTTTGCATTTTTTTGATGACATTATTTGTTATTTTATTTTCTCTCAGCCTTATTCTTTGCAGCAGGTATTCTCTTATATGCATTTTTGCCATCCACAATCTCTTTATATTAGAAATTGGTGGTTGATATTCCACCAACCATCTCCCCCTCCCAAATTTCTTATTCATCTTTACCAGAAACAAACAAAAAACCCAACAACCCCAAAACAAACCGTCTTAAAATTTTTGCAACTTCACTATTAAAACATAAAATAATACATAATACATAAATATATTATTTATTAATAATATTAATGATACTTCACATTAGGCTTCATTATATTAATATATTAGAAATATTAAAATCACATCTATTGCTATCTTGTTCAAATCAAAAATTAAAAGAAAGAGAATTTTTTGAGAGCCTTTAAAAACTTCCAAGTATTTCTACAATTAGAAAACTATCATAGAATTTTTATAACTAGTAGCAGTAGTAAGAAGCAATATCATTAGTAATTTTGTTCATTACTTAAAAACCATTCAAAGCTCATTTATCACATAGTTCTGTGAAATTGTTTTTGGCTCCCTTGCAGTGTTTTCTGAATTTTTTGAGATCTTTATTATTGAATATATGGGTCCTACTGTTATATGAAGATAGTCTGAAGAAATAAATTGCACCAAACTTTTCAGTCTATTATATTGTCAGAATATTTTCTGACAAACTCTTATTAAAGTACTAATCAGTTCTGAGCCCTGATTTAAAAAATAACAAGAGTGTCAGGCTAGCTCAAGCACTGTCCACAAATGTCTATGGACCTCCTCAGTCATCCAGGTCATGGTTGTCCCTAAGGTGCTTTTTCAAGAAGCAACTGGACTTTCTGGTTTTTCTTTGTAGACTTCTTAAAGAAGCTTGTTGGATGAGAAGCGAAACATCTTCAAATAAAAACCAGAAAGTCCAGTTGCCTCTTGAAAAAGTACCTTTGGGACACTTTCACAAAATAATGCTTCTGCTTTATCTAATCAGAAATACAAATACTGTACAAATGAAAGCCTTCATGGAAAATCTTGACAGCAGCATGTGGATGTGATCTCTTTCATGGCTTTCTTTTTCTGGTAAATATCTCTGAAGCTCTCAATCCAGAAACATTCTTCATATAGCGATAAATTCCTCTAATATATTGAACCAAATAATATATGGTATATTATCCATGGTAAAATGGTGTTAAATGATGAGGGGGGGGAGTAAGAACATTTGATGCAGTTTCTAACGTTCCCTAAATTCACCAGTTAAAATAGATTTGAAAAAAGGCATTATGATACTGTTATTTTTATTTCTTGCCTCTTTTCCTAAGTAATTTTCAACATGGTTTTCACTTATTTTCGCACCGTAAACCTAAGATTTCTTTCCTGATCAGTCCTAGAGATCTCAGACATTACATTCTGTTTGTCTCAATGTGAGAAGCTTATTCTTGCTTAAACTGAGCTGAATTGAACATAATTTTGTCTTTAGCACTGATGATGTTATCGAGTTTGGGTAATGAAATGTCTGCAAGAAAACAACCAAGGTCAGAGAACACCAAGGACCCTCTCAATTCTGTCTTTCTATTTTAATGACTATTATCTCAGTTCCAAAAGATTTCCTTCCCCATGTCTGTTTTTATCAACTATCTTAAATAATTTCAAGTTGTTTCCAATTCATTTTACTATAATATTCACCCTTAAAATTATAAAATAATTGAAAAATTCTAGTGATTCATTCTAGTGGAGCATGATCTCTGTCTCCTTGCAGTTTATGGACCTACTTTAGCATTGAAACTTCATCTACCTTTATGCTAAAGTCCCATATGGAGATTAGTTAAAACAAAAACTTGCTGTGAAAAAGTCTCTGCCATTCTTTTGTTCCTTCCAATAGCAGCTATGAATACTGAGATTCTCCATTAGAGACAAAGGTCATAGGGTTTCACATTATAGTCCCTGTGTGGAAAAACAAAGGGAGTAGGGTTCCACAAAAGAACTATTAAATATACATTGGCTGTGAATTAACCAGACATTCCAAGTGGCATTAAAGCTTGCTGATAATTTATTGTGCTGGACAGATGTTGCAGCAAAGGATCTCTGTAAAAGAGCAGAGGTGGCACAGCTTGCTCCTATTACATTTTCCATTGGGATGAAATTGTAGTGCAAAGGGATTTGTGATATCATACCATTTGTGCTGAAACATACTACAAGAAAGCAGCACCCACAAAATACATACCTATACAGTATATGTCTTTCAAAATTATCCACTGCCCTATGAACCCAGAAATATGCGCGCTTAAACTTCATGGAACATGCAACCATGCTTATTTAAGTACTATAGAAAGAGCATGCATTTTAATTTCATGACTCAGTTTCAGATTTTATCCTAGGTAATTTACAAATCAGTCATAAACCTTATACTTACAGCTTTCTTTATCTTCTTTTTTCAGTTCCAGGCAAGATAGGCAGTATTTTAATTGAGAAAATTGCAAGCAACCCAATCACATTTTGATGGAAAGCAAATGACATTGGTATAATTATGTGAACTGTGTCATGATCAGTTGGCTGTAATGGTTGCATGATGAAAGGCTTCAAACTGATTTTATAGAAATCAGTTAAAAGATAACAAGATACATTTCTTCTATTATCCAAATGAGCTGCAGATTTCTTGCGTGGAAAATTGTGTATAGAAGTTACTAGGATCAAAGGACCAAATGAAATTATTATATATTCCCACAATTCATTTGCAGAAATGGATAGATAAATGATAGATAAATGATAGATAGATAGATAGATAGATAGATAGATAGATAGATAGATAGATAGATAGATAGATAGATAGATGATAGATAGATAGATAGAATACAGAAATTATCAACTCATGAAAATTAGATATGTTTAAGAAAATATGGGTCTATAGTTTTCTTCTTTTACCAGGTTTACTTTTCCCTAGCCCACGCTGTATGACTGAATTGTATTCCCCCAAACCAATGTACAGCCTTTGACAATAAAAAAAAAGTATATTTATCTAGATTTAGAATATTGCTTGATCGTTCTACTTTTTCTTTCCATTCATACAGATTTTTATACTATATACACACATAGGATTTTCTAGCACTCTCACACAATATTTTTAATATACAAATCCTAATATAAGCCCTAATATTAAATGAACATTTCTTAAATTAGTTAAAATTGGAGACAAGACATCTAAATGCTAAGTTTGAGTTCCACATTGGCAAAACAACTTGTCTATGCTTCCAGGATTCAAATTTTATATAAAAAGTCATATTTATGACATATTATTTACAATAGAGGATCAGTCTAGAAATCTATTTAATTTACTGTTTATCTATACATATTTTCCAGAACTATAGTACACATGCTGTATTAAAAATAAAGATAATAATAATTGTAATTATAAAGCAAGAACTGGAGGGATCACACATTAGATAAAGTAATAGAAAATGAAGAAGCTAAGTGCTCTGGGACTTCAGAATTCAAACAGACAAGCACCTGCCATGTAACACCCCAGATGTAACAATTGGTGATAAGAAAGAAAATAAGTTTGGGTAGTGGATATGGCAGTAACTGGAGACCGCTGAAGAAAAGAGAAAGAACAGCAGAAAAGAAGAGAAATGACAAAATTAAAAGACCTGTAAATAGAAGTGGGGAATGACTGTGGTAAAAAAAAGCAAAGTTAGTTCCAATAGTAGTAGCCTCCTTGGGTGTAATCTGAAAACATTTGGAACACAATTTGAAGACCACTGGCATTGACAAAATCGCCATCAGTCAATTGCAAAGAGCAGCTTTACTTGGAACAGCTTACATCCTATAATGAAACCGTTAACACATTAAACATCTGTCTATCCCAGGACCTTGGGAAGGACTCAATAGGTGAATAATAATGCTAATCTTGTCCAATTGACTGTGCAACCAATCATAATAATAAAATATACTCCCCTGAAAATGAAGTTGATATTTAGATAATGCATCTCACTTGAACTCATACATCCTTTTGAATCTAAATAAGAGCACCAAAGGCAGGAAAAGAAATCTTTGCATTCTCAAATGTTTTAATTATAATCATGTTTGATTTATTCAGATTTGCAGATGACATCAAGCTGAGAGGAATAGTAAACATTTTAGTAGATAGTTTCAAGAAACAGAAAAGGCTTGAAAGATTTGAACACTGGGCTTTATCCTTATCCTAAATTCAATTCAGCGGTGAGAAAAGTAAAGACTTACGCTTAGGCAAGAAAAACCAAATGCACAGGTATAGAAAAGGTAGCATCTTGTTCAACAGTAATGACTGTAAAATGGATCTAGGTGACCTTGTGGATCACCACTTAATTATAAACCAGCAGTGTGCTGCAGCTGCCAAAAAAGCCAATTCAGTCCTAGGCTGCATCAAGATAGTAAAGTGGTACTATCACGTGAAGTGCAGAGAAGAGCAACAAAGATGATAAGGGATCTGGAGGCCGGTGTTAGACAAAAAGTAAATCAATGGCCTACTGTCTTTTTTGGAGTATAAGACACACCTTTCCCCCCCAAAAGAGGCTGAAAATTTGGGTGCGTCTCATACTCCAAATGTAGCTTTTTCAAAGCTTTTTTTTCAGCCCTAAGGAGGTGCTAATGATCTTCCTGGCTCTTACCGGCTTGCATGCTTTTTCATTGCTACTTCCTCCAAAGGTTTTTTCCAGCCCTAAGTCTTTGCAGGTTTTTTTTCATTGCTACTTTTTTCCCATTGCCCATCTTGTAAACTGCGGGGACAGGGCAGCCGGAGTGGGACTGTCCCCAGCCAATAGACCCAGCAACGGCTGGTGATCAGTCACCAGTTCAAAATCCCTCCCAAAAAGGTATTCATGGAACTCTTGACCTCGGCAACCACAACCAGCACTTCTCTGTCCAGCTGGCTGTAGTTCCTCTCAGCGCTGGACAGAGTCCTGGAGAATAGGCTACTGGGGCCTCAGTCCCGTTTGGGAGTCTGTGGCTCAGAACTGTCCCCACGCTGAATGGGGAGGTGTCACAGACCAGTACCAATGGCATAGTCACATTGTACTGGATCAGAAAACTGTCAACTATCAGCAACTGTTTTACTGCGTGAAATGCTGCAGCTTCTTTAGCTCCCCAAACCTAGGGAGATTTTTTTAGCCAGCAGTTTGTGCAATGGGTCAGCCACTGTTGCTTTATTTTTTAGGAATATACTCTAAAAATTTAGTAGACCCAGGAATGTTTGAAGGTCACTCTGATTCCTAGGTGTAGAAGCCTCATGGATGGCCCGGAGTTTGCTTTCGGTTGGGTGGATGCCCTTTCCATCAATACAGTATCCCAGGAACTCAGCTTCTCAGACTCCCATCTGGCATTTGCTGCGTTTGGCTTTTAGTCCTGCAGCACGAAGTTTAGATAGGACCAGACTATCTCTCGAGTGGAGCTGTTCCTCATCACAGGCTGTAATCAGGATGTTGTCAAAGTATGGCACAACCCCGGGAATGTTCTGCAATAGTCGTTCCATTACACTCTGGAACAACCCTGGGGCTATGCGGACTCCAAACCGCAGCCTGTGACATTTAAACACCCCTCTGTGAGTTACAATGGTCTGTGCCTCAGCAGTAGCACCATCTACTGGCAACTGCTGGTACGCCTGTGCCAAGTCGAGTTTAGCAAAAATATTGCCTGGGCCAAGAGAATGCAAGAGGTGCTTAACAATAGGCACCGGATAGGCGCTCTGCTGCAGAGCCCTATTGAGCATGCATTTATAGTCAGCACAGTGCTGTCCCCTTTAACAGGGGTCACAATCGGGGCCTCCCACTTTGTGTGGTCGACCGGTTCCAATATGCCTTGTCGAATCAACTTATCCAATTCCCGATCTATTTTTGGTTTGATGGCTAACGAGACATGCTGTGGCTTCAATCGAATTGGGGCAATGCTTGGGTCCAAATTAAAAGAAATGGGGGTGCCCACATAATTGCCCAGGTCCTGGCTAAACACGTCCTGGAACTCCCGGAATAGGTCGTCAAACCCAGAGTAGGTGATGGCATTGATGCCCGTAACCCCCAGACTCAGGGCATCAAACCAATCCAACCCCAGGAGGCTAGGAAGGTTTCCGCCAACAACTGTTAACTGCAGATGCCCCTCAAAGTTGTTGAATTTCACCCGGAATTTTCTGCAGCCAATGACGGGGATACAGTTTCCCTGATAGTGGCTGAGTCTCAGGCATTGTCGCTCAAGATGGTGCTTCTGAACACCTGGAATGATGTGCTTCAGTGCTTGCCAAGAGATGATCGTGATGGCTGATCCTGTGTCCACCTCCATGTCACATGGAGCCCCTTCGATAGTCACTGTCACAATCAACTTCTTCTTGCAGGAAGTGCTAGTGAGCCCGATGTGAGTTTGGTTAGTGTCAGGCACCCCAGCAGTGGTGACTTCTCGATGCGGCTTCCAAGTTTCCCGCCTTTTGTATTTTGGCACCTTGCTTTGTGCTGCGTCTGGAAATGGCACTCGGTTGGCAGGAAAAATGGCCCAACAAACCTTAGCCAGATTGCCTCTTTTGTCACACTGTTTACAAACGGCATCTCGGAAATGGCAGGAAGATCTGTGATGTTGCCTTCCACAACTAGTCCAGTCCAACAGCTTCTCCCCTCGATCGAAAGGTTGCTTTTTTCAGTGCAGCAGACTTCGTCCTCGCTGCTGTCAGAGTCCTCATAGGAGCCAGTGTGGCTGGAAGCTTAGCTTCTGTAGTAGCGCCAGCGAATTTGTGTAGTGAGTCAGCTGCCTTGGTAGACAATTCAGCAGCCTTGGCTTCATCTAAGGCAGCTGCCAATGTCAGATTTGTTCTAGCCAATAGTCTGTTGTAGCCGGATTTTGCGGACGCCACAGATTAGTTGATCTAGTAGGATGTCGTTCAGATCCCTAAACTCACAATAACCAGTGGCTTTGTGAAGGGTGGCAATGTACTGGTTTATTGATTCACCTTCCAGCTGCATCTGTTGTCTAAATTCGTATCACCTAATGATCTTAGATGGCGTAGGAGCATAGTGGGTCTTGAGCGTAGCTTGCAACACCTGCCACAGTATGGACTGCACCAGGGTTAGGTCTGACAGTGCCTTTGCTGTGTCAAACACATTGTGGCCACAGTGATTCAGAAAAAGAGCTCTTTTTCTATTATCTGCCAGACCCAAAAGGTCGTTTGCTTCCCAAAAACAGTCAAACCGCGTCATGTATGTCTCCCATTTTTGCTTCGCCGGATCGAATGCTGTTGGCGGACGGAATGTAGACATGTTTGGTGCTCACGGAGGTTTCCACTCTCTTTGTCTGCCTGGCTGGACTGTTATGCCTTCTGTTCGATTGTCCTAGTTCTCCACTTCCCAAAGCCTTCGTTGCCACTGTTAAGTCGTGGGAATAACGATTTGGGAGACCGACACCGGAACAGTATTTATTAGACAAACTACAGTATATACAAGACCAGCAACTTGCTGTCTGACAGCCGGCTCTTTTATAGGGAGCTGTCAGATGCTTAGCCAATAGCATTTGAGCATTCTTCCCACTCAAATGCTGGACCTGAGGGGAAACCTGTTAACTGTCAAATACAAAACACATTCATTGCCAGGGTGTGAGGTATCATCAGTATGTTCATGATAGCCAATTATACATCTTTGTCATTGGTGAACTAAGTGATGTTGCTGATGTCTTGTCCCATTGCCTGGAGGCTGTGGGCAATGTTTCCTCTAATTTTTTTTCAGTGTGTGCGGAAAAGTATAGTGTTGAGTGGCAATTTTCATGCCTGAGCACATTTACAGCAAATACGCAAATAAACGTTGTGACATTAAAAATCACTGTGCGGCAGTAGGAACTGCCTCACGGTGTTTTCTTGTCACGTGCGCAGCCGCGCAGCCGCGCAGCTTAGAGGGAATATTGCTCACACTGATATTACACAGTTGGTCAATGAACCATCTGCAAGCAAACAAGCTCAGAGAGAAATTTATTCAGTTGGTTCTCTTTCATTTTATGGAAAATGCAGTAGATGTTCCATCTGATCAAGATCGGAACAGGAAGAAATCAAAGTAAGATGGAGTAGCTGTTAATTCAGAAGTTACTGACTCCAGGACTATAGCATCTCAGTCTACACAATATTTGACCCTTGATAGGGGTTGTGTTTCCTCAGACACAGCAGGCTGCAAATCTGAAGGTCCTCCTGGACTCACATCTCCTGTTAGAGGAGCAGGCAAAGACCTATGTTAGGTGTTCTTTATTCAGCTTTGGCTGGTATATCAGTTATGACCTTACCTGAAATAGAAACCACTGAAGACAGTCACCCACACCCTTGCCATATTATTAGGTCGGGGAACTACTAATCCAGAGTATCTTTTTAAGGTTTATTGTTAATATGCTGGCCTTTACCAAAATGATTACAGCATCCAACCAGTGATCAGACACAACTAAACTACAAGATAGTGAGGAACAGAACTGGGCTGAGTGGGGTAAGGTAGAGCATACTGACACAAGGTGACACAAAAATAAACTGATGTTTAAATAAAGAGTGAAACCAAAATAGAATGAAATAAGAATAAAATTCTTTACAAAACTTTTATTTTAGAAAAATCTATGTTTACACTGTCTTCTACACCTTTTGATATTCGTAACATTGCATTTTATTACAAACATTGTGGGTATAACTTTTTTTTAGTATCCCACAATACAATCACTATAGTCTGAATATAACTATTTTAATTAAAATGAAGAACAGAGATAAAATTTTGAAGTGGAAGTTTTCCATAACTTTTCTTTACACAATGTGGGAAAAACTTCTAAGTGGTTGCTAAGGTTCACTATTCAACTTAATATCACATAATATATCCAAATTAATACATTCCCATAAGAACATTTTCAATTTGCATTGCAAAATATTTTATTTCTTAAAGACATTCTAAACAGTAAAATATGCATAATGAAAAAATTAAGACGATATACACAGAAGTGTCAAACTGGTAGCCCGTGGGCTGGATGTGTCACATGCAAGCCACACCCACCCCAGCTCCGTGAATGGGAAAACCACCATGAAATGTCACATGATGGCAATGTGAGGCCGCTAGTTTGACACCTATGATATACAATATTGGATGGTTAGAAAACATTAAATCCCTTTTACCTGCAAACAATTATTCTGTGATTGTGCAATATTAGCCAAGTTTGATTGATGCAAACTTTAAAAATATTCAAAATCAGAAATATTAAATATTAATTTCAATCTATGAAGTTTGATTACTTTTTCAATTGGCACCTATTTGTACCTATCAAATTAATTTATTAAACAAAATACATCTAGCTTGTATAAAAAATTATATCAATGAGTAATCCTACTTCTCTTATATGCAAAGCAAAGCAAAACCATAAAGTATTCATACATTGTCCCAGTTTATCTCAGTGAAATTAGAATCATCCCAAATAACAGTATTACAATAAATGTATTTGATATAAAAACAATGAAAACTGTTTTTATAGATTATGCTGTTTGTTTTAGAAGAATGAACAAAACCTTTAAATTTCCAACCTAACAGGAGGGTTTCAGAAAAGGCAAAGGACACAAGATCAAAAATATAATGTAACCAATAGAGAAAGCAACATGTGCTGCAAGAAGAATTAAAGAACCAATCCTGGTTCTGTAATTATCAGTAGCAAAAGTTCATATTTTGGACATGTGACAGAACTGTGTGTACTAGAAAAAATAGCTACTCTGCTTGGCAAGGTTGAAGGAAGTAGATAGGGAAGACAGAAATGAACTCATCGTCTGAAGTGAGGACGACTTCAATGTGCTATTTCTTTAGCATTTGCATATGTGTTTACAGTCCTTTTATTTTTACAGCATACTTTAAAAAGGGACACTCTCTTGGTACTTTCCTTGTCTTTTGACCGATTAATTGTTTCAAATAAAAAAGCCTTGAAAATCGCACTCATGAAAACTTCGCTTGGGTAACTGACTACAAAAATTTGAAGGTGGGGCGAAGAAAGCCATCATGCAACACACTTTTTTCTTCCCTCCACCCTGCCCCAAGCCAAATCCTAGCGATGCAGGGCTCTCTGTTGTGATTTCCGGTGTATAAAAACCAGTCCATTTGAAGGAACGAGAAATATTAACCCATAACACACACACACAGAGGAAATTGTTCTGCTCGGGGTTGTGAGGAGCAGGAAGGAAAGTGCAACTGCGAGGTTATAGGCAGAGCTAAACTGGCTGAAAGGGCAGAAATGTGTATTCAGTTAATAACCGGGGTTGCGGCTGACGGCAAAATAACAGAAAAAGGGGGAGAAAGAATGAATCCTCTGACCAGCCTTCACATCCCTGGGCCGATCAGAAGGAACAAGACAAAACCGAAGGCGCCCCCACATCTTCTGAGAGGCAGGAAGATGGGAAAGGAAGCCGGTTTTCCTGCCAGCGCCCTAAGAGAGCTGCAGCTTCCTTGAGGAGGAGCAAGGCGAGATGCAGCGGCTGATGACTTCAATCAAAATAGAGCTGGAAGGGACCTTGGACTAAATGACTGCTCTGCAGTTGGAAACAGCTGCGCCGGGTTTTCTTGACACGTGCGCAGCCGCGCAGCTGCGCAGCTCAGAGGGAACATAGGCTGTGGGAGGTCTGGATGGGGGAATAACAGGCTTCAAAAGAACCTGGCAAAACTCTGGGTTTGGGGACCTTCTGAATTTTGGACTTTATCATCTTTGGTCCTGAAATCTTTAATGTTTAGTCTCTTTCATATTAGTTTTACAGTATGTGGCATATCATATGTTTTGATAGGAAAGTATCAACAAAATACATTCTAGCATTGTAAACTAGAAAATTTGTACTTTCAGTTCCAAAGTGATATGCCACTATTAGAAAAAGAAGTGATAGATTATGAGAAAAGTTATTATAATGAAGAGATTTCATTAAAAAAAAACATAGATCTGGATTTGAAACTTAGAGCTCCTCTTTCTTAGCCAAATAAATACATATTTATCCTCTTTGGAAGAAAAAAGAATTATATTTAAATTACTGTGACATTTAAAAAGTTAAAAGGTTCATAGCATTAGCATTTTATTAGGAACAGATGCATTAAACAGGCAAAAATGTACCACTGATGATTCCATAATGTATTTAAACAAACTAGTTTATCTAACATTCCATTCTGAGTGACTGTTTACATATCACTTCAGCTGAAAGAATTAACCTGAAATCCATGAATGACTGTCTATTTTGGATGGGAGTTAATTTTTTTTAAAAAAACCAACTTGTCGCTTGGTTGCTCCATGAATATACAGCACCTGCTGTACATTGCATGAAAAAAAATGTAGGAAAGGGGGAAAATACACTGTGATCCAAAAATAGCGGATGCAGTTCAAAGTGATTTTTCCCCCTTGTCCCTTCAATGACACCCATAAAAATCCAACCTTGATTAACCATAAACTAACCATAAACTTTGAAATATAAACATATTCTGCTTATGACAATAAATCTTAGGGGGAAAAAACTCCTGCACATTCTATTCAGACATATGCAAGCTAAATTCATATTCAGAATACACAGCATGAATGTATTTATTTATTCTGGCACACAAAATTTTTTAATGTTTATCTTGCAATTCACAAATTAATGAAAAATCCCACCCTAATGAGCAGACAGCTACAAGCATTTATTAAATATTGGCACAAATCTTACTATGGTGATTAACAGTGGCTGGAGTATGATATTCCTATTGTACACTTTTGCATTACATATAGCATACTAAAAATATATTAGTATGAAATCCATAATCAAAATTCAGATTCAGGACCATAATCAAAATCCACCATTCAGGACCAACATTCAGGACTCTTAATTTTGTTTCCTGTCAGGCCTCCACCTTGTTGATTTTCTAAAGCCTATAGTGATATCAACTATACTGATCAGAGTTGGTAGGACTGGACCAGGAGAATAGAAGAATATCAAAGGTCTATAAGACAAGTGCAAGTAGGATTGCCTAAGATGATGAAGTTTTTCCTTGTCAGATTTTTGATTCACATACAAAATGAAGGAGAGTGGCTGGATTGATCCAATAGTCATGGAGGCAAATGGTACATCTTTAGCAATAGCACTTAGACTTATATACCGCTTCATAGTGCTTTGCAGCCCTCTCTAAATAGTTTACAGAGTGAATTTATTTATTTGTTTGTTTGTTTGTTTGTTTGTTTGTGATATTTATATACCGCCTCATAGTGCAAGCACTCTCTAAGCGGTTTACATTATTAAGCAATGTATATATTTACATTGCCCCCAACAATCTGGGTCCTCATTTTACCTACCTCGGAAGGATGGAAGGCTGAGTCAACCCTGAGCCGGTGATATTTGAACAGCTGAACTCAAATTATCAGTCAGCTAAAGTAGCCTGCAGTACTGCTCTCTAACCGCTGCGCCACCTCGGCTCATTATATTGCCCCCGGGATCCTCATTTTACTGACCTCGGAAGGATGGAAGGCTGAGTCAACTTTAAGCCTTTAATTTTAATCTTTAATCTGTTTCCTGAATTCCAGTTTAGCATGCTGGCATATATGATATGCCAACTTTCTTACTGTAGTCATCCTTAAAGTTAAAAAAAAAGCAATTGCTAGTGAGACAAGTGGTGAATTGCTGGACTTTCCCTTGCCTTTAAAATGGTTGCCTGTTTATGTTATTCTTCCTCTCTTTCACTTATTTGGATATTTGTAAAAGAAATGCATGGTAATTTTGCATTTTGGGAATGGTCTTTATGCAATTTCTTATTGGAAATCCTCATTGAAAAATTAAATGATACTTCTAACTAGTAGCAGGTTAGGTGGAATCTATGGCTGAACACATGGATCACTTTGCAATGTATAAGTATGTCTGTAGCAAATCAGCTGAGCATCTCTGGTATGCACATTGGTCAGATATCAGATACCAGCCAGAAGAAAGCTTCAGAAATGCTGAGCTGCGAGTCTAAACAGCAATATTGGTTTCTGAGAATTGTATAGCTTCAAAAGCATTTTTATCTTCCTTCATACTGTTCTGCCACACACAGTAAATGCCTCCTGTGTGTGCTGATAGAAGGCTTCCAAATATGAGATGGAAGGGATTATGAAACGGAACCTGTCTGTCTCTCGGACTGACAGCAAATCGAAGGGAGCATTCATTTTTGTTTTTTTAGAACTTTGCTCTTTACCATTCCTTCTCATCTATCCTACCTACAAAAATCCCATCTGCGATACCCACTGTCATTTTTCAACCACATGCTTTGCTGATTTTTCCACAAACTAGTACAATGGGGCTGTACAAATGGGAATGTGTGTATGTATGCATGTGAAAGACTTTTTCTTGATTTTTTTGGGAGGTGGGGGGTGGAGAGGAAGCTTTTAATTTATATACAGTACATAAACTAATTTAAAATCAAAATTGAACATATGAAAACACACCTTTTCTCAGAATTTTTCCTCATAATTCATAAAATTATCCTTTAATCAGGATCATGCTGAATATGGGTTTTTTTTAATCTCCTTGGTTGATGAGATAAAAATTACTAGGTTGGGATTTTAACATTTTCTTATCCTTTTGGTACAATTTTGGTACAAGCAGATATAAACAAACTATTTTGGTCTCAAAACTTTCTTGCTATTTCTTTCCTGCTATATATTAAGTTTTCTAAATCTGAAACAAAACACAAGTGCAGTTCTGAGAACAAAACTTACCCATTTTGAATAGCATTAATCTGTATGATCTGACTATTCCAAATATTATGACTTTTGTTTTATAATTTGACTCATTTATGCAAAGATATATTTGTACACTACTGTGCAACATGAACATCTATTATAAGTAATGCTGAGGTAATGTAAAGGTCTCTAAAATATTCCATCCAACATTCCTTCACTTCAGTTTCATCCCAAATCAATCATTGTTTTATTTTTAATTCTATTCACTCTGCTGGGGATTCCTTGTTCACCTCTATTCACTCATTCTCTCACTTGCAAAACAATCCTTAGTTCCACCAAAAATGATCTGGATTTTCTCTGTCTCCTTTAATATTAATCATTCCTTTGCTCTTTATGACTCCTTATTATAGTTATCATTTTCTCTTTCCAAACATTAAGCAATATCGTTCTCTTGCTTTCATTTTTATAACCTTGTCTTAATATGCATTTTTCTTGTTCCATGAGTTCACTAACAATCTTTTTCAGAGATAGTTAGATACAGATAGTTAGATACATCCCTGTTGCTGCCGCCTTCCTCACTTGCGCCCCGCCCCATCCCCTGCCGAAACCCCCAAACTCCTTCGGCAGCGTTTTGAAGGGATGCATTTTGCCTGCGATGAAGGGACTGATGCTTGCCTCCTGTTCTTCGCAGGCAGAAGCGCATTTTAAAATGCTGCTGAAGGCAACCCAGAGCAGGTGAGCCAGTCCAACAAGTGAGGGAGGCAGTGGCAAGAGGCAGAGCCAAAAGGGGCGGCGACAAGGAAGTTTGCTTCTCAAGCCCTGCACTCATCTGGGCATTTTAAACTGACGTAGGCAGAGGCCAGATGAGTGCAGGGCTTGAGAAGCAGACATCCCTGTTGCTGCCGCCTTCCTCACTCACGCCCCGCCCTGCCCCACCCCATCCCCTGCCCAAAACCCCCAAACTCCTTTGGCAGCATTATGAATCCTGCCTGCGATGAACCCAGAACAGGCAAGCCAGTCTTCTGTAACTTCGGCTTTTTGGCTTCCAAATCCAGCCTGGAAAGCAGCTGCTCTGGATGCGCGTCTAGGACGTGCGTCTCATGCTGGGGCTTGGCAGGGCAGGCGGGGCAGGCCACACGTCCCCCTCCCAGCCGCTTCTGGATTTGGAAGCCGAAAAGCTGAAGTTTGGGGGAAAGAAAGAAAGACTTCTGCTGCTTCTGCTTTTGATTGCAAAAATCAAAAGGAAGGAAAGCAGCAGAAGTCTTTCTTTCTCCCCGTCGTGTTCTTTTAGAACGGGCTGCTCTGGAAAGAACACCGTAGGAACGCAATGGAGGTACCGGGAGAAGTGTCTGGTAGGACATCATCTCGCACTGGGGGTTGGCAGGGCGGGCAAGGCGGGGCACGCGTCCTACCTGGGACGTCCCGGTATGTCCTTCTGCTGCCACCCAGCTGGTGCCAGGGCCACCTCCCCAAAGGACAGCTCTGAATGCCGACATGGGGCAGCTCTGCCCGCCAGCCAGCCAGAGCTGAAGCGAGTGAGCTTTGAGTCACAGCGGGGTGGGGTGGCCGGGGGAGGTGTGGGGAACAGAATGAAGACAGTCTTTCGGGGGGGCTCCGAAGGAGATGGTGTGTGTGTGTGTGTGTGTGTGTGTGTGTGTGTGTGTGTGCAAATGAGTGAGGTGGGGGAGTACAAGAGTGTGTGTGAGATCAAGATAGTCACAGACACTGCATTGCTGCTGACCCGGAGGCTCTTCCGCAAACACACCGTGGGCAAAATGCTGCTTTGCCCAGGAATGGCAGAGCAATTGTGCCAGCCGAGCAGCAGTGGCAGCAGCAGGTGGAAGGCACCACGGGGGCTGTGAGACCCTTTGTCTGGTCTGTGGCATTGCTTTCTTGCTTCCCTCCCCTCCTCCTCCTGCCAATTCAGGAGCCTCCCTCCTTATATGTTGGCTGTTGGCCTTTGCCTGTGCCATCCCCTCCCCTCTCTGACTATTGCCCGCGGTGGCTCAAAAGGACCCCTGTCAGCACCCCCTGGCCTGGCCTGCTCTGCCCCTCCTTGCCCCCAAAACTCTTGCTGCTCTGTGGGCCCAGGAGGGCTGTCTTCTCACCGGCAGTAAGGAAGGAGGAGATGGATCCCACCCTGGAGACAACACCAAGGAATGCGATGTCAGTACGAGGACAAGTGTCTGGTAGGACATGCGCCCCAGCTCGCCCCGCCCGCCTGCCCTGCCAAGAGAGATGCACCAATTACTGGAGTTTTGCAGCTCTGTGGTCTCTCGGCTTGTCTGTTTGCAAGATTTTTTTCCCTAAACAGACTAGCCAAGAGACCATGGAGCTGCCAAACTCCAGAAAGTGGTGCGTCTCGCACCCCGCCCATCCTGCACCCCAAAAATAATAAGCCACCCCCCCAAAATAAGGCCAGGGGCATTTTTGGGAGGTAAAAAATATAAGCCCTGTCTTATTTTCAGGGAAACACGGTGTGTATATATAAAGAATTGTCCTAAAAATGCGAGTTACAGGTATAATTATAGATAAAGAAGCGATAGCCATCATGATCTCTAGAAAGTTTAAAATTTTTAAATTTTAAATGTTCCGGAGATCGTGATGGCTATCGCTTCTTTATCTATCTATCTATCTATCTATCTATCTATCTATCTATCTATCTATCTATCTATCTATCTATCTATCTATCTATCTATCTATCTATGCTTCCCAAAGTCATCTTGTAGAGGAGATGAGCAGCATAAAAGTTTAATAAATAAATCAAAATAAATTTAGAATATTTAATCATTCTTGCACCTTTTATTAACTTTCATAATAAACATTTAAATCAATCATGCTTTTAAGATTATATTAATTCCTTGTCATGTGTACAGCACGTATGAATAGATGTATGATTAAAGCTTATACTTCTATAACTGCGAAGAAATTGCCTGTCTAGCCATTGCCTTGAGAGAATTTCCTCTGCAAACAATTTAAATTTGTTTTCTTCCTCATCTACTTCTTTCACATGTACATTGACTTTTGTTTCGTGTATTTTTTAAAAAATTTACAGAGCTCATTGAATTCAACATTTTTGGATTACCCTGTGCTTTTTCCACCCAACTCAGTAAATCTGATTGCATTATTTATTTATTTTCCTTACTTGATTTATATTCCACTTTTCAATGAGGGGTTCAAGGTAGTATTTATTATGTTACTATCTTCTATTCCCCCAGAAACATTTGAGCCTGACTAATATGATTAATCCAAAGTCATCAGTGAATATTTGGGACCTAGTTTGCACTAGACTCAGGGTCTCTCTGTTCCTCAGTTCAATACCTTATCCATTATACTAAACTGTATTTTTAAAATAAAACAAATGAAGCAGTGGGAACTGAGATCAGAGAAAACTGATTGTTTAATTATAATCAGCACTACTGCAATTGTTTACTTCGTTCTATGATACTGAAGAGATGTTTGATCTTCTTCCTTCCTTGACATTCATATGTGTTTTATTTAAATTATGAAATTGAATGCATCCCCAATTAGAGTGGGGCCGCCTTGGTGTCTACTCCACCTTCACTAAGTGAAGCCCATCTATTTAAAGGACCCTAGCTTGGTTCACCAGATATTAGCTCTAGTTGCACAGAAAGAGCAGATTTACCTTGTAATTTCAGGACTGGCTTCCCCTGAGTACAAATATAGCAGTATAACTTCTTTAATTCTAAATCTAATTGACAAAATTAACTCCTGTTGAGCTGCAGATTTTGAGGCAGTGGTAAACATCTAGAATTGATTCTCAGGATAAATTAATAATGAAAATTGTTATATTGTGTGTGTCATGGACTTAAAAACAGGGACCAGCCATGTGGATAATTTGGGCTGCACTGAGTGCAGCAGAAAATGTTATTTACATTTCAAACCCGTGTTCTCAAAAAACAGGAGAAAGATAGAGTTTTGCAAAGGCTTTTAATCCCCCCCCATTCAGCAGCGTATATCTTAAAATACAGGATGTTATAATTTTATATCCAAAATTATAATTTTTATATCCAAAATTATGTTTAATTTTTAATATTACCTGGGTAATATACCATATTTTTCGGAGTATAAGACGCACCGGAGTATAAGACGCACCTTAGTTTTTGTGGAGGAAAATAGGGGAAAACAATCTGCCTACCAGGTATTCATCTGGCTAGCATCCTTAGTCTGGTCAGCTTCAGCACGTTATTTTATCCCCTGGTTAGGACTTTAAAAAACCTTCTTCTGAGAGAATAACAATGAAAGAACCTGCAAGCCAGTAAGAGCTGGGAAGATCATTAGCACCTGGTTAGGGCTAAAAAAAACTTATTCAGAGCAGCTTCAGCACATTATTTTATTCCCTGGTTAGGACTTAAAAAAACCTTCTGAGAGAATAACAATGAAAGAGCCTGCAAGCCTGTAAGCGCTGGGAAGATCGTTAGCACCTGGTTAGGGCTAGAAAAAAACTTACTCGGAGCAAGTAGAGCAATGAAAAAAAATTCTGCAAAGACTTAGGGCTGGAAAAACATTCTTTGGAGAGAGTAACAATGAAAAAGCCTGCAAGGTAAGAGCTGGGAAGATCTGTTAGCACCTAGTTAGGGCTGGAAAAAAAAACCTACATTCGAAGTATAAGACACACCCAAATTTTCAGCCACTTTTAGGGAGGAAAAAGGTGCGTCTTATACTCCAAAAATATGGTATTTGGTTGTACATTCAAATAGCCTCATTTGCATATAGGAAATAGGAGGGAAATAGTTAGGTCACAGCTCTTTTTAACTTTGTTTGCACTGGTAATAAGGGCATTACAGCAATACTAGGCAGCATTACACATCAGTAGATCCCTCTGCTGATATTGGCTGCAGGAAGCTTTAACACATGGATGGCAAATGCTTGAAGCAGCATAGCCCGTTTTGAAGCTTAAAAGAGTATATTGATTGTAGTTCACATGGAAGCAAACTCAGCTTTGTTGCTACAGGTATTCATGCAGAATGATTGAGTAGGAAAAGTGTCATCAGATACTCATACTCATACAAACATCAGATACTCATACATACATTGTATATTCTGGAAAGGAATACTGCACAGGCTTATTGTGGATTTTTGTAGCATATTTAAGTTTTATTAAACATTTTCTGTGTAAACTGATCAAAAACTATCAATACTTTTGTCAGCTTCTGTAGTTCTTTGCTTAATGAAATTCATTGGAGCAGATGGATCTGGGCAGATTTTCTTAATGAAATATGCACATTTGCATACATCTGTATGCAATAACATGTTGCAATAAAATGATTAATAATTATGTTTAGAAGACCATAATTAGTTTTATTTATATTCTGGTGCCAGTGGGAAAAGAGAAAATGAATATTTATCATGCCTTCCTTGTTATAATTTGAAAAAGATGTCAGTCAAATTAGGTTCCTTTGTGTACAATAGTTTTGAATGTTTTAATATTTCAGATATAATTGTTATTTTTTTTGAACCATTATTAATTTAAATAGCAATGAGATCAACAAAATGTCTGATATAAAACTTTATTGTAACAATGGATTGCTTGTCACGCACCAAACACTAAAATTTCAATAAGCATAGTGAATGTGAAGTATGAGCCAAATATGGTTCTTATTAACAAATATGCAGCAGATACTCATTTGGAAGTAAACATGTACGTCTGTTGTGGTCAAACATAATTCTAACGGAGTCTAAACAGTCAGCTCCCAGCTTTATATAGCAAATTTTAACTTTAAATCAACAGAAAGCATATACCTCTTGAAAATTTCTAATACAAGAAATCAGCACGAGTTGACTCAATGTATTTTAAATAAAGCATTTAAAATCATGATCGTTCTATAAAGTTATTCTGACAAAAGGAAATCATTCTCACAAAGAGTATAAAAGAGTATCTTTTATTATAAATAAAAATAAAAATGTATGTGATCTGACTGGGCAGTTTTCTAGTAAGCTTTTTAGACTAATGGGGATTTCTTGTAAATTACAAAGAAATTGGAGGCGAGCAAGGTAGAATTGTTCTAAAAGAATAATCCTGAAAGTTTGGAAAGAAAATGTAATATTCAGAGACTTTGCTTAGATCTTAATGTGAGTATAGTTAAGGTGCCTGGATCATATTTCACTCAAACTATTTTTAGCTCAAGGTTCTCAGGTTCCCAGGGTATTGTAAGCTTTAAACAGAATTCCACATTGACAGTTTAATTGTCTAACCCTCAAGGAGTAAACTTACTTTCAACTTTTACACCTTCTGACCTTTTTTTCCAGGTCATAACATAGTCAGCTTTGGAACAGTTTTAAAGGAGGAGTTTTTTAAAAAAATATTTGCATATGTTGTAAGTCTAAACCAGCTGGCCGTATTTACACTGAGGTACTATTATTTATTTATTTTTTATCTCTTCACTTTGAATGGCTCTTGGAAGTAGGTAAGGTAAGTAAAGCATATCCACTGCCCAGTTTTTCTGTGTATGAGCCCAACTTCAAAGGCACTTTATAAATCATCTAAAGGGGAAGATCTCTAGCAGGTTAAGTCTGTATATTGCCTTTAGCTGTTATTGAAATTCTTTTGTAATGTGTGTCAGACTGGAAAATGTTCACGATAAATCAGGCCTGCCAACAGCAGATCAAAGTGTTAAATCATTCCATTCAAAATACTAAATAAATGTCTGTCTTGAGTTATATGGGAAGATTTCACCTCATAGCCTTGTAAACACTTTCATTGGCTTTTCTCCAACTACATACATTCCTCTCTCTTCTTTGCATTGTGTACACGGGTCATAGGGAAGCATAAGGAAAAAAAAGATAACCCTTTGTTGCTAATTTACCCATTCCTTCACCCCATAATAATTCTGTGGAAAAGTGTCTGTTTCAGTTTTTTTGTATCTTTATATAAATTTGTCGCTTGAAGTTACCAGAACCTTAGATAGATTTTTCAGTGCTCATACTTAATAAGGTGCTTCTCTAGTGCAATGTGGAAATCATTTTGGCATTATAAATTTACAGATGGATTCATAACAATGGAAAATAAAGATTTTATTAAACATGAGATTATAATGTTATTATGATTATTTGCTAAAATATGTCAAACTTTTAGATCGGTTTAGATTCATTTATTTTATAAAGAAACTAATGTAGCCTGCAATGTGTCAATATGAAAAAAGTAATCACCCGTTTAGATTTTCGTTATACCACATTAAAAGCAACAACTATAATCAAACCCTTCCCTACATATTCAGAATATGTAGACGTTCCTTCATGACAAAATACTTCAATCCACTAACTGTTCAGCCTTTTTAAAAGTATGAACTGCTCGTTTCAGGTCTTTCCACCAAAGAGGACTTTTATGAGGATTCAAGCCTACACTTTGATTTGGCTATTCAAAAACTCAGAATTTGTTCTTCTTCATCCATTAACTTATAAACATGATTGCACTATATCATTGTCTTGTTACATGACTCACCAGGAACTTTAGTTGAGAGAATTGACCTTCTTCCAAGAAACAACAGCCTCAACTTTGAAGAAAGGTGTAAAATTCATTTAACTATTTACTTAACAGTTTACAAACATTATGAATAGGATCCACCTGAAAGTTGCAGGCAATTTTAGCCCACCACCACCAAAAATACTTAACAAGATGGAGACAAATATTTTACAAGACTATATGGGGAACTCTTATTATTCAGCACAGATCTGACTCACATGGAGCTCCTATAAATTTATCTACTTCAATTTATCTAATTTATTGAATAGCTGCAATCCAATATTCATATTCAGTATTGGGTTACAGTCTAATTCTGGGATAGCTAATGATGTACCTAACAGAAATTTTGAACCGTACTTCCAGCCTACATGAACATGGACATTGCAAAACATCTGAATAGTCCTTGATCTAAGCAGTAAAGGCTTCCATATACATTTACTATGCTGATCTTTATGATCTATAATATTAATATAAGGAATCCAAGATGTATGTTGGTGAGGGGGTATACAATTGAATCACAGGTGAGGAAAAATTTAAAAAACAGTATTTGATTAGATATATTTTCTAAATTCATTTCATTCACAGTTTAGGCTAGATTTTATTACTGAAACTGCCTTGGTCCTCCTGTTGGAAGATGTTGCTAAAAAGTAGACAGGAGAGTGCAGAATATAGGAGTATATAAATCAATCATTTCTTTTGGTTCTCTTTCATATCTGCAACCATACTTTATTTCTGGAGAGATTCTCCCAATTTAGTGTAGACAGAACAGTTTAAAGTGATTCGGTACAAACTTAGAGGGGTTTTTTTCCCCCAGAAGGTAGTACTGGAGGATTTTGTCTTAATCCCTTGGCATTTAGGTACTGTGGTTCTTCAAAGTACTATTTCATTTAGGACTTAGCAATAGCACTTAGACTTGTATACTGCTTCCTAGTGCTTTACAGCCCTCTCTAAGCTGTTTACAGAGTCAGCATATTTGCCCCCAACAATCTAGGTCCTCATTTTACCCACCTCAGAAGGATAGAAGGCTGAGTTAACCTTGAGCCAGTCAGGATTGAACTGTTGGCAGTCAGCACAGTTAGCTTGTAATGCTGCATTCTAACCACTGTGCTACCATGGCTCTTATATTGTACTGTTCACATCTATATGAAACCATTGAGGGATATCATAATATAATTAAAACATTCTCTAATATAGAATATTAAAATGAAATATCAGTGTGCTGATGACATCTAACATTCTCTTCTTTTAATTAGAGACAAGTAAGCAATAAAGTTGCTGAATCAATGCCTTACTAAGATTTTTTACAAGGCCGTTAAAAACATGCAAACAAAAAGAAAAAAAGCTTCAGTATCATCTTTTTTTTTTTAAAAAAGATCAGTGGTTAACTTTCAGTTAGATCAGGCTGGTGGTTGTCACTGACAATTTTGTGAAAGATAATATTTGAATTGCATTTATTGTTGGACAGTTGTAAGTTTGATGGTTGAGAGTTTCATACAAACACATGTTTAATGTATGGTATCTGTATGAGAATATCCAAAGTAAACCCAGAATATTTGCAATAACTGTTAAATAGAATTAATGATAGTGCAGATGGACAATAAATGTGCAGTAATTATTAATTCCCTTGGTATACCAAGTAATTGCATGCATCACGGTGAACCCATTTGGTTTTAATCAGAATGCAATATAGCATGTAATTCTACATGAAGACCCATATAATTTAGCATTAATGAATGTCAGAGGTATTAGCTATTAGCTGCCCAATTATTATGGAAAACAGATACTGTCCTTAAGAATGAGTTCTCAAATCTCATAATCAAGTTCAGAGAAATTCTTGAGATAATACTAAGAAAAATATAACTAGAAAGATTTCTTAATTTTTCTAAAAATATAAAGTGTTTTAAAGTCTTGTTTAGGTATATCTAATAAAAAATAAGATATGGATAGATAATTAGATACATTTAATATCCACCATCTGATTCCCTCTATCTCTATAGAAAGGTAAGCTATGGGTCTCTTTTAAAATGTTCTTCCTTGGAACATGATGCTAGAAAACTGATGGGAAGCTTAATAACAGTTGTTATACATTGAAATGACAGAGTGAAACCAGGAGTTTCTCTGCTGTCCTTATTTCCATACAGCAATATGCCTTCTTCTCAAACTTGCACATGTGTTCTGACTACAACTCCCAGAATTTTCAACTAACATGCAAACCAACAACAGCTATAATTCTAATAGTTTCACTGTCTGGATCTGTGTAATTGTGCATAAGATTTTGAAAAGCTACAGATTCTAATTGTATGAGTACTAAATATGATTTTTATGTGGGCATATTAGTAGATCTAATTTTCTTTTCTTTTCTTTTTACATTTTTATTGTCAGATACTTTTATTAGTGATAATACTATTGTTTTATTGATGCACATATTATTCTTTAATTCTTATCTCTCTATTGCAGCTTTATTAAAAATTTTAAAAATCTCATCTTCTCATTTGATACAGTTTTTCACTAAATTGATTCATGCTTCTAATCACCACCTTTGTAACTTTCATCCTTTTGAAAGAGGATAAAGTAAATAGGCAAATCCCTATTCAGTGTCACAACATGTGGCATAACTTTCCTTCCACACATTAACTGACCTATTCGCCCAAATCTGTGATATCTCACATTCTCTCAATACACATAAATCAAACACCTGAGTACAGAGTTTATACTACTGACAATCCATATCCCCAAGAGTGTGTGTGGGGTGTGTGTGTGTGAGAGAGAACAAAGTTGCTCAGGCCTGGGCCACAGGTCATCCTCATCCATGCCCTTATCGGCAAAGGTATCTGGAAAAATGAAATGAAGTGGATTATCTGGGAAGAGACCAAGGAGAAAGAACATCTGGAAGAGAAAGATAGATTGATGAAAGATATAAGCAAGATAAAGAATAAATCCATGTGATTTTAGTGAGCTACTTTTCAAATGAGGCAAAAAGCCAGAACCATGGTAGGAACTGAACTGACTTTCTCTCTAGAGGTAAGAAAGGGTGCAAATCAGAGTCAAGATAGGGCCAGAATATAATCCTACAGAGCCGATTTCCAATTATTGTGTTGTTATTATTCCTACTTTAGGAGTGGTACTTTTTCTGTTGAGCTGGAGTTAGGCAAAGAAGCTAGTCAAGCTATATCCTTCCTCCAGATGAGATGTCTGGGGTCAACAGGAAGCAGTTAAGTAATCCATAACCAGAGGGTGTGCCATGTACCTGTGTCAGGGATAAATCTGTCAATTTCACTATTTCCCATATTTTCCGTAGTATTTCTCTTCTTCAAAGACAAGCAATTTTGAGTTCATCTCCAAAAATGTCCATGCATCCTCACCAATCCAGCACTGCTATTTCCCCCTACTGTTCTAAAATATAGTTGGCTGCTACTATATTATGGCAAATATTCTACAAATGGTGATATTTGTATTGCTGCAGTGTTGAAAATGTTTTGTATTAACAACTTAGGCTTTTTGTCACTTTTGGTTTTTAAAAAGATGACAAGACTACCTAAGCTTTAATCTGTTGTCTGGTACTATTTATGGACATAGTAAAAGAAAATAAGTTAAGGAAAAAAATAGCTGTGAATCTGTTTGAATATATTAGGTAACCTTGGCAGCAGAAACATTTCCTTTGCTCTTTATATAGTTAATATTTTGGCAATGCAGACAATTAAAAGGCTTAAATTAATGCCCTTTAATGCAGAAGAGCTTAAATAGATGAGCTTAAATAGATAATTTTCTATTCAAAATACTCCCCCCCCTTTATAAAGTACCAAGTATATTTTTTTCAAGGTAGCAATATTTTATCACCTTTCATTTTTTTACTAGAAATTGAACAATGGTAATTAACATAGAGAACAAAATGTATAAATGGTATTGAAATGTTGTGTTATTGCAAACCCAGTGATGGGGGGGGGGGAAATCGAATAAATTAGATCCTTCTAAATCAGTAAATGAAGGTCAAATTGAAAATAGAAATTTGGGGCAATTGTTTTGGTATCATCTGATGCTTAACAAGCATAATACTCATTGGGATTAAGGAAATGCATCATTCGTTCAGTGGGACTAATAATTCATAGGCATATGGTAGAAGTCATGATGATATCATATACATTATGATATCATTGTACATAATTCATGGACTATGTTCAATAACATTATAACATACATATTATTTTCCCTGGCAGATTCAAGCTTACCTTCTCCTTCTCCTTCCTAAATCTCTTTTGGAAGACCAACAATGATTTCAGAGCAGATTTAAAAGACAGTGGGTGCGTCTGTCAGCAGTGCTGCAGAGAAATTTTGGGATTCAGTGTGAGGTAATTCTCTGAATGTTTTCCATGGTTCTAATAAGATAGATTCTGTTGAATTATGTGATACATGTTTGAAATGTACAGTATACTGGCATAATGGTTTCTTACACAATTACCTTAAAAGTTTTAGTGCCACAATAGTAATACATTTCCTGACATATTTTACTGAGAAAAAAGTAAATTTTTTTCAAGGGAAAATCTCAGATAAGGTTTATGTTTATAAAACAAAAGAAAAGTTCCCTTATATGAAATAATAAACTCATCAATGTGTTCTAGCGGTGGTTATATATTTGTTGGAGAATGAAATTCTAAATCTCGTATATATGCCATATCATTACAAACAAACAAAAGAGAATGTAAATATTGGAATAATGATATCATTTCCTTGCTTTTATCTGGTTCCTATTATTAGCCCCAAATCCATTACATTTGTTTTCTTTTTTGAACTTCCATATAAAGGTGTCAATAATATTGCATTCATACAGATATTGGAAAGTAAAATAAAAAGAAATCTTTTTACAAGTCAAATAATCAGCAGTTGAGGTTTTCAATGAAACAGCTACTGTGAAATAAAAAAAGAATACGGCTGCATGAATCATTCTCATTGAAGGCCTAATTTCATTTGAATTACTGCTTTGAGATTTGAGAGGAAACGTGTTTGAATTGATCCAACATATGATAAAGAAAAAATTTCCAAGGACTATAATGGAAAAATACTTATGGACATTTTATTGTTAGAAGAATAAGGAAAAAAACAGGGATGATAGATCTTTTAGAGGATATTAAGGTTGCCAAGTTGCCTTCAAGTGTTTCACCACAATAAATTTTTGAAGTAGTCCTTGGACACCACTTTTAGAGCGGGGATAAGAAGACACCATACACCAGTCCATCAAAGTTGTATTGAACCAATACAAAAACCTATGCTACTTAACTTTAAAGTAGAATTTTCCAAAAATTGATTATTATTTTTTAAAATTTTCACTTGCTTTCTGAGGTTTTAAAACCCTAAAGAATAGCCATTTATTTGCTTTTCGGAGATGGTGTTGCTATGCCTACTCTGATCACTCAGTTTTTTAGGGGTTTTTTGTTTGCTATGGAGCCATTAATTTTTTCACGTTTATCCATAAATATAACACTGAAGTAGTAATAGAACTTTATAATCTGATTATAAAGTAATAGAACTTTGAATCTGGACAACTCTGTTCAATGAAGGAAGATTTCTACCACATTTATGAGTAGAAGTCCAATTCAGATATATTAACGAATTCTATAAATTTGCTATGTGGTTCTATAAATTCTAAAGTAAGAAATGTGCTGTTTTTATTATACTACCAATGAAGCTAATGGAAGTAGTTGAAGAAAACACTCATTAGCTATGAGCAGTGGCAATGTTATTCCAGGGCCAGATAGACAGACAGACAGATAATACAAGCTTTTTATCTCATTAATTTTGAGACTATTAAGAATTGTTTAGAATAGAGAAAGGCAACCTCAGACTCACAACTGCAAGTTCCATTTTTGTAGGGCCTAGATCTGTCGATCCTATGTTTGTTCAAATTATTTATTAAATAAGTTTAATAATATTTAACAAAGCCCTTAACACTCTTATTTACATTCTCCCCAACCATCAGACAAGAAAAAAAGAGAGCTGAATTTTGCAACCATTTCAACATTTCCCAGTTAAATTATCCTGTCACAATGACACTCCCTACTACCAAACACATTAATTTAAGGGAAAAGTGTATTTGCCTCCCCAGGCACACAAACTAGCTTCTTATTATTGTTTAGAAAAGTGTTGTATCTGAGTATTCTTGAAAAATCTACATTAAGAAAAAAAATTCTCACCATAACAGTAAAAATGTCTTGTTTGAAACTGCAAACACCTGCCTAATGCACATAGTTGAAATGGAGTTGTTTCTATGCACATGATTCAACTCACTCCGAAGGTAATGATGAGAAAACAGAATAAAATATAAAACCGCAGTAAAAATCAATGACAGAATTCAAAGGAGACAAATAATTGCTACATGATCCCACTACTGAATTGATATAGAAGGTTCACAACTGCATTCAACATGTTTTAAGTAAAATACAGAAAATATTAATGTTTTTAAATGCTTTGCATTTATTCAAACAGAACAGCATTTACTTATTTGATTGGTCCATTCACTCAGGTTGAAAAGAGCCTTTAGGAATAATTCACAGTCACTTTTGATTTTTACCAAATGAATAGTTTGCTGTCATACACACCACTAATCTCCTGCTTAGCGTATAGTATGCTATCACCACCAATTGTTATCGCTGTTTTTCCCATGGAAAATGGGGTGGTTGTCATATCACCGTGCTTCACACTTCTGCTTTACTGAAACTAGAAATTATTTAAGTAAAATAATTTCATTATGTATTGATACTAATGGAGAAAAAAACAGGTGAGAAGGCACCCTAATGTTGGTGAGAACCATAACTATGATAAGGCTCCCAGATCATGTCAGTTTTGCATTTAGTCAATGTACCATAACTGAATATAAACAAAGTAAATCTCAGTTTGAGAACCAAAATATAAATCATTTCCCATGTCTGGGAATTTGCAACTTTCATGCAAATTAAGACAATATGCTGTATAATGAGATCCTAAGTACAGAAAGCCAAACCTACTCTATAAAAATCTATGCCACACCAGCCTGAACTGAATATTTTGACATTGTTGCTGCTGTTGAGGTTTTTCAAAAGCAACTCTAGACCACATTGGAATTTTTTTTCTTTTGCCATTTTTTTCATGCCCTGTGCCATCAGATTGATGATGAAGTTGTGCAGTTTTACACGGTTGTTTATGCCATTCTTTTTTTTTTTTTGCTGCTAGCTTACACTGTTTTTCAAAAATTATTCTTTTGTAATCATTGTAATCATTTAATTTAGTCTACTTTAAATGGCCTTCAGTTTTAAAATACTTCAAAGTATAATTGTACTTACTGTTCAAATTAGTTCAGAGCTCCAACCTGCGCAATTTCTGGAACTTGTTTATACATAATCACTGTAAAATTCAACCAAAGCTAGCAAAGATGGAAATTAAATTTTTACTTTTTATAAAGAAAGTAATTTAATGTTTTTAAAAGTGGAAGAGACACATAGGGAAAATCTTAGAAATTCTGATAAATGTGATATTTGAAAAGTATCACATTTTAAATTGGTTTTGAACAAAATAAGATATTAATATTACAGTTGTTTACTTGGAAGAAAACAATTGAATTCAGTAAATCGTATTTGTGCGCTCTCTCTCTCTCTCTCAGGAACATATGGGAATAATTATGAAACCGAATTACTCTCTCAGTTGCTACCTGCAAAGCAGAGGTGAATACTTTTTTTTAGTTTTATGGAAGGCTGAATATATTTGGGGTAATCTATGGGATTCCAGAGATTAAATATGGTAGTTTCAGAACAAAAAATGAGTGGAGACATGCATTCTCTTTATCATGATTGCTCTCTTCCTCCTCCCCTTCTCCAGGCTAGTAGACTGCAGGGAAGAGACAGATTTCTTACCCAAGGGCTGAACTGAAAACCTGCATCCCAAAAGTACAACTGTAAATCACAAGCTATCCATTCTTGTGGTAAAGCTGTTATTTAGTATGGATTGGATCCACATTTCATCATATTAAGGACAATTTTATAGGGAAATACTACAAAAAAACTTAGTTAGTTAGTTAATTAATTAACACACTAATTAAGAGTTTAGTAGACCTAGGTAGGATTGTTATGTATGAATGGATAAACATCCATGGACACACATAAACACACAAACCCAGACAAACACACGTGCTACGTGTAACAATTATTACTTTTATTGAATAGTCTTCGGTAATTTGCTCATACATTACCTAGATTTTATAAGTGCATTGGGGCAATTCCTTACTAGTCCTACTAGAATACCCCAGATAGTACAAACTTTACAAGACTTCTCCACTCCTCTACTCACAACAGAATACCTTACGCAACCAGACTCGAAATCCTGGGCTTAGAAAGCTTAGAACTACGTCACCTTTGGCACGACCTAAGCATAGCTCATAAAATTATCTGCTACAATGTCCTTCCTGTCAATGACTATTTCAGCTTCAACCACAACAATACACGAGCACACAACAGATACAAACTCAAAGTGAACCGTTCCAAACTTGACTGTAGAAAATACGACTTTAGCAACAGAGTGGTAAATGCCTGGAACTCACTACCTGACTCTGTGGTTTTGTCACCAAACCCCCAAAACTTTACCCTTAGACTGTCCACTGTTGACCTCACCCGATTCCTAAGAGGTCAGTAAGGGGCATGCATAAGTGCACCAGCGTGCCTACCGTCCCTGTCCTAATGTTCCCTCTTATCAGCACCCATCTTATGTATATAAACAATGTTATATCTATGTATAGTACCAACATGTACTTGACAAAAATAAATAAATAAATAAATAAATAAATAAATAAATAAATAAATAAATAAATAAATAAAATAAACCCAATAAATGATTGACAGTCAAGTGATCATTGGTGACAGTCATGGAGACAATTGGTTCAGTTCTATTAAGGCTGAGAAAGCATGGCCTTTATTCTTCACCTATTATCTCACAGTCAGTTCTATCTAAACTGCTTTAAATTCATTAGGCATTATTAGAGGCATTAATTTCAGATGATCCATAATATTAACACATTCACCTGAGACAGAAGTTTCTACAAAAGGCAGTAGTAACTTTGCCTATGCGGTAACTGTCAGTCTACAGTGGAATAGGTGACCTTGTGCCTTCCATATGTTTTGGATGAATACTTCTATAAGCTGTAGCCAACATGGCCAATTGCCAGGCACTCTTGAGAGCTGCAGTCTAAATCATTTAAAAGGAAATAGGTTGACTATTCCTGTTCTTTAGCATTATTTTTTAGTTTAGGGATGGTAATCCCATGCTGTTATAGCCCATAAAAAATTGTATTCCTAATATACATTCCCTGAAAAGGACTATAATTCATGAACAGTGCAATTCCATCTAAGCCTGTTAACAAACAAGCACTATTAAGCTTAGTGAGATTTAACCCCAGGTAAATGTGTTCCACATTGCCCGTATATTGTAAGTGGTAATTTATGTGAACTGTTCACGCCTCATGCTTTTGGTATAGTGGGAGGTAAACTGAACCATTTTACTTCTGGGACCTTAACCTACCTCCATCAGTTTTGTAGAGGCTCATGGAAATTGCTCAGCAATCAGAGAAGCTGGCTGTCTTACAACTTAATCGATTCCTAGGAAATTCTCCTGGGAACAAGAGAACTACTGGGAGGCCAGTAAAATTAAATGGGGCTAGTTTTTGATGTAGTAGTTGGTGTAGCATGATATGTCTTGTGGTTTATAAATTATGGGTTATTTCTTAAGACCTGTTTTATAAGCCAAAAACAAATAAGGTAAACTATTTCACAAAACCTGTTTTATAAGCCAAAAACAAATAAGGTAAACTATTGGTTTACCAATATATGTTTGTACAATTGCAAGCAATTAATTGTGAATTGTGAATGTTAAATTAGTGTGGTAGATTACAAAGATGCTCTTAAAATTAAAATGAAGAATGCCTACAATAACAGTATATTTTTATTTTTACTTTTGATTATTTATTTAAAAGATTTCTGTGACCACCTATCTTGAAATAACTCTGGGTGGCTCACAACAATAAAACTATATAACAAAAACTAAAAACCTGACACTTCCATTAACCTCCTAGGTAGGGTATGTCAACAACTATCCACAGGCTTTACCTGAGTAATGCTGGGTAAGGAGCCAGGTTTTAATGGTTTTCTGGAAAGATAAGAGAGTTAAGACCACCAAATTGCTGGGGGAAGGGTGCTCCACACAATAGGGGCAGCCATGAAAAAGGCATACTTTCTAGGTCACAATATATGCAATATTTCAGGGAAGGGACCTGGTGCATGCCCACCCTATCTGTCAGGCATAGGAACCAAGAACAACACAATGAATTGTTTAAGTGTTTGTGTGTGTGTGTGTGTTTGTTTGTTTGTTTGTTTGTTTGTTCGTTCATCTATTTATTTAGCTATTTATTTAGCTATTTAGCTATTTGCCTATAGACAGGAATCTTACAAACTAAAGCACACTCTGCTTAACTATCAGATGAATACTATGGAGATTTAGACAAGATACTGTCTTGGTCTCTTTCTACATACCAATGACTCAATGCTGATCTGCCTCTTCACTTCTCCCTCCTGCAACTCAGCATCAGATTCCACCACACTATCCAATCATAGCTTTGTCCCATGCTATATAGGACTCTAAAGGTAATTACAGCAACTTGAACAGTAACTGGAAAGAGACTAGAAGAAACAGTTTGCCTAGCACAGGTATTTATCTTTATCATCTCAGGATGTAAGCTGTTCCAAAGCAAAACTACCTTTTGCAATTGACTGGTGGTGATTTTGTCAATGCCGATGATATTCAAGTGGTGTTCTAGTTATCTATGGAGATTCTCAGTCATCCAGTCATAATTGTCCCAAAGATGCTTTTTCAAGAGGCAACTGGACTTTCTGGTTTTTCTTTGAAGACGTTTTGCTTCTCATCTGAAGAGGTGGTTAAAAGCAGCACTGCAAGTTCAACTGACTGCTAGTTCAGCAGTTCAGCTGCTCAAATCTCACCGGCTCAAGGTTGACTCAGCCTTCCATCCTTCTGAGGTTGGTAAAATGAGGACCCAGATTGTTGGGGGCAATATGCTGAACTCTGTAAACCGCTTAGAGAGGGCTGTAAATCACTATGAAGCGGTATGTAAGTCTAAGTGCTATTGCTATTGCTATGTTTCACTTCTCATCCAAGAAGCTTCTTCAGCTCTAACTGGATGGTGGGGAATGGCTGAATCCTTCCATTCCCCACCATCAAGTCAGAGCTGAAGAAGCTTCTTGAATGAGAAGCAAAACGTCTTCAAAGAAAAACCAGAAAGTCCAGTTGCCTCTTGAAAAAGCACCTTTGGTGTTCTAATCGTTTTGGGATTGTACCCAAGGCGCATATTACTATTGGTATTACCTTTGCTTTCTTTTGCTGCAGTCATTTTATTTTTGTTTGTAGGTCTTTGTATTTTATTATCTTCTCCAGTTCTTTTTTCTTCTGCTGCTTCCAGGTATTATGTTACTATAGTATATTATTTCAGAACTTCTCTTTTCTCCTGTATGTTGCTTGCCAAAACCAGAAAAGATTGTTCTCTGGCACAACTTTCATCATATGACGTGTGTTGTTTGGAGGACTAGGTGGTACATCCTCCACACCTCACTAAAACCTTTGACAAAGTACAATAAAGGAAGGAGATGTGCTTTTCTGTGGTCACAAAAATGAAGAACATGGTTGCCATGTTGCATTGAAAGCAGTTTCAAGGAACTGCTTCACTCAAAACTGTTGCCTAAGAAAAGCACCTCTTTGGATATTTGCACAGTACTATAACATGATATTTCAAAATCAAGTAAGTCACACTACAATTAGTTTACCCACTGCTTGGAAAAAAAATAATGGAGGCTAGGGAATAGATTAAATGGTATGATTGTCATTTATTTGATTAGGCTCTACATTACATTTCCACATGCAATTCATTTTCACAGTTCATGCACATGTATTCAATGCTTGAATCTAGATCCATGCTTAGGAAACATTATTTTTAAATAGTCAAATAAATGATGAAGGGATTGATCCATATAATGATATCTATTTAGTCCTTAAGTAATGAAGTTTACAGAATTTCAGAAAAACTGAATTACTAACTACAGGTAGTGTTTAGTGACCACAGTTTGGGATTGGCAACTTGGTTGTTTAAGAAAAGTGATCACTAAGTAAAACCATGACTGCTTATGAACTTACTTCTTGGCTTTAAAGACCTGTGAAGATTGTAAATATAAGGCTTTGTTGCAAAATTACTTTTCCATCCTGTTGTAAATTGAAATGGTTGCTAAATAAGAGATGTAATGTAGAGCTGAAGAAAGACTATCTGTACCAACATTCTAGGAAATAACTTATTAGGAAACAGTAATACAAGCACTAACATCTTTTGACTTTGATGATGTCTTCACAGTCAGGGTCTCTTTTTTGTTGCTCCAGAAAATTCTACTATTGCACAATTCAGTAAACCATTTTCTAGAAAAACGTACAGAGATCAAGTGCGGTCCACTAGTGGTACCTCGATGTTTTTTGTAAACTGTCCAAAAGGCATTGTTCAGGTTACTGAAAGCGACCAGGAAGACCAATTCTATATATTCTTAAAACCATTACAACATAGGATCTCATTTTCTCTTTAACTAGCACCTAATTTGCTCATTAATATTATTCTATTTCATAAACTTTATCTCACATTATTTTTACCTTCAGGAAGAAAAGGTTACTCCTCCATTCTTATCTGTAAAAACGTCTTTTTAAATAAGTGATCTAGAGTTGGGACTTCCAATACCAATGAATGTTTCTTGACAGACTCACATCACGAAATGCTTTTGAAAACAATATTTTAATTGAAGCTTGTCTTTCTAAGCCTACCGTTTTCATTGCAGTAGCAGCTGTCATTATTTACAGGGATGTCAATACTGAAATCAAATATTGCACAAAGGGGAGAAGAGTAATTTTTTGTGCCTCAGTTAAAAATATGAGAAATACATTTTGTATTTAAAAATTCAAGGATCCCATCTTTATTGCTCCTCTTTGGGTTGTTCAACAGGATTAAAATTGCCTTTCAGTTTCTGGGAATGAATATTATTGCCATCAGTACAATCATTGTGGGTCTTTTCCTAGAAAACATTGCAGTATTCTCAGAATGCAATTAATAATCATTTCCTCCTTATTTTTTTCATGTTTTAACAAGTTAACTGAAATATTCAAAAAGGCATCAAGAAGAGAATATAATTTTGTGGGGAAGTTCAGGGAGAACATTGAACAATGTTCAAATCTCATGCATCAAATGAGTCTGTTTAGAAGAAAATGACAATGAAATTGAATATTTAATGCAATTAATATAATAAATTATCTATAAGGTCTGACATTTGGTACAGCCTATGTGTGGGTGTACTTGTGCGTCAATCCAACATAATGCACTAAGTATCAAATCTGTAAGTTTCGTTTAAAAAAAAGAAAGAAGAGTTTTGAAAGCTGTCCTACAGATCAGACAGCGGGAGCAAGTATATATCTTGGATAACATGAATATTTTTCATAAAAATTGCCTTCTGGTCCACACACCTCTTATTTCTTTTAGGGGTATGACCTTGAACAGTTTCCTTCAAAATCATTGAAAGGATAAGTAAATCGGTTTTGGACAATATGGTTCTTATTGCACCAAAGACAATTACCTAGGACTGTATAGCTAATAACCAGAATCTTGAATTGGGATATGAAATCCTAATGTCAACAAGTGCTGTTACCATAAAATAGATATTATTTTCTAATACCGTAACAGATTCTACTTCTAACAATCTGGCCACTACATTCAATACCAGTTGTAACTTCTGAATCATCTTTAAAACAACCTCACATTCAGAGCGCTGCAGTAGTTTATCACATGATGATAAAAGTGTGAATGGCTGTCACCAAGGTTTCCTGATCAAGCTAAAGCTGGGCAAAAACCCTTTGGTCTACAGTGTAATTATAAATTATTTGGAAATTAGTGGATAGGCAAAAGAAATGGAAAATACAAATTTTCATGATTGCAAAGGATGAACATTAGAAGTCTAGAAAGACTCATTGTCTGTCAGTTCTCTGAAGTTCTCATCTTCCTTCCTCTATTTAGAAAGTGAATTGATATAATTCTTAATAAATTATATAATATGTATTATCTGAAACTAGGATTGCTTTACATTTTATGCGTAAGGTATTTTGGAATGGTTTTTTTTCTTTCTTTTTCTCATGTAACCAATATATGAAAAATATGTATTAAAATATATACGCTACATGGAGCTATTGGATGAAAAGTGGAATTTAAATCTGATAAATAATAATAAAAACATTTGTATGTCATATATTATACACATGATAAACCTTTAAATGTGGATTTTTGGACATTTTTTACTATGGTTTTCAAGACACATTTTGCTTGTGCTTAATGCCGTTATGTTCTTTCAGGCAGAGGTGATTGGGGTAGATTGAAAGGTTTTTCTTATTCTTGTTTCAGTCTGAAAATAACAGTACAAGAAGAGTGAAGTAATAGCGATAACAGAAGTGGTAAGACAACTTGTCCTTCAGATGTCTTTTTTCTAAATAAGATGTTTCTCCTATTATAAACAGCTGTCAGGTAACCCTGCCACAGATCAATTCTGATATCCATGATGATTTGTCTTTCTTCCACTGTTTTTACAGTTCCTTGTTGCCTTCCTCTTTGAATGAATATGATGTAATTGCAGATGGGGGGAAGGGATGCAGGTGAAGAACATTTTGGGGACTTGCCAAACTCCACATACTTTCAGACAAATTGGTTCCATTTCACAGGTATGATAAATATAAACATCTCCCAATTACTGGGTCCCAAAGCATTCTTGAAAGCTCCAAATGCCATAATGTATATTTGTCAAAGACAAAATAGAGCAGAAATTAAGAAGCATCATGTAATAAAATACCCTAATAAAATTCTTATCCTAATAAAAATTCTTCCAATGCAAAGGAAAAAGGGAATAGTGGTAACGAAGCTGTTTCCCAGTTGGACTCTAACATTATTGCTCAAAGAACTACTTAATCATTTATGCTAATCTCTTTTCTTTTATGGACTTTTCTTTTATTAAAAGTTTGTGCAGACACACATTTTTATTTTTTTACTGATTGGTTCTTGAGTATCTAGCCTTTTCTGATGTAACAATAAATAAAATAACACTTTGGACTTCAGAAAAGCCTCACAGTTGCTCCATCATGTATATTGAAAAAATGGTAACGAGGACAGTTTTTCTGTTTTGGAAAATAGTGACATCTTGAAATGAGTTCTACTTTGTCGCTACTTTCTATATTTTATTTATTTCATTTATTTATTAAATTTTTATGCTGTCCATCTCCCCTATAAGATGACTCTATTTGCCTTTTCAGAGCCAAAAGTTCAAATTACTATCCTTCTCTCCCTTTCTGCCTCTGCTCTGCTCTGTCTGTCTGTCTCTCTCCCCCCCACACACTTACAAAGACATACTAGATAGATACTACTGTATTATATACTTATTACTACTGCTACTAGATACTACTTTTTCAATCATATACTATGTGTGTGTGTGTGTGTATTGATTTGCATGTCATGGTAAACAAGAGGCTATGTTCACATAATGTACTAAAATATATACCATGATTTACAAACTATAATATCTAATTTTTTATAATACTTCCAGCCATCAGCAAATAAATCACTTTAAGGCTTTTGAATCAAATTGAAAGAATTAGCACAAGAAAAATGTCAGAAAGATGGTGGAATACTAGAAATTGAAACATGAGAGAAACAGGCTATTAAATGAATGGTATTTCTAATAATTCATTGTATTTAATGTAGCAATGTAGTAGGCATTTTTAATTGTAGTGGTCCTAACGGGGTGAGAAAGAAATACTCAAGGTTTATATGATAAATTCTTCACATTCAAATTTGGAGTTTGAATTGCAGCTTTGATGTACAATCAGCCAAAACTGACCACTTTTTAAATATTATCTCAGGTAATTCAGTTGGTTACATTTTTAATATTATATCCTTGGCAGTTTAAGCTGCAAAATGGATTTGGTTGAGCATGTCTTCTAAATAATGATGATTTGAGGTTAAGATATTTTTAATCAAATGTTTTAAAAGTGTATCTTAATGATGCTTGAAAAACTATTACTGCTGATGTGACATTTAAATAAATCATTCAGTAAATACAGTAACTGGTTGTATTTTGAATGCCAGAAAGGAGGAGTAGAATCCTGCTAGGCTGAATAGCTTTTCAGCACTGCCTTTAATGCAATGGTTCCCAACCTGGGGGTCGGGACCTCTTTGGGGGTCGAATGACCATTTCCCAGGGGTCGCCCTGGCATCCTCAGCTCCCCCCCACTGCCACAAGCCTGGCCATATCGGCTCAACTCGCCCGACCCCTCCAATTGGTTTGCCTCCTGAAACTTTGGAGTCCTGGGAGAAAGCTACTAAACAGGGATTACTTTGCTGGAAGCTTATCTGATTTCTAGTTTTTCGACACTGCAGGCCACAATTTCTCAACCTCAACAACTTGAATATACCTGGACTTCAACTCCCAAAATTCCCTAGCCAGCTTTGCTTTGAATTATGGGAATTGAAGTCCAGGCACCTTAAAAGTTGCTGAGATTGAGAAATATTGCTGTACACTTGTTGGTTATCAAGTCTAAATACAGAAGTAGACTTGTTGTGGAATATGATATTCCTTGTGCTCTTGCAAAGACTGGCCCGAGAATTTTTGATCTGGCATAATTACATATTGTTTTTGTGATTAATTGCTATGCTTTAATTATGTTCAATTTGTAACAATGAAAATACATCCTGCATATTAGATATTACAATTCATAACAATAGCAAAATTACAGTTATGAAGTAGCAATGAACATAATTTTATGGTTGGGGGTCACCACAACATGAGGAACTATATTAAGGGGTCGCGGCATTAGAAACGTTGGGAACCACTGCTTTAATGCCTTCTCATAGAGAAAAAGTCAGGAGAGGGAAAAGCTGAGATAACAATAGCAATAGTTCTTAGACTTATATACCGCTTCACAGTGCTTTACAGCCCTCTCTAAGCGATTTACAGAGTCAGCATATTGCCCCCACAATCTGGGTCCTCATTTTACTGAACTCAGAAGGATGGAAGGCTGAATCAACCCTGAGCCGGTGAGAATCGAACTTCTGGCAGTTGGCAGTCAGCAGAAGTAGCCTGCAGTATAAATTCTAACCACTGCGCCACCAGATGCCACACTGTAGGATCTTGCAATACTTGAAAGTGGCATTTTATGATGATTTGTTTTAACTTCTTACTGCTGTCAGATACAAAGATGTAGGAAACTGAGTAGTGACTCCCATTCCAGGAGTCACTACTTCCAAATGCATGAACATTAGAAGAGTTTGTTCAGTGCTATTTTATGAATGGAGCAAAAAAAAAAAAATAGAATGGCATGGATCACATGATCTATGACTAGACAAGGCATTGTATCTTTGGTTACAGAGAACAATGCTACAATTATATTTGGAGGAACAAGGTTTGGAAAAGAGAAAAAAGTAGATTGCTTAAGATCTTTATGAACCCAGTGGGGAGATTCTGCAAGCAATGTTAGTCCTACAAACAGGAGGGTTTCCACATATGTTATATGTACTTGGAAAATCCATGAACACAATTCTCTTTCTACCACCCCTGTTGATGAGCGCTATGCAGTTTTTAATTTTAAGTGAAAATTAACTTTAAAGGTCTATGGAACTAGCAATTCAAAGACGTAAATACTATTTTTATTTTCTGTTACAATTATGTGTTATGATTATAACATTTTGCCAGCTATCAGAGTTGCAATTACATATCTGTTTTGAGCATTATATTACTAACAATAATATCTGGAAATACAAAATTCATTTAAATTATAATGCTATGATGAATAAGTACTTTAATGTAACCTGTAATTTAATAAAAACTTGCTGCAATATTGTGGTCAAATGAATTTTTTTCTTAGGTTTTGAATTATGTTTAAACATAGTAAATATTAGCAGGTGTTTCTTGCCTATATATAGATGCTGAAATGTTTTATGAGTTGATCACTATTAGTAGTAGTTTTGTCATGGTAGTGTTTATAAGAGGACAGGAACTATTTAGCAAAATACATGCTTGAAGAATAGAAGTGAGAATTTATCTCTAAGCATATCAGTAATAATGGCAACTGTACATTTACTTTATAATTAATTGCAGGCAACTAAACATTTATTGCCACTAGTTAATAGGAAAGATTGTAACTGTAGAATAATGCTACTTAATATGCCTCCCTGCTGTCTCCTGAAGCAATTTTAGGTCACCAATTCATTTTTAAGGCACCACTATTTAAAACCTATTGTTCATGGACATTTAAAATTTTAATACCTTTAAGAAATAATTATGATTTTTAAATATATATATATATACAGTATCTATGTATCTGTGTGTGTGTGTGTGTGTGTGTGTGTGTGTGTGTGTGTGTGTGTGTGTGTGTGACATTTTTTGCTGATAAATGAAAATAAAGGGATTGATTGACAATGAGCTTTAGAAGAATGCTTTGTTCCATTTTCCTTACTACTGACGATAATCTTCATACACTGACTTAGCACATTAAGTTAACCATCCCGGTTTGTTTAAATACATTTTATTGAATCAGCTATAATTGCCTTGGTTCAGTCAATACTAAACTGCTTACATACTACATAGTAAGACAAAATTAAATAATTCCATGTTACTTCATGTGATGTAGGAAGTCTTTCTTAAGATTTGTTGGTATTCAGATAGATGGTTGCCTTTAGGATCTTTTGGCTAATGTTACATGTCTGATGCTTACCACAACTTAGCCATTAGGACCAATAAATAGCCAACCTGGAATTTCAGCAGTTGAAAGTATATGAAGATAAGCTAATTCAAAGAAACTTTTTAAAAATATGTTATAAAAATAATCACATATTGCTTCTTTATTTCTGAATTAACCAAAAAACTCTAAAGCATTTTTTTAAAAAATTAAAAGCCCCACATTAAATACAAATTGGTTGCTTTCTTTGAACTGGCATGTCAAGTTTCAACTTAGGTTTAACTTTTAACAGTTGCTGAATGACACCCCCCCCCCACGAGAGAGAAATTGAGAACCGTGGCTATGAAATGTTATTCATAAGATTGACTTCTGTAGAAGAAAGGCAATCCAGTTGAGCAAACACAACAATGTTTTTCAGTTTTTTTAAAAAAAAACTGCTTTCTGTTTACATATAACTTTTATTGCTAAAAAAGTTGTAAAATGATTAATGAATAGGTATATTTCTTTTTTTTAAACTAATACCATGTGCCTGTCAGTTAATATCTGTCAGCATTCCATCATTACCTATGGTGAATGGTTCTGATTAAGCACAATAGAAGGCCAGGAACTAAAAAAAAAGAATTAATATTATAGATCAGGGGTGTCAAGTTCATGGCCCGTGGGCTGGATGCATCACGTGCTGGCCATGCCTACCCCCATTTTAGTGAAGGGGAAAAGTTCCAATACGTGACATGACAACGTGTCATAACGAGTTTGACACCCCTGTTATAGATAGGGGGCAGGGGTGAAATCCTCCCAGTTCGCTCTTACCTGTTGGTCGCCACACAGCCGAACAACCTGGTGGTGTTCGCGGTGTGGGGCTTCCCCTGCCCACCTTGACACTGGCATTTGTGTTCTTTTGCCCTCTGCGCATGTGCAAAGTGTTCTGCTTGCGCAGAGGGCAAAAGAACACAAATGCCGGCATCCAGGCGGGCAGGGGAAGCGGGCGGGGGAAGCCCCGTGCCACGAACACCACCAGGTTGTTCGGCTGTGCGGTGACCAACAGGTAAGAGTGAACCGGGAGGATTTCACCCCTGATAGGGGGTTGGATTAAAAAACCTCCAAGGTCCCTTCCAATTCTATTATTATTCTGTATATTATTCAACTTCATTTTTATTTTATTTGATTGATTGGTTGATTGGTTGATTTGAATTTATAAGCTGCTCAACTCCAATAGACTCTTAACATCATACAAAACTAAAAAAACCATTAAAACAGTTAAGATATTAAACCAAAAGGACAGCCCAGACTGAAATAATCTTACAGACAAAAATAAGATAGGCTTGCTTGTTATGGTGAAAAAAGAACAATAACTGTTGTTTGTTGTTATTGTTATTATTTAGAACAATGGGTTGTTTATCATAGAGATATAGTTTTCTATTGAATTTAACCAAGCTCAGTTTAGTAATAGCCCCACCACTGCCACCAAATCCATGGTGGGTTCCTGCCAGAGCTGTCCGGTACATAGCTCCGGTAGGGAGTGGCCGATTGTGCAATTTGCATGCGACCTCTCTGGAGCCCTCTCTGCCGGTCTGTCGCGCACATCGCCATCTTTTTCTGAGAATTTTTGGGTGATTTTGCTTCTGCGCATGTGTGGAAGCAAAATCGCGCTGAACTCTTGCATGCCCACGTGTCCCCTCGCAAGATTTCGGTGAGATTTTGCTTCCACGCATATGCAGAAGCAAAATCGTGCGAGGGGCGCCCCCCCAAAACATGGAGATGCGCGCGCAGCGCACCGGCATGGGTAAGTGAGCAACCCGCCCCTGCACCAAATAAACATTCTAACCATTACTAAAGCATTATATTTAATCAGAATGTGTTTATTACCTCCATTTAAACTTTCTGGGAAGATAGAAATAATCATATAATATATTACGTAAGCGGAATAAAACAATATGTGAGAGAGAAATAAAGAAAGAAAAAAGAATATGTACTTGGGGAAGATGGCTCAGGAATCCCCCAATGATACAAACATTACTACAATCACTGTAGGGCATTTATAGTATATGATGAATCATAGACTAGTTAGTATAAATCAAAAGATACTTGTTCTAATGGGATATTTTAATTCTTTCTGGTTTGTTAACATTTTGGATTTTTTTAATGAAACCAACCAGGGTTTCCATTTAGGTCTCCCTCCCTCCCTCCTTTGTTTGTTTAATATTCATCTCTTGCTTTTCTATTCATTTGAGTAATAAAATTGGCTTTTGTCTCTCAATAAGGTCACAGAATAAAGAGCACAAACTGGAATGAGAAGGTTGGCAGAAAGGAGGGAAAAAAACAGCAGTTTGAAGAATGAGAAAGCAGAAAAAGCTGCAGGAGCAGATAGCACAGGATGGCATAGGAGAAGCTGACAGGGTGTAAACAGAGAAAGGGAAGGAAAACAAATCAGGTGATTCATGAACATGTCCTGCATGTTTTGCCTTAGCCTCATTTTTTAAAGCATTTTTTTTCTGACTACAGAAGGAGTAGAGACAAACGTGCAAGCAAAGAATGTATACTTTACCACAATTCTTCTAAGGATTATGCCTTATTATTTTAAGCATTTTGTTTTAATTTTATCATTACTACTGTTAGCCCATTAAGTGCCACATGTTGAAAGACAAGATATGAACTAAAATTTCAAATAAAGAAATGAATAAAATGAAAGTTGTGCATGTAATTGTACACCCACCCCCATATACAGGCAGAAATCATTCTTGGTTTTTTTCTTTTTTTCACTTGTTAATTTTGTTTAAAACCAGAACCAAACCAGGACTCCGTCAGAACTATGAATAAGCTGTACTTCAATTTATTATATTTGAATTGATGAAGTTGTCTATAGATGTAACCCAGATAATGTTATATGACTTCAGTTACAATGTCTGACTATTGTTGTGTGATGTATCAGTGGTGGGTTCCTACCAGTGCGGTCCACTCTATAGCACCGGTAGCGGCCCACTGGTGATGTCACAGTACCGGTGCGGTCGGTTGCTGGTGCCTGAGTGCCACCATTAAAAAAAAAATTTTTTTTTTTAAATTATTCTGCGCATGCCCAGAAGCCGAGCTTCCGGCACTGTGCATGCGCTGCCTTCCTACCCCACAGTGAGTCCAAGCAGGGGAGGATGGCTGAGGGAGCACGTGAGATGCTGAAAGAACGGGCGGCAGGAGCTATTTCCATTCCCCTCCCTTCAGCAGTCCGAGAAGCCACGAACACGCGGTGATGATCCTAGGCATTTTCGCATGTTTGAGGCTTCTCGAGCTGCTATGGGGAGAGGGAACGGGTGGCAGGAGCCTAGGATCATCGAATGGGGAGAAGCATTCAGGACGGAGCCTCCTAGAAGAACTGCTGCCGCAGTCTTGCTGCTCCCACTGCGGGGGGCTGCATTGTGGGTGAGCAATGCCCCCCCTGCTTCTCCGGCCGCTGCCAAGCTCCCAAGGCCTACACCTACCCGGTCACATGGCTGGCAAGTCACACCCACAAAATAAGCCACGCCCACAGAGTGGTAGTAAAAAAATTAGGAACCCGCCCCTGTGATGTATGAATAGCAATCATGACAGCAAAAATGATATTCAGATTTTTAAAAATTCATTTACAATTATCAAACTGATCACACCTATCTACTTGATGCGTTCATTAATATAGCTTTTTAATCTCACTATTCTATGTATATTATTTCACGAAAAGTCATAATAAAAAAGAACAGTGACATTTCTTCAGTTTGGGTTTGGTGAAGAAACATACATACCTCATTTGTAATCAGAGATATCTGTTTCAAATTTCAATTTTTAGCTGTTGCCTATAGCATTGCTGTAATGTACATATGTTTGCTATGTTCATGCAATACCCTTGAGCAAGTAAGTTAAAGACCTAGAGGCTGCATTTACACAACACTGAACAGTGAGTTTATGAACATACTGCACAATCCCAAGTCATTTAGGCAGTTTTTGAATCAATATACTGTGATATGGGAATGTGATTTTCACATTCTGTTCACCTTATGCTCTCATAAGAAACATAGGCTGAGCAGAATTCAGATTATTTATATATTTATAATTCAGATTTCTAAGGCTACCCAACTCAACATCAATTCTAAGCAGTGTGGAAATTAGAAACACAACCATAGTACATTAAACCAAACAAGATAAAAGCTAAAGTTAATAGGGGGAACAGACATAGACTGTAAACAACCTAATTTAATACAGTCCAGGTGAACAAACACAATCTATCCCATAGCTTGGCTTGGAAAAATAGTATCCAAGACTGGTTTAAAGGAAAGCAGGGCCAGGTCTCTCTAAATCTTCAGAAGAAGTGGTTCCAGATGACAGACCCTGTGACAAAGAAGGCACACCAGTCCCTTGGATTCTTAATAGATGGGACATGTATCACACCTACTCTGTCAGATCTTATAGGACAAGTAGAAACAAAGCAGCCTTATGTTATGAAAAACATGATAGATAACAAACAGCACCTTGAATTACACTGGAAGCTCCCTGATAACCAGTGCAGTCCATGTAGTAGAGGTATTACATGGTTGTAACAAGGCATACCCATTATTGCTTGCATTCCCATATTCTTGTAGCTTCTGAGTGTTTTGCAATATACATGCAAATTAACTGAGGTATGAGTGACAAGGAGAAGGCACTTCCAGTGTACAGTTGGAGCAGCAGACAAATCAATCAAAGATCTTACTGTCCACAACTACCACCTGCTTTTCAAGCATGAGCTTTGAGCACAGAAAGAGTCCCCAATTGTGCACCAGTTCTTGAAAAATGTAACACCATTAAGAGTTAAAGATGGAAAATCCATGGCACCATGGAAACATGGTCCATTTGGATTCAATCTTGTCAGATTCGAGCTGAAGTCTGCTCCCCATCTAGTGTTAGCTCTGCGAGGAAGTTGACAACAAACACAACCAGGAATACTAGCTCTAACTTTATTGTATAGTTACATAAACAGAATCTTGCAAGACTGAAGGTATATTTCCCCTCTTTTCCTTTACTCTCTAGAAAACCAAAGAAGGTCCCTTCTAAAATGTCCTCTTCTTATGTGAGCTGAGATTTTGCACACCAGTTCTCTGGTCTATGGCTCTTTCTCAATATCTCCTAAGGTCCTTCCCACACACCATTACATGCAGACTCCCACAACCTCCAGGTACTGGAACACAGATTTTGACAGCATCAATTACTTGACCAAGACTCAAGATATACGATTATGTTGGTGAATATGTGTTGGTGAATATCTTTCTCTTTTGGAAAAGGCAATAATCTACTAATAAAAAGATGCAGCAATGTGAGTTAGTATGCAGAGAGTCTAAGGCAGTGGTTCCCAATGTGGGGCCCACGCCCCACAGGGGAGGGCAATTTGATTTTAATGGGGGCAATTGGAACCTTATTTAAACCAAGTTAATGGCCTTTTATGCTTCCTCCACATGAGTAGGAGTTCACTTCTTGAATAGTAAGAATTATATGTCATGGGGGTGGGGGTGGGCATCAGGATTTTAGAGATGCTTAGGTGGGGGATGGGAAAAAAAGGTTGGGAACCACTGGTCTAAGGTATCTTACAAAAATATGTTGAATGGCTCATATTATAGTAGTGAAACATTGGCAAACTATTGACTTAATAAGTATAAAGATATAAAATATTTTTATCTTGTTTTCTTCTTAGTTTCCATTTTTAGTTTGTACTTCTTGTTTTAAAAAATATTTTTAAGATTAAATATTTTGTTACATACATAGATACATATATAGATATGGATATAGATATAGATATAGATATACTGTTGATATAGATGTGATATAGGTATAGATTTTAAATTAAAAAAGGAAAAGCAACAACAACAACCTATGATCCTATTCCTCCAGCTGATAGAAGGCAGAGGTAATCCCACAGTCATTCCAACAGTTGAATCATAGAAACTTATAATCCATAATGATACATGAAGACAGCAACTGCCTGAGAATGCAGGGTGTATGAGAGTCTTACATTGGCACCTCTACCCAACCTTGCTCCTTATGCCTTGACTTATCACTGTAACAACTCAAACTGTTTCTCCTAATATGCTGCAACTATCAGACTTTCCTGCCATTGCAACTCCTTCTAATCTGCTGCACATTTCAAAATGCCAAACTACCAGCTGGGCTTCCACTTCAGCAACATGGACAAAGGCCCTACTCAAGAGTCCATCTGGTTCATTTCTCTGCAGGACACTGTCCCATTTCTGCCCTGCTTCATTCCATTGCTCCCAACTGGAACCCAATCCAGCTCCACATCCATCTCAAACATTCCCATCAATCCAAGTCCCTTAGTGACCAGAAAGCATAAAAGAGCTACCTTCTCCTACTGTATACCTATTATCAGTACAATTTCCCTTGATAGGCATGTATTTTCCTTATATATAATTATTATTCTGTAGTGAGGAGAAAAATGGGATGAAGCAGTTAATGTATCCCTACTATAGTCATAGAATCCCTATTGTCACCTTTCTCAGTGAGCTTCTACAGCATGGAAATTTAATATCTTTATGAAAGGTCTTATGTTGTATTTTTGTTGTTGTTTTTCCCAGATATTCACCCAATTGCAATGGAGGAAATATCTTTAGAACAGTAGTCTCCTCTTGGACAGAATTGGAACATATAAATTACTAATTAATTGCACATACTAGTATACTTGATATGAAGGAAATGCTTTTATGTTTTGGGAGGCTGAAAAATGACCAGATTTCACAAAGTGAGAAAACTCAGTCAAGTAATTGCTGATCCACCTATATCCATTACCTCTGAATGTCAGAAGAACAATCTCCGTATTTTTGGAGCAAAAACTAGAAGCAGAACTGGCAAAGGGATGATAGCTGTTGATATGAGAACAGGAATTATGGAAAATTGCATAAGAAGATAGCTGTGTCAGACATTGTATAGACTGATATACAATCTGGCAAAAGAAAGGGAACAGAATAATTCTGCAGCTTTTTCAGAGAAAAGTTATGTTTGTAGGTTGAATTGTTGGGAGGACAAGAAATTAAATTTCCATGTTATATTCACTTACTGTGTATTCATGTTTACCCTGTTGCTAGCATAATTATGATATAGCCACTTATACATATGGATATGGCTTTGGATGTATACACTGAGCTGAAATTTAGATTCAAATAAATAATTTGAACTGAAAATATCCATAGACTTTTAAAACCTTGCCTATGATTATATTTCAGCTGCATGTATTTTATTAACTTTAGACATGAAATAGGATATTTAGCATGTGACTTTGAATTCAATAGCTGTTCCATTTATTTATTTATATCTGTAAAAAAAGTCAGAAAACATTGTTTACAAATAGAGATGGCTGCAACTGTTGGATCAGCAAATATAATTAATAAAATATCAAGGGAATGAAAATATGTGATCTGTGATCTCTAAAAGTATTCTACAGAAAGTTGCACAAAATACTTCAGTAAAAAGATAAATGAAACCAAGGGAATTACACAGTTTATTGCCATTATTCAGTGTCTGCTGTCATCATGTTGCTGAAAGAGTCAATCTTTGGGGAATAATCTTTGGGGTATATTTTGATCCTACAGTTTTCTTTAAAAAACACAGATAGGCCAACATTTCTATTGTTGTTAATAATTTAGTTATTTATGAAGAAGCCATGATTTAATCCAAAAAATGATTTAAAAGCCTTAGCTGGACAAAGTGCATTCAAGAAATTCACACTTGAAATTTCAGTATGTGAAATCAGCTTGATCATGTTGCATTTTAAGAATACAATTGAGTCAACTTTTATGTAGATCGATCGATCGATCGATAGATAGATAAATGGATGGATGGATGGATAGACAGACAGACAGACAGACAGACAAAGATAGACAGATATAGTAAACATTTCAGATCTTATGAGAGCTGTGGTTTCAATATTATAGAAACTTGATAGATTTATCCAAACTGCCTTTGAATAATTTTTGAAGAAATATTCTACCTCCAGATATTATGGTACTGACACTATCTTTTTAAGAGTTCTGTAAGTGCCATACATAACAATATATTTCTTTTATTTATTTAACATTAGCTCTGTTGAGGTGTTCATCAAAATACATGAGGGATAAAACTGGCAGTCTCATTTTCTAACCAATTTCAAATTCTCATTCAGGTTAATGCATGAGTAGGACATATGCCTTTAGCTCCACATCTTGCTCTCATCAAACTTATCACAGTGAAAACATTTCAAGGACAAACTGTAAAAATACCTCTGGGAGTGGGGGACAAATCTAGTTCATTTCCACACCATGTTCCTTGTGACCTTCCATAACTGCTCTGCTAATGATTTCTGTGACGACTGATGGACAATTAGTGGAAGAAAAAAAATCTATGCTCATTAGTGACTTCTAAGTCAGTGACTTAGTGGAAGAAAAAAAAATCCATGCTCATGAGTGTCTAGAGAACTCTTTTGCCTTGAAGTTGAGAAAAAGACAATTTAAGGTTAATGAACCCACCTGATTTGGTCAATAGAATAAAATATGAAAGAGATTGGGACCTCATCACATTTTTTATCTCATAGTTAATAATGAGCAGTGGGCACTGTGAAGACTCATAGTTGTCAGACTCCTGACAGGAAAATATACTCAACTGAAAAATCAAGTGAATTCTAGGGCCCTGAAAAAAGGGGTCTCAGAACCACGGGAATGTCTTACTTGCTTTCAAGGAAACAAATTCAGCTCTCCCTCTAATATCACAGCTGAATTAATGGAGGGTGGGATTTTAAGGGGGAAAGGGGGACAGATGGAAATAAAATTATATTGGGTGATGTTCTACATATAGTACATTATCCAGCTTTTCCCTTTAATCAAGCATTTGTGTATGGAAGCAAATGCCCTCAAAATGACATGAATTGAAAATACAAAGTTTAGGAGTTAATACTACTTTTATCCCTTTATACAGAGATAACTCTGCAACTCAGAGTCAAACAAGGTTAACTCTCTTGCTTGATATACTGACTGCTACTTGATATTACATGGATTAGGGGATTTGGAAGCTCAATACGCACTTTTCCCTCCAGAGCCATCCAAGCAAAAATATTCATCCTTTTTATGTTGGGGAGAATAAAACGAAATTGGATCTTGTGAATGTACAATGTTCCTAATTCTGCCTTGAGAAGCACCTGATATATTTCCTCTCCTCTGCAGTTGTTAGAGCAGGGGCACTGGAACAGTCCGTGATTTCCTCCACTGTGAGGATGTCTTTGGAAGGGTGTCACCTCTTGAGATGCTCTCGTTTTTACTTGAAGACAGAAAAATACACCAAGAAATAAAATCTGCAACATTCAATGACTGTCTTAGCTGATTTTCTTCAAAGCTGAGGATTTCTTTCTGTATGATATTCAGCTACAAGTATATTGGTAACATAATGTGCATCAGCAAACAGGGCAGCCAATTAAATACCATATTTTTCAGACTATAAGACGCACCTTTTTCCTCCCTAAAAGTGGCGGAAAATTTGGGTGCGTCTTATACTTCGAATGCAGTTTTTTTCCAGCCCTAACTAGGTGCTAACAGATCTTCCCAGCTCTTACCTTGCAGGCTTTTTCATTGTTACTCTTTCCAAAGAATGTTTTTCCAGCCCTAAGTCTTTGCAGAATTTTTTTTCATTGCTCTACTTGCTCCGAGTAAGTTTTTTTCTAGCCCTAACCGGGTGCTTACTATCTTCCCAGCTCTTACCGGCTTGCAGGCTCTTTCATTGTTATTTTCTCAGAAGAAGTTTTTTTTAAGTCCTAACCAGGAGATAAAATAATGTGCTGAAGCTGCTCCGAATAAGTTTTATTTTAGCCCTAACCAGGTGCTAACTATCTTCCCAGCTCTTACTGGCTTGCATGCTCTTTCATTGTTACTCTCTCAGAAGAAGGTTTTTTTAAGGCCTAACCAGGGGATAAAATAATGTGCTGAAGCTGACCAGACTAAGGATGCTAGCCAGATGAATACCTGGTAGGCAGATTGTTTTCCCCTATTTTCCTCCCCAAAAACTAAGGTGCGTCTTATACTCCGGTGCGTCTTATACTCCGAAAAATACGGTACCTGCTCAATATGAACATGACAATCTTTCTATATTTTTGCTCCCCGAGATAAACCTGTCATACCTATGTGGAATTCTGAATATATGCTTTTTCAAAAAAAGTGGAAGAAAAAAAGAAAGTCAAATATTTTTGGTCAGTGTTCTTTGTGCATAAACTGATTAAATACACTAGTATTTTTCACAATCCACTCTAAAAAAAACCCCTTAAGCTTTCATGAAAGTCTAGAGGATCAGGGGAATTCCTAAAGCCACACTGCAGGGATTTGCCATTGATACCACTCTAAGTGAAGATGAATTATTGTTTTAGGTCTTATAAGGAGACAAGTATTAGAATCCCAGATAGTATTTTCAACTTGTTGACAGTTTTATCCCTTGATCCTAGTCACCCTATTTACTCAAAACTAAATCTTTTTGATTTCAATAGAAACCCTTTCCAAAGGAGAGTGCTTAGAATTACAGCTTGGAGCTACAACTGTTAACTTAAATACAAGGAAGTAAATCCCCATGCAGGGGATTTTAGACAACCTGATTTCTCTTTTTAAAAAATCAGGGTTGGAACAAGGCCCTAATTGCACCCACATAGAAGTTGAATAATTGCTTTTGCAATAGAATATTTAATAGCTGCAAGAACACAAATTCTTCCCTGTTTCCAATGGAATCTTAATATTGCCAAGAAGAGGCATAGTTAAGATGAGAAGTTTTTGCCCTGAAAGTGAAAAAGAATTAATACTTGAAACATTTAACCTGATTTATGTCCTGATTATCTGTGCACCCAATCTTAGTGTTGTTAAGAACAAGAAAATGATAATGATGATGATGATGATGATGATGATGATGATGATGATGATGATGATGATGATAATAATAATAATAATAATAATAATAATAATAATAATAATAATAATAATAATAATAATGCTCCCCCCGATGGGTGCCACCTTGCCGTGGTGGTGGGGCTTAACTGCTCCAATGATGCTGAGAGCTGTGCTGACGGTAGTGTTACTGCCAGAAGGTTCAGCCAAGTCAGAGTGGTCTCAGCTGAGGAATGGAACTAAGAGCACCTAACCCATTAGCATTATGGAGAAACAAACAAAATCGAAGTCTATACTGGCTCGGTCGTCGCCCAGGATAAAAAGGTCCGCAGCGGATGTTGCTGATTCTGGGCATCCGCCGGAAAGTGGGTTACGGAATCAAAACTCAAATCTTGTGATATAGTGATACGGAATCCAGCATATAAATCTCGTTTGCTGTGTATTACGTTTTTTGTGAATAAATAATAATGCTGATTAATAGTTAGCAACTCTTCTTGGCAGTCCTGAATGACAGTCTTAAGGGCTCTTAAGGGCCATCTTGAAGCTGAGCTGATGTAATGACAAAATGACAGTGTCATTGGCATAAAGCAGGATAGGAAGACATTTATTCAACAACTTTGAAGCACATAAATCTATCTCCTGCATGTTTTTTATTATATAGGTACTACTTTTAAAAAGGACCCAAAAGCCTTGCTCGGTGTAGAGATTACTTAAAATTGGATCAGAGAACTGCACAATAGGACTGCATCTTTACTCTGAGTCTTGTATTGTCATGCAATTTATGTATCAGTGGCCATAACCACTTGTCAGTGGTAGAATTCTTGAGGTACATTAATTTCTATAAAATAAAGAATTTGAACAAAAGTAACTTTCCCATTTTATATTTAGATGTGTGAAAAGTTGGACCTTACCAGAAATTCTATCACTGTACAGTCATTGATGGGACAAGAGCTTTATAGTTTAAATTCTGGCTAGAATATAACACTTAGATAGCTTTCTATTATTTTTATATGATGTTAAAAACAGGAAGTTTCATTCATTAGGAACTGTCAAAAGCTTCAAAATTGCAGAAATCAGTTCAGAGTTATCTAACTATTGTTGGAATGTTAATGGTTTGGCTTGTTTGAAATCTGTACCCTCTCAGATGCTTTTTAAAAAATATAATACATTATTGTACCTTAGAATAATTTCACTTTAGTTTTCCATCTTTCAGTGAAGACCTGTGATTCATGTGAACCCTTAGATTTTATGTTTTTAACAGTGTGGACAACTTTTCACTTTGTTTTGTTTTCCAAGATTGGAAAATCTTCTGTTTGTTTTTCTTCATCTCTGCAATACTGGGAGCATTTCTGATAGCTAATTGCACACATGAATATTTAGTACCATATGAATTCTAGATATTCTTCCCATATTCCATTATAGCATTTTGAAGGTGCACATTTTTTGACTTCCTCATCGAAGTATCTTTTCCCTCTCTTTTCCTTCTACACTTGATTACATAATGGAGAACTCTGGAGATTTTTAACGTATACATTTTGATCAAGAAATATATTGTACCCTTAACTCTTTTTTTTGGTTTGCAACACAATTGTTGATAGATAGAGCACTGCACACCAAGACAACTAGACACAAGAACAGTTTTCCCCCAAACGCCATCACTCTGCTAAACAAATAATTCCCTCACCACTGTCAAACTATTCACTAAGGCTGCATTACTATTACTATTAGTCTTCTCATCGGTCCTATCACCCATCTCCTCCCACTTATGACTGTATGACAGTAACTTGTTGCTTGCATCCTTATGATTTATATTAATATTGATTGTTTCCTGATTGCTTATTTGTACCCTATGACAATCATTAAGTGCTGTACCTCATGATTCTTGACAAATGTATCTTTTCTTTTATGAACACTGAGAGCATATGCACCAAAGACAAATTCCTTGTATGTCCAATCACACTTGGCCAATAAAGAATTCTATTCTATTCTATTCTATTTTACTTTGGGATAATGCTTTGACCTTTAAATGTTGTGGTTTTCATCAATTCTTGTTGTAGCATACACAAACATATTTCCAGATAAATTCAACAGGAGTTGCATATTCTCCAAATACAATATGCTTTCCAGCTTGGATCAGGTTTGACAAAGGTACAATGCTGAAAAATAATGCATTAAAATTCTGCTTAGTAACAAGAGGCCGTCGAAGAAGCAAACATCAAAATGGATTAATTGGTTAAATACCAATTTAAATGAAAGGAAGCAGAAGTGATCATCATAAATAATACCTTCATAAGGTATTAAAAACCTTGAAGGAGTCAATCACTTTTAGCAAGACATGAACTTGGCACAGAATTGTATTTGATAACATGCATTTTACCCCTATTTTTCTAACAGTCCTGCAATTAGGCTACTGTTACATTTGGGATGTATTTGCTGTACAAATTTAATTCAGATTCATGCAAATTTCACAGAACAAAGGTTGATTGCTCAAATTGCTTGAAAAGCAAGAGGAAATAAAACATCTGGTATTTGTTTTAATTAAACTGTGTTTAGAAGACAACATTTTTTTATCCATGCTGTTATTGAATGAGTTTTGTTTCTAAGCCTTGCAGTGAACATTTTGGAATTTGCACAATTGCTGTCTGATTGTCTGTCTAGTAATCCCAGTAGTAATCCTAGTTTCCTTATACACACACACACAGATTATGTTAATAAAACACCAACAGTAAACATTATTTATATCTATGGATTTCTTTTACCTATATATAATGTTTAAAATGCTGCCCCTTGGCATCCCGCCTCCTATAGAAATGCTACAATTGAATAGTTTTAAATGGAAGGCATGATAAAGCTGTTAGAAGAACATTTGCATCTCATTTTCCATTCTAGTCACTAGTCTGAAGACTGAGGGGGCGATGAATGCAGTGATATATGAAAGGAAGAAAAAAAAAACCATTTCATTTTCAATCTGTATTTGCAAGGTCTTTCTTAAACACATGCACTGGGTTTAAAGCTTTAATTATCTACAGGCTCGTGTCTTTTACACCCATTTTGTCGGTGCTGAACTAAATGTCTGAAATCCCACGTATACAGTCTCATAATTAATTTGGCCATGCCTGCACAGCAAGTCATTTACATTCCACTCTCTGTCGATGGCAACCACTACCCATGGCATGACAAGCTGCTTTTGAAACTCTAGGGAGCTGTTTGAGAAGCAGTTTGAAATGCAGCAGAGCAAAGCTGAAAGCTAGAGATCAGGGAATGGGATTGTTATTGGATGGATGTCCACTGTGTGTGAACAAGCCAAATCATTCTTGGAAGAAACCGATTATGAATTTCAGTCAGAGCTCAGAGAACTGCCTTTCAATACAGAAATGGCGGCAGACACCATAAACTCCTGAAAGGGATCAGAAAAGTGATTTTGGATATTACTAAAATGTTGAGCCCTAATTTGTTGTTGATGTTGTTAGTTGTGAAGTCATGTCCGACCCATCGTGACCCCATGGACAACATTCCTCCAGGCCTTCCTGTTCTCTACCATCCTCTGGAATCCATTTAAGCTCACGCCTACTGCTTCAGTGACTCCATCCAGCCACCTCATTCTCTGTCGTCCCCTTCTTCTTTTGCCCTCAATCTTTCCCAGCATTACACTCTTCTCCAGTGAGTCCTTCCTTCTCATTTGGTAGCCAGGGTTGATTTCCTCTAGGACTGACTGGTTTGATCGCCTTGCAGTCCAAGGGACTCGCAGGAGTTTTCTCCAGCACCAGAGTTCAAAGGCCTCAATTCTTTGGCGCTCAGCCTTTCTTATGGTCCAATTTTCACAGCCATACATTGCAACTGGGAAAACCATAGCCTTGGCTATACACACTTTGTTGGCAGGGTGATGTTTCTGCTTTTTAGTATGCTGTCTAGATTTGTCATAGCTTTCCTTCCCAGGAGCAAGCGTCTTTTAATTTCTTGGCTGCAGTCCCTATCTGCGGTGATCTTGGAGCCCAGGAAAATAAAGTCTGTCACTACCTCCATTTCTTCCCCATCTATTTGCCAGGAATTGAGAGGACTGGATGCCATGATCTTAGTTTTCTTAATTATGGAACCCTAAATCCAAAGTAACCAAACAAAATAGTTATGCACATCTTTTGTGTTATTTCTAAAGAGAACATATTAAACCTCATATGAAGGACTGATTCGTAGTATGCTAAAGTAATACCTAAAATACATTGAACCACAAAGTTTTCACCTGTATTTTGACCTAGTCTAGCATATGGCATGTTCTGCTGCTCAGACTAACTCAGAAACTAAGAATTATCCTTTTTAGTTCCTGAGAACAGCTTAGTGGAATTTTCACTATTTTTCTCATGGGGTTTAATAAATTTATGAAGTTATTGAGTGAGATTGTTCTAAACAGAGATGGACAATGTGATGTATGTGCCTTATGACTCTTTCTGAAACCTGCAAAATTACTCAAAATTATGCTGCTAACATCTGGTATAAAACATACTGAAGAAACTATGGAGATTTGGTTTTTCTTCCTTCCATCTCCGACGAGAGAAAATAAATGTATTTACACATGTAAAGTGCCCATTACTTTTTTAGTTTTCAAACTATTTAAATTGATGATGATAAATTATACCAATACCAAAATAAAAATGATAACTTATATCAATACCAAAATGATAAAAAGAACCACTTATTCTATCCATAGTATGCTGGAAATGTCATTTAATCATTTCTATGCTGTTCTTGCTATTCTCAATTGCCCAACCAATGAAATTTTAGAAGCTGCAGCCCCCTAAATTTGGAATGGTTGTCTTCCTTAGTTTTAAACATGCTCAGTACCATGGACCACAAATAAATTCCTAATTACTGTGTTTTTTATTGGATGTAATGATTGTTTCAATCATTCAAGATTTTAATGAACAGCTTCATGATGTTTTACCTAACACTGCAATCTATGAGTATAATTTACCTAACACTGCAATCTCGTATTAACTTACTTTATTGATTAGCTTTAGAAGCCCACTCAACTCCATAGACTGGGTAGCAAGTCTGGTCATTGTTCTTTCATTCATTTTAACTGGAATATTTATTCGGGAAGTTTATTGCTTTATGATGTGTGTGTATGTGTGTTTCATAATGTGATTATAATAAATCCTCCAAGAAAGTTCCTATGCAGAAAATACAATTCATAGTTGTATTAAATAAATAGAGATGCCAAACATTGGCTTTAAAAATCAACATTGATTTTAATGTGGTTTTTTGTTGCCATGTATTGCAGGGGTGGATTCCACTGACCTTCACCACCGGTTCGCATAGCGATTTTTCACGCATGTTCCCCCATGCAATTTCACTTCCGCGCATGCTCAGTAGCAGGATTCAGCCTGAAACACAGCTGAGGAGCTGATCAGCTGTGTTTCGGGCGAAGAAATAAAGGTGAGTATTAACCTGGGGGGCAGGCGGGAGGGCTCTTTTTCAAGCTGCGGAAGAGGAGAAGCCATCCAAACACGGAAAAATTCACCAAAAATTCTTTTTAAAAGATGGCGGCGCCCACGGACCGGCACCGACCGAACCGGATCCGTGATGCCATTGTTGCATCACCAGCGGATCGCTAACAGTTCGGGCGATCTGGTCTGAACTGGGAGGAACCCACCCCTGATGTATTGCTGCTAAATACCATATCTGCTGAAACATCTACTGACATTTTCTTAAGAGTTTTTCTTTAAAAGCTCTGCAGAGTGAGATATGATGGAGAGAGGGACTTTCAGTGGTGGCCCCGGGATGAAATGTTTTCTATAGAGAGCATTACTTTATAATAAAGGCCTATACTTTGCCAGAAGATCTCCATAACTACAAAGAGCAAATAAAATCAAATTAATCCTAAAGATTATACAGTAAACTGCTTTCTTCAATTACCTTAAGAAACGTCATGGAAGACTGTTGTGTGATACATTACTTGGCGTGCATGTTGGTTAAATTTCTGCCTTGTCACTTTAGCCCAGGATTATTTTCCAGACCTAAGATCATGTTCGCTAACATTTGAGAGGGGTAAGAATTTATGATAGCAAAGAAAGTGTACTGCAAAGCCAATTGTTTTGCTGCATGAATCCTGCATTACTTTTCTAATAAAATGGGATCAAGGGAGCAAAAGAGTAAAAAAAAAATATCAAAGTACAAGTTCTGAAGAAAATCTAATTATAAGAGGACCCAAGGAAGTTGTGACTCTTACTGATAACAGCCATGCCCTAGGACTGCTTTCTTTCAACTTCTAGCAAGAGCAAAGCACAAAGTAGAGTGGTCTGTGCAAAACAAGCCTCTAAGCACTAGAGCTGAAATACCAAAGAAACAACATTCGTCAAAGAAGCAGCTGCAGCCTCAATTTCTAACCTCCCTGATGACTCTACTAGAATGTTTACCAGAGCAGCATGACACCTATTTCTATACATGACCCAGAGGAGAAAATGTGCTCTGATCAGGCAACAAGTTCCCTGAAAGCTTCCTCTTTCCAGAGATAAAAGGCAGAAGAGGCAGACAGCTGGAAGTACTCTGTCAATGCCATTGAAAAGGAGGTAAAAGCAAGTGCAGCAGAGTAATTTTCTATGTCCAAGCGGAAGCTGCTGGTTTTTTTTTTTTCTGAGTGTTTCCTCAAAAATTCTCCTCTAAGTAGAATTTGTATTTAACCACAGAAGAAGACAGGGATTATTTTTATTTACTTGTATGGGACATTGAATGTATTTCATTTAAGATAATGGAGTTATAAAAGATGGCCTTTAATATCAGACATATTCTTCATTATGTAAAACAGTGACTTGACTGTCAGAATTGAAATTAATGCTGAGCTTAAATCTGTATCATCATTTTTCAGCAGGTTTATTCCAATGAAATAGGGTTCTTTTTTTTTAACTTAATTGTGCTTGAGAAGTCCTTTTAAAGTTTTCTTGGTGATATTTTGAAGGTTTTTTTTTTGTGTGTGTAGTTGTTAGAAGTGTGCTACTGCTAATAATGTTGCTTTCTCTTAAAGAAATGTCCATTGCTTCACAGGCTTTTGTCCTCCCACTCTTGTCAATCTGAAAAAAAATCCAATCTGAATAGTGGAAAAATGGAGAACGTTTCTGTCTTTCTATAGTTAAAATAAAATATATCGTTGCTCTTTTCTTGGGCTCTGCCTACTGAACTACTTGACCCTGCATGCTCTATACTAGTATATTTGAAAATAAAGTAAATTAAGAACAGAAAACAATGTCTTACCTTAGTGAGGTGCTTTATGGTACAAACACTGCACGATATATCTCACTGAGACATAGATGTGATGCATTTTACCTTGCAATGCATTTTACCTGATTTCGATTTAGGGTTTTGTCCATACTGACACTTTCAGAAGTGACTGAAAACATCAGAAGAAACTTCTTTGTTAAGGAGAATAAATCTCCATAGAGGTGATGTTTGATCTTTCTCTCGGAACTCAGACATTTAGAAATAAAGCCGAAGTTAAAGTCTAATAGAAAATATTTATTTCGGTACAAAAACAATAAATTCTGAATAATTACATTCTTGCTAATTAAATGTGACCGCTCCTGGCCAGAGCCAAACACAAGAGAATAATGGAGAATCAGGAATGCACACATGCGCATAAGATCACATCACGTGTCCTGCTTGTAATGGAATGTACTATAATATTAGGATAGGGGTGCTTCACCCTGAATAGACATACAACTGACAATATTCACTATGTGGCATTCTTCCCATGTGAAATGCACCTCATAATATCTCTTTTAGCTATTGAAATGTTAAGGGAGAACAAGCAAAGTGAAACAACCTGTCAGTAGTAAAAGGGCAGTGTTTTATTTATTCATTCAATTTTGATGCTGCTGAAATCCAACTGACAATGGGCCATTCATAAAAATTAAATATAAATTCAGCAAAAGACACACACCAAAACAAATTACAAATATGGAGTAACTACAAAATAATTACAAGATGATGTTCCAGACAACCTATCAAAATGCAATCAGGAGAGTCCCATCCACCCAACCCTGAGGCCTGGAAAAATAGGCAGGTTTCTAAGATATGACTACTATCTGGGTAGAAGTCCTAAGGATCTCAAGGTGGATTTTATTCAGAGAGCAGAAGCTAATACAAAAAAAAATGCTTTCTGAATCCCAAAAGATGAAGGAACTTGGACCACATCTAATCTCTCCCAGATTGTACCAGATGGGAGATAGGCAGTCTATCAAATAACAGATCCTATGCCTTGCAGGCCTCTATAAGTAATAATAATAATAATTTTTATTTTACAGTCCAAAATACAAATGCAACAACAACAAAAAAAAAACCAAACCAAAAAAACAAAAACAAAAAGAGAAAAATACAATCACAAACAATTAACACCAGACGCCTTGGCTAAAGGGAATTACAACGTTCTCCTCTAATCGTTACAGCTCTTAAAATTTTTTTTGAAACCTGAGAAGTAATATAAGAGGAGTCATCCCCTAGACAATATAAGGCCAAATTACTAGCATTAGAACCAGGGGGATCAATTCCAAGAAGAGACAATAATTTAATAATTTCTGGCTGTGTTATACATAGGGCAGTATGACAAGACATGCTCCACAGTTTCGACCTCAGCCCTGTCACAGGGGTATAGTCGCTCACTAATCGGGATCCTCTTGAATCGCCCGTCGAGTAGTGCTGAGGGTAAAACATTAAAACGGGCTAGGGAAAAGACTCATACTTGGGGATGGTTAAAGTATAGAACTATGAAGCCATCCTCAATCCATAATTATTAGAATGGCTGAAAATCAAATAGGAGCAGGTTTTGTTGGCTCTGGATCTTAAATATTGCAAATCTATGTCCACAAGCCATTGGACTACCCTAAACTGGGTGTCCTTGAGACCATAATCTCCCAGAGCATCCCCCGTAAAACCTAGCAAGTGGAGTTTCTTCATCAGCTCCCTCTCCCAATGAGAAATATGAGAGTCAGCAAACACCAGGGAAAGGTAGCTACCAGGGACTGCCAAAAGGAGCACCCGGAACCACCATTTAAAGTGGTTTCATGCCATGCATTTCACATTTCATGCCATGCATTCGACTATAAGTAATAATCAGAACTTTTAATTGCATTCAGAAAGACACTGGCAACATATGGGCATGATAATGGAAGTTCATCACTGTTCATGCAGCTGCACTGTGGACCAATCAAAGTTTCTGAGTGGTGTTAAAGTTCTGTTCCCTGTAGAGTGTGTTGCAATAATTAAGCCATAAGGTGATAAAAAGGGCTGACCAATTCAAGGAATGATGCGAATAAAGCTGTGCAAAAACCTTCTTGACTAGAATTCCCTCAAGCAGGAGCCCAAGAGAACATATTGCGCACTACTCCTGACTGGAAAAATAACATCCTATCCCAGAGAAAAGATGGTAAATCCCTAGACTTCATGATTGATTTGCCAGAAGGTATCAAAATGAATTCCTGGAGAGTGGTAGCAGCAGTGGTGGGTTCCTACCAGTGGGGTCGACTCTACCGTACCAGTAGTGACCAGCAGATGGCGCTATTTGTGCACGACAGATCCAGTGCCGTCTTCACCAGTCTGTCGCGCGGCGCCATCTTTTTGGGGGGAATTTTTGGGCTGATTTTGCTTCCTGCACATGCGCAAAAGCAAAATCTTGCAAGGGGGCGTGCGTGTGAGATTTTGGTGATTTTTTGCTTCCAGGCATTCGCAGAAGCAAAAAAAGCTGTGACATCCCATGCATGCGCCTGTCCCCTCGTGAGATTTTGCTTCCACGCATGCGTAGGAAGCAAAATCGCACGAGGGGGTGCGCGCACATAGCAAGTGCGCATGCACCGAAATATGGCAATGTGCGCGCAGTGTACCGGTAGCGCGAAGAACAAGCAACCTGCTCCTGGGTAGCAGATATAGCAGTAAGAAGTAAACTAATTACTCATATGTAAGATGTTGAATTGATTGTGTGGTAAGTCTCAATTTGGATTGGAATCAACAGGTTAAAGCATCATTAAGCCTCAGCACTGTTTAGAACCACTTCATTCTATGCTATTTCTCCTTCAGTCATTCTTGGCATAAAGAAATTGCTTGTCATTTTAATCTTTGTACAATACAAATATCCTTTTGCACACATAACAAATGCAGTCATGGTTGATTTTTCTCAGTACTAATGTTTAATTGTAGCCATATATCATACAATGACAGCACTTTGACATCAAGAATACCGCTGAATATTTTGACCTAAAAGAAAAAGAAACCATCTTGTGAAATTTAAACATTGAGTTAAATTAAGTTTTACATTTAGCTTAATAAAATCTAGGTTTATTCAACATGGTAATGCCAGAAAAATATACAAAAAATATATGAAAGCAGACAGTTGGCCTTTTAGTTCTAGACACTTACAGAATAATAAATGCTTGCAGAGCATCTTCCACTTATTAAATTATTGATTGCTTAATTGCACTTTTTAGGAATTTTAGGAATTCCCAATGGGGCTGACAGAAGAATGAAGTGACCCTATAGTTGAATTTAGGATAGAATTTTCCTTTTGCATGAACAGACAAAACCTGAAGGACATCAAAATTCATAAAGATCTATATAGTCATTTGGGTTTGGTAAGGTTAAAATCATTGAACAGAGCTAAATATGTAATAGGTAAAGTCCATTACTAATTGCCATCTTTATATATATCCATCCTTATTTTAGCTAAAGTTGTTTAAAGTATCTGAGAGTTGTGGATCTTTTCCCATTTTATTTCCCATTTTTATACATAAGCCAGTGGTAGGCAATTTGTTAAACCAACTACTATCAATTTGTTTTTGAACTGTTATACATTTTTCTGTGCTCCTGTCAATCCTGGGCTGTGTGTGGTCATGTAAATGGAGAACTGAAATGCAAGTAGTATCAATTGAATCATGTGTTGAGATTGTTTGGTACAAGAGATAAGATTGAAGATTGATTCCAATGTGGCTAATCATGAAAAGGCTTAGCTGAATGATAGGCAAAGCAAAGGCAAAACAGGAGACTGACAAGTAAAGCAGCCAGCAGATTGAGAATGGAAGCCAGAAAGCCAGAGAAACAACACATTCGGTATTCACCAGCCAAGACTCAGCTGTGCTCTGGAAATGGTTATAAACAATGTAAAATGAACTAAAGGGTAGACATGGTTTTAATATTCTCTTTTATGCTGTGGTGTATAACCAGTGCTGCACTGGGAATATATATATATATATATATCATTCATGGAAAATAAATTCCTTTCTTTCCTGGAGGAAAAGAATGTTTTGGTTTAATTCTCATGGGAAGAGTTTGATGTTCTCAAAGTTAATTTAGTTATGAAGAGTTTGGATTATGTGTGTGAACTACCTCTCTTTTATGTATAATCCCAAGATTTCTACAATGAGAATACCAAGGGAATTATGAGGAAACCTCTCTTTGAGGAACTGTTCTTTTAATCTGGAAGCATGGATAACCAGGGATGCAGCAGAAGGCAGTACTGGAATAAGAAGTAATGGAATAAGCAGCAATTATTCTGCTCACATGCAACAATGAGTTAAACAATCAAACAAAAACCCACAATATATATTTTTAAATTGCAAAAATATCTTGAAAATGCGGAACTCTTTTATTAAGAGAACAAATGGTATAATAATAATTTTAATGTTATTACTATAAAAGCATTTAAATATTTGGATAAATTTCTGAATATAAATTAGCAAACAGATGAGTAAAAGCCAGTTTATACTTTGGGGCCATGTAGAAAGGTGGGGATACTATCCTCTCTTTTCCTTCATTCTGTCATATTTGGGAGTCTACAGGTTTAACAGCAAATTCATGTAATCTAAAGTAATTAAATCAGTGTTTTGTGCTATAAAAACAAATAAACTCAAGTGAAGGACAACAGGGTGAAGAAAGAATGGAAAACCGAGTGACCTTATTATACACATGACAATGCTTATTATGTTATAAATAAATGTGTCACTTAAATTGCGAGTTTATGTAAGAGTAATGACTACAAAATAATGGACTCTATAATTCAAATACTAGTTTGGCTAACCAACCACACTCAATGTATAGTGCTCAATGGAACTGCATCTACATGGAGGGAAGTATGCAGTGGAGTACCCCAAGGTTCTGTTTTAGGCCCAGTACTCTTCAACATCTTCATCAATGACTTGGAGGAGGGGATAGATGGGGAACTCATCAAATTTGCAGATGACACCAAACTGGCAGGCATAGCCAACTGTCCAGAAGATAGGCTCAAGATACAGAAGGATCTTGACAGACTTGAACATTGGGCGCTATCAAACAAAATGGAATTCAATGGTGAAAAAAGTAAGGTTCTACATTTAGGCAAGAAAAACAAAATGCACAGGTACAGTATATGTGGTACCTTGCTCAACAGTAGTAACTGTGAGAGGGATCTTGGAGTCCTAGTGGACAACCATTTAAATATGAGCCAGCAGTGTGCAGCAGCTGCCAAAAAAGCCAACACAGTTCTAGGCTGCATTAACAGAGGGATAGAATCAAGATCACACGAAGTGTTAATACCACTTTATAATGCCTTGGTAAGGCCACACTTCGAATACTGCATACAGTTTTGGTCGCCACGATGTAAAAAGGATGTTGAGACTCTAGAAAGAGTGCAGAGAAGAGCAACAAAAATGATTAGGGGACTGGAGGCTAAAACATATGAAGAACGGTTGCAGGAACTGGGTATGTCTAGTTTAATGAAAAGAAGGACCAGGGGTGACATGATAGCAGTGTTCCAATATCTCAGGGGTCGCCACAAAGAAGAGGGAGTCAAACTTTTCGCCAAGGCACCTGGGGGTAGAACAAGAAGCAACGGGTGGAAATTAAACAAGGAGAGAAGCAACTTAGAACTAAGGAGAAATTTCCTGACAGTTAGAACAATTAATCAGTGGAACAGCTTGCCTCCAGAAGTTGTGAATGCTCCAACACTAGACATTTTTAAGAAGATGTTGGATAACCATCTGTCTGAAGTAGTGTAGGGTTTCCTGGGTAAGCAGAGGGTTGGACTAGAAGACCTCCAAGGTCCCTTCCAACTCTGTTGTTATTATTATTATTATTATTATTATTATTATTATTATTATTATTATTATTATTATTATTATTATTATTATTATTATTATTATTATTATTATTATTATTATTATTATTATTATTATTATTATTATAGTGCTGCTTGAATGGCATAAGTCAATGCCTTGCACTACTCTGTACTAATGTAGGATCATTCATATGTGGTTTAGCAAAGAGATTCAAGTATTATATATATATAATACACACACACACACACACACACACACACACACACACGGATGTATATATATGTGTGTGTGTGTAACATTTTTTGCTGATAAATGAAAATAAAGGGAGACTATTATAGATCTATTTCGAGCTATTTTTCTCTCGTCAGATAGCCATACCCATAGTGGGAATTGAACAGTCTGCTTATAAGGCAGAAGATTAACCTCTAGGCCACAAGGTTCTCTTCCCTATCAGCTCTTCACCAGGAAAGGGTTATGTATGTTTATTCTGTCAAGTCATCCTGGTGTATATATATGAGTGATCTGTCTGACTCTGTTTCTGAAAATAAATAACCATGCAGGAGTGTGTGAAAATATTATGTTTTATAATTTACCTCCTTTCTAAAAATCCAAAGTTCCTAATTATTAAAATAGCCATCATACAAAGCTAGTTTTTATTTTCTCTTATAAGGTACAGTGGATTGCACTAGTATTGGACATACCATTCATATTGTACTCTAAATGTTTTTGTTGGATATTAAGTATTATCCATGCATAAATAAATAATAATAAATACATTGTTTAACATAGAATTTTCTACTAGCAGCACTAAAAGCAGCATTAGTACAAAATATTTTTTTATTTTTATTGGCAAAATGCAGGGCTATTTAATATTAAAATCTGATCCTTTAAATTGTGAAAGTATAGATTCTATATTAACTATATATTCTACACAAGTTTTCAGTTAATTGTTAATTAGGAACTCATGAGTGGTTAAACTTTATAGTTTCTACCAATAAAAGCTGAAGCTTTTTGTTAGAATTTGATAAACTTGTTAATATTAAGTTTGCTCCACCCACATGATGGCATGCTGAACAGACAGATTCTTTTTCTCCCACTAATGAACAGCTGATTTTGCCACAAAAGCTGGTTATTTGGCGGTTTTGTGCCCCATTTTTTGAAGGGGACACTAGGAAGGACTCAAGATGACCTTCGGATGATCGTGCAGTGGTGGAGAAGAGGTGATCTGGATGCCTGCAATTCTCAGTAGGAGCAATCGGAAGATCTGGTCTTTGCCAGATTTCTCCTTCAGCTGCTCATTTTTCTTAAGCATGCATGGGTTTTAATTGCACTTTTCGAAGCTTTACATTCTCTTGATATATGATTAGTTGACTTCTTTACTTTTATAATCCCCTACTGGATTTTTCCAACCTTCTTTTTCTGTTCTTTCACTGTTTACTATTAAATTCAAAATTATTTTTAGCCATTAGGAAGTTGTGATTTTGACTTACATTTACACAGGATTATACTATAAATTTTGTCTTTTTAGCTTTTGGATGGCAATATCCCCTTTCTTTAACCCTGGAGGGTAGGAAACCTTTCTCTGTGGAAGCTGTTATGACTTACAGTATCTGCTTCTCTTGTCCCTGAAGAGAAGGTCACTGTTGACCTCACCTGATTCCTCAGAGGTCAGTAAGGGGCGTGCATAAGTGCACCAGCGTGCCTACTGTCCCTGTCCTAATGTTCCCTCTTATCAGTACCCATCTTATGTATATAAACAATGTTATATCTATGTATATTACCAACATGTACTTGACAAAAATAAAATTAAATAAATAAATAAATAAATAAATAAATAAATAAATAAATAAATAAATAAATAAATAAATAAATAAATAAATAAATAAATAAATAAATAAATAAATAAATAAATAAATAAATAAAAAATAAAGTGTTTCTGAGCCTCTAAACGGAGATAAATTATTTTGGAGGCAACTGATAAAAGAATACTATCCAACTTACATATTTTATTTGAAAATAAAAACAAAAAATGTGATGGGTCAATAACAGTTCTGCAAACTCAAGATGATATCCAAAAGCAGGAAACAACAGTTGGACCTGATGTGCAATTTGAGGAATTGGAATTTGATCTGTCGCTGTCAGATGCGAAGAAGAAAATGTTTGGTTTGAAAAATATAAATTTTCCAGAAAAGATTGAAAAGAATATGAATGTAAGAAATTTTGAGATAATGGATATGATGAAGGATGGACTGGACTTTCTTGGCAAGAGGAATGTTGTGTTGTCAAGGAGAATTACAATGGAAGTTGTAGAGATAATTACAACAGAGACTTTGGAAATGAGATGCAATTGTTGGGAAACTTTCCAATTAAAAACTTAAGGAACGTTTTCACTATTAAGAACCAAATGAAGATATCTGACCCTGGACTCAGAAATAATCATTCCGCTGATTTTTGTTAAATAAGAAATTGTGTAGACTTTCTATGAGTAAATTACAACAGCAGACTGTTAACAGAGTGTTTTGAACTTTAACTTCGCTGTTTAACCTGTTAACTATTGTTTCTTTCATATACGTAATGTATGACAGGTCTAGGTTGCAAATAGATAGAGAAGCTTATAAACTTTGAACCTTCTTTGCAAATGGGGAAGCTTGTAGCAATAGATTTGTCAGTGTTCAACTAGGGGGGATAATATGTGTTTTTGTCCTTTTTTAAAATGCACATTTTTCTGTGATTCCACCTCTGATTTCATGTTCCAACACTATGTTCTTCTCATCTGATAACTTAATGGTTCTCCAGAATCTAACAAAGTCCAAACAATAAAAATGATGAGGTAAATCACTGTGTTCCATATTCTTTAGGAGCAACATCCAAACAATTTTCACATCTCCCTGATAGACTCACAAAAATATGGTAAAGTTGAGAGTGAAATATCCATTGTTTCATAGCTATTTAGTTAAATAACCTGGAACATTACCATGATTTTAAGGACAATAAATGACAATTTGGCTCCCTGATGCATTTTTTCCCTTTCAGAAGAAAAGAGTTCTGAATTGAAATGAAATATTTGGCCTAAGAAAAAAAGGATGCACTGGTACAAGTGTAGCACATGCAGAAATAATTATGGCATCTCCCAGGGAGCAACCAAATATCTTTTGGGAATGCAGATTGGCATGAGCAAAGAACAAACCACTGGAACTGCTGAGTTAGCTGAGCCTTCAGGACAATGATATCTAAGAAATAATACATTTTGTGAGGACAATTTTTAAGAAACCAAATATTATTTCAACTATGAAGCAAATATCACATACAACTACTGCTCACTACTATTGATAAATGACTCCCCTATCTCATTCAAAAATTGTATGCTAACTCCATCTTGAAAGTGAAGTGTAATCCTCGAGGGACTTTATTATTTATTTATTTATTTATTGGTTCTTATATGCCGCCCTACTCCCGAGGGACTCAGGGCGGCGTACAGCAATATATCTGGCCCAGTAAGGGTACAAAAAGGAGTACGGTAGGGTTGTGTTCTGTCCCCCTCCCTTTTTAATTATTACATCAACCCCTTGATAGATCTTTTGCTTTTGCCTGACCTACATCCTCCTAACTTGGCACAATGTAAAATCCCAATACTCCTATGTGCTGACGATGCTGCTATTATCTCACAAACACCCATTGGACTGAAGAGAGCAATTACAACACTAGCAATTACAACTACTGCAGACAGAATAAGTTGGTCCTTAATTTTGACAAATCGAAAATTTTAGTTTTCACTAAAAGACCTACTCAATACTCCTGGAGAAGAGAAGGACATAATTTAGAACAGGTTAGGATACTTAAATACCTTGGGGTGGTGCTCCACTTGCAAGGTACTTGGAAGGCTCACCTGGATTATACTTTGCAATCAGCCCTTAGGCCCTCAAATGCCATTAAACACTTCTTTTATACAGGTGGACGACAATTAGTCCCCGTTGCCTTAAAACTCTTTGAGGCTAAAACATTAGCACAAATTCTTTTGGGGGCACAAGCAGGAATCTTCACAAAGAAAGACTCACTAGAAATCATACAAACAAAATTCCTGTGAGCCATTTTAGCTGCACCCAAAGGAACACCAAACACCCAGTTAAGGATTGAAACAGGCACAATATGCTTCAAATTCAAGTAAGAGCCTGGAAGCTGATGATTACCTATTGGCTAAAAATGCATTTCTTTCCAGAGACTGGAACTGAGGGACTGACCCCATTAGTGTTGACTGATAACTTCCCCTCCCCCTGGAAATAGGCGATAGACCACAAGCTGGGCTCTTATGGGCTCTCCCCGGTATTCTTAATATCCCTAGGCTTTGACCAAGCTAAGCAAGTAGTCATTAATAGAATAAAAGACATGGAATTTCATTCAGAAATAAATAGGATGCCTCTCCACAGTAGGAACAGAATTAAACAGGATGTGTGGGAACCATCAAGATATTTAAAGGACCTGATTTTTGTTATGGTCTGCCAGCAGCCTGCGGAGCTGGCAACAGAGTCAGACAGCGAGAAGTCTGGGGAGGAACCTGGGCCAGGCCTGGAATCTGGAGAAGGCTCGGTGCCAGAGGCAGGGATCCATCCAGGGCCATTTGGGAGTCTGTCCCGACTCCAGAAACTCCAGAGACTGACATGAGCGAGGCAGAAGTACAGGGGGAGCCTGTTCTCAGTGCGCGCATGCACAGAGCTGCCAGAAGGCAAGAACAGTTACAGAGGAGAAGGACTACTTGGGAGTAAGGCTTGGGGATAATTGGCCCCTCCCATAGGCTATATAAGTGGAGAACACAAAAGGGTTCATTGCAGGAAGCAACTCACTCATCTCTAGCTCTCGTCATTGCAACTCGGATTTAGTTTTTGTTCCTGTTTGAACTTGCCAAGTTTTTCCTGCAAATTGGTCCTTGGCAGTTTGCCAAAGAAGAACAAGGTTCTTGTGTGTTATCTTCCTTTCCCTGAAAGACTTTAGTCGGACTTGTTTTACTTTGTTTGGACTTATTACGGCTGATAATGAAAATAATTATCAGCCGTTACAAATAAAAGTGGTTTGTGGGACGCCATTTGTGCCATCTTATTTAATCAGGAAGCCTAGGTCAGAACATTTTTCCCGAAATATAGGATAGCATTCTTCAGAGCCAGATTTAATATCCTCCCCTCAGCATTCCTCCAGGGCAGATATTATAAGACCCCAATAGTGGAACGAGCATGTATATGTAGTAAAGGAGAAGTCAAAGATATCACACATGTCTTATTGCACTGTGAGTTATACAGTGCTTTTAGGTCAATGCATATTCTCCCCTTACTAGAGAGATTACCAGGGAGGGCAGACAATTTTTATGTAGATTATCTCCTCCGGGACACAAACCTGGCTACTACACTTGCAGTAGCAAAATTCAGTGCTGCTGCAATGACCACAAGGGAAAATTTGGTTACAGGACAAAAGATGTTTTCTGGTACCAATTTTTCATAAATATCTCGAACAATTTTTAGAGAATCTATATTTATACACACACTTATCCGCTTATCCATCAAGTACGCATGGGCACAATCCAAACTGTATGATATAATGTATGTTATTGTTATGGATGTTATTATTTACTATTGGTATTGGTATTATCTTTTAATATTATTGTAAATAGATTCTTGTCTTTTGCTGGTCTATGACCATAATAAACTTTATATTCTATTCATACAACTACTGTACAGCATAATACCATATATATTCTATATTATTTTAAAATCGAGTGCATTTTTTCCCCTTTCTCACCCTTAAGGAAAGAAATGGTAGCAAACATTTTTAAATGGCTTAAAAAGTGAAATTACATCTTACATAACCTTTACCTGAAACAAAACTGTCTAAAGCAATGAGTGCAACAGACATCTGGTAGCCTTAGGATTTTCTCTAGCTCTGAGGTGAATGGAAAAAAAATGTCTCAGAGCTGATTGATAACTTCAGTGGCTGTAAGAAATACAAAAAACTTATGGGAAGTCAAGTGCACACTGCCAGACATATTGTTGTTTCCGAACTATTATTTTGCAGCTAAAGATGTTCTACCAGTATTATAAATCCCTCCTGTCGCATCCCCTCCTTGTTATGAGGGTTTCCTTTACAGTATTATTGTTTTGTTCTGCCACCATCACTAAACCCCTTTGTACATGTAAACGTTCAAGTCTCTATAGTAAGATAATTAAGTGGAAGATGGAGAAAATGTAGGACATCCCATACATTTAGTTAAAGTAGGAACAAAGGAAGAATTTGACTTTACTAAGTAGCTGAAATGGGGGAGGTGAAAGCAAGTTCATTTATTTCAAAAACTAATTATATCACCTTAATACTAGCCTGCCCCGGCCCTCCAATTAGTCTAGGAAAGAGAGAGAGATTTACAACTCTGAGTACCCTGTACTCTGTACTCTGAGCCTATTGCACATCTGTCATTCCACCTGCATTTCCTAAGTCCTCATCTTCCAGTCCTTCCCCTGCTGTAATATGTATACCTGGATGAAGGTACCAGTATTACCACCTTATGATTGGCAGTTCTACCAAATCATTGTATTTATTTTCCCCCTCTGTTTTAGCAGCACATTTCTTAAAAAAAAAACAGTGAGCGTTATTACTTTATACAAAAAGGACTCTTTTTTCCTGGGGTATTATGTTAGGTGTCAAAATGAAACACATTATGAAAATAATTCATAAATTATTTTGAACTAATTCCTTTCTTATGATGAAAGAAAGCAACATTAGGCATTGTGTTCCACTATTAAAAGTTCCAGTGACAATGTTAATATGTTATGTTATGTTTTTGCAGCAATTGTGAAATACAGTGTGAACTAGTAAGTATGGTGGACTTGATGTTGTCCCATGATCCATAGGGATTCATTGCATGTTTAAAGTGTATTGATTTCTTCACTCCTTTTGCTTTTCAGGAAATTAGTTGGGTGATTTCCAAACATTCTATCAGACATTTAAAACTGCTGCAGGAGACAATCTCTACAACCAACTAATTCAGTACATGAATATTGATTACTTGAGGCTCAAGTAGTATTGACCATTTAATTTCTTTCTGAAAATATCCTGGTTTGCAATTGTTTAATAATACATAAGAAATCTGTTTTTACCTTAACTTTAGTATGATTCTGAATGCTACATAGCCTTAACAAATACTTTTTTGAAGTATAGAAAATAATGTTTTGTAAAGATTAGAAAATAAGACTGTAATGCTATACTGATCTACTTGAAAATAAACTCCACTGAGGTCAATGGCACTTCTTTCTGTTTAGCAATAGCAATAGCTCTTAGATTTGTATACTGCTTCATAGTGCTTTACTAAAGTGACCAGATTTTTTTTTTAAGCGGGACATGGGGGGGGGCGAGGGGCGGGGCCGCAATTTGAGTTTTGCCCTCTGAGCATGCGCAGAACGCTACGCATGCGCAGAGGGCAAAAGACGGCTAATGACGGCATCCAGGTGGGGGGGGAGGCGGGAGGCCTTTCCTCGCCTCCCGCCTCCCCTTCGGAAGCCGGCAGTGGCTTGGGCTGGCTTGCGAAGGGGAGCTCTCCTCCTCCCTCCCCCCCGCCCGCCCGGGGGTCCCGCGCCGCCCGCTGACCTCGCAAACGTCCTTGAAGGCTGCGAGAAGCAGAGCACGGCCCAGCCGGACATCGGCCTCACCTTCCCTCACGGCCCTGGCACCGCGGCCGCTGCTTCAACGCGACCCACTCGCCGGAGGACGGAGCGCCCGGAAGCTGGCCGTCGGGCCTGCGCTTCACATCCGGCGCGGGGTGATGACGTCGTGCGAGGGACTTTTTCCCGCCCTCGCCTTCAGCAGCATCTCAATTGAAGCTCGTAGGTGACCAGACGTCCCGTTTTGAGAGGGTCTGCTGCTGCTGCCCAACCTGGCCGTCCTCGAGTGCCTGCAGGCCCGATTTTTTGAAAGAATGCCCTAGTCGGGCATTGTTTTAAAAAATCAGGACTTTTTAAGAGGGCGGGCGGGACGCGGGACAAATGGCGAAAAAGCGGGTGTGTCCCGCCAAAATCGGGACGTCTGGTCACCTTATGCTTTACAGCTCTCTCTAAGCAATTTGCAGAGTCAGCATATTGCCCCCAACAATCTGGCTCCTCATTTTACCAACCTCAGAAGGATGGAGTCCACCTTGAGCTGGTGAGAATCGAACTGCCAAATTGCTGGCAGTTGGCAGTCAGCAGAATTAGCCTGCAATATTGCAATACTGCATTCTAACCATGGCTCTTAAGTTTAGGGTTTAGGATTAATATGCAAAGTTTTTAAGATATTGATCATAGTGGTGGATATAATTTATTAATGATATTTAATGAAAATTCGTATCATTTTTAAAAAGATAATGTAGCTGACATTGGTAGGTAGGGCATGCTGTCACAGGCATTTGTGTATGAAGAAAAGTTGTTCCCTGGTAGAAATGTGCCTGCAGGCAATTTTTTTCCCATTTGCATGCTGTCTGAAGTGTTTGATGCTCATTGTGGTACCAATAAAGGAGAATATTTGTAGCTCAGGGTTGAAATGAGAGGTCCTTGGTGCTCTCTGAGCTTGCTTGTTTTCTTGCAGACATTTCATTATACAAACTAGGTAACATCATCATTCACAACAGCTAGTTTGGGTAATGAAACATCTGCAAGTAAACAAGCAAGCTCAGAGAGCACCAAGGACCCCTCAAAAAAAGGTAGTTTCTTTTGACAAATTTCATAAGTTATTGTTGACTGTTATTGACCCCATTGATTTCTCCAAGTTGATCTGTCCCTAGCCAAGAATATTCTCATGCCCTGATTTCTTATTTGAGAAATGGAGAAATGCTGAATTGGTATACCAGTTGATTCCAGCATAATAGTACAATGGCTGCATTTATTAGAAGAGCTATGGTGGCACAGTGGTTAGAACACAGTATTGCTGGCTAATTCTGCTAACTGCCAGCAGTTCAATCCTGACTGGCTCAAGTTTGACTCAGCCTTCCATCTTTCTGTGGTCAGTAAAATGAGGACCCAGACTAATGGCAGCAATATGCTGACTCTGCTTAGAGAGGGCTGTCAAACTCTATGAAGTGGTATATAAGTCTATTGCTATTAGCTTAAACAATGCTTTGCTGAAGAGAGGAGAAATTTGCACATTATAGATTTCAGACAGAATAGAATGAATGAATGAATGAATGAATGAATGAATGAATTATTTATTTATTTATTTATTTATTTATTTATTTATTTATTTATTTATTTATTTATTTATTTATTTATTTATTTATTTATTTATTTATTTATTTATTTATTTATTTATTTATTTATTTATTTATTTAGGAATTCTTCTATGCCGCCCTACTCCCTAAGGACTCAGGGCGGCGTACAGCATTTTAAAGAACACCAAACAATAAAATCATTAAAAACAATTTTTAAAAAGTTTTTTAAAAAGACATACAACACCATGCATACATGGGGGAGACCTCAGCTGTAAAATTGTCTCAGAGCCCTGCCTGCAGGAAGAGCCATGTCTTAATGGCTTTTCGGAAGGCCAGCAAGGTGGGGATGATTCGGATCTCTGGGGGAAGTTGGTTCCAGAGAGCAGGGGCCCCTACAGAAAAGGCCCTCCCCCTAGGCCCCGCCTGACCGGTTGAAGGGAAGTATGAGGTAGAATACGGTCCCAGAGGTAACCTGGTCCTAAGCCATGTAGGGCTTTAAAGATGATGAGCAACACCTTGAATTGTACCCGGAGACCAATGGGCAGCCAATGCAACTGACGGAGTATGGGTGTTAAGTGGATGTATCTTGAAACACCCACCACAGCATGCGCAGCCGCATTTTGCACCAGTTGTAGTCTCCGAATACTCTTCAAGGGTAGCCCCATGTAGAGCGCATTACAGTAGTCCAATCGGGAGGTGACAAGGGCATGAGTGACTGTGAGTAGAGCCTCCTTCTCCAAGTATGGTTGCAATTGGTGCACCAGGTGAACCTGTGCAAAAGCCCCCCTAGCCACAGCTGTAAGGTGTTGGTCTAATTTTAGCTGTGGATCTAGGAGGACTCCCAAATTGCGAATCCGTTCCGAGGGAGTTAATTTTTCTCCCTCAAGAACCAAGGAGGGGTAGTCGACATGGTCCTTAGGAGGAAATATCCAGAGCCACTCAGTCTTGTCGGGGTTGAGTTTGAGTCTGTTTCTCCCCATCCAGAATGAGCTGGAAGAAACCTTGGAGGTCTTCTAGTCCAGCCTCCTGCTCAAGAAGGAGAAATAAATGTGTGATAAATGTGTGAAGCCAAAAACTCTTCAGTAGCACAATATTTATGTTATATATAAATGAAGAATTGAAATTTGAAATTCTGTCACCCAAACCTTCAAGGTATTGCCACAAAAACGTATTTTAGGATGCTTTATAACATTGTGCTGCTTCTTGAAAAATTGAATGAGAATGGATTGTTTATGCATGCAGTGAAAACACAGATTATGCAATGAATGTTAGTGAGCTGGTCTACCATTCAGTATATTATGTTTTATTTATATTCATCATATAACAATTACATGGCTGAATTGGGCCACTATCTGTGGAAAGGCCACTAATATCAGCACACAGAATTGATTCCAAATAATAATTGCTAAATGCAAGAAGGCTTTAAAACATGAAGTATCCACTTTAACACATGAGAAGATTAACCAGCCCTGACTATATGAACAAACCAAACAGACAGGAACATGAAATATGATCAGATTATTCAAACAGGTGTTGCTGCATGAAACACAAAAGAAACCAAATTGGCAATAGGAGGCAAAAGTATTAAGTAAGCTCATTGCTTTAAATTATTTATAAAAATAATAAAGGCAGAATATAAGTAAATATCTAAAACTGAGATGAGGCCAATGTACAATTTGGTGAAAAGAATATGTAGGGGTAAATTTGGAGAAGTCTAAAAATTGTGCAGTTCTGAACCAAAATCAAGGATAGAGAGCAATCTCAATAAAACCTGGTAGCAAAATTCTATAATAAGCATTTACTGGTATTGTCGACCTGCTTAGCTATCTGACTCATGGTTCTCTGAATATTTATCAGACATTGGTAATAGGTGTCTCATCAAAAAGAATTCCTAGACCTCTCACCATTTGAAAAACTAGCAAAAACAGTTGATAAGAGACAGGAAGGGAAGGGAGGGGAGGGGAGGGGAGAGGAGAGGAGAGGAGAATTATTAAGATGGAAAACAGTAAGCTTAGTCTGGTCCAAATTTAAAGTAAGGTGAAAGAAACACTCCAAATGAAATCCTTAGCAAAGCAATTAAAAAGGCAGCAATTATAATACTGGATAATCCTGTATTATCCAAGGCAAAAACAGAAAAATGTACTTGAATACTCTCAGGATAAATATGACAATGAAATTGCGAAGAAGAAATTGGAGTCCTCAAAGGCAAAATGTGCAAAGTGAAGAGAAGTGTTCAGTGAGGTTATCTCCAAATGTAGGGGAGAAATTGAGAGAGATTAATTTGCTCAATAATCTTGAATAAACTGAAAAAGAAGACATTGGATAAAAATGAACATAAATTGGAACTTTTCCCAGATATTGTAAAAAAAAAGAAGAAGAAGATAGGAAGATAGGAATTCAAAGGACACAGACAAACCTCCAAGTGGCCTCTAAAAGGATGCAAATGATCAGTTGTCTGCAAGGAGTATAAATTCTTCCATTCCCCACCAGCCAGTCAGAGCTGAAGAAGCTTCTTGGATGAGAAGCGAAATGTCTTCAATGAAAAAACAAGAAAGTCCAGTTCCCTCTTGAAAACACTTTTGGGACAACTATGACCTGGATGACTGAGAATCTCCATAGACATAGGAATTCAAAGATTCTGCAAAAAACCACAACAAAAAAACCACACAAAAAACCCCCAGAATTAGAGAAAAAAATATCAATTTAGTTAAGAATTATGAAAAAAGACAAAAGAGATGCATGAAGAAAATAAAAGAATTTGTAATAAAGGGAAATTCTCAAAGTAACTTTCATAACTAAAGAAAATGAAAAACTGGGCAAAAACTGACGAGTAACACTAGTTATGTTGCATAAGAATTATAGGTTGAATTTTACATTCAAAAACACTGCCAAAGTGTTTAAGAATTTTCCAAAATGATGGCTGGTTGAGAAGGACTTGCTTGGGACATGGCAAATAATATTATGTAGGTGAATAGCTCTCACTTGTACAATAATGCAAAATAATCCTAGATAAGTTTAGGAAAGAAGTCCTCATTATCAGCAGGCTATTATTTTCTACATTTCTATTCCACTGTATAGACTTGTGTTTGAACTTTCTGTAAATCCAGAGTCAGCCAAGGATGGCTATTCTGTTTGGAAATTAATTTGTCAAAAACTAGAACCAAAAGATTGAGCACCTTTGGAAGGTGAAATGAAAGGCAATTAGGAGATTCCACTTTGTATGGAGCCAACTGAAAAGAAAGAAGGACTAATACAAAATCTGTAAATAAATTAAAGGGCATACAGTAGATGAATCAGTTTAGTCAAAAACGGAGACAAAAGGGGCATAATTTGAAATAAAAATAAAATTCTCACATTCTGAACTGGGAATGGTAAAACAAAGTTACAGGAGCCATGGGAGAAACTATAACAAACCAAGCACCTTCATCACAAGGGACAATTAATAAAATATTTAATATCATTAAAATGATAAATGTAAAGACTAAAGCACATCTATCTAACCAAAGCCTAATGCAGAGAGGTTCTGTCTTAGGCATGAAAGCTGGCTTTCAACTCACCACATAGGATTATTGTTGTATGGAAAATAGAAGGAGGAAAGAATATTAGGTATGTTTGCTGCCTTGGGTTATTTATAAAAAATAGTAAAGATGGGATAAAATAAATAAAAAATAAAATACAAATTAATTTATACAATTAATAATCAGTTAAACTAGATATGCCACTAATATTTAAGGCAAACAACCACTTCAAAATAAAAACCTAAGGTATTCCATCAGCACACTCATTGGGGATTATATAAATGATTTCACAACTTTCCCTAATACAATCAATGTATTTTAAAAGTGCCCTAATTTAGTTTATCCATTAAATCCTAATCTAAGATTTTTTTTTATCTCAACACATGAACAACTGACAGGGCCTCACTAGAAATATTCACAGAGGATTCAGTTTGCTTTGATGACCTGAGTTCCAGTAATACATGAATCCAGAATAAGACTCGGATGTACCAAGTCCATTTTCCAATTAATTAGCACTACAGAAAGATAAATAACTCTTAACTTTTTTGTATGTTTCAGCAGAATTAGAAGAATTAACCCTCCCTACTTCCCTTGCCAGGGTATTATCCAACTGGGGAAAAAATATTAGGTTAATTTCTTAAGAATATGTTTGCTGAATATTTTATAGCAAGACATATTCCAGAGTCCAGTTCTTCTTTATTAGTTTGCTATCAACGTGCAATTTATGTTGTGTTCTTTGAGCTCATTACATTAGTTTATGTTTCTAAAGGAGCAACAATAAACCATTCTTTGAAATGTAATGCAGTACTACTATTTTTTTTATGGCCCAAGGTTCCTATTGACATTTTTACAATGTTTAAATAAAACATGTGGAATCTGGGATAATAGGAACACAATTCCGTGCTATCTATCAGAATTAAACTTTAATATTTTAACCTAAATGATGTCATTTAGTTTTCTTTAAGGGTGATGATTCTGAATATCTGCTTTTTGAGCAGGTTCTCTAGAGTATTTGGGGGTTTGTTTGTTTGTTAGATCAATGATAAGTCAGCTTTGGAGAATAGAAATTTCAAACACCTACCTTAAACATTTTGAATGTGTTTGGCTTGGTAAAGAAGAACTAATAATCAAAAGCAAGGACCAGGGGTGGGTTCCTCCCGGTTCAGACTGGGTCGCCCGAACCGGTAGCGACCCAATGGTGACATCACTGTCTGTGCCGTTCCGTGCCCGCCACCATCTTTTTTGTGGATTTTCCCCTTACGCGGCTTGAAAAAGAGCCCTCCCGCCCGCAGGTGAATACCGACCTTTATTTCTTCACCCGAAGCACAGCTGATGTACTCCTCAGCTGTGTTTCGGGCTAATTCCTGCTTTTGAGCATGCGCGGAAGTGAAATCGTGCGAGGGGACGCGTGCACATGTATGAGCGGACCGAGCGTGCACGTGTGAAACATCGCAATGCTAACCAGTGGTGAAGGTAAGTAGAACCCACCCCTGGCAAGGACTATATTTTTTGCAAAACTATCCCATACTTTAAATGTATATATGTGCAATGCAGTTGAAATTGTTTTGGATCACAACATTGATTTGTGTCAGTTTTCCCTAGCCTCAAATAATGTCATTACTGCCAGAAAACAAAAACAAAAACAGATACTTGTTTTACACAAATATCTTGACAATGTCAGTCCGAAACTGTAATTTAATCATAATTTAACCTTATGATTTATGAAGCAATAGGTAAATAATGCTCCTCTTCAGGGGTGGGTTCTAACTTACCTCGCTGCTGGTTCGCTTCCTCCTGTGCCGCGTGGGCACGCGTGCATTGCGTGCTGCATAGCCGCGCTGCGTGGGCGGGCATGCCCGCGCAGTGCTGAAAACTCATTTTGGCAGAAGCCAAAAATAAGATGGCCATGCCTATGGCGCCTCTGAGAGAGCCAGTTCGGAGGCGTGACCAGCCGGCAATTGCTCCCGGTTTGACGAGCGGGGGGAAATTCCCGCTACGGGTTCTATAGAACCGGTCTGAACCAGGAGGAACCCACCTCTGCTCCTCTTGTGGGGAACATTGCCAAGCTGCTTGTTGAAGCAAATAAGAGTGTCTGCAGAAGTAGTCAAAAAGTCAAGATGGCAGCCATTACCACATATGTGTGATGCAAGTAAAAAAAGGTGGGGCTTCAGTCACATAGTTTCTGCTGCCACCTTGATTTTACAGAACTCTCTGTGGATTCTCCTGAATGGCTAGCAACTCATAACAGCAAGGCAGCATAACGTCATTTAGTTTTGTCCAATTTTTAACATTTATATTGGCTATTAGATAAGGAAGCTCCTTCTTTTTGAATCTGATAAGTTAATACTTCCCTAGTGGAGAAATAGTGACAGTGATTTTTATTATGTAAGGTTTTTAAGCTTTAAGTTTTAATCAATATGAAAAGCAATAGCAATGTTGAATATAACAAAGGATTTTGGTTGTTGTTGTTGTAAAAAAAATATTGACATGGACTAGTTTGTTGTTACATTGTTCTAAAACATTGCCAAGATTTCAGAGATACTGTATACTTGATCTTCAGATGAGCCAAAGGAGAAGAATAATCATGGAAAGTCTTATTTTCTGCCCTCCCTCATTTGTATAAGGTCTCCTGCCTTGGACAGGGGGTTGGACTAGAAGACCTCCAAGGTCTCTTCCACCCCTATCATTCTATGAAATTTATATACCTCCCATCTCTCTCTGCAAAGCAATTCTTGATAAAATAAAATCTAGAAATATAATTTAAATCTGGTATATTAAAGCTGCCAATATTTTAATGGAGCCTCAATTTTGCCAAGGAGGTCATAAGAGCTTTAGCTGGCTACCAAACATTCTCATTAATTTATCTGTGTAAAAATATCAGTAGGAACTAACACTGAAATCCCTCTAAAATAATATTGCTGTAATGTTTATTTTAATATCATTAATCTTTAAAGTCCAGGTATATTAACCCAAGATCTTCACTTCCTCCCTTGAAACATTGACAGAGCATTTGGGTATTAATAGATAAATAATTATATTCTGTTTATGAAACACCCAAAAAATTGATGTTGTAAAATGACCCAAATATAAAAATTGGAACAAGATATTTTATTGGAATTCTTGGGCTAAACAAGGGATCAACTATTTAAATGAACTGACTTTTAATATGTTGAGTATGATTTGCTGATATATATGCTTTAATTCAAAAATGTAGCCTGTATCTACTAGTAGTCTCTGTAATACCTGCAGTTTTTGGCTTCTTAAGAGTCACAATACTTGAACAGAAACCATCAATTCAATTTTATAGGAAATTAAAAAGGGAAATTAAAGATTGTATTAGTTATGCTACATAAGGGAAGTACGAAATGAAAATCAGAATATCATTTGGAGATCCAGTCGGTCCAGCTATAAAAAAAAGTGAACTTCATTTTTAAAAATGAAATGAATTCATGAGAAAATATTATTTTTGTGCACTGGAACTTTCAAAGAATGTTTTAAAATGGATGGACATTGCAACTCTTTAACTCATACTATTTTGTCTTGTTTTGATTTCAGATTACTATATACATCACCTGGGTCGTGACAAAGAGAATAACTTACATAGCTTCAAATAAACCTGCTTCCCTGATATTAAGGATATAAGAATATAAGAATAGATCCAAGTTATGTTTGATATATATTTTTTTATTAAGTTTCTATATTTTAAAAATGAGGAGATGATGAAATATGATAATATATGTTCTAGTTGTAATTATATCTATGATTATTACTCAATGGATCTTTTCTGTTAATATGTTTTAGTTTGAGATATTCTTTTTTCACTTATATAATTTTTTCTTAATGCATTTTTGTTATTGTATTTCACTACTTAATTAAATTAAAACATAATTTATTATGTTGTTGTATCTGTCAGTTGATTCAAGTCAACTGTAAGACTGCTTATTGGAATGAGAAATGAAAGAACTATGAATTAAATATAATAACTTTTTTTCTTGAATTTTTAAACTATCTTTTTTGTAGGCAATAATATATCAATCAAAGGAAATAGACTAGGCTACCAAGATCCAGCTCTTATCTATTTTTCTCTGCTCTTGTAAATTAGACTATAGAATACTTATGGCTCATGAAAAACTAGACAGTCTATGAGCTAAATAATTTTATCCACTGAGAAAATGTTCCTTTAGGTATATTATTTAATATTGGCACTCTCATATCAGTGCATATTAAATTAGCCTTTGTTAGCTTTTAGTTTGCCTTTTATTTATAAATTTCAAAAAAAGCATTGCTATGCTTTTAAATAGGTGGATTATATGAAAATACATGTTTCTATGGCCACAAGTATTAAAAATATTTTCCCTGATTGCCTGTATGAAAGATGAATGAGATATGATAGATGAAAGGAAGAAAAGGGGTTGATAGATTATTCCTTATAAATGGAAGATTGCATGCCATAGATGCTTTGTTCAACTTCGTCTGTGCAAGCTATTCAGGGAGAAAAATGCCAAATGATTATATTTGTGCAGTTATTCAGTCACTTCTGATTTTTCCTGACTCAATTGACATGATTTTGCTGGGATTGTTTATAAGTAACCTCTTATTTGAGTTTTTGTAAGATCTTGCTTGTTTCACCAGTGATAGTATCTAGCCACCTTGTCTTCTATTAGACTTTACTTCTGTTGCCTTTGATTTTTCAAGTCAATGATTCTTGCCTGCAAATTTTGTTTTGGAAATATTTAAACTTTAGCTCCTTCATTACTGCTAGTAACAGACCTAACTGATGACATTCAACCATTTTTTTTGCTGGCTTCTTACTGTATGTATCCAGATAGTAGTACAAATAGATACTTTTTGCTAGTTTGCTGAGAAGGAGAACAATTTATTTTTTATAGGAAGTTTTCAAAAGAGGAGAGAAATGTGCTGGGCTATAGTTAGTATTATAGAGAGAGTCTCAGATTACCATGGAAACTCTGGGAAGGAGGACTAGAAAGAGAACTAGTGTGTGAAGATATGGCTAACAACAAAAATGAGCTTAACAAGCTGTGGAGGTTGAAAACTATATGGTTTTAATAATGTGGGCTGCTTTACATTACTTAAGACTTGTTAGTTTATTGCCAGATCTGGAGATTTTTGAAGAGAGTTGTTGGGTATGCTTTGGAGAAGGATGGTAAAGCTTTGAATAAAATGATGTTTTATAGGACATACAGTAACTGAGTGGGAAAAGTCTCTTTGCAGAGAAGTACAGGAAAAGAAACCCCTCTCTATCTCTAGTAGCATGTACCTTACTGCTTAGTCCTTGTTAGAGAACTCATTCAGATCTTTGCAGAATCCTAGGGTATATGGAATACAGTTTGAAAACTGTATCTATCATCTTTCTACCAGGACTGTAGTGACTTACTTACTTACCTACTTATTGTCTGTCTATCTATCTATCTATCTATCTATCTATCTATCTATCTATCTATCTATCTATCTATCTATCTATCTATCTATCTATCTATCTATCTATCTATCTATCAAACATCTCTCCCTCCCTTTCTCTCTCCCTCCTTCTCTCTTTTATTTGCTGCCCATCTCATAGCAAAGAACTCATAATATTAATGAGGACAGGCTTTATATTACTTCAACAATGTTTGGTTAATGCTGGTAGGGAACCGCCTATAGTAATTATTGGTAGAGATTTAATTATGAATTAAACCAGACCAGTGAAGAGGTGAGGTTTATAATCAAAGTTCTTCTGTTCAAGCCAGTGTAAAATCTACTGGTCTGTTCTCATGTAGAAAACTTGTTTGGATACCCCTTAACCTTATAGCTTTTGAAATCTCTGGATTCTTTTGAAAATTTAATAATACTTGTTAAATAAATTCATATTTCAAAAGAAGACTTTTTCCCAAGTGTATTATTATATCCATTAAAATATGTTCCAGGAGGAGAGAAGAGGAAGGAGGGGTAGGAAGAGGAGAGGGAGAGGAGAGGAGAGGTATTCCTGAGACTTAGCATGATCCTATATGGCCATTTGGAATAATCTCTAGCAAGGAAATAACTGTATAGTAATAAGATGATAGTTACAATTCATCATGTGTTCATCATCTGTTATTATTTTTCATGTTGGTGGAGTAAGGACTAAGGATGACTGTGATAAAACTGGAAGATTATTCTCAGATAGAACACAGTGATTTAACTGATGAATAATGAATATGCCTTTAACTGGGTTTATTTATGAAGATTAAGAAGCTGAACCACAGTTGCAGACTGTCCGTACGTCTCAGAAACTGGGGTGCTTTATTTACACACTTTCCCCCTCACTGCTTTTTTCCAAAGGTCTCACACTTCACTAATTTGTTCAGTGAAATAAAGACCATTAGACATACTGTTCTAAGGCTATAGACATGTTTTACTATTCCTATAGAGAATAATTGTCCATGAAAATAGATATTCCCTATGATTCAACTGCTACCTAGAAATTTATTTTTCAAGGAAATTCTATTTTAGTCAAAGGCTGAGAGAGAAAAATGGCACACTGCTTCTTGTTCTGCTTCCTTGGAGTTTTCGTACTAGTTTTTTAAAAGAAGATTCCCCTCCCCCTCCTGATTGAACATTTTGTGCAGGTTGGAATGTTTCTGAGCTAAAGGACATTTATTAAAACTCAGACACTGGTTGACTGTCAATGAACCGAGATGTGGATTTGCATCTTGCAGATTCATTACAAAAAATATGTGCCCAGCTAAGACCGTACACTTCCTTTACACCTCTTGCAGGGGTCCAATCAAAATCCCTAAGCATTATTTTCCAGATATCCCCTAGTGTTCCAAACATAACATTGAGAGAAGCAGGGCTGACTAAAGATGAAATGGGCTGAAGTTACTGTTTTTCCCCATAGATTTGAGTTCTTTCTTACTGAGGACAGTTACAAACCAGTATTGGCCAGGACAATTTCACAAAACTCCAACATATCAAAGAGGCTTTCTTAATGATGGCCTATGAGTGGCCATTCAATGCATTCAAACAACATATCAAAGATCAACAGGACCAGTCTGCTTTCCTCAAAAACATTTTTTTCTAAGCAGTCAAGCTCCTTTTACATACCAGTGAGATATTTACATCATATAACCATTGCCAAATTCTGAAGAACACTGACTTTAGACTGCTTCAATGCTTTCCCCACCACCCTAATTTTGAATGGCGGATACAAAAAAGTCCCGTATTAGCTAAGATTGTGCACCAGCAGACAGAGGCCTGTAAAATATAACACTATAGTTTATGTCCTGTTATATTGTACCCTCTATAAGAATGCTTGCTCCTGCCGGATAATTTTAACTGTTAAGACACCTGGGAAATTCTGATATTTTTAATGTACAATTGTTATCAGATCAGTCCGATTCAATCTCTTTGAAATAGGCAAATTTTGTTAGACTGATTGTAAAATCACAGAGTTTGATTGCCCATTGATAAACTTACCATCAATTGTACTACATTCTTATCCTTTTTCTTAATTTTAATTTAATGTGCTTCTATCTGTAACTCTGGTCTGTGGCCATAACTAAAATTATATTCTATTCTATTCACTATAAAGCAAAGTGGGATGTATTTTGGCCTTGTAAAAATAGTGAAAAGCAAATTACCAAAAACTAGAAAAGCAAAGAGAAAAGATGTATAGTATACAGGTATTCTAAATAATAGCCTATATATAATTCAAATAAGTTTTCTTGTAATGATTTCCAGGCTCTTATGTTGCTGTCCAATAGCTACAACTGCTTTGTAATTCTAGTCTCTTTTGTCTTTGCCTTTTTCCATCATGGAAATGAGGTGAAATTAGATTTTAAAAAGTGGTATCTGGGATTAAGACTTATAGAAATATATTGCTCAGCACATCCTGAAGTAGTTGTCAAAGAAGTGGATTTGGTTTTCTGTACTATACTTTTCCATTAAAAGAATAGCTAAAGGGTACATCAAATTGAGAATTGCTTGGAAATGAAATAAAACTTAAATTTTGATTAGAAAGCAAACCACTGTATTAAGTTGTATAATAGAATAGGTTTTGCAGAGTGATTTGTTAAAGGTAGGGAACTTGTGATTCTCACATGGAAACTAGAAATATACCACTGTTTGTTATAAGTAAACAACATATAGGATGAATAGGTATTTTATTTCTTTATTTCTTTGTTAAATTTATTTGCTGCCTATCTCATTATGGGACTACTCTAGATGGCTTATGTTGGAATATTCATGACTGGGAGAGCCATGTGATTGAGTCAGCCAATCAGGCTGAAGTGTTTTTTGAGCATGTCCAGAAACTTAGCAAGAAGAAGGGCGTGGTTTAGTCTGTCCACCATTAAAGCTTGCTGTGAAAACATCTCAACATGTGATCTGAAACAAAGTGTGGTATTGTTAATGTTTTATTCTACTTATAAAGAAGTTATTTGAATCAGCAAAATGCAGTTATCTTTTGAAGCTTCTGATTTATTGCGTAACTCTGACAGGTTATGGGCCCAGGAATCGCTCAAGAAGTAAAATAAAAACTGCATTGTAATTTAAAGCTGATAAGAAGCTGTCTGTGTTGTTAAAGGAACAGGCAGAGAAGAAAAATAAAGCAGGATGGCTGCTGCTATGGAATTTAAAGACAGTCCAATACCCAAATTGGGGAAGAAAAATTATTTAATTTGGGCTGCAAAAATGGAATGTTTTTTGAAAGCAAAAGAATTATGGGACATCGTAGCAGACCCCCCACAAGGTGTGCTTGGAGCAGCAGATCAAAAGGCTCATGACAAAGCTATGGCTTATCTTCTGTTAAGTCTGGGGGATGATCAATTCTTAAATGTAGCTGAATTAAAGTCTGCAAAAGAAATATGGCAGAAATTGAAAGCAGTACATGTCAATGTTTCTGCGTGTAATGTGGTCCAACTTTCAAGAAAGCTTTTCAGAATGAGTTTGCAGACAGGAGATTCTATGGAAGATCATTTAATGAAAATGCAGTCTAATTTTCTAGAATTGGAGCAACATGGAGTAAAGTTTCCAGAGTCCCAGAAAGTTTTATTAGTGTTAAATAGTTTGGATCAAAGCTGGGAGACTGTATCAGCTATTTTTGAAAGTAAGCCAGAAGCAGATTTGAATTTGGAGGCTTTGAAATCGTGTTTATTGAATGAATATGAGAAAAGGCTTTTCAGCCATGCTGATGGAAAATTCCACAGGCGGGGGCCCAACAAGGAGTACAGTGGAAACTTACAGCAAGTCTCCAGCAAAATTTTCCACAGGCTGCCTATCTCTAGCAACAGCCGAGGTGTCTGCAGAGAAGAGGAAAGCAGAGGCAGGAGAGATCAAGTTACACAGCAACAATTCTTCAAGCAAGTTAAAAAAGCATGTTTCATTTGTGGAGAAACCAATCATCTGCAGAAAAGCTGTACACAGAGAAGAAATATGCAAGACAAGAGACATTATTTGCAAGGACAGATTGCAGTTGCAAAAGTTTGTTATAATAACAATAGAGACAAATGGTTGATTGACAGTGGGGCTAGTCAAACAATTGTTAATAATTCTGACTTATTTTCCAGATTTTTCCCAGGAAACCATGAAGAAGTAGCCTTAGCCAATGGTCAAAAGGCTAAAATCTTTGGAAGAGGTGATGTGCAAATTCCATATTTGGAATCCAGGTTTACTGATGTGTTATGTGTACCTGAAATGGAACATAATTTGTTAAGTGTGTCTAGTTTAGACAAGCAAGGTTATGAAACCACATTTGTTAATGGGAAGTGTATCATCCAAAGAAATGGGATTGTTTGTGCACAGGGCATAAAAGAGGATAATCTTTATGTATTGCAGGGACAAAAGGTGCCACATTGTTCCCAGATATTTAAAAATGTAGCAGAACACAATTCGTGTGTTCATCTTCTGCACAGACGACTTGGTCATGCTAATTTTAAGGTTGTTCAACAAATGAAAGAATTTGCAGAAGGATTAGATTTGAAGGGATGTAAGGCATATTTGGATTGTGCAGTATGCAAAGCATCGAAATCCAAAGCATTCCCAGTGAGCAAGTTTAGCACAAGACAAACCACAAGAGCTCTAGAACTGGTTCATGCTGATTTAATTGGGCCTATGCAAGCCAGTTTGGGAGGAGCAAAGTATGCGCTGGTCATTGTGGATGACTACAGCAGGTTTGGGTTTTGCTACTTACTTAAGAGTAAAACAGAGGTGCTACAGCAATTTAAGCAATGGTTAAGCTTTGTAGAGAGAAGGTACAAACAACAGGTATGTCAGTTGCAAACTGACAGAGGTTCTGAATTTATGTCAACAAATTTTCAACAATGGTTGAGACAATTGGGAATAAGACACAGGCGCACAAATCCTTACACACCGGGAGAGAACGGAGTGGCTGAAAGGAGGAATGGTGTTTTGCAAACAATGAAAGACTCATTACTGGAGGATTCTGGTATGAGCAGGTCATATTGGGGTAAAGCCATACTGACTGCCAATTATTTAGTAAATAGGCTGTGGAGTTCATCCATCAATAATACTCCATATGCAATGCTATATGGGAGAAAGCCTTCTCTAGCACATTTAAAAATATTTGGAAGTACTGCATGGGTACATATTCCAAAGGCAATCAGAAGAAAGGGACAACAAAAGGCTAGAAAGCTCAGATTTGTGGGCTATGAGCCAGGCTCAAAAGGGTATCGCTTTAGCGATGGAAGTAAAAGGATAGTGATTTCAAGGTCTGCTAGTTTTGCAGAACAAAATTGGAACAGAATTGATGCAAATTCTGAATATGTCTCACTTAGTGACGGTGATCCACTTAGCAACGGTGATCCACTTAGTGACAATAACTCATGTAATGATGGTGAATCATTTTCTGAAGGTGTCTATGTTCAGGGAGGAGAGTCTGAACAAGATATGAAGCCAGAAAAGCTTGAAACACAAGAACAGGCAATGCCACGTAGGTCAGAGCGTAGGAACAGAGGGGTTCCGCCAGACAGGTATTCTGCCAGTAAAGTTAAAGTGTGTAATGTGTGGTATGAGCCAAGAAACTATAAGGAAGTATTGGCATTACCAAAAGTTGAACAAGAAAAGTGGAAGGAAGCCATGGATAAAGAGATGAAATCCATGGGAGATCATGAAGTGTTCACATCTATGACTTTGCCACAGGGTACGAAAGCTGTAGGATGTAAGTGGGTATATAAGAAAAAGGTATTACCCAATAATGAAGTACAGTATAAGGCAAGATTGGTGGCACAAGGTTTTTCTCAATTAAAGAATGTGCACTATGATGAGGTGTTCGCGCCAACTGTAAAAGCTGAGAGCATAAGACTAGCACTGGCATTAGCATCAGCATACAGGCATAGAATTTGGCATTTTGATATAACCACTGCATTCCTCAATGCTGAATTAGAGGAAGAAATTTATATGGTTCAAGCGCCAGGGTATGAAAATAAAAAGCCTAACATGGTGTATAAATTGAACAAGGCCATTTATGGGCTGAAGCAGTCAGCCAGAAATTGGAATATCTGTTTTGATACTGCATTGAAAGGTCTTGGGTTCAAGAGTTGCAAAGCTGATGGTTGCATATACACTGGAAAGTTACAAGGTGGGAATTGTCTACTATTAGCATTTGTGGATGATCTTTGTTTCATTGCAAAGGATGCATCACAAGTTGAAGAATTTGCTAATAAGTTAGAAAAGAAATTTGAATTAAAGAATTTGGGAGAAATAAAGAATTATCTCGGTGTAGAGATACAAAAAACTGAAAAAGGTGGTTATATTCTCAGTCAAAGGAGAAAAATTGAACAATTATTAGAGAAATATAACATGAAAGATTGTAATATTGCTCCTACACCTATGAGCACAGATTTTTACAATAGTTTGGGTGAGGACAAAAGTGAAGCCTGTGATCAGGAGATATATCACTCTGCAATAGGGAGTCTGTTATATCTGTCACAGTGGTCCAGACCAGACATAGCTTGTGCAGTGAGCATTTTAAGTCGCTTTACTGCTACACCTACAAAGTTGCATTGGATGGGTGTGAAAAGAATTCTCAGGTATTTGAAGGGAACTGTGAATTTGGGTCTTCAAATACAGGTCACTGAAGAATTAAAATTGAAATGTTATGTTGATAGTGATTATGCAAATGATGTAAAAACCAGAAAGTCTAATTCTGGAATTGTAATATTGTTTGGAGGGGCTTTAATTGGTTGGAAGTCCAGAAAACAAACAACGGTTGCTATTTCAACTGCAGAAGCAGAGTTTATTGCATTGTCTGAGTTATGTTCTGAAGTAGTTTGGTATGTACAGTTGTTACAAGATTTAAATGTAAATGTAAATGAAGCTGTAACTGTTTATGAAGATAATGCTGCTTGTATAAAAATGGCAACAGGTGACAGAGTGAAGAACAGAAGTAAACATGTGGACATTAAGTATTGTAATGTCAGGGAAGCTGTAAAAGAAAAATTGATACATTTACATCATTGTTCTTCAGAGGATAATTTAGCAGACATGATGACCAAACCATTGGGTGGTGTCCATTATAGGAAATGTTTAAATCCAATAGGTTTGATGTCTCTCCCAATAATGAAGGGAGGAGTGTTGGAATATTCATGACTGGGAGAGCCATGTGATTGAGTCAGCCAATCAGGCTGAAGTGTTTTTTGAGCATGTCCAGAAACTTAGCAAGAAGAAGGGCGTGGTTTAGTCTGTCCACCATTAAAGCTTGCTGTGAAAACATCTCAACATGTGATCTGAAACAAAGTGTGGTATTGTTAATGTTTTATTCTACTTATAAAGAAGTTATTTGAATCAGCAAAATGCAGTTATCTTTTGAAGCTTCTGATTTATTGCATAACTCTGACAGCTTATAACAGTAAAAACAGAAATGAAAAGAAGTGTAAACATAACAGTACCAAAATAGTGAAACAATAAAATAAACAATGAAATAACAATGAACATACAGTAATATGAGATTAAAAGACTGATGGGGAGAAGCAGGGAATGCAGAGGGGAGGTGGAATCTGCTGTCTAATAGCCACCTCCAATGTAGTACTCCCTCATTGGCCAGGGCCAGATTTTCAGGTTCTTGAGAAAGGATAGAAGGGTTGGGGCATATCTTCCCCCAGGGGATGGGGATATATTCCAGAGGACAGGTGCTATGGCAGGGAAGGCTCTTCTTCTGGATCCTGATAGTTGGAGTTCTTTGACTAATGGGATCCTTAGCAGTCTCTCTCTGCCAGCACAAGTGAGACAGGCCTGATCTAGCAGGAAGAGATGGTCCATCAGGTAGCTTGGATCCATTCTATTCGTCAAGCTCAAAGCACACTTATGCTGTTGCAACCATTATCACTTCTCAACTTGCCAAAGAACAAGGGGGATGGAAGGGGGAGATGGAATGCAGGCTCTAGATTTCAAGAAGAGCCGTGAGAATCTACAACACATTGGCAGGTATTTGCCAAGACCACAGACTGTGATGACCCGGGGCATGTCACGAAGGCAACACAGCCAGAAAACCTGTATGAGTCCCTTTATTGGCACCAACTTTTCCCCCAACATCCCGTTTACTCTCCAGCCTGGATAAAAGCTCTCCCACAAACTTGCAGCAGCTTCTGGCCACAGATACTCCAGTCCAAACGCTGTAAGCAGAATGACTGCAATCAATAATTCCAGCAGGGCAAGATAATGAGTCACAGAAGTAAAGAATTCACAGCAATAATTCCAGCAAGACAAGATAAGCACACGGAAGCATGCCAATAATTCAAACAGTCAGGAGGAATGCCAGGAATGCAGGCCACAACTCTCAACACAATATGAATTCAACATTTGTTCCTGACAAACACCCCTATCAACTGCCTCTCCTTTAAACTCCATCCCCAGGTGTGCCTTGTGAAGGGAATTGGGGCCCTTTCCTTCCTCATAAGCCACACAACCCACGTTGCTCTCTTCCCTGTGTGCCCTAGGATGAGGAGAGGGGGTGGGCCTTGGTCTTCATCTGAATCCCCTCTCCCTTGTTCTACCTCTCTCCTGCTCTGCCCAGCCTGACTTTGCCCTTCCCCAGTTTCCTCCACAGCCAATGGTGCCACTCTCCCGCTCTCTGTCAGCTGTTCATCTTCCAACTCAGATTCATACTCCAACGGGGCATGACAGAGACTTTTCTTGTAACAATATGACACTCAATTGGACAATGTGACCTGCACTAATAGGGGGAGGGGGAAATCTATATTGTAACTATGGGTTTGCGCGGGAATTAGGTAGAGCTGGTTTTGCTTTCATCAGTGCTGAAATGTTGTACTCAATAAAGTTTTGCATTCAGACATCTGGAGATCTCGAATGTGCTTGCTTTGGATGGGTTCATCAGTCAGAACATTGGTTTTAGGGATCATAGCCAACACCTTGAACTATGCTCAGAAGCACACTGATAACCAGTGCAGTTCATGGAGCAGAGATATAATATAGGCCATTCTAGGGGTCCCAAAGATTGTCACACTTCATAATAGCTGAAGTTTCTAAATGGATTTCAAGAGTGGTCTCATGTAGAGCATATTCCATGGACATGCATGATTACTAGGGCTTGAGTGACAGAATGCAGGGAGTCCAGATTCAGAAAAGGTCATAGCTGGTGCACAAATCAAAGCTATGCAAAGGCTCTCCTAGTCACACCCGCCACCTATTTTTTGGGCAGGAATTGTGAGTGCATGAGAACATTTAAGTTGCAAACTGGATCTGAACAGGATAGTGCAACCCAGTCTAGAACTACTGGTAGAGATGACAAAAACCTGGATATTGAGGTTCTATGTACCCAAAGCCACTCAGTCTTGCAGGGTTCAGGCCCCATCCAGGTCCCTAAAGCTTCCAAGCACTGTGAAAGAATAGTGACAGCATCATTCAGATCACCAGGCATGGAGTTGATGTTACCTCAACCCATAGTAACAGATGATCTCATCCAGTGGCTTCATGTGGATGTTAAATAGGAGTGGAGAAAATACTGAGCCCTGTGGAATGTTGCAACTGAGTGGACAGAGGCTGGCTTTCTCACACCGATTGGGACTGGACTTGGAGAAATAAGCTGAACTAGCATAAAACTGTGCCGCCCAGCCCCAGTTTCTATAGGTAGTCCAAAAGAATATTATGGTCAATGGTGTGGAAGGGTGCTGAGAGGTCAAGGAGAGCAAGGAGAGCAAGCATCTCCATCCTGCTCTTTCTGGAGATCATCCTTAAGTGCAACCAAGGCTGTCTCCATCCCATAGTCAGGTTGGAATCCTGACTGAAACAGGTCCAGAAAAATCTACGTATGTATCACTTTCATTGTAAAAAAAATAAATAGTGATGGAAACTGGAACATGCTAAGGAGAGATGGATGAAGACCTTTCTATCAAATGTATTGGCCGCCCTTTCCTTTTACCACAGGGTAACTCTGGGTGGTGGATAACATATTTGGAATGTTAAAAACACATGCATAGCAATAATAACAGAAGGACTAGTAACAATAGATACACATTTATCAGAATGTGAAATAATTCATCCAAAATACTTATGGGATCACTGTTAATCTAAAAAAATATTGCTAAATAAATATTTATTTATTTTATTTATTTTTATTTATTTTTGTCAAGTACATGTTGGTAATATACATAGATATAACATTGTTCATATACATAAAATGAGTACTGATAAGAGGGAACATTAGGATAGGGACAGTAGGAACGCTGGTGCACTTATGCACGCCCCTTACTGACCTCTTAGGAATCGGGAATATGAGGGAAACATGACATAAGTATGGTCCAAACAGGTACCGTGTTTCCCCGAAAATAAGACCTGTCCTGAAACTAAGCCCCACAGGGCTTTTCGGGACATGCTTTGAAGTAAGGCCCGCCCCGATAATAAGCTCCCCCAACTACTTCCGGGGGAAAGGGGGGGCATGCCGGGAGCCGCTCTTTTTGCGGTGGCACACTCTCTCTCTCTCCCGGCCAAAAGAGTGGCATTGGAATCCCCTGCAAACAGCCACCGGTTCCTCGCCTGAGCCCGGCTAGAAGCCAAACTTCCAACCAGGCTCAGCAGCAGAAGCAGCCGTGCACACGCTTGTCTTTTCTAAACACGCCCCCTCTCTCTTGGCAGAGGGGCTGTCTCCTGTCTCCGAGGCCGGTCGGGTACAGTGAGCCCACAAGTGCATGGCTTGAGCCGCCTCCCTCGCTCACCTGCCTTCTGCCGCCGCCTCCTTCGCTCACCCACCTGCCCGCCCGTTCGGATCTGCCTTCCGCCGCTGCCTCGCTTGCTCACCCGCCTCCCTCGCTCACCCGCCGCCTCCCTCGCTCACCCACCTGCCCGCCCGTTCGGATCTGCCTTCCGCCGCTGCCTCGCTTGCTCACCCGCCTCCCTCGCTCACCCGCCGCCTCCCTCGCTCACCCACCTGCCCGCCCGTTCAGATCTGCCTTCCGCCGCTGCCTCGCTTGCTCACCCGCCTCCCTCGCTCACCCACCTGCCCGCCCGTTCGGATCTGCCTTCCGCCGCTGCCTCGCTTGCTCACCCGCCTCCCTCGCTCACCCGCCGCCTCCCTCGCTCACCCACCTGCCCGCCCGTTCGGATCTGCCTTCCGCCGCTGCCTCGCTTGCTCACCCACCTCCCTCGCTCACCCGCCGCCTCCCTCGCTCACCCACCTGCCCGCCCGTTCAGATCTGCCTTCCGCTGCTGCCTCGCTTGCTCACCGGCACAGGCCGCCCCACCCCCACCCGAAACCCCCAAACTCCACCCCACCACGAGACACGCCACTTACTGGAGTTTGACAGCTCCGCGGTGTCTCGGCTATTCTGTTTAGGAAAAAAACCTTGTATACTACAGAAACTCTTCTCGCGAGGCGAGCAATTAACAACTTCTCGCAGCAAGAAGAGTTTCTGCACTATGCAAGTTTTTTTTCCTAAACAGAATAGCAGAGATCACGGGGCTGCCAAACTCCGGGCATGTGCCAAAAGGCTCGGCTAATCCAAGCGAGGGAGGCGGCGGCAGAAGGCAGGTGAGCGAAGGAGGCGGCGGGTGAGCGAGGGAGGCAGGTGAGCAAGCGAGGGAGGCGGCGGAAGGCAGATCCAAACGGGCGGGCAGGTGGGTGAGCGAAGGAGGCAGCGGGTGAGTGAGGGAGGCGGGTGAGCAAGCGAGGGAGGTGGCGGAAGGCAGATCCGAACGGGCGGGCAGGTGGGTGAGCGAAGGAGGCAGCGGGTGAGCGAGGGAGGCGGGTGAGCAAGCGAGGGAGGCGGCGGAAGGCAGATCCGAATGGGCGGGCAGGTGGGTGAGCGAAGGAGGCAGCGGGTGAGCGAGGGAGGCGGGTGAGCAAGCGAGGGAGGCGGCGGAAGGCAGATCCGAACGGGCGGGCAGGTGGGTGAGCGAAGGAGGCAGCGGGTGAGCGAGGGAGGCGGGTGAGCAAGCGAGGGAGGCGGCGGAAGGCAGATCCGAACGGGCGGGCAGGTGGGTGAGCGAAGGAGGCAGCGGGTGAGCGAGGGAGGCGGGTGAGCAAGCGAGGGAGGCGGCGGAAGGCAGATCCGAACGGGCGGGCAGGTGGGTGAGCGAAGGAGGCAGCGGGTGAGCGAGGGAGGCGGGTGAGCAAGCGAGGGAGGCGGCGGAAGGCAGATCCGAACGGGCGGGCAGGTGGGTGAGCGAAGGAGGCAGCGGGTGAGCGAGGGAGGCGGGTGAGCAAGCGAGGGAGGCGGCGGAAGGCAGATCCGAACGGGCGGGCAGGTGGGTGAGCAAGGGAGGCGGCGGCAGAAGGCAGGTGAGCAAAGGAGGCGGCGGGTGAGCGAGGGAGGCAGGTGAGCAAGCGAGGGAGGCGGCGGAAGGCAGATCCGAACGGGCGGGCAGGTGGGTGAGCAAGGGAGGCGGCGGCAGAAGGCAGGTGAGCGAAGGAGGCGGCGGGTGAGCGAGGGAGGCAGGTGAGCAAGCGAGGGAGGCGGCGGAAGGCAGATCCGAACGGGCGGGCAGGTGGGTGAGCGAAGGAGGCAGCGGGTGAGCGAGGGAGGCGGGTGAGCAAGCGAGGGAGGCGGCGGAAGGCAGATCCGAACGGGCGGGCAGGTGGGTGAGCGAAGGAGGCAGCGGGTGAGCGAGGGAGGCGGGTGAGCAAGCGAGGGAGGCGGTGGAAGGCAGATCCGAACGGGCGGGCAGGTGGGTGAGCGAGGGAGGCGGCGGCAGATCCCAGCCAAGCAGGCCATCTGATCCCCACCGGTGGGGGTCGCTTCTCTGCAGACCCTCCGGGGGGCTCTTGCGGGGCCGTGCGGTGCCTCTTTATGCAGGCCAGAGGATTTGGGGAGCTCGTCCCTGCTGGGATCTTGGGGATCCGGCCTCTTGGTGATGCAGGGGAGGACCAAGGTGCAGAGCCCCGCGTCTCTGCCCGGCTAAGCCGGACTCAGCATTGCCTGCCCTGGCTTTGCCTTCCACCCGCCGCCCGCTTTCCCTAAGGTAAGCCTGCTGCCCCTTCTGCTCTGCCTTCCGCCGCTACATCGGTTGCTCGCTCACCGCCCCGCCCCGCCCCATCCTTCGCCCCAAAGCTCCAAACTCCGCCCAACCGCAAAACTCACCACTTACTGGAGTTTGACAGCTCTGGGGTTTCCCTTGGCTAGGGAAAAAAATCTTGCATAGTGCAGAAACTCTTCTCGCTTCGAGAACTTGCTAATTCTCGCGAGAAGAGTTTCTGCACTATGCAAGATTTTTTTCCCCCTAAACAGATTAGCCGAGAGACCACGGAGCTGCCGAACTTCAGTAAGTGGAGCGTCCCGGCCTGCCTGCACCCCAAAAATAATAAGCCATCCCCGAAAATAAGGCCAGGGGCATTTTTGGGGGGTCAAAAAATATAAGCCCCTGTCTTATTTTCAGGGAAACACGGTATTAGGAAGCTATGATTTGAGAGAAGAGTACTCCAACTGAGAAAAGATTGAAATCTAATAAGTAATACCATATTAGTGAATACAATGGAAATTATTTCAGGCATGCTTTTGGTAAAGTTTGGTACTGAAATTTTAACTCACTAATTTTCTGTCCGCTGATCAAACATATTCATAATGTTACACATAATCTCATGTACGTAAAGAAGAAAGAACTAAACGCCTGGGAAACTTAACAATGTACCCTGTAAGTAACCTTGGAAGAATTTGTGTTAATACAAATAACACAAAACAATATTTTAAAAAATTAAAACAAATAAAAATTGGATTCAATTAAAGAATAGAAAAATGATCCATGTGAACTTTTTAATTATATAGGTTCAGGTGTCTTTGACTACCAGTAATGATTACATTGTGGTCAGTAATCTGCTTTGCTACCATCTAAGCTTGATGATTTATAGGAGTATATAGTATATACATTGGTATAACCCCATGTACACTATCCCTTTCTCCCCAAGGTCTTTACGGAAAGGGAAGAATGAAAATGTGATATTTAAAAAAAACAGAAAATGAAGGATAGTAATATGGATATATATGGTGGCAACATCAATAAAAGCTCTAAGTTATTGGCGTCTATGTTAAAACAACACAACCTTTCCTCCTTGGTTTCCTTTCTGGTTATGCTCTTGGTTCTGTGAAAAAAAAATCTTATTTTTTCAATCAAACAATAACAGTATTGGTTATCATTATAATGCAGAACTCCTTATATATGTGTGTGTGTGTGTGAGAGAGGGAATAAATGGCTCTACTCATTAGCTGACACCTTTTACACTCCCTCTACTTAATTATTGTCAGGAAACATTTTATGCTTCAATGACTCTCAAAACAAAAGTGATTTAGTATTAAATACAATGCTGGTCAAGCTTACCGTAGTACTAAACAAATTGGCAGAGAAAACTAAGATCAAGTTGTTCAAGTTGACTTGGGATTTCTGCTGCATGAATACATCTGAACATGTTTTTGTCCTTAGTTTAACTGGATTAAATTTGATATTAAGTAGCCTGCACCATAACAAACTTCATATCCATGACACCATTTAGATGAGAAATATAATTTTATTTACAAAAAATAGATTAGTTCCCTAATGATGTAATCTAGCTTCTGCTGAAGACAGGAATTTAACTTTTTTCCAAGTGATCATTCCTAACAAAATAGCATACCGTTTATAATAGTTACAGAAGATATCAGATACTGTATTCAGAAAAGTAAAATTATTTTCCCCTCTAACTCAGGAGAATGCAACAACAATATAAGCATTATTACTGTTAGCTTTATATTAGTTGGATTGTATTTGATTTCTTTGTAGTAATGTTTATGTTGCTTTTGCAAGCCACTTACGTTCTTTTGACCATTGCTTTTGCATCAGCCTTTACTGGAATGCTTGTGTCCTACTCTTTAAAATGAAAAACTCTGTTAGCTCCTGTTTGAACATTAATATCATTGTGAATAATGTTGTATTTAAATATATAGAATATAATTCAATTATAAAGACTACAAACAAAACAATGTAGAGCACAAGAACACTTACCGTATTTTTTGGAGTATAAGACACACCTTTTTCCTCCCTAAAAGTGGCTGAAAATTTGGGTGCATCTTATACTCTGAATGTAGCTTTTTCGAAGCTTTTTTTCCAGCCCTAACTAGGTGCTAACGATCTTCCCAGCTCTTACCTTGCAGGCTTTTTCATTGTTACTCTCTCTGGAGAATGTTTTCCCAGCCCTAAGTCTTTGCAGGGTTTTTTTCATTGCTCTACTTGCTCCGAATAAGTTTTTTTCTAGCCCTAACCAGGTGCTAACGATCTTCCCAGCTCTTACCGGCTTGCAGGCTCTTTCATTGTTACTCTCTCCGAAGAAGAAGGTTTAATTAAGTCCTAACCAGGGGATAAAATAATGTGCTGAAGCTGACCAAACTAAGGACGCTAGCCAGATGAATACCTGGTAGGCAGATTCCCCCCCCCCTATTTTCCTCCCCAAAAACTACGGTGCGTCTTATACTCCAGTGCGTCTTATACTCCGAAAAATACGGTAAATGCATTGTCTTATAAACTATATTGGAAAGTTGAAATAAAAAAAATATTTTGGATCTATAATCTGTCTGTTTATTATCTACCATCTTTCTATCGCTTTATCTCTATCTATCTATCTATCTATCTATCTATCTATCTATCTATCTATCTATCTATCTATCATCTATCTGTCTATCTGTCTATCTGTCTATCTGTCTGTCTGTCTGTCTGTCTGTCTGTCTGTCTGTCTGTCTGTCTCTATATCTATCTATCTATCTATCTATCTATCTATCTATCTATCTATCTATCTATCTATCTATCTATCTATCTATCTATCTATCTATCTATCTATCTATCTATCTCTATCTCTATCTATCTATCTCTATCTAACTATCTATCTTTCTATCTATCTATCATCTATATCTATCTCTATCCATCTATCCATCCATCCATCCATCCATCCATCCCCCCCCTCTCTCTCTATCTCTATCTATATATCTATCATCAATCTAGCTAGCTAGCTCTTTTAACATTATCTGTCATTTTTGAAGTCGACATTCCATAATTGAAACATATCTGAAAAGACCACTTCTCCTTCTAATGTGTCAGACATACTGATTTCTCCATCTTTATAAAGGCAATGGACGGCACGAAGGAAAGGTGAAATGAAATAGGAATATAGCTTAATGGTTTGATTGGTTATTTTTAATAACCATTTTAAAAATAGTATTACTTTCTCCTCAGCTTTGTTATATAGTCTCTAAAAACTACATTCAAACTCCAATATAATAGGCCAGTTTAAACAATATTTAAAAAACTTTTTTTGGAGGAACCCCAAAATAGTTGATGCAAATATGGTTTGAGTATTGGTAGAGAGATCAGGCATCAAGATTTATATGCAGGTTTAGTATTATATAACATACTTTTTAATACATTTATAGAATGTTCAGACTCCATTTGGATTCCAAAAGCATTCTTGGCAGGAATAAATGTAATTTGACACATGTTAATTGCTGCAACATATATACTGAACCTTTATATTACCATTGCCAAGCCAAGTATTTAATGAACGAAAAAACAGATAACTATTCTATTCAATATTTTCACAATGGAAAGGAAACTAGCCAATTAGAAGAAATGTTTCTGCAAAGTTTCATGGTTTCCTACTTGAATAGTAATGACATTTTAAACAGAAAATGAATTAGAAGAATAAAGCTATACAGAACATTCATATCTTTATAGGAGAAATCCTCTTGTCACTGTCTGTAAAACTTTGTATCTTATCTGTGTCTTCTGAAATTATTCTGGTTTTAAAAGCTGTTGCACTTTGGAAGAAGAAACTACTAGTCACTTTACTTGATCAATCACAACAGTTAACAGCTGTAAAAAATCAAAACTGTTGTCTCCAGTACTATATTACATCTAGAAACCTCAGGTTTGGAAGCACTTGAACTATCAGCTCATTTGTTGAGTATCATTGGCTGTTTTTGTTTCAGCCATATCTGCACTTTTAAGCTTCATTTGTTTCAGATGTTCAATAACATAGTTGATAGACTATATCTTAAGCATTTGCTAATTCTCTTTTGGCCAATTATTGTATTTGAATGCTTTTTTAAATTTCAATATATGGATTTATATGGCCAACACTTAGTGGTATTGGATCATGGAACAATAAAAAAAAAAAGCCACGGATCAATGGACTGATCTTTGGAGGGGGGGGGGAACAAGCTTACAACTCCAAGGACATATAACCAATGAGTCAAAATGACTAATCACTGCTATCAAGAATTAGGATTTTAGAAATGTCACACAGCATTAATTAATTCACGGAGAAATGTGGAAAGGAATATACTAATAAGAATAGTCCTCAAATGAGGAGTTGTACTGAATCCAGAATCTTCATTGCAATGCTAATCAACCAGTTTATTCCATGTAGTCCCTAAACATGACATGGAGACAATATATTCTATGATTTGTTCCCAAGACATTAAGATATGTGTCTGTGGGGAGAGAGAGAAAGAAAGACAGACAGACATAAAAAGTACATGACTATTAAGAAAATATAGATATGCAGGTTACAGTGGTCAAAGGAAATTGACACTAAACACCGGCTGCTCACTCCCTAATGTTATTATAAAAATTTGGTAGTTTCAGATTTTGGATCTGAGTCAAGGAGACTCAGATTCAAGTAGCCAATTGACCAGAAAGCTCAATGAATGGTTTCATTCTAATGATTGTTCCCCAGGTCAACACACTTCACAGAGTTGTTGAAGTACAAAATCAGAGGATATTCTAAGTATATCAATTTGAGTAACCAGAAAAAAGGAAGGATATAAAGGAAAGCCTAAATGGATTTCCATCCCAATGTGATTTTTCCATGTATTTTACCAGGAAATAAAAATAAGGGGGATCTGAAATCTAAGAGACCTCCTATGCATAAAGTCTTTCTGAATTTCTTTTTGATGTTTCTTTCTTTTCGGAATTCAAGGAAGCCTAACCTAACATCTGATGTTTGAGCAAATGCCTAAGTAAGACAGTAGTAAATATAATAATTGAATTGAGTTTCTTTTCCCTGCAAGTGCTGCTACCACTAATTTGCTTTCCATAATATGTGTTGTTTATATTTTACTAACATCTGAATAAATGCACATTGATTAAAACAATGAAATAATATTTCCATATAAGGAAGGAGATTAGAGAAATATAATGCAAAGCATAAAAGCATAAGATATTAATCAGCAAGTAAAATCACCAGGTGGACTCTTTTAATCTTAAAGGGCTGCCTTGTACCCAGCGGTGGATTGCTCCTGGTTCCGACCAGTTCTTAGAACTGGTAGCGGTAGTGGCAGGAGACTCCACCCACCCATCCAGGGCACTTCTGCGCATGCATGCGCATGAACTGGTAGCAAAGTAATTCAGAACCCACTACTGCTTGTACCTGATATTAAACTGAAAGAGCATGGTGTGTTTCCAGTGGGATTAAGAGAAATGGCTTATGGAATATTGAAAATGTTTGCTATTGGGCAGCAATAACCTAATTCTGAATTCTATTTATTTATTTGATTTATTTATTTATTTGTCAACAAGTGCAAGGAAACAGGACACATGAAAAAAATGACACAAATAAATGGATATAAAGAAGCAAAACATAGCCATAAACACATAAAATGAGTACATACAAATGGGTACAGTAGGACAGGGACGGTAGGCACGTTGGTGCACTTATGCATGCCCCTTTAGGGACCTCTTAAGAAACGTGTGAAGTCTACGGTAGACAGTTTAAGGTAAAAGATATGGGGGTTAGATAAACTAACAACAGGATCAGGTAAAGTGTTCCAGACATTTACTACTCTATTGCAGAAGTTGTATTTTCTGCAATCAAGATTAGAGAAGAATACATTTAGTTTGTATCTATTGATAGCCCTAGTGTTATTGCGGTTGAAATTAAAGTAGTCATTAACAGGTAGGACATTAATGTAGATGATCTTGTGTACTAAGCTTAGGTCGGAACGTAGACGGCGTAGTTCAAGGTTATCCAGGCCTAAAATTTCAAGTCTACTGGAATATGGAATTTTATTGCGAACAGAGGAGTTGAGTACTCTTCTTGTAAAATACCGCTGGACCCTCTCTAATGTATTAATGCCCAAAATACAGTGTGGGTTCCAGGCAGGTGAGCAGTATTCAAGGATAGGTCTGGCAAAGGTTTTGTATGCCCTAGTTAGAAGTATAACATTACCAGAGAGAAAACTTCGTAAAATAAGGTTGACAACTCTTAATGCCTTTTTAGCAATGTTGTTAAGTGAGCTCTGGGGCTTAGATCTTTTGAAATTAGTACACCAAGGTCCTTGACAGAGTGTGGATCATCTTTTAGATAGTTTCTGTCCAGCTTGTATTTGATATTTGATATAGTGTGATATAGCGTTTCCAATTTTAACTATTTGTTGCCTGTTTGATAGGAATGCAGCTATCCATTTGTGCAAGGATCCAGAAATGCTGTAAGAACTTAGTTTTAACAGAAGTTTGTCATGTACCACAGAATCAAAGGCTTTGCAGAAGTCTATGTAGATTGCATCTATTGCTTTACCCTGGTCAAGTTAAGAGGTCCAAATGTTGTTGCAATGTATGAGTTGCAGATTACATGACAATTTTTTCCTGAAACCAAATTGCTTATTAGAGAGTAGGTTATTTGTCACTAAGTGAAGGGTGATGGATTGGTTTATGATGGCTTCCATGACTTTACAGGTGACACAGCAAAGGGAGATTGGTCTATAATTCTCAACAAGGCCGGGGTCACCTTTTTTTGAAGATAGGTATGACTGTTGCTAATGACCATAGGATAGGCAAGGAGCTCATTCTAAAAGATACTTCATAGATGGTGCTTAGATGTTCAGCTATGGCAGAGGAGAGCTTTTTTAGAAAGTAGGCACATACTGTATTCCATCAGGACCAATAGATAGAGATGGCTTTAGTTTGTGTAGTGCCCTTTTGACGGTATCTTCAGTAAAATCAATGTGGATTAGATCATTGCAATTGGTTGAGGTACGACTAGGAAATGAGGGAGAGATGCCATTGCTGTTGACAAAGACTGAACTGAAAAAAGTGTTGAAGAGTTTAGTCTTAATGGCATCATCATTACAATCTTCACCATTTTGCCCTTCAATTGAACATTTTATGTGAAATGTCAACTCAAACTTTGGTTATTAATTTTTAGTCTTCTAAGGAACTGCTTTGACCTAAAAGAGAAAATGGGGGGAGGGGTTGGGGTTTTTAGAAAATAACAGATTTAGTTTGAAACAGACATTAAGTGGGGAAAAATGACAGAGAAAATGTGAAATGAAGCATGTCATGAGAGAGTGAAAGAGACAGAAAGAGGCAATACATACCATCAAGGAACAGATATTGATTTATTCTTTACTCAGTTAATGTAGGCTGAAATTAGGCATCACCCAATGCATAATTAAATACAATTAAAATCAGCCAGACTTCAGTCCTTGAGTTTATGCAGGCATAAAGAGGCAGCAGTATATTTTATCAGCATGTAAAGAAATCTGGTGCAGTGTTTTCTCAAAAATAAACTCAATTGATTTCATGTAGGTTGGATCCAGAGGATTACACCAAGGTATAATTAGTGCATTAGAATTGTCAGATAGGAATTTTCCTACCAAGAGGCGATCTTAGGGTCTTGCTTCCTTGAAGTCATTCGTACTTAGAAAATAAAACCGAGATTCAAATCTAATTAACAAAATATTTATTTCAGTACAAAAGTAACAAAAAAAACCCTTAATAAGCTACATCTTCTCAGCTAATGGATTCACGTCTGCCTCGGGCGAAGTATCGAAGAAGAAGAGGGGTAGGAGTTGACAAAACTCCTGGAATGCACGCATGTGTAGTAAAACATATCACATGTCTGCTTGATTAGAAATTACAGTAAACCTAGAAAACAGTAGAGTTGCAGAACTGGCAATTATTCACATCGTGACAAGAATGGAGACTAGAAGGAAGAACTCAGAGAAAAAAAGCTAAGTATGCACTGGAACAGAGATGAATTTAGCAAAACTAGCACCAGAACGTTCAGAATCATCAAGTAATTCCTGGGCTTGCCTGAAAAATAAAATATGATACATACACAGACCAGAGGTGGGTTCCTCCCGGTTCGGACCGGTTCTATAGAACCAGTAGTAACTTGGTGGTCTGGGTCGCTGGAACCGGCAGCAACCCAGGCCTGCCACGCCCCCGAGCCGGTTCTCACAGCGGTGCCATAGGTGCCACTATCTTGGGTTTTTATAGTACTGTGCATGCGCAGAGGGTCATTTCCGGGAAGTGATGCGCACACGCAAAACATGCACTTCTGTTGCGATGCGAACCGGTGGGGAAGGTAAGTAGAACCCACCCCTGACACAGACACTTCTTTGAAGCTCCAATCAGTGGCCATAATTTTTCTCCAAAATCATTATGAAGCTGAATTGTTTTAGAGGCCATTGTGGAGGAAAAACACTACAATTGCCAGGTTTTAAATAAAATTTTAAAGAAATGGTGAGAGAAAAGATAACGTACAGATGTATCACAGACAAAGAAAACTATGATTATGCTCATTAAGAGGAAGCTTCAGTGGTGTGAATAACTAATGAGCTGACAGGAAAACTGCATAGTCTTTTTTTAAATCCTCTGAAGTCAGTACAATAGTCAACAAGGAACAGAGTTGGAAGATAACATGCATATGATTACACTGTAATTGAACTCACTTAAGGAGACAGAAAGGCCTTATTTTAATTTCAAGACTGTAAGTATAAAACCAGCTTTAATATTTGTTGGTTGTGAAAGCATAGGATTAGATAAACCAGTTATGTTGAAGTTAGATATTTGACATTCAACTTGATGCATAATGTTGCCTCCAAGATCTAGGAAGAAGTATCTCCTTTTAATAGATAATTCTTTTGTGGCTCCAAATTCCAGGAAAAGTCCCGTCCCCCCTGGATGTAATTATACATTTTATATAAATTGCTGGATATTTATTTCATTAAATTTATTATAGCTACCTACTCCAGAAAATTCTGGGCAGCTTACAAATTATAAAGCTAAAATAAAATGATTTCAAACGTCTCTATTTCTGGAGGGAGGCTGTTCCGGAGGGAATGGACCACAACAGAGGAGGCATACTTTCTTGTTCCCATAAGATGGCATTCTTTAATAAAAGGGACCGGAGCAGCACTCACTCTATCCAGTAGGTGGAAACAATGAGAGAAAGCCAATTCCACAGGTAACCAGGTCCTATTAAAAGGATCCAGGATCTTGAATTGAATTTGAAAGCCAACTGGTAGCCAATGCAGCTTTCATAGCAGTGGTGAATTTAATTTTACTGAAATCCCAACATTATTAGGGAAAGACATTCAAAATTATGCATTTGAATTATGGAAAATGCTACTTGGGGATAAATTTTGGAAGTAGAAATTTGTTTTCAGTATCAAAATAGAGTATTCTTTCACAATAAAGTGCACAATTAGTTTTCCCAAGCTTCCCCCCCCCAATTTCAACAGTCTGATTAATTGAAATAAATGGCATGTGCCATGTTTAAATAATCTATCAGAACAGAGTAGAAAGGGACCTTGAAGTACAACCCCCTGCTTAAGCAGGAGTCCCTATATAATTTGAGACAAGTGACTGTCCAATCTCTTCTTAAAAACCTCCAATGATGAAACACCTACAACTTCTGAAGGCAAGCTGTTCCACTGGTTAACTGTCCTCACTGTTAGGAAGTTTCTCTTTAATTCCAGGTTGCTTCTCTTCTAGATTAGTTTCCATCCATTGTTTCTTGACTTGCCTTCTGAACCCTCTTCTTTGTGGCAGCCCCTCAAATATTAGAATACTGCTATCAGGTCACCCCTAGTCCTTCTTTTCTCTAGACTATCCATATCCAGTTCCTGCACCGTTCTTCATATGTTTTAGTCTCCAGGATTTTAATCATAATTTAATTGCTCTTCCCTGCACTTCCTTCAAAGTCTCAATATCTTTTTTGCAATGTGGTGACCAAAACTGGATGCAATATTCCAGGTGTGGTCTTATAATGATTCTTATGTATCTTGTGCTCTAACTAGTTATGATATGTAGGATGGGATTTTTTATTAATAAACATGATATAGTTTGCCTTGTTCAAACTCTTAACACATTGCTAATATAATTCATATACTGGAAGTCCATTGCATGAATGTTTCTTTAAAAAACCTTTTCTGTTTAAAATGATCAAATACAGGTCAAGTGGAATAAAATACTACCTTATGCTGATTGACTGTTTTCACCATCAAGTTTTATTTATACCTAATGTGGAAACTCTAGCATCTGTCTTCCATAGATACAGGCTATGTTTCAAAACCCAATTTCCACTTTATTATATTCATAGTTTTTAGGAAGCCATCTGAAACCCCAACCCTATACAATGTTTGATTGCATTTATACTTTTTTTAAAAGGTGTTCTGCAATACCATCATACCAGACATTCTTCTAACTAAACTAAATCAGCTAGCGGTATCTGAATACACTTGTAAGTGGATCACAAGCTTTCTAACAGCAGCAGGTGAAGCTGGGCAAAATCACATCAGATACATGTACAATTAGCACAGCCCCCCCCCCAAGGCTGTGTATTCTCACCACTTCTCTTCTCTCTATATACCAATGACTGCACCTCAAATGATCCATCTGTTAAACTACTGAAATTTGCAGATGATACAACAGTGATTGGTCTCATTTGAGGCAATGATGAAACTGCATACAGATGGGAGGTTGAACAACTAGCCTTGTGGTGCGACCGGAACAATCTGGAATTGAACACACTCAAAACTGTAGAAATGGTGGTAGACTTTAGGAAAAACCCTCTTACCACCTCAAACTGCCCAAGGAGCTGCTGATACAGTTCTACAGAGGAATTATTGAGTCTGCAACTCTATAACTTTCTAGTTCGGTTCTGCAACCCAACAAGACAGACACAGACTTCAGAGGATAATCAGTACTGCAGAAAAACAATTACTGCCAACCTGCCTTCCATTGAGGACCTGTATACTGCACGAGTCAAAAAGAGGGCCGTGAAAATATTTACTGACCCCTCGCATCCTGGACATAAATTGTTTCAACTCCTACCCTCAAACGATGCTATAGAGAAATGTACACCAAGACAACTAGACACAAGAACGGTTTTTTTCCTGAACACCATCACTCTGCTAAACAAATAATTCCCTCACCACTGTCAAACTATTCACTAAGGCTGCATTACTATTACTGTTAGTCTTCTCATCGTTCCTATCACCCATCTCCTCCCACTTATGACTGTATGACTGTAACTTGTTGCTTGTATCCTTACAATTTATATTAATATTGATTGTTTCCTGATTGCTTATTTGTACCCTATGACAATCATTAAGTGTTGTACCTCATGATTCTTGACAAATGTATCTTTTCTTTTATGTACACTGAATGCACCAAAGACAAATTCCTTGTGTGTCCAATCACACTTGGCCAATAAAGAATTCTATTCTATTCTATTCTATTCTATTCTATTCTATTCTATTCTATTCTATTCTATTCTATTCTATTCTATTCTATTCTATTCTGACTGCTAGTATGTGCTATAAATTGTGTATCTATTGGCAAATATAATTGAATGCTGTTTAGAAGGCCAACTTCTAAAACTGCTTATTAAAAGCAATAGATCTAATGCCAATATCATGGTTTTAAAAACTGCTTCCTCTCTTTAGAACAATTTAAATAAAAGATAGTACAGAAAGAAGAGCTGCTTTCTCGGACTTTAAATACAACTCAGTATACATTTTTAAACTGAAATGTTTAAACCATTTAGGATTATAGCATTGAAAAAGACACTATGTACATTTTGTCTTTATAGTAAAACAGCTGAGGCCGTTAATCTTTGATTTAGTGCCATTAAACACAAGGAAACCACATCACCATTAATGATTTCAGATTAATCACAGTTCTGGAGTAAAAGTTTGGGAAACTGTAAATCTCAAAATAGCAGTGTCTTAATGGGAGAAAACAGCTTGCAGACATGGAGTGAAACTTATATTTCTTTCTTGTTTTAAAGCCTAATAACCATTTTAAAAATGCAGATATATTCCTCGTAAATTTGGGTTTCAGCCCTCAGACAAATAAATCATTTGAACCATTTACTCTAATCTGGAATAGTATTATAAAAGCATGAGAAAACCATGTACTAAACAATAGCAATAGCAGTAGAGTTATATACCATTCCATAGCTTTATTTATTTATTTATTTATTTATTTATTTATTTATTTATTTATTTATTTATTTATTTATTTATTTATTTATTTATTTATTTATTTATTTATTTATTTATTTATTTATTTATTTATTAGTGAGTTTATATACCGCCTCATAGTGCAAGCACTCTCTAAGCGGTTTACACCCTTAAGAAATGTATATATTTTACATTGCCCCCAATATGGAATAACTAAAGCAGCGTGTAATAGCAACAGCAAAGAAAGTCGAAAGATACGAAGGACGAATAAAACAATATCATGAAAATGTCCAGATCAGAAGAAATCAACACATCTTCTACCAATCACTTGATGAAAGTCAAGACCATACTAATGTTCACCCATGTAAAGAAAAAATTTTGAACTTTTGGAAACAACTGTGGGGAAACCCAGTGGAACACGATAAAACTGCCTCCTGGATCAAAGCAGGGGTGAAATTCAAAAATTTCCCCTACCGGTTCTGTGGGCATGGCTTGGTGGGAGTGGCAGGGGAAGGATATGGCAAAATCTCCATTCCCACCCCACTCCAGGGGAAGGATATGGCAAAATCTCCATTCCCACCCCACTCTGGGGCCAGCCAGAGGTGGTATTTTCTGGTTCTCTGAACTATTCAAAATTTCCTCTACCAGTTCTCCAGAACCTGTCAGAACCTGCTGAATTTTACTTCTGGATCAAAGATACTCAAAAACAAGCAACACAAAACAAAATGGAGAATATTGTAATAACAACTGATATGGTTCTACAACAAGTAAAGAAGGTCAAAACTGGAGCGCACCTGGCCTGGACGAACTGCATGGTTACTGGTTAAAACACCTAACTGGCCTCTATCACCACATGGCCAATTTGATGAAATGCTTCAGAATGCAACAAGTGAAGAATGGTTAACAGCTGGCCGAACATACTTGATAATGAAACATCCAGAAAAGAGCACAGAACCAAGCAACTATCGCCCAATTACTTGTCTGCCAACAACATTCAAACTTTTTACAAGAGTACTGGAAAAATCAGTATTCAATCATCTGATGGAAAACAGTTTGTACCCAGTAGAACAAAAAGGAAATTACAAAAAATCAAGAGGAACAAAAGATCAGCTGCTCATTGACAAAATGGTATTAAAAATGCAAAATGAAGAACAAATTTAAATATGGCATGTATAGATTACAAGAAGGCATTTAACATCCAGGACCTGGATGGGGAGGAGCAGACTCAGACTCAACCCCGACAAGACTGAGTGGCTCTGGATATTGCCTCCTAAGGACCATGACAACTGTCCCTCCTTGGTTCTTGAGGGAGGAAAATTAACTCCCTCAGAACAGGTCCGCAATTTGGGGGTCATCCTAAATCCACAGCTAAAATTAGATCAACATCTTATAGCTGTGGCTAGGGTGGCTTTTGCACAGGTTCGCCTGGTGCACCAATTGCGGCCATACTTGGAGAAGGAGGCTCTACTCATGGTCATTCACACCCTTGTCACCTCCCGTTTGGACTACTGCAATGCGCTCTACATGGGGCTACCCTTGAAGAGTATTCGGAGACTTCAGTTGGTGCAAAATGCGGCTGCGCATGCTGTGGTGGGTGTGCCAAGATACACCCATGTTACACCTATACTCCACCAGCTGCAATGGCTGCCCATCGGTCTCTGGGTACAATTCAAGGTGTTGATCATCATCTTTAAAGCCCTTCATGGCTTAGGACCAGGTTACCTTCGGGACCACATTCTGCCTCACACTTCCCTCTAACCGGTTAGGGCCCACAGAGTGGGTCTCCTCCAGGTCCCGTCAGCCAAACAATGCCGGCTGGTGGGCCCTAGGGGGAGGGCCTTCTCTGTGGGGGGCCCCGTGCTCTGGAACCAACTTCCCCCAGAGATCCGAGCCATCCCACCCTGCTGGCCTTCCGAAAAGCCGTCAAGACATGGCTCTTCCTGCAGGCAGGGGGTTGAGACTACTTCCATCTGAGCTCTCCCTCGGTATGTTTGGTGGTGAACATTTTTTTTAACTTTTTAAATTCTTTTAACATTGTTTTTAATCATTGTTTATTGTTCAGTGTTCTTGCACAATGTTGTACGCCACCCTGAGTCCTTTGGGAGTAGGTCGGCATAGAAGAACCAAATAATAAATAATAAATAATAAATAAATAATAAACATATTACCCCACAGCTGGATTAACACCTGTCTGAAAAATTTTGGAATCAGCAAAAATATTTGTACATTTTTGAAAGCAAATATGCAAAAATGGAAAACAGTTCTAACATCAAATGGGGATAACATTGGCGAGGAATCTTCCAAGGGGACTCACTTTCGCCACTACTGTTCAACATTGCATTAATTCCACTGACAATAATCCTACGAAGCACAAAACTGAGATACCAAATCTCAAGCCACCATGGCAAGATAAACCATCTACTATACATGAATGACTTAAAACTTAAGCCTCACTGAACTTGAATCAATACTCAACACAGTTCAACTGTTGAGCAGTGACATCAGAATGAATTTTGGACTTCAAAAATGTGCTATACTATCCATACAGCAAGGGAAAATGGAAAAAAAGAAGAAGGAATAGTCCTGGGAAATTGAAGCATCGTGAAAGCATTAGCAAAGAATGCCAATTACAAATACCTAGGCATATTGGAAGCAGATAACATCTTGAATGGAAAGTCGAAGAGTCAACGCAAAAGGAATACATCAGGAAGGTCCGCAAAATATTAAAATCAAACTGAATGCTGGAAACATAATTAAAGTCATTAATACATGGCCAGTGCCAGTGATACACTACCCAGCTGGAATCATCATCTGGACTGTGGCTGAACTGGAAAACCTGGACTGAAAAACGCATAAACTCTTGAATATGTACCATGTTTTACATCCACAAAGTGACACCGACAGGTTGTACCTTCCAAGAAGAAAAGGGGACAGAGGGCTATTGCAAATCCATCAAACTGTAGAAGAAGAAAAATGAAGTTTGAATGGTTATGTGAACCAAAGCACAGAAAGATTGCTGCAGGCTGTGAAAACGGAGAACATCATAATAAAAAAGAAACATTTTGTGCATGCGCTCTTGCTTCGCTCGCACTCGCGCATGCACGCACATTTATTTACAAAAAATAACCCTCTGCGCATGGTCAGTACTTAAAAAAAAAGTCCACGTTACAAATGAGGCAAGGAGCACAGAAAACAGCTGCGGAGTGGCAATTCAATCTGCCGCCCCAGATCACCTGGGCTTCAGAAGCAGAGATAAAGGTCAATATAACCCAGGGGCAGGCGGGCGGACCCACTTTCACGGATAAAGAGAACCAGTTCGCTCTTGGCTTGGAGTCAGAGCTACCGGTTCTAAAGAACTGGTCCGAACCGGCAGCAACCCACCACTGGTATAAGCCTAAATAATAAAAAGAGTCAGGACAAACCCTTTTATTTTCATTCTGTTGGATACTTTTACTTATTGCCTAATAAAGATGACATCTCATTTATTTATAAAACCAATTTATGTGGCTGCCCATCTTACTGTGATGACTCTGGGCTGCTTAACATAATTTAAAATCAAAATGTAAATAACATAAAACAAGAATACATGTAAAAGCAACCAAGGCAAAAGCTGTTGTGTGACAATAATGGTTGATTGGTCCTAAGCTGTAAATCAATGTTCCTAGAATTTTTATTAATTTTTAGGATATCAGGACTTGAGCTCTAACTAAAGCTTATGGTTTTTTATTGTGATATTGCTAAATGGTAAATGTGTAAATACACAGTACACATGTGCTATTGTATGTAAATAGTACAGCTATGTAGCAGAAGCTTTATTTTAAGAGAAAGTTTATGTATTTTTTATGTATCCTAAATAGAACAATAACCTCAGACTCTTTATGTAGCGGCAATGCCAATATGGATTTGAGGTGGACTGTCCACATAAAAGCTTCTGAAATAATAAATTGCTTAAATTTTAAGATAGTATAAGATATTATTTTGGCTACAATATACCCCTTCAGTTATTCCCCTGAGGTAGAAGAAAAATGTATCCTAAGCTTCATCTTTTAAACAAATGAATGTGAAATACCTGGAAGCATGAGAGAAGTTGCATGCATTGTTATTATGTGTCTTTTTAAATATTTTAATTTTAAAATTTTAATTATTATTAGTAACTTATTTGTATTTTGTTTTTAACATATTCTTAACATTTATTAACAAACAAACTCACAAATGCAAATGTTAGCCATTTGTATTATGGAAATAGTTAATATGGTGATAATCAAATATTTACAGATGACTTTGCTAATGTCAAATGTTTGCAAAGATACAACAGCAAAATGTTTCTTACTAGAGACAATACCACCAACTGGCAGGTGGCAAAACAGATAAAGGTAATAGCTCCTTAGGGATACAGGGAAGTCTTCAGTAGCTAGTGAACAAATGTAATAGTCCATTTAGAAAATGCAAGAACATTTGTTTTCTTGTCTAGTTTCCTCTTCCTAAATAAATAATAGTTCTTCATCTTAGAGTAACTCTTCTGGCTTTACTTAGTGAAATTTATTTGTTGCATTCTAGGTTTTAATGACTGTAAAGAATTCTGCATGGGTCTCATTACCATGAATATAATATTTTGTTTCTCTGTTAGCTTCACTGATGATTGTTGCTGAATATGCCTGCTGTGTGTGGAATTCTCAATTTACTTCAGTTCAACACATTGCAATTTTGAAGTTAGTTGATGGAAATATTTCTCTAAATGCCCACAAAATATTAATTTTCAGATGTTGCTACTTAGTTCTATAGTGGCCTCATAAAAAGGATATACAGAAAGCAGATTTCAAAGTCTGAAATTGAGCTAGTTTGATTATTAACATCTGTACATAATTAGGTGAATGACATACTGTATTTGGTATAATTTTGTGACAAGAATGGACTTGTTTTCGGAACAGTGTACACTTGTCCAAATCAAGTCTTTGGGATTTTGTGTAGCTGCTGAGGTGCTAATAATGAAAATCTATTTGCTTGGCAGCCAGCAAAACACAGATGATCCAGAGTCTAGACAGGTACTGTGGGAGCAGAAATATCATTATAACTTTTGAAAAGCAAATTGGCAGACTAGTAAATAGTTATAACATCATAGGAAAATTGCTGAAAGAGCAAATTATAGCAATTTATGAAATTTTGTCAAGTTGTCTATGGTATCATTTTATTAAATTCTAAAAGAAAGAAAAAACTAGATAGACTTGAAATCTGTAACCTTATGCATAAATTTTTGCCATACAGATAGTCCTCAATTCATTCACAATTCATTTAATGATCATTCAAAGTTACAACAGCACTGAAAAAAAAGGCCTATGACTGGGTTTCACACTTACGACCATCACAGCCTCCCCATGGTGCTGTGATCAAAATTCGGACACTTGGCAACTGGCATGTATTTATGACAGTTGCACTGTCCTGGAATAATCTAATCACCATCTGTAACCTTCCAAGACAAGCAAAATCAATGGGCGAAGCTAGATTCACTTAAGAACCACATGATTCAATTAACAACTGTAGTGATTTGCTGAACAACTGTGACAAAAAAGTTTATAAAATGAGGCACAACTCATTCAACAACTGCTTTGCTTATCCATGGAAATTTTGAGCTTTGCTGTGGTCATAAATTAAGGGCTACCTGTAATTTCCATAGATCTCAATGGAGTTTTAGTGGTAGATTGATCAGTTTAGGACTGCATTATCAGCTTTTCAAAATGACCTAGGTCAGGGGTCCTCAAACTTGGGAACTTTAAGACTTGTGGACTTCTATGCTGGCTGGAGAATTCTGGGAGTTGAAGTCCACAAGTCTTAAAGTTGCCAAGTTTGAAGACCTCTGACCTAGGTAGATCAAATGCCTGTCTTAACAAGTAGTTAAAGATTGTATTTATAACCCATGGATTCATAAATATTTAGTAATGTTTTCCTATTTTCCAAGATTTGTTCTTCTCGCTGAGCAACTGAGTAAATATGGCTTTCTTTTTAAAATATATATATATATGAAATTATAATGGTGTTAAATACAGTTATTTGTCATAAAGCCACATTTTGTCTCTCTAAATTGGGAGCTACAATTTATAATAATCATCAATGTGCTACATCAAAGGTTTAGGGACTGTAGGTATGTAATTATTGGCAATAGCATCTTATTTACTGAAGTTATCTATCACTACTAAAAGTATATGTCTATCCATTGGCCAAGCATATACAGAACTTTCTTGAAGAATGACAAATTTGCTATCAGATTCAAAAGGCAATATAACTTTATATTAGAGCTTGGCAAGGTCTTACTAATTACATTTGCAGCTGAATCTTTGGCTACAGACATTGCCCAATTGTTTTATGTCAGTCCTGCTGATAGTCTGTTTTTACTCACTCCTACTTTAGGATAAAACACAGGGAAACATAGATTCAATTAATGTTTCAAAACTCACCATAAGAGTGTATGAGTCTTTTCTTTATTACTTAACTGAGTAAATCCATTTTCAATTAACCATCTAGGAGAGGGATGTCAAACTCACATCGCCACAGCAGCACATGATGTATCGGGACTTTCAAGTCATATCCCACTAGATCAGGGATGTCAAACTCCCGGCCCATGGGCTGGATGTGTCACGTGCTGGCCATGCCACCTTTAGCAAAGGGGGGGGGAAGTCCTAATATGTCACGTGATGCCGCCGTGACAATGTGAGTTTGACACCCCTGCACTAGATTGAATCCTGAATCCATTTATTGTTCAATATTTTTGATAGAAGAGGATCCAGTTGAGAATCAGGCTGGATTGGAGAGAAATTTTAAAATGATAAGCTATAGGAATGATATTGGTAAAGACATTACACAGGATTTTCAAATCAAACTGGCTGATATTTGAATATCTGAAAGTGTCATACAAATAATGAATCAGAAAAGTTAATTGGATGTGTGGATTTCAACTTGGATACTCTTCTGACTCTTCTGATATTTATGAAAAAAGATAGAGAAAATGAAAAGAAATCAGCTTTTGGGACACTACTTAAAAAAATAAACATCAATACTTAAAAGCAACAAGATGGATTATCAAATTGGCTTATTTAAATGTTAAAATATGTATACATATTTTTCTGTTGTATACATGTTTTTATCTTGACCAAGACTGAATGATTTGTCTACAATAAATATTTTATTATAGGTAAGATTTGGAAAGAAGAGAAAGCGATGCTAAAATTGGAGGAAAGTTAAACTTGTGAAGGACTCTCTGAGAGGACAAAATAATAAGAAATTTGTGGGATATTAGTTGAAGAGATTACATTTTCTGAAGGTTAGGATTTTGGAATCATCAGCCAACCCATCTGAATTATAAACATGAAACTTAATTAATGATAGTAAAAACAACCAAAAGGCATAATAATTCCATAGCAATTATTGCCCTATTAATCTGATTTCTCTCAAGACTTTCAACATCAAGTACTTATTCAATCAAATTCAAGTTTCAGGATTCATTTCTGTAGTAGCCCTTTTAGAGCACTGCAGTCAAAGAAGAAAGGGATAAAAATGTAAATCCACATGTTTGCATTCTCCAGAACCTCTGAAAAATCTTGACAAAAAGATGTATGCAATACCTGTTTTCATTCAGAAATTCAAATATATCAGATGTAAGATGTTTTATTGGATAAAGCAGTTCCCTGCTGTCCAGGATTTTTTTTACCAAAGATAATATACAATGTCACAGCATAAAGTTTCAGTTCACTGAATTGTGCCCACTGTAATAATCAATGTCAACAATAAAATCAAACTGACACATGTAAAGGATTGGGGTGAACTGGATCCTTCACATCTTTCATCATTACAAACCTCTGTCTAATTGACTATGAACAGAAAATCTTTCATGTTAAATACACATTTTAGTTTGGATTTTCTTAAGTTTTAAGGTCTGATGTTAAGACACTTAACTTGAAAAGGGATAACTTTAAACTACATTTTTGGCCTTACTTCAGAAAACAGGCTTGTGAAAACTTTTGGATATTATCCAAAGCTTCAGATGACTAAGCTTTCAGCACTTTTAACAATAACAACACATAATAGACAGACATGTATTTCAAATACTTCAGTTCAAAAACTGAGATCTTAAAGAAATGAAGTATAGACTTTACACATCTGCAACACACTTGATTTTGCAACTATCCTATGAACTTCTGTTCAAAAGCAAAATGCACCCGCATTTGAATATAGTATTCAAAATTATATATAGTAAAATGTGTTAAGACACTGTCTAAATGTCTTATTTTGGGTAAACACAACCTAAATATCTGAGGATAGAATTGTATTGCATTAGAGCTAATTGAAGTGACAAAACATAATGTATAAGACCATACAACAATAAATAGCGCAACATAGCATAAATCCTAACATAGCATAAACATTAAAGTTTCTATATAATAATATAATTAATTTCCAAAATATTCTGTATTGTGCTGGAATTGAATGCAAGATTTTAACTTTTTTCTTCATTTTATAATATTTTTATAATATTGAAAACAGAATAAAAATTAACAAGAACTAATGTTTTAGAATGAAAAAGAAGAAAGAAGAAAAGGACAAAAATAAAAGTGTAAAAATCAAAAGAAAAAAAGATTATGAAGAAGTGACTGCTGATCTTCTTTTACAGTCGTTATAAATATATGTAATTTAATCTCTTTCCCTATGGTTACAACATTATTTACATTTTTCTATAATCTATTATTTTTATTCTAATAATCAAAATGTATATCATAACTTCATTTTTTCTGTTTCCACAAAAGGTCAGTAAGGGGTTTCCAGTCATCATTAAACTTAGGTAATGTCTTATCTCTAATTAAAGCTGTCAATTTGGCCATCCCAGCAAGTTCCATCATCTTCACCATTCATTTCTCCATTGTGGATAAAATTGAACCTTTCCACCTTTGTGCATACAATAGTGTTGCTTTTGTCATATAGAAAAACAAAACATGTTTTTTTTCCCAACTGCTTATCCATCAATCCCAAAAGAAAAGTCTCGTATATGAATCTTTAAAATTTTATTTATATGTGACGGAGTCCAAATTTTTCTGGCTTTTTTACATGTCCACCAAGCATGATAAAATGTCCCTTCTTGTTGATTACATTTCCAGTGTAAGTTCTAAAAACCTTTATACATTCTAGACAATTTTCCAGGGACATGTACCAGTCATATGTCATTTTATAACAATTATACTTAAGACTATAATATATAAATTTCAGTCCTTTCAATCACATTTTCTCCAATTAAGCCATCTGCATATTATAATCAAAGTTCTATGATACATCCATTAATTTATTCATTTGTTTCATATTTTATTAAATAAATTGTACACAATTCCATTTCAAATTGCATCTTACATTATTCAAAACCAAAAGTTCTTTATCTATTTTACATCTTTCTAATAATTCTATGTAAGAAACCCATTGACATTAACATCCTTGTACTTCCAACTCTTGTCTTACTTTTATTCTGTATTCTCCTTCACAAAATTCTAATACATCAGAGTAAGTTAATCATGTATCTTTAGTAATCATTTCTCTACTGTAAAATGCTTACTGTGCTGACAGCCACAAATTTATTTTGAAGCACAACTCAGGTTTAAGTGTTTCCATGTTCTCACTATGGCATGACTAACAAAATGATTTTTTAAAATCTACATTAACCTTAACTTTTTGTATTATAGATATCCATGCTACCTAAATTTTAAGCCATATCTATCTAACTCTAAAAGCTTTTCATTTCTCCATTCTTTCATCCAAACAGTAGGCTGCAAAATATAATTACAGATCAGGTAAGCCCAATGTTTCTTATGTATTTTGTAACACCTTACTGTATATTTAACTGAACTATAATGTAAAACCATTATAACTAAAATGCTTTTCCCCTGCTACACAAATTTAGATATTTCTTTTTATCATTGTTTAAATGGTAGCTATCAAAACTGGTATTGTCTGCAAGACGTTCATTGTAATCACAGACATTTTCTCCAACTGTGACAATTGTTCTTTTCTCTCATTTAGTTCAGTTATACTAAGCTAAAAGTTAAGATTTTAACTTTGTTCAATTATTGTTTAAAAGAGATGATTTTGTTAAAAATGTGCATTTAATTTAGCCATATCTTTTCATTTGTCCCCATGCACATATATTTTCTAATGCTTATTTATACCACATGTACTTAGTGCAAAGCTAAGAGTCTGAAGAGATCAAATGTATGATTTTAAATTCCTTTCTGATTTATCAAAATAAAATAAGAAGCAATGAACCGTTAAAATATTCTTTAATTTATCTCATCTCATAGCGATATGGAGGGGGGGCATTGATTTCTAACTTTTCATTATAGTAAATGCCTGCATGGGAATGAAACTAGAGGATCTATGGTTGATTGAACAGTATCTAGAAATTAATCCAGTCGGCTAAAGGGTTTTGGCTGAGCTTTCTTTGAGATATCATGTTTTCCTCGGTAATCCCTTTGTGGTCCAGCCATGGCTGAAATTGACTGACATAGTGTGTCTGCGTGTGTGTGTGTGTGTGTGTGTGTGTGTGTGTGTGTGTGTCTGTGTGTTAAACTTCAGCTCTGCTGAAATTTACAAGAAGCTATCAACCTGACAATCTTGCTTGATTTCTGTGGGTGTAGTAAAAAATTGGTTTATTCTCACTCATTAAATGTAGTAAATAAAGTACAAAAATCCCAAAAGTTCAGTAAGGGTTTCACTTTTTGCTAAATCTGTTTTTCAAAAAATGGATCTTTTTTATGTGTACCTTTTACTTTGCCTGCAGTGTTATCCATTTTTCATTGTGATCTTGAGATCATCGTAATTTCCCCTTTTCCTTTCACACAGATGAGTACTGCAATACTATGCATGTCTAGACAAAAAAAAATCCTGTCTATAGTTTAAAATGGCAAAACAGAAAGCACATCATTCTATGTTGTCAAGTCTAAATTATTGCTCCTAATTCAGAGATTCTTAATGGTTCTGAAATAAAGGCAAAATTAAGAAATACAGATCACAGATCTGTCCTTGATTTTAGACTTTGATATTCATTGGAAAAGGAAACAATCTAAAAAGATGACTATATAGTATTGCATCTTATTTTGAAAATAATCCTGTAGCAATTAGAGTGCTTAATAATCCAATTTTTAAAAAGAGTACTATATAATTAAATGAAGAATCTTAAGCAATATTACATATTTTGTTTTAATGGCTCCACTGATCATCCAGAAGATCAATAGAGGGTAAAATAGCTCCATGACAGGGAACTGATAAGTAGTTAGAAAACCAAACCAAATAGTTAGTATATGTTTTGGTATTTCCTAGGAACATATAGAAAGGAGTTTAAAAACAAACAAACAAAACAATCAGGAATATTTTCAATGAATAAATGTAAGCAAACACATATACTCTTTCTTTTTCTCATTTTAAGATTTTAAATTCAACTTCTGAAACAGAAACTTGTATTTGATATAAAAATAAATGAATTGTTTCTTCTTTAAGTAATAACACATTTTTATCCCTTTGTGTGGTATTTTCTGTCTTATTTATTGCATTTACACTTCATCCTCATTCCAGAAAGCTCCAAAGATTTACATAATTCTTGCTTACTGCCACCTTCTTGATTCTTACAACAAACCTGGGAGGAAGTACATAATGCAAAATTATCCAAAGTACGGATTAACAGGCTGCCAGGTAATCATATTGGAACTGATTGTAATTATGGCAAACGCATCAGCATGTCACTTTTTCACTTAATCTAGCTTTTCCCCAAATATCACATTATAGGTATTGACAGACTTAATTGATCTGAAACCATTAGAGATTATCTGTCAATAGCCCTGCAGAAGAGACACATATAATTTTTTTAGAAAATAGTGTCAGATTAAAGAAAAAAATCATTGTGTTGCAGGAATCAGTCAATATGAACAATGTGATGTTTGGAAAGAAATATAGGAGTTTTATTATATAATTGAAGCATGGATTTGTATCGGTAGCAAATTATAAACAATGAGGATTAGTTAATGCTGATTCTTTGCACATTTTTTCTCTTCACAGGGAGATTCATCTAGGACAATTCTAAAGCATCCAGGACAAGTATACTGTAAATAAGAGCTAGTCCCAACCCCTGGTCCATGGACTGGCACCAGTCCATGGCATGCCAGAAACTGAGCCATGCAAACAAATGAAACTCCATCCCAGGATGCAGGCAGCACATGAAACCAAGCCCCCTCCAGTCTGAAAAAAACCCAAAACCTCTTCATGGAACGAGTCCCTGGTGCCTGGGGGCCAATGAGCTACTCTGTTTACATGAGGTAAGAACCAGTTTGAAATTTGAAAATGCTCTCCTTTTCCCAGAAAAGAAAATTGGTTTTTAAAACCATACAAAATGCTAAGTATATTCTTTAGAAAACTCCATTAAATAAAACTGAATTTAAATTTGACAACTTCAGATACTTTTCTCCCTGTCACTTCAAATATTTTGATGCAATGTCTCTGGAATAATCTGTCAGTTGTTCTGTCTATTGTTTTAACAAACCTCTCCTACCTTCACCAATTTTTGCTGCCGTTCTAGTAGTTGCCATTCTTATTTGTAATCCAAAAACAAAAGTTGAGTCAGTTACAGAAGTAAAAATGAAAAGCAGTCTCTCTCTCCATCCCCCACCCATTGCCATTTTTATGTCCTTAAGGCTTTAGTCCAATCTGGTGCTCCATAGTTCTTATCACACAGTCTATTTCATATTATATTTATCTCTTTGTTTTGTAAAATCCACCGTCTTATCCCTTTCATGCTAAATAAACATTCCCACAAAGGTATGGTCTGTTTATCTACTTTTCCCCCCAAGTAATTATCAAAAGTGTTTCATCAAACTGTTAACACCTTACATTCAAACTGCCCTGTTCATCTGTTCATAATTTTCTTAGGTCAAAATCTTTGACAGCTTTGACAAACAGCTTTTTTCTGTTAGTTTTAAATTCTTAAAATTATTTTTTCCCTTTTTTATCTTTCTTTGATCTGCAATGAAAGCCGATTCACCAAGTGTCTGTTGTTGTTTTTCTTGCTGCCAGTCAGAAGATCTCTCTTTAAATGTAAATTGACTGTTTCGAAAGTGATTAAGAAACTGAGACTTCCAGTGAGTCCACTGTCCCTTAAAGGCTGTGCTGCAGATGCTGGTGTGGTGCCTCTTTCTCATCACCTGGATATTCAACTCAGCTGTGCTGCCCTTAAAGTGAGAACTTTCACCTACCAGTGTTAATTATTTGGCCACTGATTACTGCCATATCCATTTCTCTGGAATTGTCTGTAATGGTATGTGGAAATGGACCATGGGAAATGGGAAAGAGATAAAGGGAGTGAGAGTCTACCGCTAAACAATGGGACAGAGAAAGAAAGAAAGAAACTGTCGGTAAAGAAAGAAACTCAGGACTTCTCTAAATAAAGACAATGGGAGTTTTGTACTTTCAGACTTGCAAGATTCAATTAATGTAGCTTACCACCTCCACGCGAGATGGACAGTTAAGAAATATTTTTTTAATATTTTTTAAAAAAGAATTATCATCTGGCCTGTTTCCTGTCTAGTGTACCTTAGAAGGCTGACATGATGAGAATTGAGAATTGAGAATCTTCTTCAACATTCTGTTTGGTTTACATGGGGTCACAAAGACTTGGCATGCAAGCCATAATTACTGTTCCTTTGGCAATGATAAAAAACCTGCCTCAGTATTCTTACTCAGAAAGAAGCTTTCATGATTGAATAGGCAAAATCTCTTTCCTTGCAGACATTCGTGTAGTTCATAGTTATACAGGCACACAGGGAAGGCAATATACTGTATTATTCCCAACTGCAGGTAGGGAAATTATTCAGCATGGCTTCATCCATATTCATTTGTGAAAACAAACACTTAAGAAAAGAAACAGTTTAAATAGTTTCTAGTGGTAATTATTAACACTACCAGTTTGGTCTTGCCACTTTAGCATGACCTTTTATGTTCAATATACCATACCCTCAGCAAAGGACCTATCCACAGTAGTGCATACATCCAAAATTCTACAAGGACCTGGTTAGTTACATTAAAGTATTCATATAATTAATTTATTTTCATCTATTGAACAAACTATATTGTGTGAAAACCCACACACAAAAATTCAATCTGCAAGAATACTTCTTTATCCTTCTAGTTTATTAAGGCAACCAAACAATTATCTTTTTGTATAATGTATTTTGTGAAGTGTGGAAATATTGTCAGCTGGCAGGAACCAAGAGATGTACCTTCCCCATCATAGCCTCTACCCTTTGGAATATTCTCCCTTTAGATACCTGGATGATTCCAGTTCTGTTGGCCTTTTGTAAGGCCATAAAACTGGGTTGTGTGCCCAGGCCTGGGGCCCTGAGTGTATTAAGGACCCCATTTCCTGGTTGTATTAAAATCCATAGTAACAATTTTACTTGATGTCATATATATTTATTTTGTACTATTTTAATTATTTAAATAACTTTTAATTGTGTTTATATTTTATGATGAATGCTATCCAGAATTATTTGTTGAGATGGGTGGCTATGGAAATTGATTAAATAAATAGAGTTCTGTTTACCGAATGCTAGACATTTGTGAGGTAGCAAAAAGGGCGTTGTTACTTACCTGAACGCCCATTCTCGTAGGGTGGCGCTAGCCTCCAAGATTGGGATGACCTCATCCATCAGCCAATCAGGACTGAGTCTGACCTCATATAAAAGCTGTCACTGCGCCATAATCCCCCTCTTGAGACGAAGGAGTAGGTCAGACCCATAGTTTATCCCCACGCACACCTTCATTATGTACAAAACCCCAGAGGGAGGGACTTGGAGGCTAGCGCCACCCTACGAGAATGGGCGTTCAGGTAAGTAACAACGCCCTTTCTCCATAGTGGGTGGCGCTAGCCTCCAAGATTGGGACATACCAAAGCAGTATCGTCCCTTAGGGAGGGTTGTCGCCAGAATCGTAGACCCCGTCAGGAGCCACCATGGTCTGCAAGACCCTGCGCCCAAAATCCGCCTCAGCCGAGGCAAAGGAGTCTACTTTATAATGTCTAATAAAGGGCAACGGAGAAGACCACGTCACCGCTCGGCATAGTTCCTCCAAGGAGGCATTAGTAGTCCAAGCTGCCGTGGTGGCGGCACTGCGCGTCGAGTGCGCCGTCAGACGTGGCGGACGAGGCAGGTCCTGCTGTCGGTAAACGTCCGCGATGACTGCACGTATCCAGCGACCGACCATCGCCGCTGATGCCTTGCGGCCCATGGACGAGGCGAGGAACCCCACGAACAAGGATTCTGAGAGGCGGAATGGCACCGTGCGAGCCTTGTATATTTTGATTGCCGGCCTCACATCGAGAGTGTGCCACTTGCGCTCAGTCGGCGTTGTAGGCGGGGAGCAGAAGGAAGGAAGAACCACCTCTTGCGCCCTGTGGAAGTAGGTATTAACCTTGGGCAGGAACGTGGGGTCAAGGCGGAGAACCACCCGGTCCGGATGAAAGATACAAAGATCGTCCCGGACGGATAGAGCTGCCAGTTCGGATATCCTCCGGGCTGAAGTGATCGCTACCAAAAAGGCAACCTTATGCGTAAGGTGCTGCAGCGAAACTGTCCGGAGGGGCTCGTAGGGGGCCTCGGTCAGTGCCAGAAGAATCTTCTGCAGGTCCCAGGTGGGGTACCTATGTACCACAGGGGGCGAGATATTGACCACCGCCTTCAAGAAGCGAACGATTGGTTGACATGTATGTTCAATGTTCAATGTTTTCTATACTCAAAGATATTTCTTACTTATTCTTACATATGTTTATACATGTTTTTATGTTTGTTTGGATGTTTGTTTGTCTTTTTTACATAATTAATAAAGATTATTTTATATATAAAAAAAGAAGCGAACGACTAAGGGATGCATTGACAAAGGTGCAGAAGAGTGGCAGGAAAGGACCGCTGAGAGCGCTGCCACCTGACGCCGCAAGGTGCTGGGCAAGAGACCCTTGTTGAGGCCCGCTTGTAGAAATTGGAGGACCTGTATGACCGAAAGGTCGATCGGGTTAAAGCCGGCGCCAACACACCAATCGTGAAACGTCCACCAGGTAGAGTTGTAGATGCGGATGGTGGAGGCCTGGCATGAGGAAAGCAAAGTACGGATAATGCACTCGGGGACCCCGCGAAGAGTTAGGGTGCGCCGCTCAAGCGCCAGGCGGTCAGTTGGAGCCACTGCGGATCCGGGTGCTGAACTGACCCCTGGGAGAGCGACAATGCGGTCTGCGGGATCCTCCAGGATGGGCCTGTCGAGAGCGACCTGAGGTCCGCGAACCATGCCCGTCGCGGCCAATGGGGGGCCAATAAGATCAGTTCCGCCTGCTCGTCTAGCATCTTCCTGATAACTCGGGGAATGAGTGGAAGGGGCGGAAAAGCGTAGAGCAGGCCCCTGGGCCACGGGCAACGGAGAGCATCCGTGTCCATCACGCCGGGTGTCCGATACCGCGTGATGAAGCGCGGGAGCTTGGCATTCAGCGGGGTCGCAAAGAGGTCGACCACCGGGTTGCCAAACCGGGCAGTCAGCTCCCGAAAAATGTCCGGGTGCAGGGCCCACTCTGCCGTGTTGACGTTGTGGCGGCTGAGCCAGTCCGCTGTGCGGTTCGACACCCCCGAGATGTGCTCCGCCCGGAGCGAGAGGAGGTGCCGTTCCGCCCAGAGGCCCAATTCCTTGGCCTCGGAGAGCAGGCGGCGCGAGACCCACCTTGCCTGTTGACATGGGCTTTGGTGGTCACGTTGTCCGTCAACAGGAGGACGTGTTGCCCCGACAGGAGATGCTGGAATTGCCGGAGGCCCAGGGATGCCGCTCGTAGCTCCAGGAGGTTGATGCTGGCCATTGACTCTGCTACGGTCCAGGTGCCCTGTGCCACATGAGACGATGTGTGAGCGCCCCACCCGTAGAGGCTGGCATCTGATGTCACCGTCACCCAGCGAGGCTCGAGGAAGCTGGAACCCTTGCTGATCGCCGGGGACCGCCACCAATGCAGAGACCGCCGGACCGCCGTCGGCAGCTGGACTTTGGCCGATGAGTTGGACTTGTTCGCCCGCTGAAATGGCAAAAGAAACCATTGGAGGTCTCTGGAGTGCAGTTGTGCTCAAGGTGTTATATGTATTGTGGATATCATCTTTCCCAACAGGGAGGACAGGAGGTTCAGCGGAACCCGCCCCTGTCCAAGAACCTGTTGGGTCAGAGAGGAAAGACTGAGTTGTCTTTCCAACGACAGATACACCCTGCACTCCAGAGAGTCCACAATGGCCCCCAAGTGAGTGATACGAGTGGAGGGAATCAAGTGGCTCTTCTCCAGGTTGAGGGAGAAGCCATGGTATTGCAGAACATCCATGGTGGTCTGCAGGTCCAGCTCCGCCCGGGCCAGGGAGGATGACTGAATTAAAATGTCGTCGAGGTAACACTGTATTCGAATCGGCACAGCCCTCAAGTGAGCTGCAAGAGCGGCCAGAATCTTTGTGAAGACCCTGGGTGCCAAGGAGAGGCCGAATGGCAGGGCCGAATACTGATAGTGTTCGTTGTCATATGAGAATCGCAGGAACTTTTGGTGGGAAGGCCGAATCGGGACATGCAAATATGCCTCAGTGAGGTCGATAGAGCACATAAAGTCACCTTTACGAATGCCGTCCAATATGGACTGTAGAGTATGCATCTTAAATTTCTTGTACACCAAGAACTTATTAAGGCGCTTAAGGTCCAAGACTGCTCTCCACCCACCCGACGATTTCTCCACGAGGAACAAATTGGAATAGAATCCTTGCCCCCGCTGGTCCCCCGGGACCCGCTGAATGGCCTCGATCTCCAACAGATGCTGGATGGCTTCACGCATCTGGGCCTGCTTCTGCGGGTTGGGGGACTGGGAGCACCTCATGAAGGAATCTGGCGGGGGTGGAGAGGAAGTCCAAGGCGAGCCCGAGTGACAGGGTCTCGCGGACCCAAGCGTCCGTCGTAATCTCCTCCCACCGCCTAGCGAAGAAACGCAGGCGACCCCCAATGGGAGAAGCTGGGTCCACTACTTGTAGCGGCGGAAGGGGCAACCACCTGCCTTCCGAAAAGGGTGCTTGGAGGATTGGTTAGAATTGGACCTGTCCTGACCCTGATTCTGACGGGTCGATGCCCGCGACCTGTTCTGATTGTATTGGGGCGCCTGATATTGGTGCCTGGGAAAGGCTGGGGCAGGGGTCTGTGGCTTGGCCTGCGCCTTCCTGGTAGAGTTGGGCAGGACCTTGCGCTTGTCCTTGGTCTCGATGAGGTAGGGGTCAAGTGCCTCACCAAAAAGCGACTTGTGTGCCACAGGGGCCCCGGCTAGTCGCCACTTGTGACGACAGTCAGCGGGCCAGCTCCTGAGCCAGTGCATTCTGCGTGCGACCACCAATGTTCCCATGGCTCTAGCCGCGAACCGGGTGGCCTGGAGCATGGCGTCCGAGGTAAACTGTGAGGCAGCAATGAGTTTGTTGATGTCTTGCCTTGCTCGGACGTCAGAGGGGGGCAGGTGCTCCTGTAGAGCTTTTAGCCATCGGATGGAAGTCCGGCAAAAAAAGGAGGCCGTCGCAGAAGCCTTGACCGCCCAGGCGGCCGCCTGGTGAGTCTTCTGCAGGGCTTGTTCTGTGCGTCTGTCCTCTGGACGGAGCAACTCCTCAGAGTCTCCGGGCATCTGTGCTGGTGAGTACAGTGCCTTAATGGCCGGTTCCACCGGGGGAACTGGCAGGTGCTGAGCTAGAGCGGTGGAGACGTTAAAGAAACGTTTGTCCGACGCAGAGGGGGTGACGCCGGCCGTCGGGGATGCCCACTGCTTAAGCACCGACTCCACAAACAATTTGGGAGCCGGCACCAGCTCCACCTGCGAGGTGGTTTCCTCGAAAAGAGGGTCCTCAGGCTCATCGCCGGCGGGCGCCTAGTCCTTGGAGGAAAACTTGGCCGTAGCCCTGGCCTTATGGAGCAGGGATTTGAATAAGGAAGGGTTGAATAACCCTGTCACTACCGGAGCCTCGGGTGCAAGGTCTTCGTCTTCCGAAAGCTCCAAGTCCTGCACCTGGTCCTCCTGCCCATGGGACGACAAAGGAGACCCCGGGTCTGCATCGACGGCCGGAGGAGCTTGGACGACGGGAGGGGTGGCTTGAGGCCGGTGAGAGGCCGGCTGAGGATTGGGCGGAGGCGTAGCCGGTGCAGCGGCGGTGACGTGCCTCATTCCGGCCTCGATTCCCTGTGCGATGGCCGCCTGGATCAAGGCCTGCACCTCCGGAGTATACAGTTGAGAGTGCGCAGAGGAAGGTGGATGTCCCTGTGACGCTCTGCAACTGGGCCTGGGGTCCTCCCAAATGTCACCTTCCTCTAGGCACAGGTCTGGATTGTCCAGGGAGAGAGTGCCAGAGGAGCGCCGGTCCCTTTGGGCGAGGCCAGAGGGCTCATGGTGGTCCCTCTGGGCGGGGCCAGAGGGCTCATGGTATGCTGGCGAGGTGGAGGCAGCAGGGGGCGGCACGGAGTGGTCAGAAGGCTTGCGGGCCTTGTCCTTGGCTGCGTGCGTGCCCTTTGTAGAGGCCTTGGCCTTGTCCCTTATGGGTGAGCGGTCCCTGTGGCCAGCTTGAGGGGCAGGGGGTTTGTCAGCCCCACCCTCCTTGTCCTTGGGCTGCCTGGGCTTATTCCTGCCCGAGGGAGCCTTATCTGCCATGCTGCAGGAAGCCAGTCTCACCGTTGGTGCTGTACGTGCGCTTTTACGGCACGGAGCACGAGCCAAGGTCTGGGTGCCAGTGGCTGAAGGCTGGTGCCTGTGGGAGATAGCCTCCGGGGTGCTGAGCAGCTGCCGTCCATCAGGAGGTCTTCGCAGCCCCGAGGAGTCGGCGAGAAGAAGCGGCGATGCGAAGGGCTGCTTCAGAAGCGCGCACCAGCTGGCAGCAAACCACGTCACCGGGGAACCCCGGTGATGTCAGCGGCTCGAAACACGGCTGCGCGACTCGCAGGGAGAGCCGCGGCCCCGCCCGAGAGGCTCCGAAGACGGAGGAAGCTGCGGCTGCGCGGAAGGAGCCGGCGGCGAAGACAGGCAACAGCTGAGGGGCGGGTGAGCCGCTCCGCCGCGCGGGCAATGTATCAAATTAAAAGGCGGTCTCGCAGCCGAAACTGCTGCTGAAGAGGCCGCCCAGCACCCAAATAAGGCCGAAAATGAGGCCGAGGACAAGCCCGACGGCAATTAAGGCCACGAAGGTCCGGCCAGGCTCGGGCAGTCCCCAGTGAGGAGGGGCGGTCGCGTGGGCCGGAGTGCCTGCCGAGTGGACCGCCAACGCTCGCCCTCACGCTAGCACGCTCCCAGGGGTCCGATGGTACTGAGGAAGGCCCAATAAGGGGAGCGGCAGGGGAGAGAGGCCAGGCCGCCCAAGCGCGAGGCTTCTGCGTGAATCTAGCCTGATGGGCCTCTCTCCAGCGGAAGTGGTCAGAGGACCACCCTGGCTGCTGGCCACTCAAGCGCCGGGCTTCTGTGGCAGATGGAAAAACACAGGATTGCCAGGCCGCAATGTGAGCAAGACAGCCAGCCACTTAAGGTGGAGAGTAGGCTGTGGACTAGGCCGAAGCCTGTCCCGTGATTCCCAAGACCCCTGATGGAAAGGGCAGGTGGGGAGTCACTCACATTTAAGAAAGCTGTTGATAGTAGATCTGGAAATTGATCAGAGAAGGTGATATTAAACTGCGAAAAAACTGGGGAGAAACAATCCTAGGCCTAGGACTGAGTCGAAAGAGGGGGATTATGGCACAGTGACAGCTTTTATATGAGGTCAGACTCAGTCCTGATTGGCTGATGGATGAGGTCATCCCAATCTTGGAGGCTAGCGCCACCCACTATGGAGAATGTGCTGTCCATTTTTTTCTAAAAGGATACCACATTTGCTGCTGCAATTATTTCTCTTGAATATGTTCTGAATTATCTTCTTTTAAACAGCTAAGGATGTTAAAATGGGTGCTGGTACTTCAAAGAAATTATTTTCCACTAATTTCCCACCCACTTATTCAGTTCCCAGAAATACCTTCAATCCTCAAAGCTGAAAATGTGCCTGATCTTAGTGCAGAGACCACAAATGGAGCCAATGCATTAAATAATCTATAGCGTATACTTGAGAGACCAGCCCTTTTATTAAAAATTGAGACTGTTGTGTCAGAGCCTCTGAAATACTGTCCACTTCAGGAAATGTGTTTTTGTTTGTTTGTTTTCTCTTTCAAATTGTTCCATAGACTCACCGTCTAAGCTATTTTTTTTTAAAGAAATATTTCTTACGATGTATTTCTTGTTCAGAAAACAGGAAAAATTTCAGCGGGAGGTGACTCTGACTTCATGTTTGCATGATAAATAAATAAAAATACAATGATTGAAATGTTACTATCATTTCAGTATTAACCTGTCAGTCCCTTTGCACTGACCATTGTAGCACTTGAGATTGCTTTGTTTAAAACTTGTTAAAAGTGGCACCGACCATTGCTACAAAGCAGAGAAACAGAACCGGTGGCTCTCCATGTATTGAAGTTTTGCACTCTGAACTGCTTGCTGTTAGCCATATGAATGATCACCCCTGCTCTCAATCCAGCCTTCAGCAGCAGCATGTGAAAGGCAGATTGTTTCTCTTTCTTTTATCAAATGACACAAGAGCAATCACGCTCCTTCTACAGCTGCTGCCTGCCTCCTTTGAAGATGTAAAACAGCCCTTTCCTTCTTCTCCATGGATGCTCTACCAGGAAAAAAGCAGGGCACTGCAATTTCAGAATGAAAACATCTTATTTTACTCTTGGAGAAATACTGATTTTAAAAAGAATACTTTGCAAGCCCATCCCCAAATTCTTTACTCTCTCTGAAAATGAAATCACATCAACAGCTGGTAGTGAAGAGATGTTAAAAGATCTGCTAGATCCACCCCTTTTTATTTGTTTTTTTAGCTCTTAAAATTTAGCCCATGCCCAAGTGGACAAGCTTTGTTATTTGATGGGCATCAGATAAAATTCAGCTATCTTATTACATATCACCGAGCTTTGATTCCCAAGAAATAAATTTACACAAAAATTAGGGAACAAACAGAGAAACTGGTTTAGAAGTACATTTGTGCAGTTTGACTTTTATAGAGGGGTTGTTTTTTTTTTTGGTATGCATAAAGGAAATTTTTACAAATAACATAATCAGCTTTCGACTGCTCTGGGGTAATAGTAGAAGAACAGTTTACATTAGGAATCTTGTTAATTCTATTATTCACAATAGCAGAAGGGATGATATTAACACAAATAGCACAAGTGCTCATTGGTATTTAGGAATAGAAAGGAAATCAAAGGAGGTCTTGAAGGGGTGAACAGATGCTCTATAATTAGACTGAATAAAATTTTACAGTTCATCCAGTGTCCAACATTTTTATCTATTCATATTCTTGGAGAAATAATCTCTCTCTCTCTCTCTCTCTCTCTCTCTCTCTCTCTCTCTCTCTCTCTCTCTCTCTCTCTCTCTCTCTCTCTCT